>CM033651.1:20549920-21149920 GCA_019512145.1 Engystomops pustulosus
GATGTTTAAAGTTTGTGAAATATTTTTGTATCCAAATCCGGCTTTAAACTTCTCCACAACAGTATCAGGAGCTGCCTGGTGTGTTCCTTCATGATGCAGAACCCTGAGACGATCACAGAGCAGGTGGATTTATACAGAGTTTGCTGCACTGAATTAATATTGCATGTCCCATTTTTCAGTTTATTATATCCCAAAAATTTCGTTCAACTTCACGATTGTGTCCCACTTGTTGTTGATTCTTCATAAAAAATTTTTACAATTTTAAATCTTTATGCCTGAAAGGGGGCAGAAAGTAGGTAGGTTCAGGGGGGCCGAATACTTTTGGCACTGTATCTGGTAGGGAGGGTGTTAAACCTAAAAAAAAGATGGCAAAATGAAGAATTTTTTTTTGGGGTGGGGAATTTTTGTAAATGCATGATAACATTTTAAAACCTATATAAATTTGGTATCCCTGTGATCACACCGACCCAAATAATAAAGTAGACACGTTATTTGGGGCGCACCTTGAAAATGAAGAAAATCGCCCAAATGCATTTTTTTACCAATTTCCCTGGATTTCTTTTCCCACTTTCCGGTACAAGGCATGGAATATTAAATATACCATTAGTATGAAATGCAATTTGTTACACAGAAAACAAGCCATCACATAGCTCTTCACATGGAAAAACTATATAATGTAGCACTGAGTACAACATGTACAGCAGTGCATTATGTCTAGTCATAGGACGAGATAAAATACAAATAATATTTAGGAACCTGTGACATGTGCGCAATTCAGATGATTGTCTCTGTAGTCTGACCTTTGACCTGTCTCGACTGGAGGGCCCTGGAAAAAGTTAAAAAAAAATATATTGAGGCAGATTTACTTACCCGGTCCATTCGCTACCCAGCGGCGCGTTATCTGCGCTGGATTCGGGTCATGCCAGGATTTATTAAGGCAGTTCCTCCGACATCCACCAGGTGGCGCTGCTGGCTGAAGTTCCCTGGAACGCACTGGAATACACCGAGCCGGGCTGAGTGAAGGTAAGTGCAAGCTCCGCGACACATTTTTTGTTTTAATTGCGGCGGTTTTTCCGAATCCATCGGGTTTCCGTTCGGTCACGCCCCCCCCATTTCTGTCGCGTGCATGCCAGTGCCAATACGCCACAATCCGATCGCGTGCGCCAAAATCCCGGGGCAATTCAGGGGAAATCGGCGCAAATCGGAAATATTCGGGTAACACGTCGGGACCTTAGTAAATGACCCCCATTGTTTCCCTTATCTATTTAGCTCTTGAGTTTTCTGTTAGTCTCCTGTCGATAGGCTTCGGGGCGGAAACTCCACCTGCATAATCTAGTTATCATTGTATCGAGCCCCTCCTCACTCTAACTATATTATATATCTTCTCCTTCTACGATTTAACATAAGATTACTATTCTTATTTTATATATTCTATCTTATCATCATTCTTCTCTCATACAATTAGAGTTATGTTATTCATTATTTTGGCTGTTTTCAGGAGCGAGGCACTATAATCAGGCAAGATCCATCTTGTCTATTATTTAGAGTCGTTAGTTGAATATGGCTCCCCTGTGTGGGACACGCGCAAGTGAGTCCCAGAAGGAAAGGGAAGATCCAGCCGGAGTTAGTTTACATAGGGATCTCAGACGGCAGCGGTTCCGGTCGACCCACCAGGTTATGTGACTGCCACACATTCCCTGCCATATGCAACTTGATTTTTTCCCGGACAACGGGTGTTTACATTTCGACCCTGAGCCACTGTTGCTTATTAAGTAACCGTCTGGTGAATTCTGTGTAACGATTCTCGCTTATGAATGTTGGCTGCTCTAACACATCACTTACCGCACGAGGTGATGTCGTGATCATCATACTGAGGTTTTGGTGAAACAACTAGTATTGGATCAATTAAAAAAAGATATTTATTACTCTACTACAAACGATACGCTCAAGAAAATGAATGTCCTTAGACTTTATCCTGTTATAAAATCACGTGTGGTCTGCTCGTACTGTGATACAGACACTCGACCTGATCAGTCCCACTCGTACAATGTGACATTGCGTGTGATGTATATTCACCTGTTAGTGAGATCACCGCGTGGAGGTATCCCGTGGTGTATGCGTGGTGTAGTAGCACTGTGTGTATATCCAACGTTCCGTTGGGCACATTGTGTGCAATATGTCGGTATACGGTGCTATCAATGGTGCGATCACTGTACTGTGAAATCACTGTGTGTAATTATCCTGTTACTGTGAATGTGTGGCAATAGTCCGTTCCTGTGACATTCACTGTGTGTAATATCCCTGTTATGTGACATACTATGTATACCCTCTGTACGGTGACATCGCTGTGGGGCTTATCCTGTACTGGACATCACGGCGTATCTCCCCGACTGTGCATCTGTGTTATTTTCTCTGTTGAACTGTCGATATCTTTCACTATGAAGATGTACGTAATCCCTTTGCTACGTGACCTTTTGGCTGCATGAGTCAGTACGGCATATTGACATCACTGTGTTGGTTAGGTCTATCCCTAGTATCTGTGGAATATCAATTAGTGGATATCTTTTTTGTGTAGCTCTGTGTTTGACGCATGTCTGTGTGTTACTTCCATCCGCACGGTGACGAGACATACCCCCCCCGCTGAGTGATACCCTGTTTGGACATCACTGTGTGTATGATCCTGTAGGTGACTCAATGTGTGTCTATCCTGGAGTGACATCATTGTGTATATATCCTGTAATGTGACCCCCGTGGGTGTATTGATGCCGCCTGTACTGGAACATCACTGGTGTATTATTCCTGTGACGGAGCATCACTGCTCGGGCATTATACCCCGGATACAAATTGTGTGGGCACAACAATGTGTAAATACCCTGTGTACTGTGGTCACCACTGCGCTGGTTATTGTCCCTGGACGCGCGAGATGTACTGGTGAATGACACATGGATACTGTCGAGCATATAGCGTGTGATCTCCCTGTACTGTGACATCCTGGTGGATGATCCCTGTATGTGATTCACTGTGTGTATTATCCTGTACTGTGACACGTCAGTGGTGTATTGATTATCCCTGTACTCGTGACATCTGGGTGTATTATCCCTGTATGGACACACTGTGTGTATTATCCTGTACTGTGACAAGCATCACTCGTGTGTTCAATTGCTGTACTGTGACCAGTCACTATGTGTATGATTCGAGGCCAGGCATTACAGTGAAACAAAACACCTTTTTGTCTAGTTTTGAGCCTCCTACTCTGTCGTACTAGGCAGTGCAGGGAAGCAGGGACTCCTTGTATCATGTATTACTGTGCACTGCAGGGAAGCAGGGGCCCCTTACATCATGTATTACTATGCACTGCAGAGAAGCAGGGACTCCTTGTATCATGTATTACTGTGCACTACAGAGAAGCATGGACTCCTTGTATTATATATAACTATGCACTGCAGGGAAGCAGGGACTCCTTGTATCATGTATGACTATGCACTGCAGGGAAGCAGGGACTCCTTGTATTATATATAACTATGCACTGCAGGGAAGCAGGGACTCCTTGTATCATTTATAACTTTGCACTGCAGGGAAGCAGGGACTCCTTATATCATCTATTAAAATACACTGCAGAGAAGCAGGAACTCCTTGTATCATGTCTGATGCCCAGTCCTCTGCAGTGTAGTCAGTCGGTAATATCCGGCCAGCGTATTGCCTGTTTCTCACATATTTTCTCACACTGTGTGCCACTGGCCTTAGGCTGACTGCGCATGCACTACTTTTCTGAGTAAAAATCTGCAGGAAATCCACAGACTAACCAAATCTAAAGCCTAAATCAGATGTAATAAGAACATAACAGTGTGCCCCCCCATCGTGCCCCGTTATCTGCACCCTGATCTGGGGACCTATATCTGTAGATATAGGAAGCTTCATACCTCTGGCATGTAGGCAGATAGTCAGCGCACTATATACGGGATACACTATGGACAAGTCTACGTCTTACAGAGTAGAACAGAATCCCTGGGAAACACGACTAACACGAATCATGGGAACGCCGGGCTTCCTATGGATCCCAAGGGGAGACTAATGGAAGACTTGTCCTAACTGATTAGCTGTGACCCGTATGATGAATGGGGAGGAACAGCCGCTTATTTATCGGACCTACTAATACTAATAGTAAGGACAGGTTCTAGTATCAAACTTTTGGAGATTTTAGTTTTTTCCCAAAAAAAGACTCCATAAAAGTTTTCCCAAGCTTCTGGATTTGGTCCTAATTTTTAATGAGTAGATAAAAAACATCCTATATGTCCAAGTTTTAATAAACCTCAATGTGAAATATTTCCAATAGATAGAAGAAAACATCTCATACATTATGACATCACTGTGGGTATTATCCCTGTACTGTGACATCACTGTGTGTATTATCCCTGTACTGTGACATCACTGTGTGTATTATCCCTGTAATGTGACATCACTGTGTGTATTATCCCTGTACTGTGACATCACTGTGTGTATTATCCCTGTACTGTGACATCACTGTGTGTATTATCCCTTGTACTGTGACATCACTGTGTGTATTATCCCCTGTACTATGACATCACTGTGTGTATTATCCCTGTAATGTGACATCACTGTGTGTATTATCTCTGTACTGTGACATCACTGTGTGTATTATCCCTGTACTGTGACATCACTGTGTGTATTACCTCTGTACTGTGACATCACTGTTTGTATTACCTATGTACTGTGACATCACTGTTTGTATTATCCATGTACTGTGACATCACTGTTTGTATTATCCATGTACTGTGACATCTCTGTGTGTATTATCCCTGTACTGTGACATCACTGTGTGTATTATCCCTGTACTGTGACATCTTGTCTCTGTAGTCTGCCTTGCCTGTACTCGACTGGGGGCCTGGAAAAAGTTAAAAAAAATTATTATTGAGAGGGAAACCGGAGATTTCTTAACCCGGTCCATCGTACCCAGCGGCGCGTTATCTGCGCTGGATGTCGGGTATGCCAGGGATTTATTAAGGCAGTTCCTCCGACAATCCACAGGGGCGCTGCTGGTGAAGTTCCTGGAACGCCACTGGAATACACCGAGACGGGTGAGTGAAGGAAGTGCAAGCTCCGCGACAAATTTTTTGTTTTTAATTGCGGCGGTTTTGCCGAATCCATCGGGTTCCGTTCGGTACACGCCCCCCATTGTGCGTGCAGCAGTGCCAATACGCCACCAAAATCCATCGCCGTGCGCCAAAATATCCCGGGGCAATCAGGGAATCGGCGCCCAAATCGAGAAAATCTGGGTGGTAAACGGTTGGGACCTTGTAATGCCCCCATTGTGTCCATTATATATATTATTTATTGAGGTTATGTATATCTTGTCTAGGCTTCGGGGAGAAATACATAATTCATTATCTGTAACCTATTATTAAGTTATATGGAATATATATAATATAAAGATTTAACAGTATGATACTATTAGATGATACGACTTTTTTATTATGATCATACACATTATATATACACAATTGAGAGTATTATTCATTATTTGGCGGCTTTTAGGAGAGGGCATATAATAGGGCAAGATGCCTTACTGTTCTATTATTTAGGTTAGTGAATATGGTCGCCCGTGGACACGGGATCCGATGTCCCAGAAGGAAAGGGAAGGAGCCAGCCGGGTAGTTACATAGGGGAATACGTTCAGAAAGGGCACAGCTGTCGACCCCCAGGTTATGGACTAGCCACATTCGACCTGCAATTGATTTTTTTCCCGGCAATGGGTTGTTTACATTTACGACCCTGAGCCACTGTGCTATAGAAACCGTCTGGGAATTCTGTCAAAATTCTCGCTTACTGAATGTTTTCTAACCATCACTTACACCACGAATGTGTGATAGTGATATCATTTATTCTGATGTTGTTGAAGAAACCACTATATTGGATCCAATTTAAAAAAAAGTATTATTTATATCTTACTACAAACATACTAAACAAGAAAGAAATCAGTATTATCCCTTTCCGTAACATCACGTGTGTATTTTCTGTTACTGTGAATACACTATGGTATTATCTTTGTACTGTGACATTGCGTGTCGTATTTTCCTGTACTGTTGATATCACTGTCGTGATTATCACTGTACTGTGACAATCACTGTTGGTGTATTATCCCTTAATGTGACATTTTGTGTGCATTAGTCGTACTGTGAGTATCACTGTGTGTATTATCCTGACGTGACATCACTGGTGTATTACCCTGTACTGTGAATTTGTGGCATTATGTCGTACGTGACATCACTGTGTGTATTATCCCGTACGTGACTCACATGTAATATCAGTTACGGGGACATCGCGGTTGTGTATTATCCCGTACTGTGACATCACTGTGTTGTATATCCCTGTACTGGTGACATCATGTGTGTAGTTTCATTGTACTGTGACATCACTATGTGTTTATCCCTGATTACTGTGGACATTTTGTGGCATTATGTCGCTATGTGACAAGCACTGTGTGTACGTATACCTATGTAATTCTGTAGGGACTCCGTATGTATTATCCCTTGTACTGTGACATCCTGGTGTATATCCCTGTACTGTGAACATCACGGTGTTTCTACTGTGATATGTGGTATTCCCTCGTACTGTGACAAACGTGTGTGTATTATCCCCTTGTACTGTGACATACACTTGTGTATTACTCCTGTACTGTGACCACACTGTGTGTTATGTCCTGTACTGTGACATCACTGTGTGTATTATCCCTGTATGTGACACACTGTGGTGTATATCCCACTGTGTACTGTGACATCACTGTGTGTATACACCTTACTGTGACATACTGTGTGTATTACCCCTGTACTGACTGTTGTATGACTTACTGTTGACAACTCCTGCGTGTATATCCCTGTACTGTGACACTCACTGTGTGTATACCCGCTGACATGACATGTGGTGTTTATCCCTGTAATGTGACATCTCTGTGTAGTATTTGTATCCTCACCGCTGTGTACTTATCGACTGTGTAATCCTCGGATCTGTTGTTGTAATTGCCTGTACTGTGACATCTCTGTGCCTGTGTGTATTATCCCTGTACTGTGACATCACTGTGTGTATTATCCCTGTACTGTGACATCACTGTGTGTAATATTGCTGTACTGTGACATCACTGTGTTTTTTATGCCAGTGCATCACTGAAAACAAACACATTTTTTCCTATTTTATATGCATCCTATCTGATCCAGGAAGTTCTGCCCTAGATGTAATTTGCTGAAACATCCCCAGCCTGCTCTCCATACACCACAGACAGGGCAAGCACAGAATAATTCCTAATGGTTGCATCTAATAAATATTCAATTGGAGAGTTTTCATTACCATACAGGAGCATTGTGTCCACCCCACAGGAATAACATGTTGTAGTTAGCATCCTGAGATTGTGCATGGTGATGTGGGTGGTCTTGATACATAGGCAGAACCCTTTGTTCAGAACAATAAGGTTTCCATAGCAACAGACCCAGTGTTCTGTGGAGGTATTTATCACTGAAATCAATGTAAATGGGAGCTTTCATATTCATAGCCTCAAGTTCTCATGGATTAAGGGATTAACTGTTGTAAATGGACAACTTCATTTAAAGGGGTTGGCCATCTGTACATAAATAACCATGTGCAAATACCCTGCCTTAATAATAATCCTGAATGCTCACCAATGATTCATCATCCTGGTGCTTCATTTATTGCTGTGCAGACTCTCTTTTGCAGTCTGATAGACCTGTAGACAAAGATCATACATGATAAATAGGAGGGCCTGCAGCAGGAGCTTATGCAGAGACCATGTCTTCTAACGGAAAACAGATTTCTTGAAAAGTGGACAACCCCTTCCAAATGCATAACTATTCAAAAATCCACAGTGTTTAGATTTATTATACACAAGGGGCAATAGTCAAGCTTTCGGTTGCTGGTGCGAAACAACCTCTCATCTAGGGATAGAGAGTCCAAAGACTTTGGCCGATGGCATATTTTGAGACTAAAAGGATATCAGGCAGTGGGATTTCAGTTCTTTCTTTCAGTGGTGAAATTGAAGGGCCCCCCAGTGCAAAGTCTGTTGCCATACCCCGACATAATGTATGGGTTATAGTAATAGTTTTCTAATATGGGAAAGTGACAACTTTGGACCCCTTTAAGCTCCTGGGACCGGTTTGTGACGCACTGCTGCAAACCTTCAAGTTAACAACCCAGACTTCGCAAATACATCACGAGTTCTCACAGAGTGCCTATGGAAAGCATGAAAAAGTTTTTCGGAAACTCTTTGCACTTCATGCATTGATACTCATATCTCTTGCTGGACTTTACCAGCCGATGGAAAGATGCCCAATTCGTCTTCCAAAAACCCTTTTGCCTGCTGAGTGCTGTGAAGACCGTTCCATTATTAGAAAGTTAAGTGTGGTTACATTTTTCTACCCTCTATATGGTGGAGGCATTACAACTGTTGCAAGTGAATAGTTAAATGCTTGGCGATGGAAAAGTCTTATTTACGGCATCTCCAGGATACAGTCTGAGCGTTACTGTTGCATTGAATGGAGTCGTCTCTTGTAGAGGACGGATGTGTTGGTAATGCCTGTTCCATGTATGCTGGCTGCTGGCTAATGGATTTCTATACATAACGTGAATGCATTTACATTGTATAGCGGCTGATCTTGTATTAAATGATGGAGTAAAGCACTCGGCTAGGAATCCGCCCTCGTTACTTCTATAAAAGGTCACTCTTGTGACGATGGGATTTGAGCATTAATTTATTCCATTCCCCCAAGCAGCTATGAAATATTCACGACTGTATACAATGGTATACGTTATACACTGTAACGTGGGTTTATGCCCTATATTCTGGGTTAAGGGCTCCATTGTCACAGCCATGTCCTCTCCATCGCCTACACCTTTGTGGTGACCAGTTGTTTCTTTCCACAAATCATTTGAGGGAAGACACTTATCCATGGGCCACTGTGCTAAAGGTGATTTTATCACATCACAAATCTGTATGATACAATTTTTCCATTCAATCCATGGGTTAAAAAACGCTGTGGCCAAGTCGGTTTTATATTTCTAGAGGAAACTTCTTATAGAAAGTAAATAAGGTTAGTTACTTTTTTAAAAGAAAAGACACCCTTCCCCAGCTTTAATGGAAAACTCCTGATATCAGGTTTCGTTATGATATGTGACTGTTGAGCTGATTCCCTGACCTTGGCTTATCTGCCACTCAACGACACCATTATTAAGGCCATGGATTTGCTAGGCCACAGAGAAAAAAAATTATAAGATAGATTATAATTATATGATGGATACAAAATAATGGAAATGTCGTCAGGTGTAGTCAGGCTCCTCCTTCAAACAAAAAAAAACCTTCTCTCCATTGCTGTTGAAAGAGGCCATAAACCATCCATCTCTTAAAGTGTTTTCTTAGATGTGTAAGGCTACAACCCTGGCAAAATTTCTATACATAACGGATGCATTTTGTTTGTAATTAGTAAATTGAAGATAAAGAAGACAGAGTACCGAAAGCTGGACCAGTGAATAGTCTAGGATGTAGACAACATGAACCGGGTGTAACCCAAACAGAAACCTGCTCCACATGGAGCTTCTGCTGCTGAGGAGACATTTGAGTGGAACTCTGTGACCTCCCAACCTCCTGCACATTTTATCGTATTACTACTTGCATTGCTGTCATGACACGACATCCATGAGGGTTGGCCCCAGATCTCGCCCGAGAAGACCAAAATTTTACCATGCCACAAATATGCAGACTATTTCTTTAGAAGTATCTCTGCAAGGTGAAGGTGAGACCATCTCGCTTTTCGTCTGTCGTTGTTGAGTCAGGGGCTAAGAGAGGACGGTGTGGAATTAATCTTTAACGTTGTTGTTTTTCGGTTTCCTTTGCAGATTCAACGTGTTTTTTTTAAATTACATTCCTTCGCTCGTGGCTGGTCTGCGTGTGTAGGCGGCGTCACGCATTATCTACGGATTCAACACCGTCCTGGCCTATGAGGCCTTAACCGTCTTACTGTTACTCTTGGGACATACTTGTGCCTTGTATTGAGAGATTACTGAGTAAGTATCTGGAAAGTGCTGCCCCATTCCCAAGAAATTGATGGCTGTAAATACAACGAAATCTGCTGGTGAAAATCCAGTCTTGTAGAAGTTTCCCGAATCTTTTTTCGAGGTTGATATTTGTACAGACCAGTAGTAGAATAGGCTAATATGGTGTAGTGTTCTGACGCCAATTCTACGTATTAATTGTCTTCCCCATAGAAGTCTTTGAGGACAGGCAAGTGGCCCTCTGGTTTAAAAATGACTTTGGGCGTATTAATAGATGGGAGAGATGTACGAGGTGATGGAGTCAGTAAATATTATTACCGCTTATATAGTATCCTAAAGGGGATATTACCATGTCTGGTTGGTATTTGGAGTTGTGACCTGTCCATAAGGAGAGGTAGCCCACACATATCTTGGAAACGTGGGTTTTACAAAACCCATTCATTCAAAAAAGCTGGAAATGGCCGAGAAAGTCCATAATTTTGATGCTTTCATTAATTTATGAGAGGAAGCCGTTACATGGCTGACAACTGATCCATTATTAAGACAGGGTGCTGGTGGAAAAAATCGTTCCTAAAATATGGTGGGGTCCTTGCCTATCATGTATTATATGACAATCCTGTGTATATCATGAATAGTGTGCTTGGCAATGCCCAGTGTGCACAGATTGTTTGATTTATCATATCCCCGGCGGACCAAAAAAAAGGCTTTCGTCACCCCCGCACCTTCCTCTCTATCTTTAACCCGTGCTCCATGCAACCTTATCTCTACTGCTTCTATTGTTCCGGGATGTACATTCAGCTTTTAAAGGGAAACCTTGTCATCAGGAAAAATGACCTAATAAAACATACTACCAGTATGTTGTAGCTTTTGAAGTGATATGTAAGTAGATGTTTATAAAGTCAGGAGGAGGAGAGGTAAAACATGAATCAAGCGCTCCCTCTGAAACACCTCTTCCCACGTGATGACTTCATTCCACCAGACTTCGGTAGATCTAACAATGATGTCTCTGGACGCAGGACCATCAAGTACCCAGTTGAAGAGGGCGTTCTAAGGCAGGGAGAGCTTGACTTCGTGTTAAACTCTCCGCCTCCTTGACTTGAGTAAAACCAATTTACATTCTCATTTCGAAGTTGATTTTCTGGATGATGCCATCACACTGGGTCCACGAAAGAAACAATCTAGAAGCAGGCAAAGCTCAGTTCACAACATATGACTAGTTGTTTTTAGGCCAATTTCTGATGACAGGTGCACTTTAAGAAGCTTACTTCGACGGAAGTGATCACGCGGCAAGCTGCCGTCCTCACTCTGTCCCCATGGAAAACAACTGCAAATTGGGACAGTACGCGAGAACATGGAGGAAACGCACGTGGACCTACTGTTGGAAGACCGGGTAACGGAGCTCGAGGGACAGGCAGGGATATGGGCAGGACCACTACATACCACCTCCCCTCAGGCCCCGCGCTTCGAACACTACCAGTGAAAACTATCACACGCACAATCCTTCCACACCGCCGTTAACGACTCCTGGTCCCGCCCCCTCGCAAAACCTATTTTTTCTCTCTTACGCTTCACCTTTTTTGCCTCCATTCCTTCCTCTCTCCACTGTAACACCTCTCCGCACCCCCATTCTTGCGCTCGTTCCCTTCACCATAATATTCCCATACCCCTTTATCGCTTAAACCGTATCACAATACATCTTTCATGCCCCATCTCCCTCTGCACTCCGCCCAACTCCATCCCCAATTCATAATCCCAGGGTCCGAATCAGCGGGTATTCCAGAAAAAACTAACAGACAACCACAAAAGCAGAAGAACCTTGATCATGAAATCGGGACAGACGACCGCGCGGGCAAGAAACGGGCACGGGGGGAACAAGACGTTGGAAAAGGTGGCTCCATTTCAACAAGCCCACATCCCATCAGCACAACCCCACTTTCGCATTCCAGCCACCAGCTGCAGTTCATCATCAGCCAGCTCCTCACCGGCCAGCTCTCAGCAAGATTGTGACTACAGCCCAACGGCGGCCCCTTCCCTCTGCAGACCTGATCCGCGGGTCTGACCCCAGAGTCCAGCCGCGGGCACACATACAGAAATGATGGCAAGTGTTGTATCTCTAGCGCTGTCCCATAGAAGTAAAGCCGCATAGGGATTCTCTATAACAGGAACTTTCCCGTGAACGGGACACTACTCTGTAGCACTCAGTGTGTTCGAGAGAGGATTAAGGCCTTTCACAACCTTCATGCACGACTCAAGCAATAATACTGTGAAACCTATACTGCGTACTTTTTCTTTTGGGGTTATACCCTCTCCCTCAGTGAAGCGAGACCAGAGGAAGAGTCTGTTACATGAGCAAAGAAAGTTCCGAGGACTAATTTCATTATGAGATCCTAGGTTAAACCACTCAATGGTGCTTACAAAAAAATGACCGACCGCCCAGGACGGACACAGCACAATCTTCAGGGAATCTTTTGATTTTTATGATTTTGGTTGCCTTCTCTAGACAACATTGCTCATAGTTATGAAGGAGAGTACAGTACTAATATGTAGAACGTTGCCTATCCGTGGAGATATGGCAGACTTGCCTTCACTAGTGCCAGCGTTGCGTCTGCTCTTAGCTGTGGTCTATGGTTTTGGTTTTTAATTGGTTCCTCTACTGGTTAAATGTGAATCGTTTGCTCTAATAATCCCATTATAACCTCAATTCCTTTAAAAAGGCAATTCTTTGCACACTACACTCAGGGAAATAATAATATCATAACGTACTCTTCATGCTGTGGTGTTTTATTTAATGTAGGGCTTAGAGTTTAATAGTTCTGGTTCTCCAGCAAAGTTGTTTTTTTTTCTCTTTTTAAGGGAACCTGATGTAAGTTTTTACGGGCGGCCTAAAGTGAAAACCTTTCACCAAGAAAGGGATTTTTATCTAGTGGCAGGATCAAGTGATTTTTAAAAATGATTTTGTTAGCATTCTGATGAAACATGCAGTATTTAATAATAGTTATTTTTATATTACCTGGATCCCTGCCAGAAGCAGTGGTTTGTCCCAGGAGTGCAGTGTGTTGTTGGCCGCCTCATGCATCCTACTCTCTTCCACAAACGTCACTCCACCCTTCCTCCCCTGCCTGCCTCAAAGCCACATGACAGGAAGTGTGGAGAAGGGAGACTGACACAGGCATTTGTTGCCCCTCCCCCAGGACATCATACACAATGCTGGCATGGTGCAGGTAATGTGAAATAAATTTATAAACTACTAAAATGATTCTGAATGCTGGCATTTTAAAATTGGGATAGGATAAGCTATGGAACCCGTCACCAGCCCCTCTAAAAAATAACCATTCCTGGTTGATCAGGTTCCCTTTAACTGTCAGATGCCTGGGGATGGAAGCCAAAACCATTTACCTTAACCCTGCTTGTGGCATCGTTTAATTGGGCTCGAGCCTGCTTCATACCCTGGCGCATGCGTGTGAAGTGAGTGTACTGTGCAGTCCCTTTTCCAACCAGAATCCTAATAAGTAAGGTAAACTCTGAGGCTGGACATTTAGGGGACCCAAAACTACTGACAGGTTTTCCTTTTGAAGCTGCCTCCGGCCCCTTTTGTCTTTGGCTAATGCCCTTGTGGGAGCGGTTTCGTGTAACTTATATCCAAAGATAATACTGTGTGCTGTTACAAGAAAAAATGTGAAACTTGCTAGTAAAACCCTCTGGGTCTTTTAGATGAGGACTTGACACAGAGTCGAGGATTTCTAGATTATAGTATGGTTGTGTAACGTGCTTTAAGCCAAATGATGATGACCAAAAAACTAGTGTCATGTAGGAACAGTAAACGGCGTAGGAAGGGGTTTTAAGGACATGTCAAGTAGACCTTGTATAAGAGTCAATCGGTAGAGGTTTGCATCCCCTCCTAAAAGCCCCAAAAAGGTGGGACCATACTTAAACGGTCTCTTTGTACGGTGATCATTCTGTGTTGATCGCGTAAATGATTCTAGTTCCGACCCAACCCATGCCGTCAACTAGAAAGTAACCCCCCTTTAACATCAGAACTTGCCCTTGACAATTTAAACAAAATCGATGTTACAAATAGGTTATAGAGCCGCCGTTTTGGAGATTATGCCTCTGCAATATTTGCAGTTTATGAAACTTTTTTTTGACTCTCCATTTGTTCAAATATTAGTAGAGTTTATGTGATATTTCTATTTATTTCTGTTATATTTTTCTTAGTGTAGTTAGGAGATCCGTTCCAATTCTTTAATAATAGAGCGTAGCGTTTTTTGTTTAAGGTTTGTTTAAAAATCTTGGGCAACGGACGAAAGGAAATCCAGAGGCCTTATCCCGAGAAAGCAATCAGGTTCCGGCGTTTTGTTTTTGCAGCTTAGTTTGATTGGTCGATGGGAAATCGGGTCGCGTTTCTAATTAGAGGCCCGTAATGTGTTTAATCAAGACCGTGCCCAAGGAATCCAGTTTGATGGATATTATCGCATTCAGCTGAGAACTTCAGAAAGTGTCTATTTACTACCTCAATTATTACCAAAGTCTGCCCCTAACTTGAATAACAGCTAACTTGTTGTGCCCAATTTTAGGCGATATAAGTTGTGTTATTTGTTTTTTGTTGTTTTTTTTCGACAACAACTACTATAGGACGTAAAGGCTACTTACTAACACTGGAGCTGACAAAGGGAACAATTTAGAAAAAAAAAAAAAGTTTCCAAATATAGTGCATCTGTACATAGCCAACATTGAATTTTTTATTATTTAAAAGGCAGCATGTGTGATATAAAAAAAAAAAAAAAATCACTACAATTTTTTCTTTTTTTTTTTTTTTAGATTTATTATGTAGTATAAGCGGTTGGTTGTGCAAAGACAGAATCGTTTAAAACAGCCAAGCTATGTCCGAGGCGCTGTTTAATTTGAGAAAGGGACTTGTTACAGGTTTTGAACAGAGCCAAATGGTGTGGTTTTTTTTCTCAGGGGGGGATACTTAAAAAAATTGTGGATATTAAACCACAAACAAGAAAGAATTCTGGGTGAGTGCTATGCACTTGGATTTTGAATAAACGGGTTGTTGCCTTAAATGCGTGTGAGTTTTGTGTTTTTTACATGCAAAAGTTACACTTAGCCTTTAAGGTTCAAGTTGACACTTAAAGTTCTATTTTAGCACTCTTGTAAGAATACTAGGCGCCGGTATTCAAGAAGTATATCACTTCATGATTAAAGAAAGTGGTGATACGATTGCCTGGTTTGGGTCCACCCCTTAGAACGCGGAGACAGAGCAGACCATCGGGCAGCAGCCGGTGATTGGGTGCATGTGAAGTTCGGGTGTTCCAGGGTTGTCTCATGGATGATGTAACTGTTCGTTTGGACGGTGACATTACGGGGACCTCCTCAGACAGTACGTCAATGGAGACTGGGGGTGGATGTTATATAGTTGCATCTGTCCCCTATTAGGCCTCCACTGAAGTAATATGTCGCTTTGCAGCAGAAAGCCATGGATGAAAACTGCAGCAAGGATGGCATGAAACTAGAAAAAAATGATGCATAGACTGGCACGTGAAGTGCCGCATCACACTAAGGCTGCATTCACACACATTGTATGGGGGATGTATAAAACGTCCCCCATACCTTCTATGGCTCACGGCGCGTACGGGAGCGGTACAGTAAGCTGCCGGACCCCCGGAAAAAGATAGGACATCGTCCTATCTTTTTCCCGTATTACGGCGCTGTGGCCCATATGTTCATAGGCCCATTATGTTTTTTTTTTTTTTTTTTTTTTTTTCACTTTTTTTTTACGGCGGGCAACGGCAGGTGCATGTAGCCGAAGGGTGGGTGATGCCACGCCATGACGTTTTGGCATGCAGTTTTCCATTTTTTTACTTTTTGGTTCTTTACCAGCGTTTGGCTGCTTACAACATGCTTACAACATGTTATTCATTAAGATATTGGGAAAATGGACAAAAAACGGTTGCTTTTCTAAAAAAAAAAAACAAAAAAAAAACCCAACCCTGCATGCTAAAAAAGGACTGAAAACACACATGGGTGTTTTGAACCCGTTTTTGGGGCTGTTTTAAGCAGGACGTAAAAACCGCATGCGCTTTTGAAAAAAATGCATTATGTTTTTTGAAAACGCATCCGTTTTGACTGGTTGACCAATTATCTTAATTAAAAACTGGTCAAAAAAAAAACTGATGCGTTTCCCAATTAACGGACATGCTTTAAAACGTCCCAAAAAGCGGGTTCAAAATGGACACGTTGTGCCGCCGGCCTAAGGGTGAAGTTCTCATCGGGAGGCTTGTTGGGAGGTCAAAATGTCAATTACCTGTGCTCCTCAGTTTAATGGCCGTTTTGGGGCAGGTTTTAGTTGGTGCGGTTTTTTTTTTCAGATCGTTAAAAAACGCATGCGTTTTTGTAAGTTTTTAATTGTGCAAATTCGGGAAGACGGGACAAAAAACCCACATGCGTTTTCATCTACTATCACTGTCATTATCAACACTTTATAATTATATTGACTCTATTTCCATATATATATATTCATACACTTTCAGTCTAAAAGGTTATGTAAACCCCATTAGTCAATGGACTTTGTCTTTGTACTTGGTCAAATACTGTGACAGAAAGACAATTTTTTTTTTTTTTGAAACTGTACCGTATTTTCCGACTATAAGGCGCACTTAAAAGGCATTGGATTTCCGTTGGCATCCAAAGGCGCCTTATAGTCCGGTGCGCCTATGTATGGCGATGGGCACAGGGCAGCGGACCATACTTAAATAGGTCCCCGCACCGGAGTCTCCAGCGGGGAGATTGCTGTCTCCGGTTAGCGGGACCTATGTAAGTATGGTCCGCTTCCCTCCTCCACCTCCCCCTCACCTTCCCCGCTCACCTTCCCCGCGGTCCCCGTCGAGTCTCGTCGCCGCAGTAACGTAGGCGTACGTCCGCAAAGAAAACGAACTAAGACAAACGAACCAGGCCGCCCGGACCCCCGCGCCTTATAGTCGATGCGCCTATAGATGTATTATTACAGAGATAAGGCGCATTCTGACTACTGACGCTTATGTCGGTGCGACCCTATGGGCAGAGAAAATACTGGTACTTCTTCCAAAGCTAATCCTACTTTTCAATTAAAAGTCATATTTGAAAGTTTGTTTTCTCTTTTTTTGAGGGGGGAATTTTTGTCTAAATAAGTTTGAGTTGATCTTCCTGTGGCGTGTAAAACTTGACTGCAAGGTATATAGAGCTAGGAGACCATATTTTAGATAGAAGGCTTTCTAATAACAGGCCTGAATCTATAAATGTGTGTTTGCGGCAGACGTGTAATGATCTATGAGGGGAGGGAATGGCTGACAGCTGGACCGGACACACGCTGCATAACCTGTGATTCATGAGGAACTGGCGGGGTAATGGAATGTAGATCACACAAACCTCATCCATCTCCATCCAGGATATACAATGACACTCCTTTTAGATTGGTTTTATGGATTACTTAGGCCCCTTCGTCCATGGCGTTTTTCAAGCGCGATTGCGAGTGGCATTTGACGCTCAAGAACTCGCATTTGCCACTCTGTCCCATGGTATTCATGGGTCTTCTCCATTAGCGGTGGTTTTTAACGCGCGTGTTGCGTTTTTTTCGTTTTGACGCGCGTCAAAATGCCGCATGCTCTATTTTTGCGGGTCACGCGCGTTTTTCACGCCCCATTCAAGTTCTATGGAGATGCAATCAATGAACGCATTGCACTCGCAATCAGTGCAAGGCAAGGCGATGTGCAATGCGTTTTTAAACGTAAGGGTGCTAGGGGACCAGAATAACATTATTTCCCCTGCCTCACGATCGAAGCAGTATTAAAAAAAAACACAATGAAGAAAACAGTGGAAGAAAGAATAAATCATTGTACACAGTGACCCAGGATCATTTAAGATAAAAACACAGGGAAGAAACACAGGCAGAATAGATACAGATGTCGGCACATCTGCCTTACTTGTGGAGATACGCGCTGGAACGGTGCGAACAAAATGCATGTGAAGAAACATATATATGTGTGAAGAAACACATGCAGAGTATTTAAACATCTGCAAGTGGTCTTCAACACAATAGATTGTTCTTCACATGCATATTTGAACAACAAGTGCCCATCCTTGAGTGGATAACACGGTGGTTACCCGCGGGATGGCAGCGGGCCTCATCTCCCCGCAGGACATTCCCGCAGGGGTGTTATCAGATAACCCCCCCCCGTGTGTTACTGTATGCGCCACTGCCTGCCCTCCATGTAACTGAAGCTTTCCCTCAGTCATGTAGCACAGCGTTCACTACACGTCAGGACGTATGACAATAGTAAGCAGCCGCCACCACCTTAATGTGTGCGCAAAGGTGCCGGTCACTGCTGGCGGCTGTTGTTGTCCCATTGTCCAGGAGAAGAGGGGACACGAGGGCTCGAGAGGACTGTGTAGTAGTTCGCAGTGTTCCCTCACTCAAGTCCGGCAGCGCCGCAAGGAGGACGGCAGCAGGCACCTGCTGTACACGGGAGCACGCCAGCCCCCGAAACATGCGGCTTGCTATCCCTTACAGAGAAGGGAACCTGGGGTGTGTGAAGGGTTCCTATGTCACTGGCAAACGCTCCGCAGACGTTACCCCGCGCCTGTGTGTACAGCTACGAGTAACAGGGAGGGTGGGCGACACCTGGGAAAACTTTTGTGCGCGATCACGCCGTTTATGGCCGTTCTACAACGGGGGAGAGAACAATATATATGTGTGAAGACACACATTGCAGAGGATTTAAACATCATGAATTGTTCTTCACCACACATATATATTGTTCGTCAACATGCTATTTTGTCGCGCCGTTCGCGCGTTATCCCGACAAGAAGAAGATGTGGCCGAACATCTGTTAATCTATTCGCACGTGTTCTGCACTGTGTTTTTATCTTAAATGATCCTGTGTTCACGGTGTACAAGTTTTTTTATTCTATTCTTCACGTTTTCACATCTGCCCTAAATTGTCGGGAGATAATATACGCGCTCGGAACAGTGAAGAATAGATCGCCGATGTTGCAAATTATCGAAGACATTATTTTTTTTCAATTAAATAAACACATTTTTAATCCCCAAAACCATGGTCCCTTTGAATATGCTCGAGTTCTCCCATTGAATCGAGCGTCAAAAATGCGCCGAAAAACGCAAAAAAACGCAAATTACTCCAAGGGAAAAATGGATGACAAAAACGCAGCCAAAACGTAAGTTTTCACGCATTGACCCTGACGTGAAACGCAACGCTAGTGTGCAAGAGGCCTTAGGGTAATTATTCCTTGAGAGCATAAAGTGACACTTCTGGATATATTGATTGAATACAGGATTCAAGGAAGCAAGTCTTATTATACCTGTCACCTAAGGGCTACAGCTCTTACTGTAATCAATTTGTTGTAATAAAGCTCTTGTCCTGCAGGGTAGAGACAGTCATCTTATTGCTAATATGATTGTGGACTTGGCAGTGTTTAGTCCAGGAAATATGGCCCCAGATGCTGATTTACAGGCTGAATATGCTGTTTTTAAGCGCTTCCGTCTTTAAAGGGTGTTGACCACTTACCTCTGTTTTTTGTAATGTGGCGGGCAGATTATTAGGTAATTTACCAATATACATCTATTAAAAGTTCTGTTCCGCCTTCATGATATGTAAGTGAAGCATCCTGTATTTTACCTCTTAATCAGCCAGACATACTGCCATAAAATGGCCGCAGATGGAGGGTCATGTGATCTCTTTACTGTCTGTGCGCTATTGACCTGCCAGGGTCGTGATTTTATATTCGTCGATACTATCATAAGGTCCATTGCCAAGGACAGATAGAGATCACAGACCCTCCATTTGCAGCCAATTTATGGACAGGAATGTCCGGCTGATGAGGTAGGTACATGGACAATTGGCCTTCACTTTACATATCCAAGAAGGGTTGCCAAAACTTTTATAGATGATATTGGTTTAAAATCCTAACCCACACCACTTACCTCCTGTTTTATATCTTGCACCTCACACCTACACAAAAAACACATGAGGTTAAAGTAATCAACACCTCTAAGGCCGCGGTCACACGCTACCACTAGGCGTCCGTCATAACGCGACGCTTAGCTATCGGCTTAACAATCGCATGCGTTTCCCTGCGAACCGCTGGGTGCTCAGGACGAGGACCTTCCCTCTGTGCGTGCTTTAGCGTCGCGTTTGCACGGACCGCCTAGCTGGTAAGTGGAAAGCGGCCTACGGACCCAACGGTTCATGTTTCAGATGGATGACCCCTAAAAGGCCCTCCCCAGTGGTGATCTTACGCAAAATGATGATTTCTGGTTTGGTTTTAGAATAGATGGGAAGCTAGTGATCGATTTATAGTTAGGGTCGCTGGTTACCCTTTAAGTGAAAATGTGTTCTTTACAAATTGTGGTGTCCAAATGTGCTAAAATGAATATCATATGGTAAATATTTACGAAGCATGCCATAATTCAGGTGATATAGTCAGGGTGTGACTTTTAGGATGGGTTTATACAAAACCTTCTATTTTGGCCAAGGATTTTAATTGTGACTGAAATAAAGAATATTCCTGGCAAGTGTTGTAAACTTTATGTAAGTACAACACCAAAGGTTGCAGCAAATTATAGGTAGGATATAGGCAGTAATATAAGAAGATAGATGATTTGGGGTCTCACAGATATTGATTTATGCATAATGAGTCTAAGCTTTGGTTATTGATTGTATAGGAAATCCTGCCACCTGGAACAACAGAAGACCAGCTTAGCTGTGTGTCCAGAGACTGGTGTCACGTCGTGTCCCTGGAGGTTTGGCAGCTGAGATCACAAGCTGCACTCACAGGAAATCCTAGAGGATACAGTTCAGTCACCGCCTCTCTTTCCCTACTGACAAATATTAATCCATTAGAAAGAACCTAGAGGACATGGTAAACAAACAATTCAGGAAATAGTCAAATCTACACACGAAGGCGGGCCATATACAATAGGTAGCAGTTAGGGTATGCAATCATGAACATCCAATGAAAGAACAATCCTTCCAACCCTGTTGTATAAGTCTGATTGACAGAAATTGGTCAGATATATGTACGTGTGTGTGTGAATGCACTTCAAACACAACATGTGGGAATTGACATAAATAGGTAACAAGTTGAAAACTATTTTCGTAATAGTTCATAAAAAGGTCATTGCCTGTCAATTGAGGCGTTAAACCTATTATAGGGAGCTGCACTTCCGAAATATGTCCTTGGAGAGGTTTTTCTATGGCATCTTATTAGCATATCCTTTCTTCGATGATTCTCAATCCTACAGTTTAATACAAGGTAAGAGCCTGGGAAATCAATAAGACATTGTTTAGGACCAAGGGAGAGGAAATGTTGTTTCCATTTTTGTGTCTTGGACATGGGAATGTGGAGTCCTCCTGTCTTGTCCACGCTGGAGGGACCTTCTGGCTGAAGGCCTATTCATTATCCAAGAGCTGAATTCACACTGGGAGGGTAATGCGTCCGCTGGTCACTGTCCCGTGAGGTCTTGTCATTAAAACCAAAATAATTAAAATGTTTTCGCCATAGACTTCTGGTGATGATTCATCTACAAATCCAATGCTGCAGGCCTAAAAGGATAGTCTCTATCACAGTATCATAGGGGAACGAAGGATTTTTTAAAAAGTACTTTTTCACCTGCACAATCTTATTGTTTATTTTAGTGATCATCAACCGCTCCCTATCTTCCCTGTATCGATGTAATAATAGTAGAGGGATGTCTATAAATTTTTAGTTACAGTGGTGATTATGAGGGTCGCCAAAAGAGAGAGTGATCCCCTATTGTTGATCCAACAAGGTACCAAATTACTATACAAGATCAGGGACGTAACTAGAAGGAGCTGGGGCCCCATAGCAGATTTCTGCATGGGGACCCCCTTTCCCCTTAAAAAAATATAGACATATTGTGACAGACACCGTTTTTACAATCACACACATTGATATTAAATAAAAGGATACATCCTAATCCATTTATATAATCGTAAACACATAAATGTTGTACACTTAACACACCCATTTAGTTCAGGCGGCTGTGGTCATAGGGGGGGAGGGAGAGTGGATGGCTATGTGTTGGGCGTCGATGGCCGGCTGTGCCGGGTGGGGAGGGAGAGGGGAGGGTGGTTGTTGCCTGCGCAGGCCGGTGGGGGTTTTGTTTGGCGGTGTGGGCGGCTGGGCGATGGACAACCCGGCACAGTGGGATGTTCTACAAGCAGACCTGGGTCGGCGGGGGCCCCATTACATTTGCGGGTATCCAGGGCCCATTACTGCTGTGCTGTTGTCGTTACAACAGGGAGAGAAGGGCCCGGGAGGAGAACGGGCAAGATACATTTTGGTCCCACGTCGATTCCCGGTCTCCTATGCAACCATTGTAACCAGCAGTAGAACAGACTGAACGCGATGCCTCAGATCCTTTTTATCATGTGAATAGATATTGTGTAAGTGGGGCGTTTTGAGCATTCATTGGATGTCCATAGGTTTTCCATCAGAGGACTGCCCTGCAGAACGTACTATAGCTCAGATCTTTATTCATTTCATTACTGGAAAAACTTCCAACATATAGACATTCATTAGAAAATCATTGCGGTTATCATAGCAAAATCTCATAGTATGTAACTCAAAGTCTCGAAAAGAAGACCGATTGTGTTTATCTGTTTTGTATGGTCAGATGATGACACAGAGGTTCTCTAACTTCATGCGCCTGTAATCCTCTACAGACTTAGCTTATTCTATCATCACCTTTGGCCACACCGTAAAATAAATCCAGTGGGGGTCGGCTACTACCCCGGATAATCTAGTTTGGTGGCAAAAGCGCACTGTGTGGTGCATGGGGCATAGTGCAGATTATTTTCGGACTTCCGGTCAAGAATATTATCCAGATACTTCCTAACCCAAATAGACGATTAACAGGGGAACAGTCCGTTGTTCCCCTTCCCACCCCATGGACAGGATTTGTAGGACGAATTGACCATGATTTTGCAAATTTTAAAAAGATATATGTACAAGTCAAACCATAATAGGAGACAGAAATAGTGCAGTATTCAATTCTTTCATTACACATATTTGTACTACAGGTCTGTCCTGTATGAACCCATTAAATAATTTTAGAGATAAGGACACTTAAAGGACTTCTACCACCAGGATGAAAGATTGTAAACCAAGCACACTGACCTACTGCGTGTGGCTCCATATGGCAGGATCTGCTCTTCTTCAGCTGTAAGCCCTTGATTTACACAAAAAGCATTTAAAAAAATAGCAAATGAGACTGGAGGCTCCAGATGCATTAACAACATAGATAATTTTGTTTGTAAAAAACAAGGGCAATGAAGATAAAAGAAGAACGGATCCTGCCATGCCAGAGGTGTACACACCAGACATTAAGTCTTCTTGGTTACAAATCCGTGTTCCTTGTGATAGATTTAAGCATCTAAAATGACAGTATTCCTCTAATCCTGTGTAACATGGAAATACTCAGATCCACTAGCGTGCTACGGTTATTAAAAGGGGAGAGAGGAGAGATTAGTCGCTTCTACTAGTTACTTTTTTGATTGCGTGTATCCCCTGTAAACAGTTTAGGAGGGCCATGTTGAAAAGCAAAGAAAAAGCAACATGCCTCATCCTATTCCCCAATGATGTTCAGGTTGAAAAATGGTGACAAAATTGGTTAGATTTTTCTAACCAACTTTGCTATAGTGTTTATTAAAGGGTTTTAATGATTATCACAGATACAGCAAGTTGACATTTCTAAAATCAACTGGGCAGATAATTGTTGTGTAATTTAATATACAGATAGATAGTCGATAGATTAGATAGATAGAAGATAGATAGATAGATACAGAAAAAGGAAAATCCAGAGCAGGCACAGCAAACCTGGAGGGGGTGTGCAACGTCCTGACCCTCTGCTAGGAGCGTCTCCATATGTCTTTCCAAATAGTGGGGGGTGGTTTCTTCCAAGTGAAGTTTCAAGCTCTTGCAGAGCTTTATCAAGATTGATAAAGGCTCTCAAGAGCTGACACGTTGCACTTGGAATAGTAAAGACACCCCCCCACGATTTTACTACTACTTTGTTGGGTGCTGCCTGTTTTTGGAAAAAAGACTAGCTAGATAGAATAGATAGATAGATAAGATAGATAGATAGATAGAAGAGAATATTGAGAAGATAGATAGATAGATAGATAGGAGATAGAAGATAGTAGATGATTGGATAGAGCAATAAAGAAATTATGATTATATTAATAGATAGATAAATAGATGGATAGCAAGATGGATAGATGGCTAGATTAATAACTAGAAGATAGATGGTGGATAGATGATTAGATAGATGGTATAAAGTAGATAGGATATTCTGAAATGATAGAATGAGATAGAGGGAGGGTACTGCCGTGAAAATGTAATCACAGAGAAATTTAGGTAGGATTTCTGGGTACCTCTTGTGTTTTTTTTTTTTTTTTTTTTTTTTTGTTTTTTTTGCGCTATCAATCTATGTAATTGTAAAAGACAGCATTATTTGCTCCCTTCTTCCAATGTTCGTGTTGTATCCTAGTATCCTAGCTATTGACTTGTTCATTTAGATTCATGCGGAAGATATAGGCTAAGCCGCAGTAGTGTTGTAATAACAACACGCTCTATGTGCATTACCACTGGAGGACTATGCGCCCCTAAACCTACTCTATACAGACAAAGCAGATGTCATTTCCATACCAGCATATTTTCTTGCTTATGCCCTATTTAATTTCAGCACTTTAGCCTGGAAATATTGTTACGTGCACCATGCTTAGCCTTGAGTGGCTTCCTGTTGACTGATGGGAGTAAGTTTTGTCTATAGGTAACAGGGGGACAGGTGGACAAGGGCCCACGTAACAAAGACACAGTGGTGTAAATGGGTCAGCATGTTAATGAATAGTGTTATTCACAAGCTCTTCTGGCCAGACACATCTGATAAGAAACAAGGAAGAGGAAGAAGAGGCGTCCTATCAAGGGGCTTTTAATCTTCCATTAACTCTGCTAGCAAGGAAACCTGTAGATGGGCTATGCGATGACCCCCCTTTTATGTAAATAACCGGGGAATGGGAAAGGCCGGGAGACACTATTTACTTTCGACACACAGGCCGCGACCAATGCATCCACTGTGAATCATAAGCAAAGCTATTCTAGTGAAGACCTAAAGACTAAGAGAATCTCACTGTCGTTCATGGCCGACGTCATATCATCATCCCCCCCCCATACCACTTCCTAATAAATGTGAGCTGTATTAAAATTTTATTGTCTTTAGTACATGTAAGTCTTCTGGCACAGTGTAAAGATAGTTGGATCCTGCAATAAGATTGAAGATCCATTTTGGAAAGCAGTCACACTGCATTTTTTGCACATGTCAGTGTTTGTACGTGGCAGGATAGCTCCTGGCGATGCAAATAATTCTGTACATAAACTTAAAATGGCAGGCGGGAGGAGGCATCCTTTTGCCACTCCTCTCAGTATACGTTACATTGCAGCAGGAACACAGGATTACTGCGGGCGGCACAGTATATGTCAGCAAAGGGGGGACCATGGAAGGTATGGGGGATGGTGACTGACACGGTATGGAATCCATCCCCAGCTACTGCTGAGAGTAGCGCTTTGGGTGTTTCCCATTGATCTAAACGTCCAATATAGACAAAATATATCACTGGGGAGGTCTGATGTTTTGCTCTTACAAGGAGGAGGAGCCGAACTGGAGAATGTATCACATGGTATGAGTATATGGATGGATACGGCACTGCACTTCGTTGTAAGAAACTGTCAAAAAATAAATGTGAATGCCTCCTTACTAGGTTACACTAGCCAGATTCTCATTATAAAAATCTTGGCTACGGCTGAAAAATATGGTATCTATAGTATGTAATTATGCAGTCTAATGACTTTAAATAATTAATTACATGTGTTACAGGGCACATCTGCCTTCACATGTGATTTATTTAATTGGTTAGCTTGTTCGGTTTAAAAAAAAGTCAGACCCCACCAATTCAGCTTACGGTAATATCCCCCATACTGTCGTTAACTTCTCATGCTAATTTAGGCTAAGTTCACAACTATAGAAACGCAGTCCTTACCTTCATTAATAAAAACAGAGATTTCTTATATCAATTGAAAATTCATTGACATTAAAGCTAAAATTTTATGTAACTTTTTTTTTTTAAATGATGTTTGAATGGGGGTGTGAAATAGCCTTAAGGCACAGAAACTGCAACTTAACCTGCGAAATCATTCCAATCATAGGCACACATGTCATGGGGACTCTGAACTCGCACGACAGAAAAGACATGAATGCCTCCAGCCGGCCCACCAACATTCCCTGCTTGCTTGCCTCAGCATATCCAGGCGAACGGAAGACAGTCCCTCCCAACAGTGAAACAAAATTCACAAACAAAAATAACAAAAAGCAAAGTCAGAGGTCCGGGGGTCACATGGAGATAGCTAAAATGGACACAAAATTGCAATAGAAAGAGAGTCAATGACATATCAAATTGATGTTAACTGGCAAAGGACAATCGCACACGGATATTTATCACCCGGAGAACCGCTCAGTGATGAAATGAGCAAAGCTCTTTAGCAGAGTGAAAACCCCTTGCTGCTGGTCCAGAAAAAATTGCAGAGAGAGAGGCCGTGGTGAGGTTCAAAAGTAGCCTAGCACTAGAATATTATTCACAGACTGCACACAAAAACAAACAAGTCACAGGAGAAATCAGCAGGTTTGGGCACAAGCTCTTCTGCTTGTGCAAGTTTAGGGATTTGGTCTCTTCTTGTACTATGCTACTTTTTTTGATGTCTGGGGATCCTCCTTAAATGGAATTAAATTTGAAACGGCTTAATAGAAAATACAAACGATAATCTGATCCCTTTACAATCCCCTCACATCACACCCCCATACTTTTGATTACCTATTAGTAAGTACTGGAGGTAGCAGCGCTGTAGAAACAATACGGTAGGGTATTCTAATGGGATGTGGTAACCTTCTAATTATTTAATCTGTATTTGGGGTTTTGGGAAGTGATAGAAGCTTCAGAGAAGAGAATTGTGGATACCTGGAAACTGAGTTGATTTTCTATATAAAGTAGTTTTGTTTGACATCAGAAAAAAAACAATCTGCCCTATATCACAGGCACCAACTCTTCGCCTTAGGTGTATCTGGACTGCAAGCTCAGAACATTAAATGAAGACAAGTCATATTAGGTTGTTCCATATGAATCTGATTTCCAAAGAAAGTACAGAATTTCAGCAGATCAGGAGAAACTAAACTCCTTAAAGAACAACAGTTTTTTTCCACAATAAAAGCTCTGGCATTATGTAGAACAATTTGCCCATTTTACTCTTGTTACCTATACTCAATCGCAGAAGTCGCCTCCTCCTTGACTCGATGACAAGCCCCGGAGTAGTCTGTCCTATAAAGAAAACTCTATGGATCATGGGGGGGGAGGGGTTGTCGAATCCTGCTCACAGAGTACAAAGGTCATGGGACTGTGCTCTCTGTGTTATGTGGCAGAGCTGGTGTGGTTCAGGACTGTGGAGGATACAGATGTCTCTTTTACAGATAGTGAGGTAACACCAAATACAAACATCTCTCTGTTCCCTCTCAGGATCACTCCGTCCAATCTGGTATTCATATAATGGTTGCTCCCCCCACCTTTACTCTAGATAAGCTCTGTGCAGAGAAGCTGTTAAACCCTTACTGCTCAGACTTCACTTTCATGTTTTACCTAGACTTCTTCTCACATAACATGTACTGTTCCATGCTCTCCATGTGATGGTATCTGCCAGCCTAGTCACCATATACTGTAACATTCTTGTATGTACACCATCAGTGAATTTAAAATGCTAAATTACTTTGAGAGAGAAACACAAGGCATCATGGGATCGGTGGGCAGATGAAATTGGAGACAACTTCGGGCAAGTACAGAAGAGCTAGGGCATCCTCCACTCACCTCTGTTGGAAAGTGTTTTTTTTCAAACACTTTAGAAACAGAAAAAGCCTAACGTTGGAAGAAAGCGTTGAGTAGCACAATATGGGCGGATTGTTCTGTTTATCATGAGTGAGTATAATATGGGTGACCCTATAGCCTCAATGGGAAATCAGCCAATCATGGATTGATTTTATAACTTCATACGGGTCTCCAATCATCACAGGAACCAACTAAAATAGCACTAGTGTGAAAAACACAAGTTCATACCGTAAATCAATCCCATTATCATCTTATACTACATCAAATTCTGAATCTGTTGCTATGGGGAGGCAGCAGTAACTAAGGGCATATTCTCAAGTGATGCACTCCATAATTGTGTATTTAATGTGTTCTTTCTTGGCTGGAGATTGCTCCAACATGTGTGTCCATGCTAGAACCACCATGTATGTACACGGTCAGGAAGTGATCTGAAAGAACCTGTGATCACCGCAGGGGGTCCTCCTAAGTAGATTATCACAGAGGAACTAATTGTTAAAGATTTATGTGCTTAACACAATTATCTTCCCTGGCAAGTGACCAGACGTGACCAAACAAGAATATTGCAGATTAACTAAACTGTGCAATGTAACCGATAAAATAGGATCTATTTAAAAGCAAAATTTGCTTTTATTAGGTGAGTATGCACTAAAAAAAGTTTTATATATATATAAAAATATGTTGTATGCCATTATTATATGTGTTATGAAATGTATAAGCACAGTATATATTGCACTAGGACCCTTCATGTATAGGACAGGGCACACCACATAGGAGCAGAAAGGGCCCAAAAATTAATACCTACCTACCATATGAAAGTTAGGGGAACTTGTAAGTAAGCCTGACTCTTGACTCTCTGACTCTGCCACCAGTATATGTAAAGAAGATAGTCTCGGGGATCCTGTTCTTCTTTCAATTTTATCTATTGGACTTAGATCAAGATATAAGTTTCAGTTTTAAGGGCAAGTGAAAGCACTGTATGGCAGCAGATGAGCGTCTGCAGCTCTCTAGTAAATAGGACCGTGATTCCAAGTAGTTATAGCTGGAAGTAAACAGTTGGCACAGAAAGGACATGATATTCCAGACCCCTTTACATGTCACTGCTTTGTTCAATAAAGCCATTTGGTAAGATCCAAAAAAGTTTATTTTTTGCTTATTAATGTAAACTCTGCTTACCCCATATTAACAGAAAAAAAAAACAGAAAAAATGTCGATATCTGTTGCGAATTTGTTTAACACTGAAATATCACATGGTCATAAGCCATTATTCAGGACCTTTGCTGTGACACATATTCATATCACATTGCTGTTCCCCTTTCCTTTGAACGTCCTGCGTTATGCAGTCTAGCTGTGTTTAATAAACTGATTGGACCTTGATTAGGAAAAGGCACACACCTGTCTATATAGACCTCACCAGTCACAGTGAAGTCAGGGCACATGAGAATCATGAGGTATAAGGAAACTGCCCAAGGAGCACAGAGAAATATTATGGTAAGGCACAGATCTGGCAAGGTTACAAAACTCAAGGTTCCAAGAGCACAAGTGACCTCCACCAATCCTTAATAGAAGAAATTTGGGACAACCCCAACTCTTCCTCAACATGGCCGTCCAGCCCAAACTAAGCAATCAGGGAGGAAAAAAGAGCTGGGAGAGAGGTTAAGTAAAAGAAGAAACCAAGCTCAATGAAGAGTAGGGCGATGGAAAAAAACTCCACAAAATCAACTATCATGCAGCCTCCTCCCTGTCAGAAGTGCAGGCAAGGCAAAAGCTGCTTGCATGTGTGACGCCAAAAAAAACACACGAAGGACTATGAGAATAAGAATTCTCTGGTCTGATGAGATGAGATTGACAGTTTGGTGTTAATTCAAGAGTATCTGTGGACAAAACCAGGTGCTGCTCTTTAGCTGTCCAATTACAAGCCCATGGTTTCAGGCATCATGCTATGGGGGCCGGGACCAGGACCACTGTTTGCAATGGAAGAAAGAACAAAATGCAGCCCCCAAGTACAGAGAGACATCATGACACAATGGACCTAAGCACACAGCTACAAATAACAAAGCAGAGGCTTCAGAACATCTCGTGACCAGTCCTAACTGGCCCAGCCAGAGCCCTGATCTAAACCAAATGAGCATTTCTGGGGAACATGAAAATGGCTTTCTACCAACGTTAAACATCCAACCTGAGGGAAACTGCAGAGGATCTGCAACGGAAGAGGCAGAGGGGATCCCAAATTCCAGGTGTGAAAAACATTATGAAAAGATTAATTTCTGTCTTCTTTTGTCAGGATGGGTTGCAGGGTGCACATAAGTGAGAAAAAAACCCTTTTTTTTGTCGTACCAATTGCTGCAATGAAACAAAGATGTTGAAAAAGGTAAAGGGTGTCCAATACTTCCGTCCCACTTTGAATGTGTGCATATCTATATGATGTATATAATATGTCCTAATTCTTTCAAAAATGTAAGGCGAACATAAAGGCAGCAGCACCCATGCTCCACCTCCAGCAGAAGAGGACTGACAGGAAGGAACTTTTGGTTGGGTTCATCATAGTCAATAGCGATGACCCTCTCATGGTATTCCGCCTGCTTCCTAATCGGGATCTGCATGCAGCTGCTTTATAGAAACATTGCAAGCCAGAAAATTCCGTGGGCATGATCATAACAAGTATTTCTTAAACCTCTGTCATGTGCTTGATTCAATCTCGCTACGGTCATAAGTAAGATGCCCCCTAGGTTGTCACGTTCTATCACACCAATCCAAAAAGGCCCAATCAAAAATAATGTATCAGAGGATTATCAAGTCTCCTGAGTTATGGTGGCCTACTGTTTATCGCCCCCATGCCATGTAACGCAGTTGCTCCCATTCCAGCTGCTGCCCAGCGCTAAACTGTCCATTCACATGGCAGATTCTCCCAAAAAGTTCAGTGAAAACATGTTTCATCTAATGGGCGTTGTTTCGTGTAGATAGATTTACTCAGGTTGCAGAAAAGTCAGCCAACTTTAGAATTTTGCCTTCCACTCTAGTAAAAAAAATTATTTTAAAATAAATTCATAATTCCAATATATACCGTATACAAATTATGGAAAAACTCCATCTTATCACACAACAAAAATATGCTGCATATGGGTAGGTTAAACAAAAAAGTAAAAAAAAAAGCAATGGGAAGTACAGCACACAAAATCTATACATATTTAACCCCTCAAGACAATTTTTTTTCAGTTTTTTTCCATATCTGTTTTTTCACTCCTCTAATTCCACAAGTTTTTTATATTTTTTTTACAAAGCTATAGTTTCATGTTACCGGTGTTTAATCGATAGGAAAGTTGTGTGTTTATATTTCAATAGATCGGACAATACCTAACATGTGTATGATTTTTCTATTTTTAGTATTTTACATATGTTTATGAAAGGGGGTGATAAGAATTTTTAATTTTTAAAATGTATAAAATTTTTTTTTTTAGATTCTTTAAAACTTTCTACATTATGTTTACTATTATTGCAGCCCCCTAGGGGTACTGAACCTGCATGATCTTTGCATTCACCAGAGGATCACGTGGCCTCTGGCTGGATCTCTCCACAGATCAGGTATCTTCATTTTGAGATGAAAGTGGAGAGGGAAGGGCAGGTGGACTGTTCGTGGTAGATGCAAGTGATCTGATAATTCTTCCATTTCAATATGATGGCTGCACAGGGCTCATTGAGAGTTTAAAGTTTGTTGGGGAATATTTGTATCCAAATCCGGCTTTTAAAATTCCTCCACAAAGTATTCAGGAGCGGCCTGGTGTGTTCTTCATGATGCAGAACCCTGAGACGATCACAGAAGCAGGTGGATTATACAGAGTTTGCTGCACTGAATTAATATTGCATGTCCCATTTTTCAGTTTATATATCCCAAAAATTTCGTTCAACTTCACGATTGTGTCCCAATTGTTGTTGATTCTTCATAAAAAATTTTACAATTTTTTAAATCAGGCCTGAAAGGGGGCAGAAAGTAGGTAGGTTCAGGGGGGCCGAATACCTTTGGCACTGTATCGGTAGGGAGGGTGTTATTAAACCTAAAAAAAAAAAGGCAAAATGAAGAAGAATTTTTTTTGGGTGGGGAATTTTTGAAAATGCATTGATAACATTTAAAACCTTATAAATTTGGTATCCGTGATCACACCGACCCAAATAATAAAGAGACACGTTATTTGGGCCGCACACCTTGAAAATGAAGAAAATCGCCCAAATGCATTTTTTACAATTTTCCCTGGATCTTTTCCCACTTTCCGGATACAAGGCATGGAAGATTAAATATACAATAGTATAAATGCAATTTGTTACACAGAAACAAGACATCAATAGCTCTTCAATGGAAAAACTATATAATGTTAGCACGAGTACAATGGACAGCAGTGCATTATGTATTAGTCATAGGACGAGATAACATACAAAATAAATTTAGGAACCTGTGACATGTGCGCAATTCAGATGATTGTCTCTGTAGTCTGCCTTGACCTGTATCGACTGGAGGCCTGGAAAAAACGTTAAAAAAATTATATTGGCAGGGAACGAGATTTACTTACCCGGTCCATCGCTACCCAGCGGCCGCGTTATCTGCGCTGGATTGCGGGTCATGCATGGATTTTATTAAGGCATTCCTCCGAACATCCACAGGGGCGCTGCTGGACTGAAGTTCCTGGAACGCCACTGGAATACACCGAGCGAGGTGAGTGAAGGAAGTGCAAGCTCCGCCGACACAATTTTTTGTTTTTAATTGCGGCGGTTGTTGCCGAATCCATCGGGTTCCGTTCGGTCACGACCCCCCCATCTTGTAGCGTGCAGCCAGTGCACAATACGCCACAAATCCGATCGCCGTGCGCCAAAATATCCCGGGGCAATCAGGGGAATCGGCCCGCCCAAATCGGGAAAATTGGGTTAACACGTTGGGACCTTGTAATGCCCCATTGTTCCATATATTATATTATTTATTGAGGTTTTATGTGATATCTTGTCTATAGGCTTCGGGGAGAAACATGAACATTGATAACTATTGATAAGATATGAAGATATAATATAATATAGTTAAGTTGGGAATATATATAAAGAATTATATAGTAACTATTAGGATCAGCTATTTATATTTACTTTATTCATTATATAACCAATTGAGAAGTATTATTCATATTTGGGCTTGTTGTAGGAGAGGGCATATAATAGGAGCAAGATCCTTCATGTCTATTATTTAGGTTAGTGAATATGGCGCCCGGTGACACGGTACTGATGTCCCAGAAAGGAAAGGGAAGGAGCCAGCCGGAGTAGTTTACATAGGGGACAGTTCAGAAAGGGGGCCAGCTGTCGCCCACCAGGTTATGTGATACGCACCATTCGCACTGCAATTGATTTTTTTCCCGGCAATGGGTGTGTTTACATTTCGACCCTGAGCCACTTGCTATAGACCGTACTGGGGAATTCTGTCAAATTCATCCTTATGAATGTTTTCTAACCATCATCTACACCACGATGTGTGATAGTGATATCATTTACTTTGATGGTGTTGAGAAACACCACTATTATTGGATCAATTTAAAAAAAGTATATTTATTACTCTTCCAACATAACAAAAAAAATTCATTTACCCTTTCGTAAACATATGGTATTTCGTACTGGAATCACATGGTATTATCCCTTTGCTGTACATACGTGTGATATTTATCTGTACTGTGAAATACACTTGGTGGATTACCATGTATGTCACCTGTTGGTAATCCCGAGTCGTGGATTTAGTCCTGTACTGTGATATCCTCGTGTATTACACTGTACTGTGAAAATCACTGGTGTATTACCCTTATGTGACATTTGTGTGCATTATGTCGTACTGTGTTCACTGGGATTATCTACTGTGTGTATTATCCCTGTACTGTGAATTGTGCTAGTCAAGTGACTCATGGTGATATCCGTACGTGCAGTAGAACTAGTACAGTGACACGTGTTGTGTATATCCCGTACTGTGACATCACTGTGTTGTTATTCCCTGTACTGGTGACATCAATGTGTGTATTTTCTGTACTGTGACATCACTATGGTTATATCCCTGTGTAACTGTGGACATTTTGTGCGCATTATGTCGTTATGTGACAGCACTGTGTGTATATCCGTACGTGACATACTATGTATAAATCTTTGTACGGGGACATCTCTGTGTGCTATTATCCCTTGTACTGTGAACATCACTGTGTGTATGATCCCTGTACTGTGACAATCACTGGTGTATTATCCCTTACTGTGACATCACTGTGTGTATTTCCTGTACTGTGACACAACTTGTGGTTATGTATCCCTGTACTGTGACATCCCGGTTGTGTATTATCCCCTGTATGGCATCACTGTGGTGTATTATATCCTTGTACTGTGACATCACTGTGTGTATTACCCTTACTGTGACATACTGTGTGTATAATCCCCTGTTTTGTACTGTGACATCCACTGCGTGTACTTATCACCGTGTACTGTGACCTCACTTGATTACCCCTGTGCTGATGACCCTCGTGTGAATGACATGTACTGTGTGATCCCAATGAATCTGTGTGTATATCCTTACTGTGACTCACCGTGTGTATTATCCCGGACTGGACAATCATGTGGTATTATCCTGTACTGGTGACATCTCTGTGGTATTATCCTCGGTACTGTGACATCATTGTGTTATTATCCCTGTACGGTGGAATCATGTGTGTTTAATTGCTGTACTGTGACATTCACTGGTTTTTTATGCCAGTTGGCATCACTGAAAACACACACATTGTTTCCTATTTTATATGCATCAATTGATCCAGGAAGTTCTGCCCTAGATGAATTTGCTGATTTTGAACACATCCCAGACCTGCCCTCTCATACACCAACAGACGGGCAGGCACAGAATTAAATCCTTAATTGGTTGTACTAATAAATATTCAATTGGAGAGTGAGTTTTCATTACCATACAGGAGCATTGTGTCCACCCCACAGGAATAACGTGTTGTAGTTAGCATACTGAGATTGTGCATGGTGATGTGGGTGGTCTTGATACATAGGCAGAACCTTTTGTTCAGAACAATAAGGTTTCCATAGCAACAGACCCAGTGTTCTGTGGAGGTATTTATCACTGAAATCAATGTAAATGCTTGGCCATCGCATTAATAGGGTGTTATTATTGACTATTTTGGGGAAGGGCATTATGTGGAATTGCTGGAGACTGGAAAGTATGGAATTGCTGCATACACTTTCATTCATGATTTCCGGAACCAGACTGTGCGTCACTGCCGGGGGGAAACACTAGGAATGAAAGGCACAATGATCCAAAATCTATGTTTTAAAATCTATGATCCAATGGGGCACATTTACTTACCTGATCCCTGTGCGATCCCCGAGGTGCGTTGTCCGACAAGGATGAAGTCTACGGGAGCTTTCATATTCATAGCCTCAAGTTCTCATGGATTAAGGGATTAACTGTTGTAAATGGACAACTTCATTTAAAGGGGTTGGCCATCTGTACATAAATAACCATGTGCAAATACCCTGCCTTAATAATAATCCTGAATGCTCACCAATGATTCATCATCCTGGTGCTTCATTTATTGCTGTGCAGACTCTCTTTTGCAGTCTGATAGACCTGTAGACAAAGATCATACATGATAAATAGGAGGGCCTGCAGCAGGAGCTTATGCAGAGACCATGTCTTCTAACGGAAAACAGATTTCTTGAAAAGTGGACAACCCCTTCCAAATGCATAACTATTCAAAAATCCACAGTGTTTAGATTTATTATACACAAGGGGCAATAGTCAAGCTTTCGGTTGCTGGTGCGAAACAACCTCTCATCTAGGGATAGAGAGTCCAAAGACTTTGGCCGATGGCATATTTTGAGACTAAAAGGATATCAGGCAGTGGGATTTCAGTTCTTTCTTTCAGTGGTGAAATTGAAGGGCCCCCCAGTGCAAAGTCTGTTGCCATACCCCGACATAATGTATGGGTTATAGTAATAGTTTTCTAATATGGGAAAGTGACAACTTTGGACCCCTTTAAGCTCCTGGGACCGGTTTGTGACGCACTGCTGCAAACCTTCAAGTTAACAACCCAGACTTCGCAAATACATCACGAGTTCTCACAGAGTGCCTATGGAAAGCATGAAAAAGTTTTTCGGAAACTCTTTGCACTTCATGCATTGATACTCATATCTCTTGCTGGACTTTACCAGCCGATGGAAAGATGCCCAATTCGTCTTCCAAAAACCCTTTTGCCTGCTGAGTGCTGTGAAGACCGTTCCATTATTAGAAAGTTAAGTGTGGTTACATTTTTCTACCCTCTATATGGTGGAGGCATTACAACTGTTGCAAGTGAATAGTTAAATGCTTGGCGATGGAAAAGTCTTATTTACGGCATCTCCAGGATACAGTCTGAGCGTTACTGTTGCATTGAATGGAGTCGTCTCTTGTAGAGGACGGATGTGTTGGTAATGCCTGTTCCATGTATGCTGGCTGCTGGCTAATGGATTTCTATACATAACGTGAATGCATTTACATTGTATAGCGGCTGATCTTGTATTAAATGATGGAGTAAAGCACTCGGCTAGGAATCCGCCCTCGTTACTTCTATAAAAGGTCACTCTTGTGACGATGGGATTTGAGCATTAATTTATTCCATTCCCCCAAGCAGCTATGAAATATTCACGACTGTATACAATGGTATACGTTATACACTGTAACGTGGGTTTATGCCCTATATTCTGGGTTAAGGGCTCCATTGTCACAGCCATGTCCTCTCCATCGCCTACACCTTTGTGGTGACCAGTTGTTTCTTTCCACAAATCATTTGAGGGAAGACACTTATCCATGGGCCACTGTGCTAAAGGTGATTTTATCACATCACAAATCTGTATGATACAATTTTTCCATTCAATCCATGGGTTAAAAAACGCTGTGGCCAAGTCGGTTTTATATTTCTAGAGGAAACTTCTTATAGAAAGTAAATAAGGTTAGTTACTTTTTTAAAAGAAAAGACACCCTTCCCCAGCTTTAATGGAAAACTCCTGATATCAGGTTTCGTTATGATATGTGACTGTTGAGCTGATTCCCTGACCTTGGCTTATCTGCCACTCAACGACACCATTATTAAGGCCATGGATTTGCTAGGCCACAGAGAAAAAAAATTATAAGATAGATTATAATTATATGATGGATACAAAATAATGGAAATGTCGTCAGGTGTAGTCAGGCTCCTCCTTCAAACAAAAAAAAACCTTCTCTCCATTGCTGTTGAAAGAGGCCATAAACCATCCATCTCTTAAAGTGTTTTCTTAGATGTGTAAGGCTACAACCCTGGCAAAATTTCTATACATAACGGATGCATTTTGTTTGTAATTAGTAAATTGAAGATAAAGAAGACAGAGTACCGAAAGCTGGACCAGTGAATAGTCTAGGATGTAGACAACATGAACCGGGTGTAACCCAAACAGAAACCTGCTCCACATGGAGCTTCTGCTGCTGAGGAGACATTTGAGTGGAACTCTGTGACCTCCCAACCTCCTGCACATTTTATCGTATTACTACTTGCATTGCTGTCATGACACGACATCCATGAGGGTTGGCCCCAGATCTCGCCCGAGAAGACCAAAATTTTACCATGCCACAAATATGCAGACTATTTCTTTAGAAGTATCTCTGCAAGGTGAAGGTGAGACCATCTCGCTTTTCGTCTGTCGTTGTTGAGTCAGGGGCTAAGAGAGGACGGTGTGGAATTAATCTTTAACGTTGTTGTTTTTCGGTTTCCTTTGCAGATTCAACGTGTTTTTTTTAAATTACATTCCTTCGCTCGTGGCTGGTCTGCGTGTGTAGGCGGCGTCACGCATTATCTACGGATTCAACACCGTCCTGGCCTATGAGGCCTTAACCGTCTTACTGTTACTCTTGGGACATACTTGTGCCTTGTATTGAGAGATTACTGAGTAAGTATCTGGAAAGTGCTGCCCCATTCCCAAGAAATTGATGGCTGTAAATACAACGAAATCTGCTGGTGAAAATCCAGTCTTGTAGAAGTTTCCCGAATCTTTTTTCGAGGTTGATATTTGTACAGACCAGTAGTAGAATAGGCTAATATGGTGTAGTGTTCTGACGCCAATTCTACGTATTAATTGTCTTCCCCATAGAAGTCTTTGAGGACAGGCAAGTGGCCCTCTGGTTTAAAAATGACTTTGGGCGTATTAATAGATGGGAGAGATGTACGAGGTGATGGAGTCAGTAAATATTATTACCGCTTATATAGTATCCTAAAGGGGATATTACCATGTCTGGTTGGTATTTGGAGTTGTGACCTGTCCATAAGGAGAGGTAGCCCACACATATCTTGGAAACGTGGGTTTTACAAAACCCATTCATTCAAAAAAGCTGGAAATGGCCGAGAAAGTCCATAATTTTGATGCTTTCATTAATTTATGAGAGGAAGCCGTTACATGGCTGACAACTGATCCATTATTAAGACAGGGTGCTGGTGGAAAAAATCGTTCCTAAAATATGGTGGGGTCCTTGCCTATCATGTATTATATGACAATCCTGTGTATATCATGAATAGTGTGCTTGGCAATGCCCAGTGTGCACAGATTGTTTGATTTATCATATCCCCGGCGGACCAAAAAAAAGGCTTTCGTCACCCCCGCACCTTCCTCTCTATCTTTAACCCGTGCTCCATGCAACCTTATCTCTACTGCTTCTATTGTTCCGGGATGTACATTCAGCTTTTAAAGGGAAACCTTGTCATCAGGAAAAATGACCTAATAAAACATACTACCAGTATGTTGTAGCTTTTGAAGTGATATGTAAGTAGATGTTTATAAAGTCAGGAGGAGGAGAGGTAAAACATGAATCAAGCGCTCCCTCTGAAACACCTCTTCCCACGTGATGACTTCATTCCACCAGACTTCGGTAGATCTAACAATGATGTCTCTGGACGCAGGACCATCAAGTACCCAGTTGAAGAGGGCGTTCTAAGGCAGGGAGAGCTTGACTTCGTGTTAAACTCTCCGCCTCCTTGACTTGAGTAAAACCAATTTACATTCTCATTTCGAAGTTGATTTTCTGGATGATGCCATCACACTGGGTCCACGAAAGAAACAATCTAGAAGCAGGCAAAGCTCAGTTCACAACATATGACTAGTTGTTTTTAGGCCAATTTCTGATGACAGGTGCACTTTAAGAAGCTTACTTCGACGGAAGTGATCACGCGGCAAGCTGCCGTCCTCACTCTGTCCCCATGGAAAACAACTGCAAATTGGGACAGTACGCGAGAACATGGAGGAAACGCACGTGGACCTACTGTTGGAAGACCGGGTAACGGAGCTCGAGGGACAGGCAGGGATATGGGCAGGACCACTACATACCACCTCCCCTCAGGCCCCGCGCTTCGAACACTACCAGTGAAAACTATCACACGCACAATCCTTCCACACCGCCGTTAACGACTCCTGGTCCCGCCCCCTCGCAAAACCTATTTTTTCTCTCTTACGCTTCACCTTTTTTGCCTCCATTCCTTCCTCTCTCCACTGTAACACCTCTCCGCACCCCCATTCTTGCGCTCGTTCCCTTCACCATAATATTCCCATACCCCTTTATCGCTTAAACCGTATCACAATACATCTTTCATGCCCCATCTCCCTCTGCACTCCGCCCAACTCCATCCCCAATTCATAATCCCAGGGTCCGAATCAGCGGGTATTCCAGAAAAAACTAACAGACAACCACAAAAGCAGAAGAACCTTGATCATGAAATCGGGACAGACGACCGCGCGGGCAAGAAACGGGCACGGGGGGAACAAGACGTTGGAAAAGGTGGCTCCATTTCAACAAGCCCACATCCCATCAGCACAACCCCACTTTCGCATTCCAGCCACCAGCTGCAGTTCATCATCAGCCAGCTCCTCACCGGCCAGCTCTCAGCAAGATTGTGACTACAGCCCAACGGCGGCCCCTTCCCTCTGCAGACCTGATCCGCGGGTCTGACCCCAGAGTCCAGCCGCGGGCACACATACAGAAATGATGGCAAGTGTTGTATCTCTAGCGCTGTCCCATAGAAGTAAAGCCGCATAGGGATTCTCTATAACAGGAACTTTCCCGTGAACGGGACACTACTCTGTAGCACTCAGTGTGTTCGAGAGAGGATTAAGGCCTTTCACAACCTTCATGCACGACTCAAGCAATAATACTGTGAAACCTATACTGCGTACTTTTTCTTTTGGGGTTATACCCTCTCCCTCAGTGAAGCGAGACCAGAGGAAGAGTCTGTTACATGAGCAAAGAAAGTTCCGAGGACTAATTTCATTATGAGATCCTAGGTTAAACCACTCAATGGTGCTTACAAAAAAATGACCGACCGCCCAGGACGGACACAGCACAATCTTCAGGGAATCTTTTGATTTTTATGATTTTGGTTGCCTTCTCTAGACAACATTGCTCATAGTTATGAAGGAGAGTACAGTACTAATATGTAGAACGTTGCCTATCCGTGGAGATATGGCAGACTTGCCTTCACTAGTGCCAGCGTTGCGTCTGCTCTTAGCTGTGGTCTATGGTTTTGGTTTTTAATTGGTTCCTCTACTGGTTAAATGTGAATCGTTTGCTCTAATAATCCCATTATAACCTCAATTCCTTTAAAAAGGCAATTCTTTGCACACTACACTCAGGGAAATAATAATATCATAACGTACTCTTCATGCTGTGGTGTTTTATTTAATGTAGGGCTTAGAGTTTAATAGTTCTGGTTCTCCAGCAAAGTTGTTTTTTTTTCTCTTTTTAAGGGAACCTGATGTAAGTTTTTACGGGCGGCCTAAAGTGAAAACCTTTCACCAAGAAAGGGATTTTTATCTAGTGGCAGGATCAAGTGATTTTTAAAAATGATTTTGTTAGCATTCTGATGAAACATGCAGTATTTAATAATAGTTATTTTTATATTACCTGGATCCCTGCCAGAAGCAGTGGTTTGTCCCAGGAGTGCAGTGTGTTGTTGGCCGCCTCATGCATCCTACTCTCTTCCACAAACGTCACTCCACCCTTCCTCCCCTGCCTGCCTCAAAGCCACATGACAGGAAGTGTGGAGAAGGGAGACTGACACAGGCATTTGTTGCCCCTCCCCCAGGACATCATACACAATGCTGGCATGGTGCAGGTAATGTGAAATAAATTTATAAACTACTAAAATGATTCTGAATGCTGGCATTTTAAAATTGGGATAGGATAAGCTATGGAACCCGTCACCAGCCCCTCTAAAAAATAACCATTCCTGGTTGATCAGGTTCCCTTTAACTGTCAGATGCCTGGGGATGGAAGCCAAAACCATTTACCTTAACCCTGCTTGTGGCATCGTTTAATTGGGCTCGAGCCTGCTTCATACCCTGGCGCATGCGTGTGAAGTGAGTGTACTGTGCAGTCCCTTTTCCAACCAGAATCCTAATAAGTAAGGTAAACTCTGAGGCTGGACATTTAGGGGACCCAAAACTACTGACAGGTTTTCCTTTTGAAGCTGCCTCCGGCCCCTTTTGTCTTTGGCTAATGCCCTTGTGGGAGCGGTTTCGTGTAACTTATATCCAAAGATAATACTGTGTGCTGTTACAAGAAAAAATGTGAAACTTGCTAGTAAAACCCTCTGGGTCTTTTAGATGAGGACTTGACACAGAGTCGAGGATTTCTAGATTATAGTATGGTTGTGTAACGTGCTTTAAGCCAAATGATGATGACCAAAAAACTAGTGTCATGTAGGAACAGTAAACGGCGTAGGAAGGGGTTTTAAGGACATGTCAAGTAGACCTTGTATAAGAGTCAATCGGTAGAGGTTTGCATCCCCTCCTAAAAGCCCCAAAAAGGTGGGACCATACTTAAACGGTCTCTTTGTACGGTGATCATTCTGTGTTGATCGCGTAAATGATTCTAGTTCCGACCCAACCCATGCCGTCAACTAGAAAGTAACCCCCCTTTAACATCAGAACTTGCCCTTGACAATTTAAACAAAATCGATGTTACAAATAGGTTATAGAGCCGCCGTTTTGGAGATTATGCCTCTGCAATATTTGCAGTTTATGAAACTTTTTTTTGACTCTCCATTTGTTCAAATATTAGTAGAGTTTATGTGATATTTCTATTTATTTCTGTTATATTTTTCTTAGTGTAGTTAGGAGATCCGTTCCAATTCTTTAATAATAGAGCGTAGCGTTTTTTGTTTAAGGTTTGTTTAAAAATCTTGGGCAACGGACGAAAGGAAATCCAGAGGCCTTATCCCGAGAAAGCAATCAGGTTCCGGCGTTTTGTTTTTGCAGCTTAGTTTGATTGGTCGATGGGAAATCGGGTCGCGTTTCTAATTAGAGGCCCGTAATGTGTTTAATCAAGACCGTGCCCAAGGAATCCAGTTTGATGGATATTATCGCATTCAGCTGAGAACTTCAGAAAGTGTCTATTTACTACCTCAATTATTACCAAAGTCTGCCCCTAACTTGAATAACAGCTAACTTGTTGTGCCCAATTTTAGGCGATATAAGTTGTGTTATTTGTTTTTTGTTGTTTTTTTTCGACAACAACTACTATAGGACGTAAAGGCTACTTACTAACACTGGAGCTGACAAAGGGAACAATTTAGAAAAAAAAAAAAAGTTTCCAAATATAGTGCATCTGTACATAGCCAACATTGAATTTTTTATTATTTAAAAGGCAGCATGTGTGATATAAAAAAAAAAAAAAAATCACTACAATTTTTTCTTTTTTTTTTTTTTTAGATTTATTATGTAGTATAAGCGGTTGGTTGTGCAAAGACAGAATCGTTTAAAACAGCCAAGCTATGTCCGAGGCGCTGTTTAATTTGAGAAAGGGACTTGTTACAGGTTTTGAACAGAGCCAAATGGTGTGGTTTTTTTTCTCAGGGGGGGATACTTAAAAAAATTGTGGATATTAAACCACAAACAAGAAAGAATTCTGGGTGAGTGCTATGCACTTGGATTTTGAATAAACGGGTTGTTGCCTTAAATGCGTGTGAGTTTTGTGTTTTTTACATGCAAAAGTTACACTTAGCCTTTAAGGTTCAAGTTGACACTTAAAGTTCTATTTTAGCACTCTTGTAAGAATACTAGGCGCCGGTATTCAAGAAGTATATCACTTCATGATTAAAGAAAGTGGTGATACGATTGCCTGGTTTGGGTCCACCCCTTAGAACGCGGAGACAGAGCAGACCATCGGGCAGCAGCCGGTGATTGGGTGCATGTGAAGTTCGGGTGTTCCAGGGTTGTCTCATGGATGATGTAACTGTTCGTTTGGACGGTGACATTACGGGGACCTCCTCAGACAGTACGTCAATGGAGACTGGGGGTGGATGTTATATAGTTGCATCTGTCCCCTATTAGGCCTCCACTGAAGTAATATGTCGCTTTGCAGCAGAAAGCCATGGATGAAAACTGCAGCAAGGATGGCATGAAACTAGAAAAAAATGATGCATAGACTGGCACGTGAAGTGCCGCATCACACTAAGGCTGCATTCACACACATTGTATGGGGGATGTATAAAACGTCCCCCATACCTTCTATGGCTCACGGCGCGTACGGGAGCGGTACAGTAAGCTGCCGGACCCCCGGAAAAAGATAGGACATCGTCCTATCTTTTTCCCGTATTACGGCGCTGTGGCCCATATGTTCATAGGCCCATTATGTTTTTTTTTTTTTTTTTTTTTTTTTCACTTTTTTTTTACGGCGGGCAACGGCAGGTGCATGTAGCCGAAGGGTGGGTGATGCCACGCCATGACGTTTTGGCATGCAGTTTTCCATTTTTTTACTTTTTGGTTCTTTACCAGCGTTTGGCTGCTTACAACATGCTTACAACATGTTATTCATTAAGATATTGGGAAAATGGACAAAAAACGGTTGCTTTTCTAAAAAAAAAAAACAAAAAAAAAACCCAACCCTGCATGCTAAAAAAGGACTGAAAACACACATGGGTGTTTTGAACCCGTTTTTGGGGCTGTTTTAAGCAGGACGTAAAAACCGCATGCGCTTTTGAAAAAAATGCATTATGTTTTTTGAAAACGCATCCGTTTTGACTGGTTGACCAATTATCTTAATTAAAAACTGGTCAAAAAAAAAACTGATGCGTTTCCCAATTAACGGACATGCTTTAAAACGTCCCAAAAAGCGGGTTCAAAATGGACACGTTGTGCCGCCGGCCTAAGGGTGAAGTTCTCATCGGGAGGCTTGTTGGGAGGTCAAAATGTCAATTACCTGTGCTCCTCAGTTTAATGGCCGTTTTGGGGCAGGTTTTAGTTGGTGCGGTTTTTTTTTTCAGATCGTTAAAAAACGCATGCGTTTTTGTAAGTTTTTAATTGTGCAAATTCGGGAAGACGGGACAAAAAACCCACATGCGTTTTCATCTACTATCACTGTCATTATCAACACTTTATAATTATATTGACTCTATTTCCATATATATATATTCATACACTTTCAGTCTAAAAGGTTATGTAAACCCCATTAGTCAATGGACTTTGTCTTTGTACTTGGTCAAATACTGTGACAGAAAGACAATTTTTTTTTTTTTTGAAACTGTACCGTATTTTCCGACTATAAGGCGCACTTAAAAGGCATTGGATTTCCGTTGGCATCCAAAGGCGCCTTATAGTCCGGTGCGCCTATGTATGGCGATGGGCACAGGGCAGCGGACCATACTTAAATAGGTCCCCGCACCGGAGTCTCCAGCGGGGAGATTGCTGTCTCCGGTTAGCGGGACCTATGTAAGTATGGTCCGCTTCCCTCCTCCACCTCCCCCTCACCTTCCCCGCTCACCTTCCCCGCGGTCCCCGTCGAGTCTCGTCGCCGCAGTAACGTAGGCGTACGTCCGCAAAGAAAACGAACTAAGACAAACGAACCAGGCCGCCCGGACCCCCGCGCCTTATAGTCGATGCGCCTATAGATGTATTATTACAGAGATAAGGCGCATTCTGACTACTGACGCTTATGTCGGTGCGACCCTATGGGCAGAGAAAATACTGGTACTTCTTCCAAAGCTAATCCTACTTTTCAATTAAAAGTCATATTTGAAAGTTTGTTTTCTCTTTTTTTGAGGGGGGAATTTTTGTCTAAATAAGTTTGAGTTGATCTTCCTGTGGCGTGTAAAACTTGACTGCAAGGTATATAGAGCTAGGAGACCATATTTTAGATAGAAGGCTTTCTAATAACAGGCCTGAATCTATAAATGTGTGTTTGCGGCAGACGTGTAATGATCTATGAGGGGAGGGAATGGCTGACAGCTGGACCGGACACACGCTGCATAACCTGTGATTCATGAGGAACTGGCGGGGTAATGGAATGTAGATCACACAAACCTCATCCATCTCCATCCAGGATATACAATGACACTCCTTTTAGATTGGTTTTATGGATTACTTAGGCCCCTTCGTCCATGGCGTTTTTCAAGCGCGATTGCGAGTGGCATTTGACGCTCAAGAACTCGCATTTGCCACTCTGTCCCATGGTATTCATGGGTCTTCTCCATTAGCGGTGGTTTTTAACGCGCGTGTTGCGTTTTTTTCGTTTTGACGCGCGTCAAAATGCCGCATGCTCTATTTTTGCGGGTCACGCGCGTTTTTCACGCCCCATTCAAGTTCTATGGAGATGCAATCAATGAACGCATTGCACTCGCAATCAGTGCAAGGCAAGGCGATGTGCAATGCGTTTTTAAACGTAAGGGTGCTAGGGGACCAGAATAACATTATTTCCCCTGCCTCACGATCGAAGCAGTATTAAAAAAAAACACAATGAAGAAAACAGTGGAAGAAAGAATAAATCATTGTACACAGTGACCCAGGATCATTTAAGATAAAAACACAGGGAAGAAACACAGGCAGAATAGATACAGATGTCGGCACATCTGCCTTACTTGTGGAGATACGCGCTGGAACGGTGCGAACAAAATGCATGTGAAGAAACATATATATGTGTGAAGAAACACATGCAGAGTATTTAAACATCTGCAAGTGGTCTTCAACACAATAGATTGTTCTTCACATGCATATTTGAACAACAAGTGCCCATCCTTGAGTGGATAACACGGTGGTTACCCGCGGGATGGCAGCGGGCCTCATCTCCCCGCAGGACATTCCCGCAGGGGTGTTATCAGATAACCCCCCCCCGTGTGTTACTGTATGCGCCACTGCCTGCCCTCCATGTAACTGAAGCTTTCCCTCAGTCATGTAGCACAGCGTTCACTACACGTCAGGACGTATGACAATAGTAAGCAGCCGCCACCACCTTAATGTGTGCGCAAAGGTGCCGGTCACTGCTGGCGGCTGTTGTTGTCCCATTGTCCAGGAGAAGAGGGGACACGAGGGCTCGAGAGGACTGTGTAGTAGTTCGCAGTGTTCCCTCACTCAAGTCCGGCAGCGCCGCAAGGAGGACGGCAGCAGGCACCTGCTGTACACGGGAGCACGCCAGCCCCCGAAACATGCGGCTTGCTATCCCTTACAGAGAAGGGAACCTGGGGTGTGTGAAGGGTTCCTATGTCACTGGCAAACGCTCCGCAGACGTTACCCCGCGCCTGTGTGTACAGCTACGAGTAACAGGGAGGGTGGGCGACACCTGGGAAAACTTTTGTGCGCGATCACGCCGTTTATGGCCGTTCTACAACGGGGGAGAGAACAATATATATGTGTGAAGACACACATTGCAGAGGATTTAAACATCATGAATTGTTCTTCACCACACATATATATTGTTCGTCAACATGCTATTTTGTCGCGCCGTTCGCGCGTTATCCCGACAAGAAGAAGATGTGGCCGAACATCTGTTAATCTATTCGCACGTGTTCTGCACTGTGTTTTTATCTTAAATGATCCTGTGTTCACGGTGTACAAGTTTTTTTATTCTATTCTTCACGTTTTCACATCTGCCCTAAATTGTCGGGAGATAATATACGCGCTCGGAACAGTGAAGAATAGATCGCCGATGTTGCAAATTATCGAAGACATTATTTTTTTTCAATTAAATAAACACATTTTTAATCCCCAAAACCATGGTCCCTTTGAATATGCTCGAGTTCTCCCATTGAATCGAGCGTCAAAAATGCGCCGAAAAACGCAAAAAAACGCAAATTACTCCAAGGGAAAAATGGATGACAAAAACGCAGCCAAAACGTAAGTTTTCACGCATTGACCCTGACGTGAAACGCAACGCTAGTGTGCAAGAGGCCTTAGGGTAATTATTCCTTGAGAGCATAAAGTGACACTTCTGGATATATTGATTGAATACAGGATTCAAGGAAGCAAGTCTTATTATACCTGTCACCTAAGGGCTACAGCTCTTACTGTAATCAATTTGTTGTAATAAAGCTCTTGTCCTGCAGGGTAGAGACAGTCATCTTATTGCTAATATGATTGTGGACTTGGCAGTGTTTAGTCCAGGAAATATGGCCCCAGATGCTGATTTACAGGCTGAATATGCTGTTTTTAAGCGCTTCCGTCTTTAAAGGGTGTTGACCACTTACCTCTGTTTTTTGTAATGTGGCGGGCAGATTATTAGGTAATTTACCAATATACATCTATTAAAAGTTCTGTTCCGCCTTCATGATATGTAAGTGAAGCATCCTGTATTTTACCTCTTAATCAGCCAGACATACTGCCATAAAATGGCCGCAGATGGAGGGTCATGTGATCTCTTTACTGTCTGTGCGCTATTGACCTGCCAGGGTCGTGATTTTATATTCGTCGATACTATCATAAGGTCCATTGCCAAGGACAGATAGAGATCACAGACCCTCCATTTGCAGCCAATTTATGGACAGGAATGTCCGGCTGATGAGGTAGGTACATGGACAATTGGCCTTCACTTTACATATCCAAGAAGGGTTGCCAAAACTTTTATAGATGATATTGGTTTAAAATCCTAACCCACACCACTTACCTCCTGTTTTATATCTTGCACCTCACACCTACACAAAAAACACATGAGGTTAAAGTAATCAACACCTCTAAGGCCGCGGTCACACGCTACCACTAGGCGTCCGTCATAACGCGACGCTTAGCTATCGGCTTAACAATCGCATGCGTTTCCCTGCGAACCGCTGGGTGCTCAGGACGAGGACCTTCCCTCTGTGCGTGCTTTAGCGTCGCGTTTGCACGGACCGCCTAGCTGGTAAGTGGAAAGCGGCCTACGGACCCAACGGTTCATGTTTCAGATGGATGACCCCTAAAAGGCCCTCCCCAGTGGTGATCTTACGCAAAATGATGATTTCTGGTTTGGTTTTAGAATAGATGGGAAGCTAGTGATCGATTTATAGTTAGGGTCGCTGGTTACCCTTTAAGTGAAAATGTGTTCTTTACAAATTGTGGTGTCCAAATGTGCTAAAATGAATATCATATGGTAAATATTTACGAAGCATGCCATAATTCAGGTGATATAGTCAGGGTGTGACTTTTAGGATGGGTTTATACAAAACCTTCTATTTTGGCCAAGGATTTTAATTGTGACTGAAATAAAGAATATTCCTGGCAAGTGTTGTAAACTTTATGTAAGTACAACACCAAAGGTTGCAGCAAATTATAGGTAGGATATAGGCAGTAATATAAGAAGATAGATGATTTGGGGTCTCACAGATATTGATTTATGCATAATGAGTCTAAGCTTTGGTTATTGATTGTATAGGAAATCCTGCCACCTGGAACAACAGAAGACCAGCTTAGCTGTGTGTCCAGAGACTGGTGTCACGTCGTGTCCCTGGAGGTTTGGCAGCTGAGATCACAAGCTGCACTCACAGGAAATCCTAGAGGATACAGTTCAGTCACCGCCTCTCTTTCCCTACTGACAAATATTAATCCATTAGAAAGAACCTAGAGGACATGGTAAACAAACAATTCAGGAAATAGTCAAATCTACACACGAAGGCGGGCCATATACAATAGGTAGCAGTTAGGGTATGCAATCATGAACATCCAATGAAAGAACAATCCTTCCAACCCTGTTGTATAAGTCTGATTGACAGAAATTGGTCAGATATATGTACGTGTGTGTGTGAATGCACTTCAAACACAACATGTGGGAATTGACATAAATAGGTAACAAGTTGAAAACTATTTTCGTAATAGTTCATAAAAAGGTCATTGCCTGTCAATTGAGGCGTTAAACCTATTATAGGGAGCTGCACTTCCGAAATATGTCCTTGGAGAGGTTTTTCTATGGCATCTTATTAGCATATCCTTTCTTCGATGATTCTCAATCCTACAGTTTAATACAAGGTAAGAGCCTGGGAAATCAATAAGACATTGTTTAGGACCAAGGGAGAGGAAATGTTGTTTCCATTTTTGTGTCTTGGACATGGGAATGTGGAGTCCTCCTGTCTTGTCCACGCTGGAGGGACCTTCTGGCTGAAGGCCTATTCATTATCCAAGAGCTGAATTCACACTGGGAGGGTAATGCGTCCGCTGGTCACTGTCCCGTGAGGTCTTGTCATTAAAACCAAAATAATTAAAATGTTTTCGCCATAGACTTCTGGTGATGATTCATCTACAAATCCAATGCTGCAGGCCTAAAAGGATAGTCTCTATCACAGTATCATAGGGGAACGAAGGATTTTTTAAAAAGTACTTTTTCACCTGCACAATCTTATTGTTTATTTTAGTGATCATCAACCGCTCCCTATCTTCCCTGTATCGATGTAATAATAGTAGAGGGATGTCTATAAATTTTTAGTTACAGTGGTGATTATGAGGGTCGCCAAAAGAGAGAGTGATCCCCTATTGTTGATCCAACAAGGTACCAAATTACTATACAAGATCAGGGACGTAACTAGAAGGAGCTGGGGCCCCATAGCAGATTTCTGCATGGGGACCCCCTTTCCCCTTAAAAAAATATAGACATATTGTGACAGACACCGTTTTTACAATCACACACATTGATATTAAATAAAAGGATACATCCTAATCCATTTATATAATCGTAAACACATAAATGTTGTACACTTAACACACCCATTTAGTTCAGGCGGCTGTGGTCATAGGGGGGGAGGGAGAGTGGATGGCTATGTGTTGGGCGTCGATGGCCGGCTGTGCCGGGTGGGGAGGGAGAGGGGAGGGTGGTTGTTGCCTGCGCAGGCCGGTGGGGGTTTTGTTTGGCGGTGTGGGCGGCTGGGCGATGGACAACCCGGCACAGTGGGATGTTCTACAAGCAGACCTGGGTCGGCGGGGGCCCCATTACATTTGCGGGTATCCAGGGCCCATTACTGCTGTGCTGTTGTCGTTACAACAGGGAGAGAAGGGCCCGGGAGGAGAACGGGCAAGATACATTTTGGTCCCACGTCGATTCCCGGTCTCCTATGCAACCATTGTAACCAGCAGTAGAACAGACTGAACGCGATGCCTCAGATCCTTTTTATCATGTGAATAGATATTGTGTAAGTGGGGCGTTTTGAGCATTCATTGGATGTCCATAGGTTTTCCATCAGAGGACTGCCCTGCAGAACGTACTATAGCTCAGATCTTTATTCATTTCATTACTGGAAAAACTTCCAACATATAGACATTCATTAGAAAATCATTGCGGTTATCATAGCAAAATCTCATAGTATGTAACTCAAAGTCTCGAAAAGAAGACCGATTGTGTTTATCTGTTTTGTATGGTCAGATGATGACACAGAGGTTCTCTAACTTCATGCGCCTGTAATCCTCTACAGACTTAGCTTATTCTATCATCACCTTTGGCCACACCGTAAAATAAATCCAGTGGGGGTCGGCTACTACCCCGGATAATCTAGTTTGGTGGCAAAAGCGCACTGTGTGGTGCATGGGGCATAGTGCAGATTATTTTCGGACTTCCGGTCAAGAATATTATCCAGATACTTCCTAACCCAAATAGACGATTAACAGGGGAACAGTCCGTTGTTCCCCTTCCCACCCCATGGACAGGATTTGTAGGACGAATTGACCATGATTTTGCAAATTTTAAAAAGATATATGTACAAGTCAAACCATAATAGGAGACAGAAATAGTGCAGTATTCAATTCTTTCATTACACATATTTGTACTACAGGTCTGTCCTGTATGAACCCATTAAATAATTTTAGAGATAAGGACACTTAAAGGACTTCTACCACCAGGATGAAAGATTGTAAACCAAGCACACTGACCTACTGCGTGTGGCTCCATATGGCAGGATCTGCTCTTCTTCAGCTGTAAGCCCTTGATTTACACAAAAAGCATTTAAAAAAATAGCAAATGAGACTGGAGGCTCCAGATGCATTAACAACATAGATAATTTTGTTTGTAAAAAACAAGGGCAATGAAGATAAAAGAAGAACGGATCCTGCCATGCCAGAGGTGTACACACCAGACATTAAGTCTTCTTGGTTACAAATCCGTGTTCCTTGTGATAGATTTAAGCATCTAAAATGACAGTATTCCTCTAATCCTGTGTAACATGGAAATACTCAGATCCACTAGCGTGCTACGGTTATTAAAAGGGGAGAGAGGAGAGATTAGTCGCTTCTACTAGTTACTTTTTTGATTGCGTGTATCCCCTGTAAACAGTTTAGGAGGGCCATGTTGAAAAGCAAAGAAAAAGCAACATGCCTCATCCTATTCCCCAATGATGTTCAGGTTGAAAAATGGTGACAAAATTGGTTAGATTTTTCTAACCAACTTTGCTATAGTGTTTATTAAAGGGTTTTAATGATTATCACAGATACAGCAAGTTGACATTTCTAAAATCAACTGGGCAGATAATTGTTGTGTAATTTAATATACAGATAGATAGTCGATAGATTAGATAGATAGAAGATAGATAGATAGATACAGAAAAAGGAAAATCCAGAGCAGGCACAGCAAACCTGGAGGGGGTGTGCAACGTCCTGACCCTCTGCTAGGAGCGTCTCCATATGTCTTTCCAAATAGTGGGGGGTGGTTTCTTCCAAGTGAAGTTTCAAGCTCTTGCAGAGCTTTATCAAGATTGATAAAGGCTCTCAAGAGCTGACACGTTGCACTTGGAATAGTAAAGACACCCCCCCACGATTTTACTACTACTTTGTTGGGTGCTGCCTGTTTTTGGAAAAAAGACTAGCTAGATAGAATAGATAGATAGATAAGATAGATAGATAGATAGAAGAGAATATTGAGAAGATAGATAGATAGATAGATAGGAGATAGAAGATAGTAGATGATTGGATAGAGCAATAAAGAAATTATGATTATATTAATAGATAGATAAATAGATGGATAGCAAGATGGATAGATGGCTAGATTAATAACTAGAAGATAGATGGTGGATAGATGATTAGATAGATGGTATAAAGTAGATAGGATATTCTGAAATGATAGAATGAGATAGAGGGAGGGTACTGCCGTGAAAATGTAATCACAGAGAAATTTAGGTAGGATTTCTGGGTACCTCTTGTGTTTTTTTTTTTTTTTTTTTTTTTTTGTTTTTTTTGCGCTATCAATCTATGTAATTGTAAAAGACAGCATTATTTGCTCCCTTCTTCCAATGTTCGTGTTGTATCCTAGTATCCTAGCTATTGACTTGTTCATTTAGATTCATGCGGAAGATATAGGCTAAGCCGCAGTAGTGTTGTAATAACAACACGCTCTATGTGCATTACCACTGGAGGACTATGCGCCCCTAAACCTACTCTATACAGACAAAGCAGATGTCATTTCCATACCAGCATATTTTCTTGCTTATGCCCTATTTAATTTCAGCACTTTAGCCTGGAAATATTGTTACGTGCACCATGCTTAGCCTTGAGTGGCTTCCTGTTGACTGATGGGAGTAAGTTTTGTCTATAGGTAACAGGGGGACAGGTGGACAAGGGCCCACGTAACAAAGACACAGTGGTGTAAATGGGTCAGCATGTTAATGAATAGTGTTATTCACAAGCTCTTCTGGCCAGACACATCTGATAAGAAACAAGGAAGAGGAAGAAGAGGCGTCCTATCAAGGGGCTTTTAATCTTCCATTAACTCTGCTAGCAAGGAAACCTGTAGATGGGCTATGCGATGACCCCCCTTTTATGTAAATAACCGGGGAATGGGAAAGGCCGGGAGACACTATTTACTTTCGACACACAGGCCGCGACCAATGCATCCACTGTGAATCATAAGCAAAGCTATTCTAGTGAAGACCTAAAGACTAAGAGAATCTCACTGTCGTTCATGGCCGACGTCATATCATCATCCCCCCCCCATACCACTTCCTAATAAATGTGAGCTGTATTAAAATTTTATTGTCTTTAGTACATGTAAGTCTTCTGGCACAGTGTAAAGATAGTTGGATCCTGCAATAAGATTGAAGATCCATTTTGGAAAGCAGTCACACTGCATTTTTTGCACATGTCAGTGTTTGTACGTGGCAGGATAGCTCCTGGCGATGCAAATAATTCTGTACATAAACTTAAAATGGCAGGCGGGAGGAGGCATCCTTTTGCCACTCCTCTCAGTATACGTTACATTGCAGCAGGAACACAGGATTACTGCGGGCGGCACAGTATATGTCAGCAAAGGGGGGACCATGGAAGGTATGGGGGATGGTGACTGACACGGTATGGAATCCATCCCCAGCTACTGCTGAGAGTAGCGCTTTGGGTGTTTCCCATTGATCTAAACGTCCAATATAGACAAAATATATCACTGGGGAGGTCTGATGTTTTGCTCTTACAAGGAGGAGGAGCCGAACTGGAGAATGTATCACATGGTATGAGTATATGGATGGATACGGCACTGCACTTCGTTGTAAGAAACTGTCAAAAAATAAATGTGAATGCCTCCTTACTAGGTTACACTAGCCAGATTCTCATTATAAAAATCTTGGCTACGGCTGAAAAATATGGTATCTATAGTATGTAATTATGCAGTCTAATGACTTTAAATAATTAATTACATGTGTTACAGGGCACATCTGCCTTCACATGTGATTTATTTAATTGGTTAGCTTGTTCGGTTTAAAAAAAAGTCAGACCCCACCAATTCAGCTTACGGTAATATCCCCCATACTGTCGTTAACTTCTCATGCTAATTTAGGCTAAGTTCACAACTATAGAAACGCAGTCCTTACCTTCATTAATAAAAACAGAGATTTCTTATATCAATTGAAAATTCATTGACATTAAAGCTAAAATTTTATGTAACTTTTTTTTTTTAAATGATGTTTGAATGGGGGTGTGAAATAGCCTTAAGGCACAGAAACTGCAACTTAACCTGCGAAATCATTCCAATCATAGGCACACATGTCATGGGGACTCTGAACTCGCACGACAGAAAAGACATGAATGCCTCCAGCCGGCCCACCAACATTCCCTGCTTGCTTGCCTCAGCATATCCAGGCGAACGGAAGACAGTCCCTCCCAACAGTGAAACAAAATTCACAAACAAAAATAACAAAAAGCAAAGTCAGAGGTCCGGGGGTCACATGGAGATAGCTAAAATGGACACAAAATTGCAATAGAAAGAGAGTCAATGACATATCAAATTGATGTTAACTGGCAAAGGACAATCGCACACGGATATTTATCACCCGGAGAACCGCTCAGTGATGAAATGAGCAAAGCTCTTTAGCAGAGTGAAAACCCCTTGCTGCTGGTCCAGAAAAAATTGCAGAGAGAGAGGCCGTGGTGAGGTTCAAAAGTAGCCTAGCACTAGAATATTATTCACAGACTGCACACAAAAACAAACAAGTCACAGGAGAAATCAGCAGGTTTGGGCACAAGCTCTTCTGCTTGTGCAAGTTTAGGGATTTGGTCTCTTCTTGTACTATGCTACTTTTTTTGATGTCTGGGGATCCTCCTTAAATGGAATTAAATTTGAAACGGCTTAATAGAAAATACAAACGATAATCTGATCCCTTTACAATCCCCTCACATCACACCCCCATACTTTTGATTACCTATTAGTAAGTACTGGAGGTAGCAGCGCTGTAGAAACAATACGGTAGGGTATTCTAATGGGATGTGGTAACCTTCTAATTATTTAATCTGTATTTGGGGTTTTGGGAAGTGATAGAAGCTTCAGAGAAGAGAATTGTGGATACCTGGAAACTGAGTTGATTTTCTATATAAAGTAGTTTTGTTTGACATCAGAAAAAAAACAATCTGCCCTATATCACAGGCACCAACTCTTCGCCTTAGGTGTATCTGGACTGCAAGCTCAGAACATTAAATGAAGACAAGTCATATTAGGTTGTTCCATATGAATCTGATTTCCAAAGAAAGTACAGAATTTCAGCAGATCAGGAGAAACTAAACTCCTTAAAGAACAACAGTTTTTTTCCACAATAAAAGCTCTGGCATTATGTAGAACAATTTGCCCATTTTACTCTTGTTACCTATACTCAATCGCAGAAGTCGCCTCCTCCTTGACTCGATGACAAGCCCCGGAGTAGTCTGTCCTATAAAGAAAACTCTATGGATCATGGGGGGGGAGGGGTTGTCGAATCCTGCTCACAGAGTACAAAGGTCATGGGACTGTGCTCTCTGTGTTATGTGGCAGAGCTGGTGTGGTTCAGGACTGTGGAGGATACAGATGTCTCTTTTACAGATAGTGAGGTAACACCAAATACAAACATCTCTCTGTTCCCTCTCAGGATCACTCCGTCCAATCTGGTATTCATATAATGGTTGCTCCCCCCACCTTTACTCTAGATAAGCTCTGTGCAGAGAAGCTGTTAAACCCTTACTGCTCAGACTTCACTTTCATGTTTTACCTAGACTTCTTCTCACATAACATGTACTGTTCCATGCTCTCCATGTGATGGTATCTGCCAGCCTAGTCACCATATACTGTAACATTCTTGTATGTACACCATCAGTGAATTTAAAATGCTAAATTACTTTGAGAGAGAAACACAAGGCATCATGGGATCGGTGGGCAGATGAAATTGGAGACAACTTCGGGCAAGTACAGAAGAGCTAGGGCATCCTCCACTCACCTCTGTTGGAAAGTGTTTTTTTTCAAACACTTTAGAAACAGAAAAAGCCTAACGTTGGAAGAAAGCGTTGAGTAGCACAATATGGGCGGATTGTTCTGTTTATCATGAGTGAGTATAATATGGGTGACCCTATAGCCTCAATGGGAAATCAGCCAATCATGGATTGATTTTATAACTTCATACGGGTCTCCAATCATCACAGGAACCAACTAAAATAGCACTAGTGTGAAAAACACAAGTTCATACCGTAAATCAATCCCATTATCATCTTATACTACATCAAATTCTGAATCTGTTGCTATGGGGAGGCAGCAGTAACTAAGGGCATATTCTCAAGTGATGCACTCCATAATTGTGTATTTAATGTGTTCTTTCTTGGCTGGAGATTGCTCCAACATGTGTGTCCATGCTAGAACCACCATGTATGTACACGGTCAGGAAGTGATCTGAAAGAACCTGTGATCACCGCAGGGGGTCCTCCTAAGTAGATTATCACAGAGGAACTAATTGTTAAAGATTTATGTGCTTAACACAATTATCTTCCCTGGCAAGTGACCAGACGTGACCAAACAAGAATATTGCAGATTAACTAAACTGTGCAATGTAACCGATAAAATAGGATCTATTTAAAAGCAAAATTTGCTTTTATTAGGTGAGTATGCACTAAAAAAAGTTTTATATATATATAAAAATATGTTGTATGCCATTATTATATGTGTTATGAAATGTATAAGCACAGTATATATTGCACTAGGACCCTTCATGTATAGGACAGGGCACACCACATAGGAGCAGAAAGGGCCCAAAAATTAATACCTACCTACCATATGAAAGTTAGGGGAACTTGTAAGTAAGCCTGACTCTTGACTCTCTGACTCTGCCACCAGTATATGTAAAGAAGATAGTCTCGGGGATCCTGTTCTTCTTTCAATTTTATCTATTGGACTTAGATCAAGATATAAGTTTCAGTTTTAAGGGCAAGTGAAAGCACTGTATGGCAGCAGATGAGCGTCTGCAGCTCTCTAGTAAATAGGACCGTGATTCCAAGTAGTTATAGCTGGAAGTAAACAGTTGGCACAGAAAGGACATGATATTCCAGACCCCTTTACATGTCACTGCTTTGTTCAATAAAGCCATTTGGTAAGATCCAAAAAAGTTTATTTTTTGCTTATTAATGTAAACTCTGCTTACCCCATATTAACAGAAAAAAAAAACAGAAAAAATGTCGATATCTGTTGCGAATTTGTTTAACACTGAAATATCACATGGTCATAAGCCATTATTCAGGACCTTTGCTGTGACACATATTCATATCACATTGCTGTTCCCCTTTCCTTTGAACGTCCTGCGTTATGCAGTCTAGCTGTGTTTAATAAACTGATTGGACCTTGATTAGGAAAAGGCACACACCTGTCTATATAGACCTCACCAGTCACAGTGAAGTCAGGGCACATGAGAATCATGAGGTATAAGGAAACTGCCCAAGGAGCACAGAGAAATATTATGGTAAGGCACAGATCTGGCAAGGTTACAAAACTCAAGGTTCCAAGAGCACAAGTGACCTCCACCAATCCTTAATAGAAGAAATTTGGGACAACCCCAACTCTTCCTCAACATGGCCGTCCAGCCCAAACTAAGCAATCAGGGAGGAAAAAAGAGCTGGGAGAGAGGTTAAGTAAAAGAAGAAACCAAGCTCAATGAAGAGTAGGGCGATGGAAAAAAACTCCACAAAATCAACTATCATGCAGCCTCCTCCCTGTCAGAAGTGCAGGCAAGGCAAAAGCTGCTTGCATGTGTGACGCCAAAAAAAACACACGAAGGACTATGAGAATAAGAATTCTCTGGTCTGATGAGATGAGATTGACAGTTTGGTGTTAATTCAAGAGTATCTGTGGACAAAACCAGGTGCTGCTCTTTAGCTGTCCAATTACAAGCCCATGGTTTCAGGCATCATGCTATGGGGGCCGGGACCAGGACCACTGTTTGCAATGGAAGAAAGAACAAAATGCAGCCCCCAAGTACAGAGAGACATCATGACACAATGGACCTAAGCACACAGCTACAAATAACAAAGCAGAGGCTTCAGAACATCTCGTGACCAGTCCTAACTGGCCCAGCCAGAGCCCTGATCTAAACCAAATGAGCATTTCTGGGGAACATGAAAATGGCTTTCTACCAACGTTAAACATCCAACCTGAGGGAAACTGCAGAGGATCTGCAACGGAAGAGGCAGAGGGGATCCCAAATTCCAGGTGTGAAAAACATTATGAAAAGATTAATTTCTGTCTTCTTTTGTCAGGATGGGTTGCAGGGTGCACATAAGTGAGAAAAAAACCCTTTTTTTTGTCGTACCAATTGCTGCAATGAAACAAAGATGTTGAAAAAGGTAAAGGGTGTCCAATACTTCCGTCCCACTTTGAATGTGTGCATATCTATATGATGTATATAATATGTCCTAATTCTTTCAAAAATGTAAGGCGAACATAAAGGCAGCAGCACCCATGCTCCACCTCCAGCAGAAGAGGACTGACAGGAAGGAACTTTTGGTTGGGTTCATCATAGTCAATAGCGATGACCCTCTCATGGTATTCCGCCTGCTTCCTAATCGGGATCTGCATGCAGCTGCTTTATAGAAACATTGCAAGCCAGAAAATTCCGTGGGCATGATCATAACAAGTATTTCTTAAACCTCTGTCATGTGCTTGATTCAATCTCGCTACGGTCATAAGTAAGATGCCCCCTAGGTTGTCACGTTCTATCACACCAATCCAAAAAGGCCCAATCAAAAATAATGTATCAGAGGATTATCAAGTCTCCTGAGTTATGGTGGCCTACTGTTTATCGCCCCCATGCCATGTAACGCAGTTGCTCCCATTCCAGCTGCTGCCCAGCGCTAAACTGTCCATTCACATGGCAGATTCTCCCAAAAAGTTCAGTGAAAACATGTTTCATCTAATGGGCGTTGTTTCGTGTAGATAGATTTACTCAGGTTGCAGAAAAGTCAGCCAACTTTAGAATTTTGCCTTCCACTCTAGTAAAAAAAATTATTTTAAAATAAATTCATAATTCCAATATATACCGTATACAAATTATGGAAAAACTCCATCTTATCACACAACAAAAATATGCTGCATATGGGTAGGTTAAACAAAAAAGTAAAAAAAAAAGCAATGGGAAGTACAGCACACAAAATCTATACATATTTAACCCCTCAAGACAATTTTTTTTCAGTTTTTTTCCATATCTGTTTTTTCACTCCTCTAATTCCACAAGTTTTTTATATTTTTTTTACAAAGCTATAGTTTCATGTTACCGGTGTTTAATCGATAGGAAAGTTGTGTGTTTATATTTCAATAGATCGGACAATACCTAACATGTGTATGATTTTTCTATTTTTAGTATTTTACATATGTTTATGAAAGGGGGTGATAAGAATTTTTAATTTTTAAAATGTATAAAATTTTTTTTTTTAGATTCTTTAAAACTTTCTACATTATGTTTACTATTATTGCAGCCCCCTAGGGGTACTGAACCTGCATGATCTTTGCATTCACCAGAGGATCACGTGGCCTCTGGCTGGATCTCTCCACAGATCAGGTATCTTCATTTTGAGATGAAAGTGGAGAGGGAAGGGCAGGTGGACTGTTCGTGGTAGATGCAAGTGATCTGATAATTCTTCCATTTCAATATGATGGCTGCACAGGGCTCATTGAGAGTTTAAAGTTTGTTGGGGAATATTTGTATCCAAATCCGGCTTTTAAAATTCCTCCACAAAGTATTCAGGAGCGGCCTGGTGTGTTCTTCATGATGCAGAACCCTGAGACGATCACAGAAGCAGGTGGATTATACAGAGTTTGCTGCACTGAATTAATATTGCATGTCCCATTTTTCAGTTTATATATCCCAAAAATTTCGTTCAACTTCACGATTGTGTCCCAATTGTTGTTGATTCTTCATAAAAAATTTTACAATTTTTTAAATCAGGCCTGAAAGGGGGCAGAAAGTAGGTAGGTTCAGGGGGGCCGAATACCTTTGGCACTGTATCGGTAGGGAGGGTGTTATTAAACCTAAAAAAAAAAAGGCAAAATGAAGAAGAATTTTTTTTGGGTGGGGAATTTTTGAAAATGCATTGATAACATTTAAAACCTTATAAATTTGGTATCCGTGATCACACCGACCCAAATAATAAAGAGACACGTTATTTGGGCCGCACACCTTGAAAATGAAGAAAATCGCCCAAATGCATTTTTTACAATTTTCCCTGGATCTTTTCCCACTTTCCGGATACAAGGCATGGAAGATTAAATATACAATAGTATAAATGCAATTTGTTACACAGAAACAAGACATCAATAGCTCTTCAATGGAAAAACTATATAATGTTAGCACGAGTACAATGGACAGCAGTGCATTATGTATTAGTCATAGGACGAGATAACATACAAAATAAATTTAGGAACCTGTGACATGTGCGCAATTCAGATGATTGTCTCTGTAGTCTGACCTTGCCTGTTCGACTGGGAGGCCCTGGAAAAACGTTAAAAAAAATTATATTGAGCAGGGCCGAGATTTACTTACCCGAGGTCATCGTACCCAGCGGCGCGTTATCTGCGCTGGATCGGGTCATGCCATGGATTTTATTAGGCATTCCTCCGAATCCCACCAGGTGGCCGCTGCTGGATGAAGTTCCTGGAACGCACTGGAATACACCGAGACGAGGCTGAGTGAAGGAAGTGCAAGCTCCGCGACAAATTTTTTGTTTTTAATTGCGGCGGTTTTCCGAATCCATCGGGTTCCGTTCGGTCACGAGCCCCCCAGTTTGTGCGTGCATGCAGTGACAATACGCCCACCAAATCCGATCGCCGGTGCGCCAAAATCCCGGGGCAATCAGGGAAATCGGCCCGCCAAATCGATGAAATATTGGGTTAAACGTTACGGGACCTGTAATGCACCCCATTGTTCCATATATTATATTATTTATTGAGTTTATGTATATCTTGTCTATAGGCTTCGGGGAGAAAATACATGGAACATTTATTTAAGCTATTATAATATAAGCTATAATATAAAAGTTAACAGTATGGTATATATAAGTTATGAATACGTAACATTAGATCAGTAATATTTTTTATATATCATTCATTATATATACCAATTGAGTAGTATTATTCATATTTGGCCTGTTTCAGGAGAGGGCATATAATAGGCAGCAAGATCCTTATGTCTATTATTTAGTGTTAGATGAATATGGTCCCCTGTGTGGACACGGACCTGATGTCCCAGAAAGGAAAGGGAAGGATCCAGCCGGAGTAGTTTACATAGGGACGTTCAGAAAGGGGCCAGCTGTCGACACCAGGTTATGTGACTTCCACATTCGCACTGCAATTGATTTTTGTCCCGGCAATGGGTGTGTTTACATTTCGACCCTGAGCCACTGTGCTATAGACACCGTACTGGGGAATTCTGTAAAATTCTCCTTATGAATGTTTTCTAACCATTCACTACACCACGAATGTGTGATAGTGAGATCATTTACTTGATGTTGTGAAACACACTATATTGGATCAATTAAAAAAAAGTATTATTTATTACTTTACTATACGAAACTACCTCCGGTAAACATATGGTATTCCTATGAATCATGGTATTATCCCTTTCTCTGTGACATCGTGTGATATTTATCCTGTACTGTTGAAATATCACTTGGGGTATTATCCATATGTGATCCTGTGATATGCGTAATGTGACAGTGTGCATTTATCCTGTACTGTGATGATCCTGTGTGATGTATCCCTGTACTTGTGAAACATGCACTGGGTGTATTACCCTTACTGTGAATTTTGTGTGCATTATGTCGTACGTGTACTGGGTATTCCGACGTGCCTGGTGTATTATCCCTGTACGTGATTTTTCGGCTATCTAATGATATGTGTGATATCCGACGGCTTGTGTATCATGTTACGGGGACATCGTGTGTGTATATCACTGTACTGTGACATCAACTGTGTTGTATATTACCCTGTACTGTGACATCCATGTGTGTAGTTTCTCTGTACTGTGACATCACTATGTGTGTATATCCCTTTGTAACTGTGGACATTGTGTGCATTATGTCGTATGTGACAGCAACTGTGTGTATATCCTGTACGTGACTACTATGTATATATCTTGTACGGGACATCTCTGTGTGCTATTATCCCTGTACTGTGACATCACTGTGTGTATGTATCCCTCGTACTGTGACACATCACTGGTGTATTATCCCTTTACTGTGACATCACTGTGGTATTCATCCTGTACTGTGACACAACTGTGGTGTATATCCTGTACTGTGACATCCCGGTTGTGTATTATCCCTGTATGTGCCATCACTGTGGTGTATATCCTTGTACTGTGACATCACTGTGTGTATTATCACCTTACTGTGACATCACTGTGTGTATAATCCTCCTGTTTTGTGACTGTGACACTCCACTGCGTTGTTTATCCCGGTACTGTGACCTACGTAACCTGTGAACTGTTGACCTCTGATGAATGACACTGTCTGTTCTTACCTGATCATTCTGTGTGTATATCCTGTACTGTGACATCACGTGTGTATTATCCGACTGTGACATCACTGTGGTATTATCCCTGTACTGTGACATCTCTGTGCGTATTATCCATTCGGTCCTGTGACATATTGTGTGTATTATCCCTGTACGGTGGACATCACTGTGTGTTAATTGGCTGTACTGTGACATCACTGGTTTGTATGCCAGTTGGCATCACTGAAAAAACACATTGTTTCCTATTTTATATGCATCTATCTGATCCAGGAAGTTCTGCCCTAGATGTAATTTGCTGGTTTGACACATCCCCAGACCTGCCTCTCATACACCACAGACGGGCAGGCACAGAATTAATCTTAATGGTTGTAGCTAATAAATATTTCAATTGGAGAGTATTTTCAGACCATACAGGCGCATTAGTGTCACCCACAGGAAAACGTGTTGTAGTAGCATACTGAGATTGTGCATGGGATGTGGGGGTCTTGATATAGGCAGACCTTTTTGTTCAGAACAATAAGGTTTTCCATAGCAACAGACCCAGTGTTCTGGGACGGGTATTTAGCACTGAAATCAATGTAAATGTGCTGGCCATCGATTAATAGGGTGTTATTATTGAATATTTTGGGGAAGGGCATTATGTGGAATGATGACTGGAGACTGGAATAGTATGGGAATTGCCCTGCATCACACTTATTCATGATTTCCGGAACCAGGACTGTGCGTCATGCCGGGGGGAAACACTAGGAATGAAAGGCACAATGATCAAAATCTATGTTTAAAATCTATGATCCAATGGGGCACATTTACTTACCCGACCCCTGTGCGATCCCCGAGGTGCGTTGTCCGACAAGGATGAAGTCTACCGCGATTCACTAAGATTGTGCCCTCAATCCTGCATGTGTCGCTTCCCCGCTCAGGTCCGCCGGAATTCACCTTCTTCTTCCTGGTGTATGTGATACAATTTGAATTTTAATTGAATTTTTAATTGCCAAAAAAACCCTGTTAAAAGCGGCGCAAAATGTAAATGGTCGGGAAACCCAACGGAAATGCGGTCCGCGGACCCTTAGTAAATGTGCCCCGATATGTTTTTGACAGGCATTCAGAGGCAGTAGTATAAGTAAATTTTTTTCCTTATGCAAGGATAACGTAAGGGTTTTGGTCACATGAGGCATACATTGCATGTATCGCTGCGTTGACAGGCATGACATCACAACTGCAAAAAATTACGCCTGCTTGATTATTGTTTGTAGATAGCAAACGACTGTGACTCTTGACATAGTAGCAATTGTATTCAATTAATTGTCTAATGTGTGTAGCGAATCCTAAATTGCATGTGACTCCAACACCATAGAAAGTCTCTGGGCTCACACACAATGCATATAAACAGTGGTGGATTTTTATACTGGCAGTTTGGGTAGTAGCCTGGAGCAAACGCTTTCTAGGGGGCCCATGGCTACCTAAACAACCCACCAAATTTTATACTGAGAAGGACCTTCACAGATGTTGTACATCTGTGTCCTGCCTAAATATACATGTATTCAAGAGCTATTTCACCTATGAAGGTCCTCCAAAGGGACAGATTCTCCATTCCCTAAGACACTTAATTCTAGTACCATATGTAGGAAGTGATTCCAGACTTGTAGGGGCTTTAATATTCACACAGCCCAGGGCCGTTGGCAGTCCTAATCCGCCCCTGTGTATAAACAACACTCATATATCCATTATATTCCCATTGTGCCCCAAATGAACTGAGCAGCCGGCTGATCTGTTCATCTCTGTGGCGCTGACAAGGACAGCGGAGGGTAGTAGTCGGCCATCTCCGTCAGTTCCATAGACAGTGAATGGAGCGGTAGCGCACATGTCTGACCTGCCACTCCATTCTTTTGGGGTGCAACAGGGGTTTAAAGGACCCCACATTCTCATGATCTTTGGAGGTCCCACCGATCAGCAAGTTGTCCCCTATCCAGTGGATAGGGGCTAACTTGTGATTTTACAAACCCTTGAAGGACTGAATACCCCAGAAAAAAGGGGCTCAAGGGTATTTCCCTTTCCCTATCACCTTGCTCCCGTTCCAGGTTTACCATACATTTTCTTGCCACGAAAATCTGAAATTAGCCAAAAAAGACTTCTGCATCTGCTCTGAGATAATAAATGTACAGAAGCAGATAATTTATGTTCCGTGAAGTTTGTAGAATTGCTTATTGTGTTTTATGTGGATATTGTGGCTTGTCTACACATGAATTATTCTGCTTTCTTGTAATATACTTGCGTATCCAGTACATCTGGATTTACAGACTAGTCCACCTTTTATTTTCAATGTTGTATCCATAAATCCACTGTATTGAGTAAACTCATGGATTTATAGCTGCTGTTCATCTACATCGGGTTTTCTCTGTTTTAGGGACCCTCAATAGATAATGAACAGAGAAAACTCCAGTAGATAATAAGCTTATGAATATTGGCGTTCTTTGAGTTTCCCGTGGTTCATAGAAAAGAGGGATATGATGCCATAAAATGTATACAAATCACTGCAAGAGAGACGTCAAATTGAAGTTGCCATCAAATTTTCCTAACAAATAGACCTTCAAGTTGCCTTGTTGAGTAGAGATGTCCTTGCTTGACTTATTAGCAAGTTCTTCACTATTCATGCATCTTGTTTGGAACTAATTGATTCTCCTTATGGTACCTTATAGGTCCTCCATTGAGGATGCAAGCTGTTTATAGAGTTTATAAGCACATTTGCAATAAATTTTTTAGCATAAAATATTAGAGGTTAAAGAAACCTGTCACCAGGTTTTAGCTGCTGAAAGGTTCCATTAGCCTGTGCTATGCTGTTTTAAAAAATGCCTTTGTCAGCATTCTGAATCATTTCAGTACTTTATAGAAGTTTAATTTACATAACCTGGCTCCCTGCCAGCAGTGTGTGATCAGTCCCAGGGAGTGGCAGCTGCAGCCTGTGTGTGCCTGTGTCAGTCTCCTCTCCTCCACACTCATCCAGCTCCCTTCCTGCCATGTGCAGGGGATAGGATTATGTGGAGCAGAGGATGAATGCATGAGGAGACACAGGCACACACAGGCTGTAGCTGCGCCCTTTCCTGGACTCACCACTTTACTGGCAGGGAGCCAGATAATGGGAAATATTGTTTTGTAAAGTAGTGGTAGTAGTCATAATGCTGACAAAGGCATTTTTAAAATCAGAATAGCATACGCTATTGGAACCTGTCAGTTAAAAATGAAATTTCTGGTGACAAATGAACTTTAACTGCACCTTCAATGTTCATGGTCATTTGATTATTTAAAAGAATTGCTAATTTTGAGACTGCTCTTTTAAAATATTTTATCTGGTAAAATGGACCAGGAATCAGTGCTTTTACACCACCCTGCAATGATGGACTCCTCCTTTTGCAAGTTGGAGAGTTATTGTAATTAAATATCTGTTTATCTGGTTATCTAATATATAAAGCTGAGTATATATGTGTGTGTATATGTCAGTGAAAGGAATCCACACCGTCGCATTTACAATTACAACATTTTTCACAGTCACAGGAAATATCAGAGATGTTTTGAGTGGAAATTTTCACCCTGCGTTTTCCAATTATTTGCAAAAAAGTGGTTGTGCCAATAACAATTGTACACCTAACGTATACAGCTATAGAAAAAAAATCCCTACCTATTTCATCTACCACAAGGTGACGTGTCCTGTGACATGAAGTTTCTCTCTATCTCCTCTCCAGCCACTTGTCCTCCCTGTGGAGTTCACCACACAGACATTTTATGTTCTTTATTGTCCCTACATGGTCCCTAACAGTGTTATCCTGCTGCTTCCCCTAACACTTTCTCTCCTTTACTATAAGGCCCCTTTCACACACATATGTATGCTTTGCTTGGGCCAGGACTGCTGGAGAAGGGGTGAGTGCTCCTCACTCCTTCCCTGTCCATAAGAAGCCATGCAGCCAGGCCGTTCTTACTGGAAAGATTTGTTTTCCAGCGGTGGCACAGTGACACAAAAGTGTCCTCACCATACTGGACACTCCTATGGCAGCCGTATGCCACCAGTAATGTCCCTCACAGCCCCTGTAATGTCTCCCACAGCCCCCTGTAATGTCCGCCACAGCCCCCCCAATGTTCTCATAGCCCCCTGTAATGTCCCCCCCAGCCCCCTATAATTTTCTCATAGCCCCCTGAAATGTCCCCCGCAGCCTCCTGCAATGTTCTCCACAGCCCCAACTAAAAAGCTCCCCACAGCCACAAGTGAGGCCCCCAACAGCCCCCATGTCCTGTAGTCCCCTGTAATTCCTCTTCACTACCCCACTTCACTTAATACCCCCTGAAATGTCCTCATTGCCCCCTTCCAATGTTATCCGCAGCCCCCTGTAGGGTCCCCCCCAGTCCCCTAAAATGTCCCCCGCAGTCCCCTGAAATGTCCCCCACAGCCCCTGTAAGGTCCACCGCAGCCACCCCTCCCCCCAATATCTTCCATAACCCCAGCTAAACAGTTCCCCTCAGCCACAAGTAATGCCTCCCGCCACAAATTAGGTCCCCCGCACAAAATGAGGCCCCACAGCTCCCATGTCCTAGCCCCCTGTAATGCACACTGTATTGCTCCTGTAATGTCCCAAGTCCCAGGTAAGTCCCACAGACCCTGTGTAAGTCCCCCACAGCCCCCGTTAATGTCCCCCACAGCCCCTTGTAATGTCCCCCGCAGCTACCTGGAAGGTTCTCTGCAGACTACTGTAAGGTCCCCCTCAACACCCTGTAATGTTCCTCGCAGCCCCCTGCAATGTTACCCGCAGCCCCCTGTAATGTTCCCCGCAGCCCCCTGCAATGTTCCACGCAGCCTCTTGTAATGTCCCCGGCAGCCCCCTGTAGTGTCCCCCCAGCCACAAGTAATGTTTTCATAGCCCCCCTTTAAGTCCAGGCACACAAGTCCTCATAGCCCGCAACCACAAGTAACGTACCCCACAGCCCCCCATGTGCTCATAGCCCTCTGTAATGACTTCCGCAGCCCCCCATGTCCTCATAGCGCCCCTTTAATGTCCCCAGCCACAAGTAATGTCCCCCACAGCCCCCCACCATGTGCTCATTACTCCCTGTAATGACCTCTGCAGCCCCCCATCTCCTCATAGGCCCCAGTAATGCCTCCAGCTGCAAGTAATGTCCCCCACAGCCCCCACTCCATGTCCTCTTAGCCCCTTGTAATGGACGCTAATGCATAATTTAAAAAAAACATACTCACCCTTGTCTTCCATCTGTCTTCTCGCAGCACTGAGGCACGGTGATGTCATCACCCGGCGTCTCCTGCTCTCGGCAGCTGTAGTGAGCTGCTTGAAGTAGGAGCACAATATACTAAGGGGCAGTCTTGGTAAATTCCCCCCATGCTGCTTTACTAAAAACATACCACTCCCTCAGTCATAGTAGGGTATATATCAAGCTAGGTAAGAAACAAAAAGGATATGTCCAGCTCCCAACAGCATATGAAAAAATATTTTTAGTTAAGAAAAATCCACTTTATTAGAAAAATAGGTTAAAAACATCAAAAGACGTCTATGGTAAAAAGAAATTGACGCGTTTCGAACCAAATGGTTCTTAGTCGTAGCCTGGTATATACTGCATGGAACAGAGTATTTAAGCAATGGCTAGACAATCATGTGGTACCACAAGGCAGACTTCCGATTACACAAATACTGAAGACTTTCAAAAAATTGGCTACAATCAAAAAACACAGCAGAAATAAAATTAAAAAAAAATTAGGGAACATTTAATCTGTTTTGTAATTTAAGCCATGTTGAAACCTTGTTTGCAGGTTAGGATCCAGAATCTTCAATGGGAGCCAAGTGACCTGGTCCAATCAATCCCGAGGGGGCGGGGCACACGTTCTATCGGGATGATAGACAGATGGGATAAGTTGCAGTTGTGCACCTCGCTGAAATGTCTGCATTGACAATCGTCGATGTAACGACCAAAGCATATAATACAATCAGAGAAAGGGTTATCATCATTGTAAATGTACAGTTCCTCAAACCAAGCCATATATAGATTGGCTAAGGTAAGGTAAAATTTAGAGCCCATAGGGCAACCTTGACACTGAAAAAAATACATGTTATTGAAAGTAAAAAAAATTGTTAGTAAGCACAAAGGTAAAACATCAGCAATGTACTCAATTAGTTGACGAGAAAAATTACTGTATTTGCGTAGGTGAAAAAATATGGCCTGTATGGCCAGATGATGAGGTATGACAGTGTGTAAGGAGGAATATAAGGATATTGTTGTTTTTTGGTGTGGATCCCTCCTTATATGGACTGAATTGCGGATCTTGCTACCTCTTACCAAATAGTATATAAGGAAGAGACATCACATGTGATCCAAGTATCATGTGTGGACCATTTAAATTTGTCCATGATTTTAAGAACCTCAAAACTGTCTTTAATAAATCCAGGGATGCAACTTACAAATGGTTGGAGTATGTTATCTATCCAAGAGGACAATTTTTCAAGCAAGGAATTGTTGCCAGCAACAATAGGTCTGAAACTTGGGGGAAACAAGCCTTTGTGATTTTTCGGCAACAAATAAAAGATGGGGATGAGATCACGGGAGCTGGAATCTCAAAAAATCCCCAGCATGATGCCTTTGCATATGATTTTTTCAAGCTTGACTTTAACTGTGGAGGTTGGATTATGTGGAGTTCTTTTATATACATTTGTGTCCTCAAGTAAAGTCATAGCTTCTCATAGGTACAAAGATTTATCAAGAACCCCAATAGAACCCCCTTTATCCGAAGCACGCATGATAATGTAAGGATTATTTATAAGATCTTTCATGGAGCGATTCCTTTTATCAGATTGAGAGTCAGCGTGACAAAGAATGGAAAGATCCCATTCATCCAATGTTTGGTATTGGTCCATCATAGGAACCCGTGCATTTACAGGGTAGAAATAAGGTTTGGAGGACTGAATAAATCCTCAGGCTTGTGTCAGTGGAAAATCGGGATCACCATTGGTGTTTTGTAAAGTAGCAGGATGTAATAATGTTACGTGGTCCAAAAAAGATTGTTCCGTAGAAATAAGAGAGAAAAGTCCCCTGGAGTTGTAGACTTGAACGGTAGACATGGGTAAAAAGGTTTGAATGGCTTCTATGTCAAAAAAATGTCTTTTAAGGGTGAGGAGACGAACAAACTTATTCACATCTTTAATGGTATCATATAACTTGATGTCCGTAGTGGGGATGAAATTTAACCCCTTAGATAATACAGATATCTGTTGGGAGGTAAGTATACATGCGGATATATTGGGGGTCATTTACTAAGGGCCTGATTCGCGTTTTCCCGACGTGTTACCCGAATATTTCCGATTTGCGCTGATTTTCCCTGAATTGCCCCGGGATTTTGGCGCACAAGATCGGTTTGTGGCGCATCGGCGCTGGCATGCACGCGATGGAAATCGGGGGGCGTGGCCGTCAGAAAACCTGACGGATTCAGAAAAAACGCCGTATTTAAAAAAAAAAAATTGGTCGCAATGGCCATACTCACATGCACCACGATGAAGACGATGAACTCCGGGGCACCTCGGAGGACTTCGGCGCAGCAGCGACACCTGGTGGACATGGGACGCAGGACCTTCATGAATCGCCGGAAGACTCGAACGCTCGTTGGAGAAGCCACCGCAGGAACGCGAAAGGACCGGGTAAGTAAATGTGCCCCATTAAATATAGTAAATATGACATCTGTATGTAGACAATGTACAATGAGAAACTTCACTGGAGCCTTAATAGGACATTTCAATCCCGTTTAGGGTGTTTCAAATAGAAGGACATCTCCGTCAGGATCTTCAATATGGTACACATCCTGAATTTAGAAATTTCACAAACCATTTGCAAGTTTTCTCTTTGACCTGCCTCTTCGTTTCACAGGAAGGATTGCTCTATAGCTTCCTGTTAATATGCGCTGCCCAGCTTTTCTTATCACAAGCAGCTGGAGTAATTTAAAGATTTCCATTTCTCCTTCAGTAACAAATTCAAATTCTTCTTGCAGCTGCTCCACTCACAAAATCTTGCTACAGTTTCTTATGTGTCACATACATACTGCACACAGAACAGACAGAACATTGCAATCACTATCTTCTTGTCTGCATTGATCATGTGAAATAATGGCTCTAGTACAGCAGGGTACAAGCCAGAGGCGCATAATCTTTATGGGAAAACCTTACTGTTCTCCTTGGGACCATTAGTAAAGCTTCTTCTCCAGATACTATTGTAACTTTCTGACTGGAAAGAGTAATTGATCTGAACTTTCTAATTATGTTTCTATGCCCGGGCTAAAATTTAAACCCTTGGGCCATGAAACATAATTAGAAAGTCAGATCATTACTCTTTCCAGTCAGAAAAGTATAAATAGTATTGCAAGCAGACCGAAGCTATAATACTAATCGCAGTCCCAACGAGGAAACTATGGCGACACAAGGAAACTTCAGAAATGTTTGAAGATCTTGAGCCTACAACACACAACTAACACAATAAGTTAGCCAGAACGCTATGCGCCGACGTATAAGGCGCCGTCAGTTGGTTATCTATATAAAAACAGAGGACCTTGCCTACACAGAGGGGCAAAGAGAGAGATAAGCACTGTGACATACATACTCTGGTCAGTAGTGATGTAATGATGGAGTCAGTGTATATACTCATATAGCGGTCATTGCTAGCAGCCAGCGAGGGGGCAGAGTGCAGATAGCCCTGCTAGACATCATCTATGTCAGTAGTGAATGTAATGATGAGTCGGGGGTTTATAATATTAGAGCGTATGTGTACAGAAGGAGGAGGAGCGAGATAATGACCTAGTGACATCATCTATTGTCAGTAGAAAATGATTGTAATGAATAGGGGTCAGGTGTATATACTATAGGAAGTCATTGTCACAGAGGGGGTGAGATAAGCCTGTGGCACTCATCTATATGGGTCCAGTAGATGATGTAATGATGGAGTCAGTGCTTATCTATGTAGAAGGATCATTATACAGGAGGAGGAGGGATAAGCCTGTGACATCATTTATTGTACAGACATAGGGATGTAATGATGCGGTCAGTGCTAATTATAATAGAAGTATTGCTAACACAGAGGGTAAAGAGATAAGCCTAGCTGACATCATACTAAATTGTCAGTAGTCAAAAAAAATGCAGAGTAATGATGGGTCGTCTCTATCTATATAGAGCGTCATTGTACAGTGGGAGGCTCGGATGCCAGAGATAAGCTGTGACATCATCTATTGTCAGCTGTGATGTAATGAATGCCGGTCCGTGTTATTCTAGTAATATACGAGGACATTGTACAAGGGAGGAGGGAGCGAGGATAAGCCTGTGACATATCTATTGCCCTCAGTAGCATATGCATAATGATGGCGCACGTCAGTGTATCATATAGAGGCATTGGACAGCAGAGGAGAGAGATAAGCTAGTAGATCATCATCTATTGTCAGTAGTGATGTAATGATGCGCGTCAGTGTTATCTTATATAGAGGATCATTGCTATATGGACGAGGCGGGAGGAGATAAGCCTGTGCACATCATTCTATTGCCTCAACTAGTGCATGATAATGATGGCGCAGTAGTGTAATGTTACTGTCAGTACCAGAGGCAGCGGATATATACAAAATAGACCCCTAATGCCTACCAGATAGCCCTGCCTATCAGGCATACCCCTAATCAAAGCTCTCTTGAAGCCATTAACAGATGATTGCTCAAACTTTAAAAGCTTTTTACAGTAATCTGCCAAGAGCATTCAATTCCATACACATAATCACGTCAAATTCCAGCTCCGCGCCCATGAATGGATGATCTCTACAAATCATTCCAATGTGCCATCCTATTTCCTACCCCCCTAGGGATATGCCAGGCCCTCTATAGACCTCTGCCTCTGAGCACCTAGCCACAACCTGCCACTTCATTCAAACAGTATCCCGCAGCACAAGCTATTTCATACATGCTTAAAAAACTATGAATTTTAGCCTAGATTTAATTCAGTAATAGATAAACCCCTTTATTATGGGAAATTTCACAAGACACAATCTAAAATTGCGTATCGTGTGCTAAAGTGTGTCCAGTAGATGGCAGCCGCCACCCTAATCAATAAATAATTCCTATGACACATCCCACAACTTCATGGATCTGACTCATTTCATCCTGACAAGGATCAAGTTCCATGCAGCGATGTACGCTACATTTGGCACTCCATTAAATAATTGAGAAGTAGGCCCGAGAGATACTGTAATAGCGGGGTTTCTATTTTTGGGGGGGGCGGGAGGGGGGGTGGTTTTGGGGGGTTGGGTCTGGGGTTTTGGGTTTTTTTTCCTTGGGGGTTCTTTTTGTCTGGGGGGGGGGGGGGGGGGCCCCCCCCCCTTCTTTTCTTTTTGGTTTGTTTTTTTTTTTTCCGGGGTGGGGCTCGGCGGGGGGGGGGGATGCCGCGGAGCGTATGCACGAGATCGCCATCATTTATGCGCAAGTAGTGCAACAAGGACAAACAAGAGCTATTCATAGAGCACTACTGCGAGGTGGAAGTCGTTTTTAGCCCGTCTAAGAAGATTAGGCTCGACATCTACTATTTTCAGTCCTCTACCCTCTGGTTAATTCACCACGAGAGAGAGTCCTACTGCGATTTGTGCCCTAATGCCCCTCCGGGACATTTGTGAAGCCACCGGTTCCCTCGCCTTAAGAAAATCATATATCAAACCAACATGTCTCAGTCCGCCCGTCTCAGCTAATTATCTTCCTATATAGGAAGCTAACTTTAACAGGGCCCGATCTGTATTACCCCCAAATTTTCTGCTATGTATATCTGGCTATCCACCATTTGGCACGAAAGAAGACGGATTTAAGCACCGCCAAGCCGTATCGGTGAGGGGTCTGAATCGATGAGGATTACTCACCTACCGCACTTGATACGCCCCAGAGAACCTGGACAACCGCTTAGATCTCACCATATGCAGATAGCCCATTGCCCGGGCACATTCTACTAAGCGGATTCACCGACATCGGGAATTTTCGCCCATGACGGGATTTACACTAATTTTTTCCTGTTCCTAGCGCTGACCATATGAACCTGGATTTTGGACGCACGATCGAAATGAGTGGTGCATCCACCGCGCGCCAGATTCTCATCGCATCGGGGGGGAGGGGTGGGGGAGGGCTCTTTTGGGGGGCTGGTTTTGGGTGGGGGGTGCGTTGTGGTGTTGTTTGGGGGGCTGGGAGACAGAAATCGTTCCGCCGGGTGTCGGCCTGTGAGGCACACAAACCAATGAATGGATTTTGGATCGAAACCTTCCTCCGCCGAATTTACCACAAACAACCATAATTGTTTGACACTAGGAAATTAGCACTCTCCGTACCATAACTTAGAGACGAAGAAGCCGTCTGTACTATATTTTTTAACATCGGCAGACTTACAGTCGCAGACACCGCCTTGACTATCATAAGGGATATTGCCGGCGCGCCACCTTATGTGAATCCCGCGCTATCAGACTCCGTATTTCATCAATGCGGACCAACGCGCCGACTGGCGATCCACGCAATAGCAATGGGCACCCCTAAGCCTAAATGATGCACCCCCAGAGGTGCTTAGCGTTGAGCATGCCATCATGGGAGTCCGTAAAGACACAAGGGACAACGCTTGGCCAATTCAGTCACTCCCATTCTATTGATGCGAGTGGCATATTGACCGATCCACCCACTAGCCTGAGCAACAGCGACCCCCTTCTCTTGATACACTGATGGGTCCATTCTTGAGAATCGCTGAATGTGTGCTAGTAGCCAGATCCCCCCAAGAATGTGTGGACCCGATAGATATCTATTGCCTTTCCCCTATTCCCTCAAAATCCTTGCTACAAACCACGGTTGTCTTATTCTTTCCCTTTAGTCCTGCCCTATTTTCTATAACCCTATCGCCAACATAATCCCATAACGCCAGCGCCCGCCTAGCCCCTTGTATTCTTGCCCCGGCTGCATGGCCACCTTTTGGGAATTTAGACCAGCGCGTGCCCGACCCCCCCCTTCGACCGGGTTCCTTTCACTTTTCTTGCCGCGATACACACACAAAAATGCCCGAGTGTGATGGCGGTCCTGACCGCCTATAATGCACCACGATGTTGCCCTTTTTCGCCGCTCACGCGATGCACCCATTGTTTGCCTATATGGGGGCTCCTGAACGGAGTGGCGTCATCTTACATTTGCCTGCCCAGCAGGTTCTCATAGCAGCGTAGTCGGTATTTTTATCTGTCTGAGCCGAAGCAATATCCGTCATCCGCCCCCTCTCTGATTTCCCGGTTGAGCCAGCTTGCCTATCGCTTATCTCCCTTGTCCCCACTTTTTTTTTACCCTCCTCCATTTATCCCGCAGCCGCAATTCTACCCCCTATTAACCTATTTTTCCCTTCCCTCCCTCCCCTCCTTTCCTCCTGTGTGTTTTTTTTTCCCCCCGCTTTCCCCCCTTCTTTTCTGCCTCTATTCCTGGCCAACTACACCCCCTTTATGATCATAGTCCCGAAGTGGTGAGTCGTATCTCGGGCTGACTGCTCCACGACTTTCGCCTTCCCCTCCCACCCTCTCACATCCCTGGAGGCTGCCGGTATATGGCATTGCCAAGGCAGCGATTAGGACATGGGAACCAGTACGTCTGCCAGATATCTTTTACGCAAGTTCTTGAACGAATAAACAATCATGTCTCCTATCACCGTTGTGTTTGCTTGCCTGCCTACCCCAACCGAACATTTCTGGAACTTAGCCATACGCATACACCCGCCATCTTCTGCCCTCCTTCAGTTCTCTTCATCTTAACAACGTCCCTAGATGGACCCCGCTGTCTCTTTTTCTCTCTCCCCAGCCCTACCTGCTCCTTTTTTTTCCCCCCCCTTCGTCCCCCATGGTGTTCAGTCTGGCACTTTTCCCCCCGGTGCATCTTCTTGTTCCTCCCGCCTTCCAGTCTATCTGATTCTTATGACTCCCTCACTCGCTTTTCGTTCCTCGCATTCCCCATTTTTTACTCGTTTCGCTCCATGCCTCCTTTCATCCCCACCTTCCGCCTCCTATTTCTTTTTACCATTCCCCCGCGCCTTTAGTGGAAACCTCCTCGAGTACTTATTGATGCATCTGAATTTTCCCATTACCCCCTATCTGCCAGCCCTAGCTACTCTTCTAATTTGCCCCCCTCAGCGTATGAGTTGGCACGACTTGCGCTGTTGCGCCCCTATTTCTTCCGAGCAACTTATGCCCCCTTCTTCATCCTGGTGCTTTACACGTGACGTGTAGCCAATGCGCTCGTTCCCTATGCCTCCATGACCCTTCCCCATTTCTTTGAAATTACCGTGTATATCTTCTCACCGTACCCCTCATCCTTTCCTCGTTTGACTCTATTTCCTCTTTTACTTCCCCTTCTCCATTCCATCCCTTCCCTACCTTTTTCCCCCTTTCCCTTTTCTTCTTCCGTTTTCTTTCAATCCATTTCTTCCCCCCCTCTCCACCTCTTCCCTTTCCTTTTTCCCTCTGACCCTCCCCCTTGCCCTAATCCTGCACGTTTTCAGTCTGAAGAGTTTCAAGCTTAGTCCTGCCCACCTTCTACGGGTTTCCACCCCCCATTGTGACCCCCTACTCACCTTATCAAAGGCGATTTTTCTTACCCACCAGACTCCATTTGCACTACACTGACCCATCATTACATCACTACTGACAATAGATGATGTCACAGCTTATCTCCTCCCCCTCCCTGTACAATGACCTCTATATAGATAACACTGACCCATCATTACATCACTACTGACAATAGATGATGTCACAGCTTATCTCCTCCCCCTCTGTGTACAATGTCCTCTATATAGATAACCCAACTGACCCATTATACGTCCCATTACGTTCTCTAACTTATTGTGGCAGTTGTGGGTTTACCACAGATCCTCAAACATTTAAACCCTGGCAATAGAAACATAATTAGAAACTTCAGATCAATTACTCTTTCCAGTCAGAAAGTTACAATAGTATCTGGTTATGTAGTGAGAAAAGGATATACAGAAAATAACAAAATCTTGACACTTATAAAAAAGGAGTGAATACCTGAAGCACCGTACCTAAGGACCCAAAGACTAAACTGAAGGCTTCACTACGCAAAAGAGACACAAGCTCCTCCCAGCCGGCCGCTCTCACAAGCGCAGGCTGGTGAACTCTCGATAGGAATCATCCTTAAGGCTACCCGTCCCAACTCAACAATCTCAGCAAACTACCAATACTACTTGTAATAAAGGCCACGTTGCTGACAGTTATCCTGGAGCGTTTCGAAACATACAAAAGGAACTGTAAGTTGTTTTCCTTAGAAGGAAAAAAAACTTTGCAACTTCTGTGCTCCGTCAATGTTCCCTGCTAATACGGCTTCCCTTCATCACCGGGCCAGGCACCCTGATCCACATCACACGAGACTCACACTCGGGACATAAAGGGGTTGGCAAGGAAAAACACCCAGGATATCCGCTAATAGCAGGAAAGCAAAAGCCGCATACCCAAAGGTCATCCTTTCTTGCTAACAACACCCTGCTGGAGACCTGCCCGGCTGTAGGACAAGCACCTCCGTTTTCCCCCGTACCAAGCACGTGACACCATGGCGGGGTGCTTAGAATTCGCAACCGCCAGCCCTCCGTACCGCTGGCCCCAGGCTGTCTTCAGGCCTCACCTCAAGTGCCTAGGCCCCGGTGGGGTATGTTGCATGATAGTTTATTTGCATAATGGAATACACCTTTGTACAAAGTTTGCATGATATCTATCGCCAAAGCTTTCATATGAGGGATCTGGCTACTAGCACACTCAAAGCGATCACAAGAATGGACCCAACTGTGATCAAGATAGAATATAGGGTCCTTATCCTCACACTCTGGGGGTGGAGCGGCATAGTGCCACTGACTGCAGTTCAAACGAATGTGAGTGTGACTGAAGATTGCCGAAGGCGTTGGTCTTGTGTAATTATCGGGACCAACCCATATGCATTCTCAACCTAACACTCTGGCCAGTTAAAGCTTACCCATTCTATTAAAAACAATATGATCCCGTCGGCGCGTGTCCGACAGTGATCCGGAGCTTGTGCGCGGGATTGACTAAGGTTCGTGCGCCAATATCCACTTGTATCCTGCTGCTCTGAATCTGCCGGAGTTCACCATCTCGTCCCTGTGTATGTACGTGCTTTCTTGGTAACTATTTGTTTTTTTTTTTAAATTCCGAGGTTTTCTCAAATCCTAGGGTTTTCCTACGGCCACACACCCCCCGATTTCTGTCGGCGTGAAAGCTGCTCCGAGCACAACAATTCGTCGCGCCAAAAAGCCCAGGGCATTCAGCGCAACTCGAAATATTTGCGAAAACCCACGAAAATGCCCGATTCGGACCCTTAGTAAATGACCCTCAACTATCGCATTGGTGAGAACGGGGTCCCAGTTCTCCGTATCAATGCGGTTAGGTTCCCATCAGTCATACCCTCACATCAGTCTTCGCTTTCCCCCTTTCCTGTGGATAGACAATATCAGACAGGATTTGTATCAACCCTTTAAAGTACTCCATGAATGCCCACTGAACATGTTTGTGATATATGAGTTTCCTAAGCAAACCCTCACAAATTTCCCATTACCCATCGCAGTATGACTCCTCCTTGAATTAACCAAGGGGAGAGACCCTGTAATAGATTCTATGCCTTATCTGTCTTAGACGCTAAAAACGACTCCACCTCCTTAAGTGCCTCTAATGAAATAGTCTTGCTTTGTCCTTGTTCAACTACTTGCCATAATGATGGCAGATCTCTGCAGTACCTCCGCCAGCTATTGAGCTCCCTACTTTCATTGTTATTGGAATAATTGAGTCCAAATGTACGTACATCCTGCATGGAGATTGATCCCTGCAATGAAAGGAGTCAATCCATGAATTTGGGGATTTGCAAGGAATATTTATTGATAAGGGCTGCCATCTACTGGCACAACGGTATCACACGATCCAGAGTTAGATTGTCTTTGTGCAATTATCCAACCATAATAAGGGGTTATCAATGAAATTAAATCTAGCTAAAATTTCAGTTTTACGCATGTGTATGAAATACATTGTCTCTGTTACTGTTTGAAAATGAATGGGCAGGTTGTGAAGGCACAGACAGGGTCAGATGATGCGCACACTTGCACACTTGGAATATTGTAAATGACTCCATTCATGCCGGACTGATAGGACATGATAGTTGTGGTGAATTTGAGTATGCCTGGCATTTACGTTTAAAAATGCTGTTTAAGTTTGACAATTTGCATTCGGTAATGGTTCAAGATGAGCGTTGATTTAGGGGCTTGATATTACTATTAGGCATCTTGCACTTACGGGTCCTTTTGATTATATCCCTGCCCTTGTACTGACTAGAAGCACAACTGGACCCATCATTATCATAATTGCCAATTGATGATGTCACATGCTAGTCTCTCGTCCCTCCCAAATTACAGATGAACTCCTCTTATATGATAACACTGACCTCATCATTACATACATCTAATAGACTTGATTGATTCACAGCTTATCTATCCCCTGACAATGAACCTTCTATATAGATAACATTTACCATCATTACGATCACAATACTGCAATAGATTTGGGTCACAAGCTTATCTCCTCCCCCTCCCCCCTCCCGCTGTACAATGTACCTCTATATAGGATAACTGACCCCTCATTACATCACTACGACAATAGATGATCACAGCTTACTCTTCCCGCTCCCTGTAGCACATGACCTCTCTATGATAAGATGACTGGACCCATTCATTACATCACTACTTGGGGACAAAGAGGGGACTAGATTGTCACAGCTTATCTCTTCCCTCTGTGTACCAATGACTCGTTATAGCATCATACACACACCATCATACGTTCACACTGACAAATGATGTTTTGTCACAGCTTATCCTCCTTCCTTCCCTGTATAATGACCTCTATAATTAGACATGACCCATCATTACATCACTACTGAACCATAATTGATGTCACAGGTTGATAGCTCATCCCCCTCTGTGTGACGATGACTTCTATTATAGATAACACGACCATGCATTACATCACTGACTGACATAGTGATGTCACACGCTTATCTCCTCCTCCTCCTGTACACGACCTCTATATTAGATAAAACACCACCATATTACATCTATCTACTGTGACAATAGTATGTGCAACAGTCTTATCTCCTCCGCCCCTCGCCTGTACATGACCTCTATATAGATAACCGACCCATACATTACATCACTACTGACCAATAGATGATGTCACAGACTTTATTATGCTCCTCCCCCTTCTTAGTGTACAAGTCTTCTCTATATTATATACACCCATCATGACCCATTATAACGTCCCATTACGTTTTTCTCTCAACTTATTGTTTTTTCGGGTAGTTGCTGGGTTTACACAAGATCTCTTAAAGCATTTTAGTAATTCTCTTATCTGGTGGTTCCATTTTGCCTTGGGATACCATTAGTAATTACAGCTTTCTCTGTCCTCAGATAATAGTGTAACTTGTCGTGTGCTGGAAAGAGTAATTGATCGTTAACCTTTCAATATTTGTTCTATTGCCAGGGTTTAAATTTTAACCCTGGCAATAGACACATAATTAAAAGAAAATTTAAACCCTGGCAATAGAAACATAATTAGAAAGTTCAGATCAATTACTCTTTCCAGTCAGAAAGTTACAATAGTATCTGGGGAGGAGATAAGCTGTGACATCATCTATTGTCAGTAGTGATGTAATGATGGGTCAGTGTTATCTATATAGAGGTCATTGTATTGGGAGGGGGAGGAGATAAGCTGTGACATCATCTATTGTCAATAGTGATGTAATGATGGGTCAGTAGTGTTACTGTCAGTACCAGAGGCAGGGATATAATCAAAAGACCCCTAATGCAAGATGCCCTATAGTAATACCCCTAATCAAAGCTCTCTTGAAGCCATTAACCGATGATTGTCAAACTTAAACGCTTTTTACAGTAAATGCAAGGCATCTCAATTCCATCACATATCATGTCCTATCAGTCCGGCATGAATGGAGTCCTTACAATATTCCAATGTGCCAAGTGTAGCGCCTCTCTGACCCTGTCTGTGCCTGCACAACCTGCCACTTCATTCAAACAGTATACAGAAGACAATGTATTTCATACACTGCTTAAAACTGAATTTTAGCTAGATTTAATTTCATTAGATAACCCCTTTATTATGGTGGAAATTTCACAAGACACAATCTAACTTGGTATCGTGTGATAACAGTTGTGTCCAGTAGATGGCAGGCCCTTATCAATAAATAATTCCTTGACACATCCCCAACCTTCATGGATCTGACTCATTTCATCTGCAGGATCAATTCCATGCAGGATGTACGCTACATTTGGCTCCATTATCAATAATTGAAGTAGGGGAGCTCAATAGCTGGCGGAGCGTACTGCAGAGATCTGCCATCATTTATGGCAAGTAGTTGAACAAGGACAAACAAGAGCTATTCATAGAGCACTTACTGCAGGTGGAGTCGTTTTTAGCGTCTAAGACAGATTAAGGCATGACATCTATTCAGGTCTCTTGTCTCTGTAGTCTGCCTTTGCCTGTCTCGACTGGGGAGGCCCTGGAAAAAGTTAAAAAAATATATTGAGGCAGATTTACTTAACCCGAGTCATTCGTACCCAGCGGCGCGTTATCTGCGCTGGATTCGGGTATGCAGGATTTATTAGGCAGTTCCTCCGAAATCCACAGGTGGCCGCTGCTGGATGAAGTTCCGGACGCCACTGGAATACACCGGCCGAGTGAGTGAAGGTAGTGCAAGCTCCGCCGACAAATTTTTTGTTTTTTAATTGCGGCGGTTTTCCGAATCCATCGGGTTTCCGTTCGGTCACGACCCCCAGTCTGTAGCGTGCAGCCAGTGCCAATACGCCCACAATCCGGATCGCGTGCGCCAAAATCCCGGGGCAATTCAGGGGAAATCGGCGCCAATCGGAAATATTGGGTGGTAACACGGTTAGGGACCTTGTAAATGCCCCCCATTGTTCCCATATATTATATTATTATATTGAGGTTTTATGTGATATCTTGTCTAGGCTTCGGGGAGAAAATACATGGAATTCATTTATTCTTAGAGCCTATTGATAAGATATAGGGAAGATATAATAATATAAGAGTTAACAGTATGGGAATATATTAGTTATGAGTACGACTATTAGGATCAGCACATTATTATATAACAATTGAGAGTATTATTTCATTATTTGGGGCTTTTTAGGAGGAGGCATATAATAGGCAAGATCCTTCTGTCTATTATTTAAGTGTTAGTTGAATATGGTCCCCTGTGTGACACGGTCACGATGTCCCAGAAGGAAAGGGAAGGATCCAGCCGGAGTTAGTTTACATAGGGGAATCGTCAGAAGGGCCAGCTGTCGACCCACCAGGTTATGTGACTTAGCCACCATTCGCCTGCAATTGATTTTTTCCCGGCAATGGGTTGTTTACATTTCGACCCTGAGCCACTTTGCTATAGTAAACCGTACTGGGAATTCGTAAAATTCTCGCTTATGAATGTTTTCTAACCAGTCATTACACCACGAATGTGTGATAGTTGAGATCATTACTGATGGTGAAACAACTATATTGGATCAATTAAAAAAAGTATTATTTATACTTACTACAAACATCTAAACAAGAAAATCAGGTATTATCCCTTTCCTGTAACATCACGTGTGATATTTATCTGTACTGTGAAATACACTATGGGGTATTACAATGTACTGTGAATGCGGTCGGGATTTTCCTGTACTGTGATATCCGTCGTGTATGTATCACTGTACTGTGAAAATCACTTGGGTGTATTACCCTTATGTGACATTTTGTGTGCATTATGTCGTACTGTGATTATCACTGTGTGTATTATTCCTGACGTGCATCACTGGTGTATTATCCCTGTACTGTGAATTTTGTCGGCATAGTCGTAATGTGACATCACTGTGTGATTATCCCGACTGTGACCTCACTATGTAGATATCTATGTTACGAGGTGACATCGCTGTTGTGTATATCCCTGTACTGTGACATCACTGTGTTGTATATTCCCGTACTGTGACATCAATGTGTGTAGTTTATTGTACTGTGACATCACTATGTGTTATATCCCTGTTGTACTGTGGACATTTTGTGGCATTATGTCGTATGTGACAGCACTGTGTGTATATCCATGTCTGTGACTCACTATGTATATATCTTGTACGGTGACATCTCTGGTGCATATCCCTGTACTGTGAACATCACTGTGTGTATGATCCCTCGTACTGTGACAATCACTGTGTGTATTATCCCCTTGTACTGTGACATCACTGTGTGTATTCTCCTGTACTGTTGACACACTTGTGTTATGATCCCTGTACTGTGACATCCCGTGTGTATTATCCCCTGTATGGCACACTGTGGTGTATTATACTGTACTGTGACATCACTGTGTGTATGACACCTTACTGTGACATAACTGTGTGTATAATCCCTCGCTGTTTTTTACGTGACACTCCCTGCGTGTATTATCCCGGTACTGTGACCTCAACTGTGTGTATGACCCCTGACTGATGACATGCTGGTGTCTTATCCCTGTAATGTGGACATCTCTGTGTGTAGTATCCTTACTGTGACCTCACCGTGTGTATTATCCGTACTGTGACAATCACTGTTGTGTATATCCTGTACTGTGACATCTCTGTGCGTATTATCCATTTTACTGTGACATAATGTGTGTATTATCCCTGTAGGGGACATCACTGTGTGTTAATATGGCCTGTACTGTGACATCACTGGTTTGTATGCCAGTTGCATCACTGAAAACACACAACATTGTTCCTATTTTATATGCATCTATTGATCCAGGAAGTTCTGCCCTAGATGTAATTTGCTGATGTTGTGTGAAACATCCCAGCTGCTCTCAATACACCAACAGACCGGGCAGGCACAGAATTAATTTAATTGGTGTAGCTAATAAATATTCAATTGGAGAGTTTTCTTACCATACAGCGCATTGTGTCACCCCACAGGAATAACGTGTTGTAGTAGCATACTGAGATTGTGCATGGGGATGTGGGTGGTCTTGTCATAGGCAGAACCTTGTGTTCAGAAAAATAAGGTTTTCCATAGCCAACAGACCCAGTGTTCTGGGACCACCGGTATTTAGCACTGAAATCAATGTAAATGATTGGCCATCGATTAATAGGGTGTTATTATTGAATATTTTGGGAAGGGCATTATGTGAATTGCTGGGACTGGAAGTATGGAATTGCCCTGCATCCACTTTCCATCATGATTTCCGGAACCAGACTGTGGTCATGCGGGGGGAAAACACTAGGAATGAAAGGCACAATGATCCAAAATCTATGTTTAAAATCTATGATCCACTGGGGCACATTTACTTACCCGACCCCTGTGCGCATCCAACGAGGTTGCGTTGTCGACAAAGATGAAGTCTACCGACGATTCACTAAGATTGTGCCCTCAATCTGCTGCATGTGTCGCTCCAGCTAGGTCCGCCGGGAATTCACCTTCTTCTTCCTGGTGTATGTGATACAATGGAATTTAATTGAATTTTTAATTGCCAAAAAAAACCCTGTTAAAAGCGGCGCGCAAAATGGAAATGGTAGGGAAAACCAACGGAACTGCGGTCGCGGACCCTTAGTAAATGTGCCCCCCGATATGTTTTTGACAGGCCCAATTCAGAGGCAGTAGATAAGTAAATTTTTTTTCCTTTATGCAAGGATAACGTAAGGGTTTTGGTCACATGAGGCATACATTGCCTGTATCGCTGAGTTGACAGGCAGACATCACAACTGCCCAAAAAATTAGCCTGCCTTGCTTATTGTTTGTAGATAGCAAACGACTGTGACTCTGGACAAGTAGCAATGGTATTCAATTAATTGTCTAAGGGTCTGTAGCGAATCCTAATTGCATGTGACTCCAACACCATAGAAAGTCCTGGGTCACACACAATGCATCAGAAACATGGTGGATTTTTGTATACTGGCAGTTTGGTAGTAGCCTGGAGCAAAGCTTTCTAGGGGGCCCATGGCTACCCTAAACAACCACCAAATTTTATATGAGAAGGCCTTTCCCAACAGATATTTAAATCGTTTAAAATTGTTCCTGCTCTAAAATATACATGTATTCAAGAGCGATTTCTGAAATATGAAGGTCCTCCAAAGGGACAGATTCTCCATCACTAAGACACTATCTCAGTACCATATGTAGGAAGTGATTTCCGACTTGTAGGGGCTTAATATTCACACAGCCCCCCCCAGGGGGGGGGGGGGGGGGGCCCGTTGGCAGTCCTAATAAGCCCTGTGTATAAACAACATCATATATCCATTATATTCCAGGTGCCCCAAATGTGAACTGAGCAGCCGGATGATCTGTTCATCGCTGTGGCGTGCACAAGGACAGCGGAGGGTAGTAGTCGGCAATATCGTCAGTTCCATAGACAGTGAATGCGAGAGGTAGCGACACATGTCGAACTGCCAATCCATTCATTTTGGGGTTGTTGCGCTTGTGCAACAGGGGGTTTAAAGACCCCACATTCTAATGATCTCTGGAGGTCCACCGATCAGCAGTTGTCCCTATCCAGTGGATAGGGGCTAACTTGTGGATTACAAACCGTGAAGGAATGACTTACCAGAAAAAAGGGGCTCAAGGGGTATTTCCACTTTCCCTATTCACCTTGCTCCGTTCCAGGTTACCATACATGTTCTTGCCACGAAAATCTGAATTAGCCAAAAAAAGACTCTTGCATCTGACCTCTTGAGATAATAAATGTACAGAAGCAGATAATTTATGTTCACCGTGAAGTTGTAGAATAGATGTAGAATGCTTATTGTGTTTTATGTGGTTATTTTGGCTTGTCTGAACTGTCTGTACATGATTATTAGGCTGTCTTGTAACTATTACTTGCGATCCAGTACATTGGATTTACAGGACTAGGTCCACCTTGATGTTCAATGTTGTATCCATAAATTCCAGTATGAGTAACTCATGGATTTATAGTTGATGTTCATTACATCAGTTTTTCTTGTTTTAGGGACTCTCAATAGATAAGAACAGAGAAACACTGCCAGAGAGATAATAAGTTATATATTGGCATTTTTGAGGATTCCCGTGGTTCATATAAAAGAGGGATATGATGCCATACAAGTATACAAATCATTTCTCTCTCTTGGGAGAGAGACGTCAATGGAAGTTGCCACAAGATTTCCTAACAAATAGACCTTAAAGTTGTCTGTTGAGTAGAGATGGCTGTTACTTGACTGAGCAAGTTCTTCACTATTCATGCATCTGTTTGGAACTAATTGATTTTCCATCCCCTTAGGTGCCTTATAGTAATCCAGTTGAGGATTTGCCCGCTTGTTTATGGACGTTTATAAGCAAATTGCATAAATTTTGCAGCATAAAACATTAGAGGTTAAAGAAACCTGTCACAAGGTTTAGCTGTGAAGGTTCCATTAGCCTGCTGCTATGCTGTTTTTAAAATGCCTTTGTCCGCATTCTGAATATTTCAGTTACTTTATAGAATAGAAGTTTAATTACATAACCTGGCTCCTGCACAGTGTGTGATCAGTCCCCAGGGAGCAGTGGCAGCTGCAGCGTGTGGCCTGTGTCAGCTACTACTCCTCCACACTCATCCAGCTCCCTTCCTGCCTGTGCAGGGGAATAGGTTATGTGGAGCAGAGGATGGAGGATGACTGCATGAGGAGACACAGGACACACAGGCGTAGCTGCGCCCTTTCCGGACTCACCCACATTTACTGGCAGGGAGCCAAAAATGGAAATATTGTTTTGTAAGTAGTGGTAGAGTCAATTAATGCTGACAAAGGCCATATTTTAAAATCAGAAGAGCATAGATATTGGAACCTGTCAGTTAAAAATGAAATTATGGTGACAATGAACTTAACGCACTTCTAATGTTCATGGTCATTTGATTATTGTAAAGAAGTGCTAATTTGAGACTGCTCTTTTACAAAAGACTTTTACTGTAAAATGGACCAGGATCAGTGCTTTTACACCACCTGCAATGATAGGACTCCTCTTTTGCAAGTTGAGAGAGTTATGTAATTAAATATCTGTTATCTGGTTATCTAAATTAAAGCTGGAGTATATATGTGTGTGTATATGTAAGTGAAAGGAATCCCCAAACCGTTAGCTATTTAAAATACAACATTTTACAGTCACAGGAAATAATCAGAGATGTTTGAGGTGGAAATTTACCCTGCGTTTCCAATATTTGCAAAAAAAAAGTGGTTTGTGCCAATAACAATTGTACACCTACTAACGTATACAGCTATAGAAAAAAAAATCCCCTACCATTCATCTACCACAAGGTGACGGATCCTGTGACATGAAGTTTTCTCTATCTCCTCTCCAGAAAACAACTTTTGTCCTCCCTGTGGAGTTCACCCACCAACAGGACATTTATGTTCGTTATTGTCCTACATGGTACCTAACAGTGTTATCATGCTTGCCGTCCCCTAAACACTTTCTCTCCTTTACTATAGGGCCCTTTCACGCACATATGTAGCTTGCTTGGGCCAGGAATGCTGGAGAAGGGGTGAGTGCTCATCACTCCTTCCCTGTCCATAAGAAGCCATGCAGGCAGGCCGTTACCACCCTTACGAAAGATTGGTTTCAGCGGTGGCACAGTGAAACAAAAGGTCCTCACCATACTGGCAATCCTATGGCAGCCGTATGACAACAGTTAATGTCCCCACAGCCCAGGTAATGTATCCCACAGCCCACTCTGTAATGTCCGCCACAGCCCCCCCAATGTTTCAAGACCCCTGTTAATTCCCCCCCCAGCCCCTTATGTCTCAAAGCCCCCTGAAATGTCCCCCGCAGCCTCCGGCAATGTTCTCACAGCCCAACTAAAAAGCTCCCCCACAGCCCAACAAGTGAGGCCCCCCAAACAGCCCCCATGTAAGGTAGTCCCCTGTATTCCTCTTCACTACCCACTTCACTTAATACCCCTGAAAGTCCTCAATTGCCCTTCAAATTATCCGCAGCCCTGTAGGGTCCCCCCAGTCCCCTTAAAATGTTCCCCCGCTTCCCCTGACAATGTCCCCCCACAGCCCCTGTTAAGGTCCAACGCAGCCACCACTTCCCACAATATCTTCCATACCCCAGCTCTAAACAGTTCCCCTCAGCCACAAGTTAACATGCTCCCGCACAAATTAGGTCCCCGCCACAAATGAGTCCCACAGCTCCCATGTCCTAATAGCCCCCATGTAATGCACACTGTATTGCCCATGTAATGTCCCAAGGTCCCAGCGGTAAACGTCCCCCACAGACCCCTGTTAAAGTCCCCCCACAGACCATGTAATGTCCCCCGCCACAGGCCCCCTTGTAGTTCCCCCGCAGCTACGGCAGTTCTCTGCCGACTACTGTTCTAAGGGCCCCCTCCAACACCCTGTAATGTTCCCGCAGCCACCTGCATGTTACCCGCAGCCCTGTAATGTACCGCAGCCCCTGCAAGTTCCACGCAGCCTCTGTAATGTCCCCGGCGCCCCCCTGTAGTGTCCCCCAGCCACAAGTAAGTTTTCATAGCCCCACCTTAATGTTCCCGGCCACAAGTCCTCATTAGCCCGCAACCAAACGTAACGTACCCACAGCCCCCCATGTGCTCATAGCCCATCTGTAAGGAATCGCAGCCCCCATGTACTCAGGCGCCCCTTTAATGTCCCCAGCAAAAGTAATGTCCCCCACAAGCCCCCCACCAGTGCTTAATTAATCCCCTGTAATGCCCGCTGCAAGCGCCCCCATTCCTCATAGGCCCCAGTCTGCCTTCAGCTGCAAGTAATGTCCCCCAAAGCCCCACTCCATGTCCTCTCTTAGCCCATTGTGTAAGGGACGATAATGCATAATTTAAAAAAACATACTACCCTTGTCTTCAATCTGCTTCTCGCAGCCACTGAGGCGGTCTGATGTCATCACCCGGCGTCTCCTGCTCTCGCCAGCTTTGTAGTGGCTGCTTGAAGTAGGAGGAGCACAAATAATAAGGGCAGTTTGGTAAATTCCCCCCATGCTGCTTACTAAAAAAAATTACCACTACCTCAGTCATAGTAGGGTTATATATCAGCTAGGTAAGAAACAAAAGGATATGTCCAGCCACAAAGCATATGAAAAATATTGTTAGTTAAGAAAAATCCACTTTATTAGAAAAATAGGTAAAAAAATCAAAAGACGTCTATGTAAAAAGAAATGACGCGTTTCGAACCAAATGGTTCTTAGTTGTAGCCTGGTATAGACGGAAATGGACAACAGGAGTATGAAGCAATGGCTAGACATATTGTGGTAACACAAGGCGGGACTTCCGATTACACAAATACTCGAACAATTCAGAACCAATTGGCTCACAATCACAAAAAACAGAGAAAAAACGAAAAAAAAAAAAAATTAATAGAGGAACATTAGAGCTGTGTTGTAATTAAGGCCATTGTGGAACCTTGTTTGCAGGGTTAGGATCCAGTAGCTTCATGGGAGCAAAGTGACCTGGTCCAATCAAATCCTGATGGGGGCGGGCACACTTCTATCGGGATGATAGGACAGAGGGATAAGTTGCCAGTTTGTGCACCGCGCTGAAATGTCTGCATTGACAACGCGAGTAACGACCAAAGATCATATAATACAATCAGAGAAAGGGTTACATCATTGTAAATAGTAACAGTTCCTCAAACCAGCCATATATAGATTTGGCTAAGGTAAGGTAAAATTTAGGCCCTAGGGAAACCTTGACACTGCAAACATAAATGTTAGTTTGAAAGTAAAAAAATGTTAGTAAGCCACAAAGGTTAATTAAAAAATCAGGCAATTGTGTACTTCAATAGTTGACGAGAAACATTACTGTATTTGCTTAGGTGAAAAAATTGCCGTATGGCCAGATGCTGAGGTATGACAGTGTGTGTAAGGAGGATATAAGGATATTGTTGTTTTTTGGTTGGTCCCTCCTATATGCCGACTGAATTCGGATCTTGCTACCTCTTACCAATGTATATAAGGAAGAGACATCACAGGTGATCCAAGGATCATGTGTGGACCATTTAAATTTGTCCATGATTTTAAGAACCTCAAAAACTGTCTTTCATAAATACAGGGAGCACTTACACATGGTTGGAGGAGGTTATCTAGCCAATGAGGACAATTTTTAAAGCAAGGAATTGTTGCCATGCAAACATAGGTCTGCAACTGGGGGAAAAAAGCCTTGTGATTTTTCGGCAAAAATAAAAGAAGGGGGATGAGATCACGGGAGCGGGACTCTCAAAACATCACAGCTGATGCCTTTGATATGATTTTTCAAAGCTTGACTAAAACTGTGGAGGTTGGAGTATGTGGAGTTCTTTTTATATACATTTGTGTCCCAAGTAAAGGTCATAGCTTCTCATATGTACAAAGATTTATCAGACCTCCAATAGAACCCCCTTTATCCGAAGCACGCATGATAAGTAAGGATTATTTTATAAGCTCTTTCATGGAGCGATTCTTGTCAGATTGAGAGTCAGCGTGACAAAGAATGGAAAGTCCCATTCATCAATGTTTCGGTATTGGTCCATTCATTAGGACACTCCGTGCATTTACAGGGGTAGAAATAAGGTTTGGAGGACTGAATAATCCTCAGGCTTGGGTCAGTGGAAAATCGGGATCACCATGGTGTGCTAAAGTAGCAGGTGTATAATGTTCGTGTCCAAAAAAGGATTGTTCCGTTAGAAATAAGAGAGAAAAGTACCCTGGAGTTGTAGACTTGACGGTTAGATTAGGACATGGGTAAAAAAGGTTTGAATGGTTCTATGTCAAAAAAATGTCTTTTAAGGGGTGAGGAGACGAACAAACGTATTTCAAATCTTAATGGTATCATATAACTTGATGTCCGTAGTGGGATGAATGAAATAACCTTAGATAATACAGATATCTGTTGGGAGGTAGGTAAGGATACATGCAGGATATATTGGGGAGTATACTAAGGGCCTGATTCAGCGTTTTCCCGACGTGTACCGAATATTTCCCGATTTGCGCTGATTTTCCCTGAATTTGCCCCGGGATTTGGGCGCACAAGACGGTTTGTGGCGATCGGCGATGGCTGAACGCGATGGAAATGGGGGGCGGGCCGTCAGAAAACTGACGGATTCAGAAAAACGCAGTTTGTATTTAAAAAAAAAAAAAATGGTCGCAATGGCCATACTCAATGACACCACGCTGTGAAGCGATGCATGACCTCAGGGCACCTCGGAGGACTTCGGCGCGCCAGCGACACCTGGTGGGAAATGGGACGCAGGACCTTCATGAATGCCGGAAGACGCGAACGCTCGTTGGCGAAGAAGCAGCAACCGCGGAACGCCCCCGCGAGAAAGGAGGGTAAGCTAAATGTGCCCCAGTAAATATAGTAAATATGACATCTGTATGTAGCCAATGTTACATATGAGAAACTCACTGGAGCCTTAACCTAGGCACATTCAATCCCGTTTCGGGTGTTTCAAATAGAAGGAAATCTCCTCAGGATTTCAATCTGGTACACATCCTGATTTAGAAATTCACAACCATTTGAAGTTTCTCTTTTGAACTGCCTCTTCGGTCACAGGAAGGATTGCTCTATAGCTTCCTGTTAATATGCGTGCCCAGCTTTTCTTATCACAAGCAGCTGGTGGAGTTAATTTAAAGATTTCCATTTTATCTTCAGTAACAAATTCAAATTGTGGTGCAGCTGCTCCACTACAAAATCTTACTACAGTTTTTATGGTGTCACATCATACTGCCAACAGAACAGACGAACATTGCAATCACTATTATTCTTGTCTGCATTGCTTCATGTTGAAATAATGGCTCTAGTACAGCAGGGGTCAAGGCCAGAGGTGCAAATCTTTATGGGAAAACCTTACTGTTTCTCTTGGGACCATAGTTAAAGTTCTTCTCCAGATACTATGAAACTTCTGACTGGAAAGAGTAATGATCTGAACTTTTAATTATGTGTCTATTGCCAGGGTTTAGAAATTTAAACCCTGGCAATAGAAAATAATTAGAAAGGTTAAGATAATTACTCTTTCCAGCTCAGAAAGTTACAATAGTATTGAGGAAGAAGCTGTACTAATGGTCCCAAGGAAATGGCCCAGGAACTTAAATGTTTGAAGATCTATGGTAACCCACAACTACCACAATAAGTTGAGAGAACGTAATGGGACGTTATAATGGGTCAGTGGGGTATTAATATAGAGGACATTGTACACAGAGGGGGAGGAGCTAACTGTGACATCATCTATTGGCAGTAGTGATGTAATGATGGGTCAGGTTACTCTATATAGAGGTCATGTACAGGGAGGGGGGAGGAGATAAGCGTTCGAAATAGCTATTGTCAGTAGTGATGTAATGATGAGGGTGTTTTATCTATATAGAGGTCAGTGTACAGGGAGGAGGAGGAGATAAGCTGTGTGACTCATCTATTGTCAGTCGTGATGTAATGCTGGGTCAGTGTTACTATATAGAAGTCATGGTACACAGAGGGGGATTGAGATATCCCTGTGACATCATTATGGTCAGTAGTGATTAATGATGGGTCAGGCTCTATATAGAGGTCATTATACAGGGAGGAGGAGGAGATAAGCTGTGACATAATCATTGTCAGTAGGGACGTAATGATGGGTAGTGTTGATCTATATAGAAGTCATTGGACACAGAGGGGAATGAGATAAGCTGTGACATTATCTATTGTCCCCCCTCTTTTCCCCCCTAAGTAGTGATGTAATGATGGGTCAGTCTATCTTATATAGAGAGTCATTGTACAGGGACGGGAGGAGATAAGCGTGTGCATCATTATTGTCAGATAGTGATGTAATGAGGCGCAGTTATCTAATAGAGGACATTGTACAGGGCCAGGGGGGAGGGGGAGGAGGGGGAGGAGATAGCTGTGACCCATCATCTTATGTCGTAGTGATGTAATGATGGTCAGTGATTTCTATATAGAGGTTCATTGTACAGGAGGAGAGATTAAGCTGTGACATCAACAATTGTCAGTTAGTGATGTAATGATGGGTCAGTGTTACTCATATAGAGGTCATTGTATTGGGAGGGGAGAGGAGAACAGCTGTGACATCATCATTGGCAATTAGTGATGTAATGATGGGTCCAGTAGTGTTCCTGTCAGTACAGAGGGCAGGGATATAATCAAAAGGACCCGAAGGGCAAGATGCCATATAGTAATTACCCCTAATCAAAGCTCTCTTGAAGCCATTAACCGATGATTGTCAAACTTAAACGATTTTTAAAGTAAAGCAAGGATCTCATTCCACCACATATCCTGTCCTATCAGTCCGGCATGAATGGAGTCATTTACAATATTCCAAGTGTGCAAGTGTGCGCATCATCTGACCCTGTCTGTGCCTTCACAACCTGCCCATTCATTTTCAAACAGTAACAGAGACAATGTATTTCATACACATGCGTAAAACTGAAATTTTAGCTAGATTTAATTTCATTGATAACCCCTTATTATGGTTGGATAATTGCACAAAGACAATCTAACTCTGGATCGTGTGATACCGTTGTGCCAGTAGATGGCAGCCCTTATCAATAAATATTCCTTGCAAATCCCCAAATTCATGGATTGACTCCTTTCATTGCAGGGATCAATCTCCATGCAGGATGTACGTACATTTGGACTCAATTATTCCAATAACAATGAAAGTAGGGAGCTCAATAGCTGGCGGAGGTACTGCAGAGATCTGCCATCATTATGGCAAGTAGTTGAACAAGGACAAAGCAAGACTATTTCATTAGAGGCACTTAAGGAGGTGGAGTCGTTTTTAGCGTCTAAGACAGATTAAGGCATGACATCTATTCAGGTCTCTCCCCTCTGGTTAATTCAAGAGAGGAGTCCTACTGCGATGTGTAATGGGAAATTTGTGAAGGGTTTGCTTAAGAAACTCATATATCACACAACATGTTCAGTGGGCATTATGGAGTAACTTAAAGGGGTTGTACCAAATCTGTATGATATTGTCTATCCACAGGAAAGGGGGAAAGCGAAGCTGATTGGTGAGGGTCTGACTGATGGGAACCTAACCGCATTGATCCGGAGAACTGGGACCCCGTTCTCACCAATGGATAGTTGGGGCTCATTTACTAAGGGTCTGAATCGCACATTTTCGTCGGGTTTCCCGAATATTTCCGATTTGCGCTGAATTCCCCCGGGATTTTGGCGCGATCGAATTGTGGTGCATCGGCGCCAGCTTTCACGCGACAGAAATCGGGGGGTGTGGCCGTAGGAAAACCCTATGGATTTGGAGAAACCTCGGAATTTAAAAAAAAACCAAATAGTGACACAAGAAAAGCACTTACATACACAGGGACGAAGAAGGTGAACTCCGGCAGACTTCAGCGCAGCAGCGATACATAGTGGATATTGGGCGCACGACCTTAGTGAATCCCGGCAAGCTCCGGATCAATGTCGGACAACGCGCCGCGGGATCACGAATAGAATGGGTAAGTAAATGAGCCCCAGAGTGTTAGGTTGAGAATGCATATGGGAGTCCCGTAAATTACCAAGGACAACGCTTGGCAACTTCAGTCACTCACATTCTATTGAATGCAGTGGCATATGCCGCTCCACCCACTAGTGAGAACAGGACCCCCTTTCTCTGGATCACTTTAGGTCCATTCTTGTGATCGCTGAGTGTGCTAGTAGCCAGATCCCCTCCAATCAGTTTGGCGATAGATATCATGCAAACCTTGTACAAAGGTGTATTCCATTCCTGCTATTAATAACCTATCTGCAACATCCCCCACCGGGGCCTAGCCCTTGAGGTGAGGCCTGAAGACAGCCGGGGCCCGCGGTACCGGAGTGGCTGGCGGTTGCGGCCTAAGCACGCTGTTGTCACGGTGCTTGGTACGGGGGAACCGGAGGGCTGTCCTACAGCCTGGCAGGTCTCCAGCAGGGTGGTGTTGGCAAGAAATGATGAGGGAGCGGCTGCTATAGCGGATCTCCCTGGGGCAACCCCTTAATGTCCCGAGTGTGAGTCTCTGGGTGATGGACAGGGTGCCGGTGATGAAGGCAGCCGTATTAGCAGGGACCAGACGGAGACAGAAGTTGAAGAAAACAACTTACAGTTCTTTATTTGAACCGCAGGAACCGCAGCAACGTGCCTTTAACAAGTAGATGGAGTGCTGAGATGTGAGTTGGAGGGAGCCTCAGGAGATAGTTCACCAGCCTGGATGTAGAGGGCAGGCTGGGAGGCAGCTGTGTCCTGGTAGGAAGCTTCAGCTTGTCCTGTAGGGCTTCAGGTATCACCTTTAAAGGTAAGATGATACCCCTTTTCCTCACTACACTAACTCTAGTCTAATGCTCCACTCTTCAGAGGCAGGGGCTAGGCTCTTCCTGCTCTGGTATGGGCTAGACAGAGATTACTCACTCACTCACTGATTCTCCTAGGATTCCACACTAGAATAATCATCCAGAACATTCCTGGCCAGAGGTTTTATTACCTCCCTTTGGTCAGGTGGTGGCTGCTCCTCCAATCACATCTCAGCTTACAGAGCACAGGATGTACCACAGACATTGGTTGACATAATTACATCACAGATTAACATCTGCCTTGCCAGGCAGGATTAACCACTGCAATTTCCCCTTTGATCCTATAAGGACCATGTAGTGTAATATGGTGTTACCTACAGGTGGGACGTATTCGCAAGCACTCTCTCGCCATTGCATCGGCGAGGGTGTTGCATATCCATAGGAGAAGTCATCAATGGCAGATGAGTGAGGGTCCTACATCCAGTAAGTGTCAAGTAATTTAAAGCTTATCTGTAGTTACCTAGACCTTCCACTTTTTTCCCGATAATGAAGGCAGTCATAATGTTGGTGGAAACCTATTGTTTCAATGTACGATTATTTTCCAATTATTAATCAGATGATCATTGTCGGACCTCACTGATCTGGTATATTGATGAATTATATTGTCGATAGGTCTTTGATATCAGGGATGTACAAAACCCCTATATCCTACTGACAGCAACGGATATTTTCGTCAGTGAACGTTAACCAACAGACAAAGTGGATATCTCAGGTCTTATTAAAGGGGAGATTCTCCTGTTTAATATGACACCATGGGGCACAATTGCTAAGAGTCCGAATGCCGCATTTCCGTCGGGTTTCGCGATTTGCCCTGAATTGTCCCAGGTTTTTGGTGCTGGCGCAACGGCGCTGGCTTGTATGCGACACAAATTGGGGGCGTGGACGTCGGACAACCTGACTGATTTGGACAAACCGGGAAATTTAAAAAGCAAATTGTGTTGCAAGATCAGGAACCGGGAAGAAGAAGGTGAACTCCGGCGGACCTGAGTGGGGAAGCGACACATGCAGGAAATTGGACGCACGATCTTAGTGAATCGCGGCAGACTCGAATCCTCTTTGGAGATTCCAGATCGGCGGCGTCAATGGGACAGATAAATAAATGTGCCCCCATATGTTTTTGTAGGTGCCAGGTCCTGGATATATAGCCGTTTGAAGTTAGTCACTGTCATGACGTTTATAAATGTCCTTTCTGCACGGGGCGTGTGCAAATAGGACGTATATATAGTTGTATGGCAGTTGTGTAAAAAAAAGTCAAAATAAAGTTTTCAAGTCAAGGAAAATCAATAATTGAATAAAAATATCCCAAAGCCCCTATAATATGTGAAGTTAATTATAATGGGGCACATTTACTAAGAGGAGTGCAGTGTGTACTATGTGTAATTTGCCTGTGAAGTGTGCAGAGGGCGCTAGATTCAGGATTTCTGGGGCCCCCTGCACTGCACCACTTTTTTGTTTGGTGCACCTTTAACATAGGGTGTGCAACACATTTCTGTCAGACTTTGCATCTTAAATCTGGCAGACAGTCCAACTGACCACCTTTCAGTGCAGAAATTTGTGTCGCATGAAGATGAAGTGCAGTCACAAAACAAAAGCGTCACTTGCGAAACATATGTGGGCCGGACACTTCTTAAATACCTTTGAAAGCACTTTGCACTAGAAAGAACGATCAAAGTCCGACAAAAAACTGGCACACGACCCTTAGTAAATGTGCCCTAATATAAAAAAATCATCACACAATCCCTACAAAACTGTATCATTACTTAACCTGCCCGATACCCGCACCATTATTAAACACAGAGGAAAAAGGCAAAAAATAATGATTTGACAAAAGACTCGATTTGCTCGGTCAACTTTTCCTGTGAAAAGAAAGACATTTGTTTCGGAGAGTCCAAAAGAACCCCCAAGAAATCGTCTGGAGCTAAATCTGATTTGTTGAAACTTATCACATTCAGCCTCAAATTCTCAGAAAATTTTAACGAACGGTTTTCGTCTGCGAACTGCACAAACTCAAGAGATTGTCTAGATGTAACAGGTAAAACTGGAAACGATCAACATTGCCTCTGGAGTGAGACGGGCGGCAGCATCTCAGGAAATGTGAGAAGAGTGACGTATTCGGGTGGACACTGAGTAGGGGGGGACCCCCCATAGATTAGGGGGAAAGCTGAACTCCCCGACTGCGAGAAATGAACAGATTGAGACACCTCGGGCCGATGCCAAGAAGAGTTGTGTAGGATCCCGACTGTTTTTAGGAGACTTCTATGCGAGGACCTACAGTTTGAAGATGAGACTGCAGGACATGTAATCTAATATCTTATTATGGCGACACTCCCAGGCATTGATGGGGGGCCACGGAGCTTACTCTATGGCGGAGGGGGACAACACAAGAGCTTTACAGTCTTGAGATGAGGGGGTGACACAAAGAAGCTTACGTCTATGAGATGAGGGGGTGACACAAGGAGCTTACAGTCTATTAGGATGAGGGAGGACAAGAGCTTACATCTATGAGGATGAGGGGGACACAAAGCTTACAGTCTATGAGATGAGGGGTGACACAGAGCTTACAGTCTATGAGGGGGTGACACAAGAGCTTACAGTCTATGCAGGATGAGGGGGGGACACCAAGAGCTTACAGTCTATGGGATGAGGGGGGACACAGAGCTTACAGTCTATGAGGATGAGGGGTGACACAAGCTTACAGTTTAGTGAGGATGGGGAGGACACAGAGCTTACATCTATGAGGTGGGGAACAAGAGCTTGACAGTTCTATGAGGCTGAGGGTGACGGAGAGTCTTGAGGGGACCACAAGAGCTTACAGTCTATGAGGATGAGGGGGACACAAGAGCTTACAGTCTCTAGGATGAGGGGGTGAACAAGAGCTTACAGTCTATGAGGATGAGGGGTGGACACAAGAGCTTACAGTCTATGAGGATGAGGAGGTGACACAAGAGCTTACAGTCTATGAGGATGAGGGGTGGACCAAGAGTCTTACAGTCTGAGATGATGAGGGGTGACACAAGAGCTTTACAGTCTATGAGGATGAGGGGTGGTGACAACAGGCTTACAGTCTATGAGGATTGAGGGGAGGGACACAGAGCTTACAGTCTTATGAGGATGAGGGGGTGACACGAGCTTACGTCTATGAGGATGAGGGGGGACACAAGAGCTTTACAGTCCATGAGGATGAGGGGGCGGGCAAGAGCTACCGCATGAGTTAGACACAAGAGCTTACAGTCATGGGATGGGGGGCACAAAAGAGCTTACAGTCTATGAGGTTGAGGGGGACACAAGAGCTTACAGGTCTATGAGGATGAGGGGTGGACACAGAGATTACAGTCTATGAGGATAGAGGGTGACACAGAGCTTACAGTCTATGAGAGATGAGGGGACACAAGAGCCTTACAGTCTTATGAGGATTTGAGGGGAGCACGGAGCCTTATAGCATGGAGGAGACACAGAAGCTTACAGTCTATGGAGGAGAGGGAGGACCAAGAGCTTACGTCCTATGAGGATGGGTGGAGGACACAAGAGTACAGTTATAGTCATTGAGGGGGCTGGGGGGACCGAGAGCGTGTAAGTCTATGGGGATGAGGGGGAGTGATATAAGAGCGTAGAGTCTATGAGGAGGTGCGGCGGAGGGAGGACACAAGAGCTTACAGTCTATGAGGATGAGGGGGATGACACAAAAGAGCTTACAGTCTCTATGAGGATGAGGGGGATGACACAAGAGCTTACAGTCTATGAGGATGAGGGGGATGACACAAGAGCTTACCAGTCTATGAGGATGAGGGGAGGACAACAAGAGCTTACAGTCTATGAGGATGAGGGGGTGACACAAGAGCTTACAGTCTATGAGGATGGGGGGTGAGGGGGACAAGAGTACAGTCTATGAGGAGAGGGGGGGTGACACAAGAGCTTACAGTCTATGAGGATGAGGGGGGTGACACAAGAGCTTACAGTCTATGAGGATGAGGGGGGACACAAGAGCTTACAGTCTATGAGGATGAGGGGGAGGACACAAGAGCTTACAGTCTATGAGGATGAGGGGGGGACACAAGAGCTACAGTCTATGAGGATGAGGGGGGGGGGGAAACAAGAGCTTACAGTCTATGAGGATGAGGGGGTGACACAAAGAGCTTACAGTCTATGAGGATGGGGGGGGACACAAGAGCTTACAGTCTATGAGGATGAGGGGGTGACACAAGAAGTACCGTCTATGAGGATGAGGGGTGTGACACAAGAGGCTTACGCTATGAGGATGAGGGGGGTTTGGGGACACAAGAGTTACAGTCTTGAGGTGAGGGGGGACAAAGGCTACAGTCTATGAGGATGCGGGGGGACACAAGAGCTTACAGTCTATGAGAGGAACAAGAGCTACAGTCTATTGAGGGAGAGGGGACACAAGAGCTACAGTCTATGAGGATGAGGGGGGTACACAAGAGCTTACGTCTATGAGGATGAGGGGGGAAAAAGAGACTACAGGTCTATGGGATGACTGGGGGTGGGTGACACAAGAGCTTACAGTCTAGAGGATGAGGGGGGACACAAGGAGCTTACAGTCTGAGGATGGGGGGGGGTGACACAAAGAGCTTACAGTCTATGAGGATGAGGGAGCGGACACAAGAGCTTACAGTCTATGAGGATGAGGGGAGGGACACAAGAGCTTACAGTCTATGAGGGATGAGGGGGGACACAAGAGCTACAGTCTATGAGGATGGGGGGACACAAGAGCTTACAGTCTATGAGGATAAGGTGGGGACACAAGAGCGACAGCTCTATGAGGATGAGGGGAGAATGGACACAAGATTTACAGTAATGAGGATAGAGGGGATGGAACACGAGTTACAGTCTAGTGAGGATTGAGGAGGGACACAAGAGCTTACAGTCTATGAGGATGAGGGGGTGACACAAGCTCTTGTGTCACCCCCTCATCCTCATAGACTGTAAGCTCTTGTGTCCCCTCCTCATCCTCATACACTGTAAGCTCTTGTGTCACCCCCTCATCCTCATAGACTGTAAGCTCTTGTGTCACCCCCTCATCCTCATAGACTGTAAGCTCTTGTGTCCCCCCCTCATCCTCATAGACTGTAAGCTCTTGTGTCCCCCCCTCATCCTCTTAGACTGTAAGCTCTTGTGTCACCTCCTCATCCTCATAGACTGTAAGCTCTTGTGTCACCCCCTCATCCTCATAGACTGTAAGCTCTTGTGTCCTCCCTCATCCTCATAGACTGTAAGCTCTTGTGTCACCTTCTCATCCTCATAGACTGTAAGCTCTTGTGTCCCCCCTCATCCTCATAGACTGTAAGCTCTTGTGTCCCCCCCTCATCCTCTTAGACTGTAAGCTCTTGTGTCACCCCCTCATCCTCCTTAAAGACTGTAAGCTCTTGTGTCATGATTTGTAAAGCGGTACAGATTATTATTATTATTATTGTATCCAGCTCTTTGGGAATGAGAGGTTGTAGTGGGTGCAGCAGATGGTTCTGTGCACGTTGATACCTTGTGTGAAGGGAAGTTAAGGCCATTGCAGACAACACTTTGTTCTGTGAGTGACAATCCTGGAACAATGGATACATCCAGATAATTCACAGGAGATTATTCTATTGTGTTTTTGGGTTGGTCCTTTCGTGGTTGGTTGCGAGTCTCCTGTGAACATAGATTTAGGAGATATTTTACAGTTTGCCTTTCTTGATATTGAATCTGTTGACTTAGATTTAGTCTGTAAACAATATTTTCCCAGCGTTGGAAACTTGGAATTTAATACCAGACTGCAAAACGTATCAAAAAAGTGTAGAAAGGACCTTCTGGGAACTGGTGCGGGTTCCTGACTTATGGCCAGTAATTGCAGTGGTTCATGTTAAATGTAAAGATTAATCGCTAGTACAGACAGTCCCCTACTTAAGGACACCCGACTTACAGACGACCCCTAGTTACAGACAGACCCCTCTGCCCCCTGTGACCTCTGGTGACCTCTCTGGATGTTACTATAGCCCCAGGCTGCAATGATCAGCTATAAGGAGTCTGTAATGAAGATTTATTCATAATCCTTGGTCCTTTTACAGAAAAAAATTTGGAAACTCCAATTGTCACTGGGGCAAAAATTTTTTTTGTTTGGATCTACAATTATAAAATATACAGTTTTGACTTACATACAAATTCAACTTAAGAACAAACCTATGGAACCTATCCTGTACGTAACCCGGGGACTGCCTGTAATTGCAATTATTTTCTTCTTTATGCCAACTCCATACCAAGTGGGCGAGGAGGGGCGAGGAGACCGTGCGGCTGGCGGTCACTTCCTACCCCGTCCTCTCTGTAAAGCATGACTGAAAGTATAATAATAATAATTATTTATTTATATGGCGCCTACAGATTCCGCAGCGCTGCACAAAGCTTGACAAATGAGTCCCTGTCCCCCATGGGGCTCACAATCTAAACAACCTACCAGGAGGATGTTTTGGTGTGTGGGAGGCAACCGGAGGACCTGGAGGAAACCCATGCAAACACGGAGAGAACATACAATCTCTTTGCAGATGTTGACCTGAGTGGGACTTGAACCCAGGACCCCAGCGCTGCAAGGCTGTAGTGCTAACCACTGAACCACTGAGCCACTTATGCTGCCCATAATGGAAACAATGGAAACTGTCTCCAATAAATCCACATTAATCATTGGATAAATACTTTACACTTCACAGAAATAACGTTTTCTTTCCTTCTTCTGACTGTTTGTCCATTTCTCCTGTTTGTAACCCGTGACTCCGCTGTGAGCTGGCGATGCAGAAATGTAGTAGGAACTTCTTAGTCGATTCAGCGCAATCCCCCGGGGAAGGTTCAGTTCAGTCTGTGTCTGTTGACTTGCATCAATGGAGTTTTCCATGTTTCCTGTGGTGATTACATGGTTTATTTTTAGCCTTGACTCCATGGAGTAGGATCAGTGTGTAAACCTGGGGACCTGCTCTACCTCTATCAATGGCCCAGTGTTATAGCATTGCTCGTACTAGTTACTGTTCAGATGTGCTGGATCTTTGTGACGTAATAAAACACATCAGTTTTTGATTAAAAGGGATAGTAGTGAGTTTACCAAATATAACAATAATAATAATAATAACAATAATAATAATAATAGTAATAATAATAATAATACAGCCAGTCCCCGTGTTAAGTACAAGATAGGTTCCATAGGTTTGTTCCTAAGTTAAATTTGTATGTAAGTCGAAACTGTATGTTTTATCTTTGTAGATCCAGAAAAAAAATTATTTTTGCCCCGGTGACAATTGGAGTTTCAAAATATTTTGCTGTAATTGGACCAAGGATTATCAATAAATCTTCATTACAGACACCTTACAGCTGATCATTGCAGCCTGGGGCTATAGTAACATCCAGAGAGGTCACCAGAGGTCACAGGGTGCAGAGGGGTCCGTCTGTAACTAGGGGTCGTCTGTAAGTCGGGTGTCCTTAAGTAGGGGACTGGCTGTAATAATAATAATCTTTATTTATATAACGGCATCAAATTCTGTAGCAAATCATAGTGGACATATACAAATATAATAGAATAGAGCAGACGTTTCAGGAGTTTGAAGATGACGGGGAGATTAGAAACTGGTCGTTAGTTAGTAGTTATTATAGAAGGTTTCTTTAGAAATTCTCACAGGTTGTGGTTGGCATTTGCAGCTCTGACCTCTTTACATCCGTACAACTTAGCTGCTACTGGTGGTTTTTGTTATCATATACAACATTTCTGATTCTATCTAATATTATGTATCCGAACATTTTTTGAAAAGGGGCATTTTAATAATTCTGTATTTATATAGCGCACACATATTCCGCAGCGCTGCACAGAGCTGCCAAATCAGTCCCTGTCCTCATGGGGCTCACAATCTAATCATCCTACCAGTATGTTTTTGAAGTGTGGGAGGAAGCTGGAGGACCCAGAGGAAACCCACGTAAACACGGAGAGAACATACAAACTCTTTGCAAGGCTGTAGTGCTAACCACGGAGCCACCGTGCTGCCCTAATTTTATAACGAGAGTGGCAGCGCATGCTTGGCAAATTTTATCTATTCAACCAGGATCCGGGAAGGGGCTTAGCGGACACAGAATGATCATGGAGTTATCCTTACAGAGACTTTGCTAATTAAGTTTCCCTTGCAGGCGTGCGGAGACGTGTAGCCATTAATGCTCCGCTAGAGGATTCTTGCTTCCTGAAAGTCATGCCTGATGGTAAAGGGCTCTGCCTTACCAGGTAGCAAAAAGAGGTGTGGTTTTCCTTTTCTCATCCTGAAAAACGTATTTGCATATTTTCCTTGTATTTATGTAAAACTTCATAAATTCCCGAGCTGGGAAATCCCCTTTATCTAGTTGTGTTAATGTTATTGCCACAACTTTGATCACGAGGGGCTTATTTTGAATTCCTTTGGAAGATCCCAGTTTGTGAGATATTTTCGGACACTGTACATTAAATGGGGAAGAGTTGTTAGGATCAGGTGAGGTCCATCTGCGGATACCCCTGCTCATCAGCTGTTTGAAGGCCGGAATTTAGAATAAGACCCTGGGGCCAAGACAGGTGTCAGTAAAAAACAAGTATTCTGACTCCTTGAGTTGTATCGAAAGTGTTTGCAGACACGGGACCATTGAGTCCAATCAGTGGCGGCAAATACTTCGATCCTCATTGAGATTGTTAATAAACCCAAGTGAGGTGCAATGCTGGAAGCTGGAGCCATGACAGAGTAAGCATCCGTATTTTCTTATACCTACCCCTCAAGTTGCACTGCCAGGGAACAACAATGGGGCAGATTAACTTACCCGGTCCATTCGCGATCCAGCGGCGCGTTCTCTGCGGTGGATTCGGGTCCGGTCGGGATTCACTAAAGTAGTTCCTCCGCCGTCCACCAGGTGGCGCTGCTGCGCTGAAGTCCGCTGAAATGCACTCAAGTTCACCGGCCTATTCCTGGTGAAGGCAAGTGCAAGCTCCGCAACACTTTTCATTTTTAAATGCGGCGGTTTTTCCCGATTTCCGTTGCGTGCATGCCAGCGCCGATGCGCCACAATCCGATCGCGTGCGCCAAAATCCCGGGGCAATTCAGGGGAAATCGGCGCAAATCTGAAATATTTGGGTAATACGTTGGGAAAACGCAAATCGGGCCCTTAGTAAATGACCCCCAATGTATCTGTTATACAAAGTTGCAGAACTTTCCTGTGCTACGTTCCCTTAAAGGAACCTTTCACCGGGGACCTCATCATCATCATCACATCTCCAGTACAAATGTCTATCTGCCTTCTCTGAGCACTTGCATTACAATATTATTGTGTGTATTAAAGGAGTTGTCTGAGACCTAAAAAACTGCCATGTGACCGGGGGGGGGGCAGCTTAAAAAAAATAAACATGCACTTACCTCCGTGGTCCCTTCCGTAGTCCTGCGCCGCCATCTCTCCGGGCCGTGTCTCTGTTTATTTACTATGTGCTCAGACAGCTTCCTGGTTGTCCTCTCATCTCAGTGCTGTACAGCTACTCCCTCCCCCACTGATGTCAGCTCACCACGCTGTGAGCTCTGTTCCTGTGAAGGAGCACAAAGGTGGGGGCTGAGAGCTGAGGAGTGAGCAGAACAGAAAAGTCCCATGTTGTTTTTTGCAATGCATCCAAACCAAAGCCCAACCCCTGGGGCTACACAGAGGATTCTGTCAAAAAGCCAGATAAGTTAAAACACACAATAATACTATAATGCAAATGATTCGCGAAGGCAGAAAGGCATTGCAGATGTGATGGTCCCTGGTGACAGGTTCCCTTTAAGAGGCCATCATTGATCTGCTTTGGTGTAACAAGCCATCAGTATTAAAGTGTCAGAAAATCCCTTTTACTCCTAATATAAACTTTATATATAATTATATTATTTTTAATTGAGAAATAAGAAGAAACTACTGTAGATTTCCCAGAATACAACTTTCGGTTTATGTATCATATGAAGAAGATATTTTATGTGAACTGCTACTTCCAATGACTTGATGTCACCATTTCTGGAACATCAAGTCTCTCCTGAGTGTAAGAGTCCGTGTTTTACCAGAAACAAATAGTTTTAGATTTCTTTATCACAGCAGACAAGTCTTTTGGGGGCACTGGAGGAAGGCGATAATACAGAACACCAGATTCTCTACTCTCATCCTTTGTCCTGGTGTAGAAAGGAATTTGGAAGACATTCATCCGACGCTGACATGGAAAAGAAACCTCGATCCTGCAGAAAATAAAATGAATAACTGCAAAATAAACGAACAGAAAATGATCAATACCATAAAAGAAATCTAGCCATATAGTGCCAGAGCATCATTGGAATACAGCAAGGCTGCGTTCACACAACCGTAGGGGGACATATATACGGCCTCAAGCTTGTGGATGTACATACGTTCCCCATAGGCCGGCAATGGGTCCACAAAAAGGTACGGTGCTGCACACGTCCGGCTCTGTACCGCTCCGTGCACAGGGAAAAGATAGGACATGTTACGTGCAGTGTTATGGTGCCATGCATCGCTATAGCCCCACCTCTCCATCGTGGTGAATGTATACCTGCTGGGCTACAAGATACACAGTGCAGTCAGTGATAATTACATCCCTGGTGGTCTAGATGGTCACCTCATTTTGACTAGAAGATAAATACCAATGTCATGAACCGTCTCTGCTCCATTTAGAGAAGTTGGAGTGACAAATGCCCAGATCACAATGGTCATATACCTCCTTAAGGTTTACCCCTTTTCTTTTCCACTATGGGAGCAGAAAAACTTAACTTCTGATGGGGATGAATACCTTATTTTACTGATACAAAGCAATCCTAGTCGACTCCACTGACTCCATTGTGGCCCTCGGGGTTCCCTTTGCAGTGTTTGGCATTCTTAGATCCCCAAAGCTTACGTCATCATGTACAGGCGGTACCCGAGGTTGCATAGGTTTGTTCTTAAGTTGAATTTGTATGTAAGTCGGAACTGTATATTTTATAATTGTAATCCCATTCAAATTCTTTTTTGGTCTCTGTGACAATTGGATTTTAAACATGTTGGGTTGTCATAAGAACCAGGAGTAACAATAAATCTTCATTACAGACGCCTGTGATAACTGTTACAGCTGATTATTGTAGCCTAAGGCTAAAGTAGAGTAAATTACCAATTACCAGAGGTCCGTTGGTAACTAGGGGTCGTCTGTAAGTTGGGTGTTCTTAAGTAGGGGACTGCGTGTAATGGCAGAGTTATGCACCTAAACTGTTTTCTATGTATAAATGTATATGTGGTGAATCATTTTCCTACGATGACAGTACAGACCTGACGTGTTCAGTTTATAAAGACTTTCAATACAATGGGGGTCATTTACTAAGGGCCCGATTCGCATTTTCCCGACGTGTTACCCGAATATTTCTGATTTGCGTCGATTTCCCATGAATTGCCCCGGGAATTTGGCGCATGCGATTGGATTGTGGTGCATTGGCGCTGGCATGCACGCGACGGAAATCGGGGGGGGGGGGCGTGGCAGAACGAAAACCCGGCAGATTTGGACAAACCGCCGCATTTAAAAAAAAAATCTGTCGCGGAGCTTGCATTTACCTTCACTCAGCCCGGCTCGGTGTATTCCAGCACGTTCCGATGCTTTTCAGCGCAGCAGCGACATCTGCTGGACGGCGGAGGAAATGCCTTAATGAATCCCGCCCGGACCCGAATCCAGCGCAGAGAACGCGCCGCTGGATCGCGAATGGACCGATAAGTAAATCTGCCCCAATGAGTTTTCTAACACTTTATTCTGCGTCCACATTCACTTCCAAGGAACGAATGTTTTCCCTCTATCGCAGTTTTTATTACAGCTATAGCATAGGTATATTTATAGATGAAGTCGTCACTGGAAAGGCTTCTAGCAAACTGCTGTACTATGTGGATGTCATTATGGCTCCTACACGAACCAATTGCATTGAGTAATTTAATGAGTCTTTCTATCTGAACTAAAAGGTACATTGTCTAATAGGATTTCCTTCTGCCAAATCCCTGATTACTGTCAGAGCTCGTCTGCATATCCCGTTATAAGATGAGGTTTTATAAAGCAGATCCTACCTCTCTCTGAGCTCTCGTCTCCTGCCCATTCATCCGATCAATAAAGAGTAGAGCTGACTGTGGACAGAATACCAGTTATGGTAGGAATAGGGGCAAGTGCCACATTCATCCAAGATGCTACTTCTATTATAGTTCAGGTTATAGCCAGGAACAGGTTCTAGAAGCTCAAATAAACTGATGGCCCTTTTCCTCTCTCCATTGGCAGAGTATTGGCACAATAATTGAGGGCCGCATTCTGCTTATTGTAAGTAATTACCAAGAGGAATGTCACGTCTTGAGATAAGCAGGGATGTCCCAGCCATCAGACAAGTTGGGGGGATTTACTAATTCTGGCGCAAGCACGACTGTCCGGAAAGCAAAGCTCGATGTTTTAAAGTGGCGCACGGCTGTAAGTAAATAATGGGTAGACGGTAATCATCAGTCGTGCGTCATAAAAAGGCCAACAGCAACGAGAAGTGCATTGGACACATTGGGGCAGATTTATCAAGCAGTCTGAAAGTCAGAATATTTCCAGTTGCCCATGGCAACCAATCACAGCTCAGCTTTCATTTCACCAGTGCTCATGAATATTTTAAAGGGGACCTGTGATTGGTTGCCACGGGCAATTGGAAATATTCTGACTTTCAGACTGCTTGATAAATCTGCCCCACTTACTAAGAATGTGGGAAACTGCACTAAAAGTGCTCTGCCCGTGTATAATGCTGGGTGCGCCAGATTCATTTAGAACGTGCATCAGAAATCCTGCTTCCCTGCAATGGCCTCACATCAACATTTCTTGTGGTGCACCTTTAACGTAAGGCATGCAACAGACTTTGCATGATAAATCTGTCGCGCTGTCTGACTGAGCACCAGAACGCCCCCTAATTTGCCTGCGCCACAAAAGGGTTGCGTGCGACACAATAGCGGCACAGACAATTCTTAAAATTGGCGCAAAGCCCTTAGTAAATGTGCCCCATTGTGTTATTCTGCAAAGTGTAAGAAAATTATAGAAATATGGTAACATTCTTTTTCAATTGTTTTTGTTTTTCTTACCGTCTCCCACCAAAAAGTTAATACATTTTGATCGATAGGGCATAACCACCCCCAAAATAGTATAGCTGAAAAGTGCATCTAATCCTCCCCCAAAAAAAGTACTCACATGGCCTCAGTAACGGAAAAACAAATATTTAATACGATCATCCGACGTCACACCCCCTGATTTGTGTCGCATGAAAGCCGCCGCGATTGCGCCAAAATCTGATCGCGTGCGCCAAAAACCCCTTTTAAATCCCTGTCCCAGCAGCACAAAGTGGAAATCGTCGGGATGTCCGACGAAAGTGTGGTCCACGGGGCCCTTAGTAAATGAGCCCCTATATCTATGATTTATAATATGTTAAACAAAGAAAATATGCGGTATGGTAGGTTTAAGGCTGAGGGTCACTGGGAATTAGAAATAGGAGACATTACTATTGAACATTAGAATAAGGCATTCCACAACTATCTCCATAGAAAATATTAATCTCCTCAGAAAATAGCGAGAACAAGCAGTCTGTTGGCATACCTCCCAACATCTGTGAAAGGGAAAGAGGGACAAAATGGCGCAATGATGTTTGGAAGTTTATCCCACAAAATCATAAGTGATCAAAAAGGTATCTACTCCATAATGTCTGTGTAATAACAGCCGATTCCCACAAAATAAAAGGCCTAAACCACTTTTAGACAAAAAAATATCAAGTACAACCCCTCTGGAAATGGTAATGCACAAACTATAATTTTTTTCCACATATTGGACACATTTGGGCAATTTACTCAAGCAGTCTGAAAGTCAGAATATTTCAGTTGCCCTGGCAACCAATCACACTCAGCTTTCATTTCACAGTGCCATGAATATTTATAAAGGGGACCTGCTGTTGGTTGCCCACGGGCATTGATATTCGACTTTTCAGACTGCTTGATAAATCTTGCCCCACTTTCTAATATGTGGGAAACTGCACTAAAAGTAGCTCTGCCGTGTATAATGCTGTGTGCCCAGATTTCATTTAGAACGGTCATCAGAAAATCCTGCTTCGCCGCAAGGCCTCCATCAACATTTCTGTGTGCACCTTCACGTAAGCATGCAACAGACTTTTGCATGATAAATCTGTCGCGCTTCTACTGCGCACCAGAACGGCCCCGCCTAATTTGCCTGCGCCACAAATTCGTGCGACATCAATAGCGGCAAGACAATCTAAAATTGGCCTGCAAAGCCCTAGTAATGTGCCCCATTGTGTTCTTCTGCCAATTGGAAGAAAATATTAAATATGTTAACGATTCTTTTTTTCAAATTGTTTTTGTTTTTCTTACCGTCCCCACCACAAGTTAATCATTTTGATCGCTAGGCATAACACCCCAAATAGTATGGCTGAAAAGTGCATGCTAGATCCTCCCCCAAAAATTACTCCATGGCCTCAGAACGAAAAAACAATATTTAATACGAAGTCACCGACGCACACCCCCTGATTTGTGTCGCCGAAAGCCGCCGCGATTGCGCCAACATCTGATCGCGGTGCGGCCAAAAACCCCTTTTAAATCCCTGTCACACAGCACAATTGGAATCTCGGGATGTCCGACGAAAGTGTGGGTCCACGGGGCCCTTAGTAAATGAAGCCCCCGTATATCTATGATTTATAATATTTCACAAATCAAGTAGCGTAGGGTAGGTTTAAGGCTGAGTGTCACGGGGAATTAGAAATAGAGCCTGACTATTGACATTAGAGAGGCTTTTATTCCACAACTATCTCCATAGAAATATTAATCTCCTCAAATAGCAGAATGGGCATGAGAGGGACACTCTGTCTTTTGGCTGATGTGGACAATAGAGCGGGTTCTATCCATGGTATGGGGAGCTTTTTTTTGTCCAAAGGTCATCCATTTTGGGAAGGGGTTCATCAAAAGAACACGGTTAGGAATAAACACAAGGGTCGTTGAGGTGATAATCCTTACGTATTCATTTGCGGCTGTGTCCATTTCTAAGGAAGCCACTTGAAGCATTGTAGACGCATCTCTTGGCGCAAAATATTATTGCACATGACTTGGAAGGTCGCAACACCCCCAATACACAGCATAGGAGGCATTGGTCAGATTGTTACTTACCCGGCCCTTTGCGACCGCGGCGTGTGTTCTCGCGCTGGATTCGTGGTTTCCGGCCGGGATTTATTAAGGTTTCCGTCTGCCGTCCACCAGGTGGCGCTGCCTGCGCTAAGACATCGGAACGCACGGGGAATCACCGACCGGGCTGAGTGAAGGTAAGAGCAATTTTCCAGACACATTTTATTTCAAATCGGCGTTTTTCCAAATCCGTTGGGTTTTCTTCGGCACGCCCCCCTTTCCGTCCGTGCATGCCGGTGCCGATGCGCCACAACTGATCGCATCGTCAAAATCCCGGGCAATCAGGGAAATCGCGTCAAATCGGGCAAATCTCAATCGGGGCCCCTAGTAAATGACCCCCATATGTAAGATGTTGAAATATCTGAAGAAACTTTCCTTTTTTTTTAGTTTTCTGTACGTGCTTACATCTAGTCTGCCAATTCAGGACGAGTTAAGGAACCTACCAGGTTCCTCTAAAAGGCGATTGGAAGCCCTTTTGTCTAATCCTTCATCCCTAGACGTTTGTAATCTTTATTCCCTAAATAATCTAATTTGTGAAAGAGGCTACTGGGGCTGGAGTAGCTGAGCGGAAGCACCACCAGCACTCACTCCCAGTGGCCTCTTCCCATCTCCTACTATCTTCTTCTGCCGCTTGCCTGGCGGTTGCTAGGTTCGGAAGACTTTGATCCTTTAGCCAGCTGCTGTTCTGCTACTACTTTATGCAGGGGGAGGACGGGTGAAGATTTTTGGGTAGAAAGGATCGAAGAGGCTTTCTGTGCATAGAGTACTGGCACTGTGTAGCTTCGGCTCTCGACGCCCCAGTAGCCCCTTTCACTATTTGCATATTGGGATAAAGTTTTACTACTTATTTAGAGAACTAAGGATTGCCCTAAAAAGGGCTCCAATGAACATTATTAGAAGAACCCACCACCCGGATCTTTCTTAATAGGTCATCACCGTCACCCTGTCCATCACCCAGAGACTCACACTCGGGACATTAAGGGGTTGCCCCAGGGAGATCCGCTATAGCAGCCTCTCCCTCATCATTTCTTGCCAACACCACCTGCTGGAGACCTGCCAGGCTGTAGGACAGCCCTCCGGTTCCCCCGTACCAAGCACCGTGACAATAGCGTGCTTAGGCCGCAACCGCCAGCCACTCCGGTACCGCGGGCCCCGGCTGTCACCAGGCCTCACCTCAAGGGCTAGGCCCCGGTGGGGGATGTTGCAAATGCAATAAAAAGTGATCAAAAAATGTATCTACTCCAGAATTGTACTGGTGTAATGTACAGCATGTCCCACAAAATAAAAGCCCTGAACCAGCTTTATAGACAAAAAAATAAAAGTACAACACCTCTTGGAAAATGGTAATGCACAAACTATAAATTTTTCCACATATTGGACACATTTACTAAGAATGTGGGAAACTGCACTAAAAGTGCTCTGCCCGTGTATAATGCTGGGTGCGCCAGATTCATTTAGAACGTGCATCAGAAATCCAGCTTCCCTGCAATGGCCTCACATCAACATTTTTGTGGTGCACCTTTAACGTACAGCATGCGACAGACTTTGCATGATAAATCTGTTGCGCTCTCTGACTGAGCACCAGAACGCCCCCTAATTTGTGTCGCATGATGCCTGCGCCACAAGAGGGTTGCGGGAGCCACAATAGCGGCACAGACACTTCTTAACATTGGCGCAAAGCCCTTAGTAAATGTGCCCCATTGTGTTATTCTGCAAAATGTAAGAAAATTATAGAAATATGGTAACATTTTTTTCAATTGTTTTTGTTTTTCTTACCGTCTCCCACCAAAAAGTTAATACATTTTGATCCATAGGGCATAACCACCCCCAAAATAGTATGGCGTGCGCCAAAAACCCCTTTTAAATCCCTGTCCCAGCAGCACAATGTGGAAATCGTCGGGATGTCCGACGAAAGTGTGGTCCACGGGGCCATATAATTTATAATATGTTAAACAAAGAAAATATGCGGTATGGTAGGTTTAAGGCTGAGGGTCACTGGGAATTAGAAATAGGAGACATTACTATTGAACATTAGAATAAGGCATTCCACAACTATCTCCGTAGAAAATATTACTCTCCTCAGAAAATAGCGAGAACAAGCAGTCTGTTGGCATACCTCCCAACATCTGTGAAAGGGAAAGAGGGACAAAATGGCGGCACGTGTAGCGTGCCGCGGCGATCCCCCTAAGCCACACCCCCAATCACTCCCTGGCCACGCCCCAAATTTTAGCCATATTATAATAATAAAAATCATCTCAATTAAAAAAATTTCCTCATTGGGATTTGAACCTAGAACCTGCAGTGTCCATGAACAATAATAACACAGCGCCCGAACCCCCTGAGCTATCAGCTCTGTGATTATCAAGTATTAGAATTTTGGTAACTAACTCCCGGGCTGAGTCCTCTTCATACAAGGGTGGGGGTTGTTGCATATTGCAGCAAACCCCCACCGCTAATAACCGCGGTCGTTGCTTGCACCGATCGCGGCTATTAACCGGTCCGTTGCTGCCGCCTTCTTTATTCTGATCACCGCGCCCCCGAACGTCATCGAGGGGGCGGCGATCGGTTGCCATGGTAGCCTCGGGTCTTCGTTTGACCCGAAGCTATCTGGCTTCTGCAGATTCGTTACAATGAGCCAGTGGCTCATTGTAATGAATCTCCATAGAAAATATTAATCTCCTCAGAAAATAGCAAGAATGGGCATGAGAGAACAAGCGGTCTGTTGGCGATGTGGGACAATAGAGGCGGGGTTCTATCACATGGTATGGAGCTGTCCAAAGATCATCCCATTTTGGGAAGGGGTTCATCAGAAGATGTAACAACGGTTAGGAATAACAATAGAGGGGTCGGTTAGGGTGCTAATCCTTAATATGGTCAGTTGTGACCTATGTCCAGGTCTGAGGAAGCACCACATTGAAGCAATTTGTAGACTCAATCTCTTGGCAAAAGTTATTATTGCAAGGACTTGGAAGTCGGCAACACCCCCAACAACACAGCAATAGGAGGCATTGGGGCAGATTTACTTACCCGGCCCATTTGCGATCCAGCGGCGTGTTCTCTGCGCTGGATTCGGGTCCGGCCGGGATTTATTAAGGTAGTTCCTCTGCCGTCCACCAGGTGGCGCTGCTGCGCTGAAGAGCATCGGAACGCACTGGAATACACCGAGCCGGGCTGAGTGAAGGTAAGAGCAATTTTCCAGACACATTTTTATTTAAAATGCGGCGGTTTTTCCAAATCCGTTGGGTTTTCGTTCGGCCACGCCCCCCATTTCCGTCGCGTGCATGCCGGTGCCGATGCGCCACAATCTGATCGCATGCGCCAAAATCCCGGGGCAATTCAGGGGAAATCGGCGCAAATCGGGCAAACGCGAATCGGGCCCTTAGTAAATGACCCCCATTATGTAAGAATGTTGAAAAATATGAAAAAACATGTTACATTTTTTTTTAGTTTTCTGTACGTGCTAAATACTAGTACGGCGCAAGTCAGGAAGAGGTTTAAGGAAACCTACCAGGTTCCTCTAATAAATGCCATTGGAGCCCTTTTTAGGGCTAATCCTTCAGAGCCCGATAAGTTTGTAAATCTTTTATTGCCCTAATATCTAAATTTGTGAAAGAGGCTACTGGGGCTTGGAGTAGCTGGAGCTGAAGCTACACACCAAGGCTACTCCACGCCCAGTGGCCTCTTTCCATCCTCCTACTATATCTTCTGCGCTTGAGCTGGCGGGTGCTAGGTTCTGAAGACTTTGGAGCCGAGTACGCCAGCTGCTGGCTCTGCATACATACTTTATGCAGGGTGCGGACGAGTGAAGATTTTTGGGTAGAAGGATCGAAAGAGGTTTCTGTGCATACAGTAGCTGCACTGTGTAGCTTCAGCTTCGGCTACTCGACGCCCCAGTAGCCTCTGTCACTGATTTGCATATTAGGGTAATAAAAGATTTATTAACTTATTGAGAACTAAAGGATTAGCCCTAAAAAGGGCTCCAACGACATTTATTAGAAGAACCCACCACCGGATCTTTCTTAATAGGTAGATCCGAGATGGTAGCTTTCTTTTAAAGAAAACCAGCCATTTATATTAACCCACCCAAAATAAATATTTCAGTAAAAACTTGGATTGAAAAGCATTGCTCTTATATGTATGGTGCGGTCACACATTCCTCCAGCGTTGTGACTTACCTGATGTGAGTCTTATCACACTTAGGGAGTCCTACATATTCAATTTTACTTGCATTGCCCTGCCTCCTTGTTCCGGATTGACAGATTTCACTGCTAGGACATGCAGCTGTATAGAACCTTGAGAAAGAGCTCTGTTACATAATTGGGCACTGGGTCATGTGACCAGGGAGATGTCATCTAAGGTCCTTGACCCAGTTACATTTGCAAAGTCTACCTTATGTATGTATCCGATCACATGAAATCACAGCGTGAAGCAATGAAGGCATGGGACAGAGTAGAAGGCCAAGGAGGAATGTTGAGATTTCATGTAATCATATAAATACATGGACTAGATGTTGCAAACGTAACTAGTGTAAGAAAGTGAGAGGTGTCATTTGGGAAAACCGCTATCTGTCCTACAGGCAGATGAAGGGTGTGTGGTAAAAGCCCTGGGTTTGTCTGCAGTAACCCAAGGGTTAATGCAGACATGATAAGCCGGAATAGTCTGTTTTGTCTGTGTTGGCCTAGCTAACACAGACACATTTGTAATGTCCGTACTGGGCCTGCTTATTATGGAGTAGGGGTAGGCTGGTAGTGGGACTCCTACTCCACCCGGGCTTCGGTCCTGGGTTTGTGAATTGCCCACAGGTGCGGGTCACAGGCCTCGTTAGGGCCTGATTCAGTCTGCAGGCCAGAAGCAGTAGGAGAGGCCCTACCTGGAGAGCTGAAAGCGAGATTGCATTCTCACAGCAAAAGTAACTGAGGGCCTCCTGTCTTGCTGCTGGCCAAGAGCGGGTGCCAGGCAGCCTGGTACCCGGATAGCTAGGGTTTGTCAAATGTATTAGACAGCGCCTAGCCGGGCAGGAATTACTTTTGTAAAGTTTTTTGCATGTGCCTAAGCCAAGGCTGAAGTTGTGTTCTGTTTTGCAAGTGTGAATAACCACTTAAGTTGGACTTTAAACCTGCGTATGTCACTGCTTCCTGCACTGCTACCAGTCTACTACCAGAGCAATTCCCCACACTAGGTAGAGGACCTTAGATGACATCATCCTGGATCACCTCTACAAGGTCAGGTATACCCATTGTCCGTGCCCAAAACAGAGGCTATGTCGGCCTGCATCAAGAAGAATTTGCAAGTTCTCTTCTCCTGCAGGTGCTGGAGGTTCTTTTTTGTTGCCAAGAAAGACCTTCCCTGCATTGACTATTGTGGGCTTAACAAAATTACTGTAAAGAACCGCTACCCACTACCCTTGATTACAGAACTCGTTGACTGCCTCTGTGGAGTCAAGGTCTTCACTTAATTGGATCTTTAGGGCATATAATCTCATACGCATCTGTGAAGGCAAAGAATATAAAACCGCCTTCAACACTCGGGATGGGCACTTTTGGTCACAGTATTTGGTCATGCCCTTTGGACTCTGCAATGCGTCTGCTGTGTTTCAAGAGTTTGTTAATGACATATTTAGAGACTTGCATTACACCTGTGTCGTGGTCTACCTGGATGATATCTTGGGTGTTCTCTACAGACCTGGAGTCTCATCAGGCCCATGTACGACAAGTCCTAAGACGTCTAAAGGCCAATCACCTTTATGCCAAACTCGGGTAGTGCCAGTTCCACCAGAAGAGCCTTCCATTCCTCGGGTACATCATCTCTGACAAGAGCCTACCGATGGATTCCTCTAAGTTGTCTGCGGTTCTCCGGTGGCGTCACCCAGTAGGACTTCCAGCTATAAAGAGATTCCTGGGCTTTGCCAATTACTACCGGCAGTTTATACCACACTTCTCCTCCCTTATATTTCCCATTGTGGCGCTGACCAAGAGGAACGCCAATCCTAAACTCTGGCCTCCGGCGGCTGAAGAGGCTTTCTCTAAGCTGAAGTCTGCCTTTTCCTCTGCTCAGTTCTAAGATGGCCTGATACAGAGAAGCCATCCGGTTTGCTTTTGTACGGATCACAAATACGTCCTATATCTCCAGACCGCTCAGTTCCTCAACCCACAATAAGTTTGCTGGTCCCTCTTCTTTTTTTGATTTCTTGATCTACTTCTGTCCGGCAAAAAAGAACGTCAAGGCAGATGCCCTCTCTCATGTCTCTGATGTCACTGGGGAAGAACCGGCTCCTCAGCATGTCATTCCTCCTGAGTGACCTTCGGCAACTTCCTCATGGCAACACCTACGTGTGACCTGCTCTTCGGAAGAGGATATTGACTTGGGGACATTGCTCTCGTGTGGCTTGGCACCCTGGGGTGCAACGCTCTGTCACCCTCATTTCCCCTTTCTACTGTTGGCCAGATCTGGTCAAAGATGTACAGTATTTTGTGGGCTCCTGCACTTCCTGTGCCCGAAACAAGGCATCTTGTCTTACACCAGCTGGTCTTCTTCTGCCGTTACCGATACCCAGCTGCTTGTGGACTCACATGGCTATGGACTTTATCACCGATCTTCCATCTGCCTCAGGTAATACCGTCATCTTGGTGGTAACCAACCAGTTCTCCAAAATGTCCCACTTTGTTCCTCTGCCAGGTCTGCCATCTACTGTACCCCTTGCCAGCTTGTTCTTCATCCACTTCCACATCTTCCGACTTCAGAGACTCCCTCTGCATATCGTATGGGACTGAGGGGTCCAGTTTGTTTCCCAGTAATGGCGTTGTGTGTGCAGCAAACTTCAAGTGAAACTGGAATTTTCCTCTGCATACCATTCAGTCTAATAGTCAAGTGAAAAAAGTTAATCAGACTCTAGACTCTGAATCTGCCGGCTTCACTCCCTTTCCTTGTGTATGGACAACATCCTCATACACCTCTCCCTCTTGCTTAGGGCTCTGATGTTCCTGCCATGGAAGAATTAGTCCGAGATCTCAGATCCACCTGGGAGCAAACACGTCAGTCTTTAGTCTGGGCACCCCCCTGCACCAAAACCCAGGCAGACAAGAAGTACAGGTCTCCCCCAGTCTTCTCCCCAGGTGACAAAGTATGGCTATCTTCTAGATACGTCCGTTTGAAGATTTACAGCTACAAACTTGGTCCTCGTTTCCTGGGTCCATTTGAGGTGCTGAAACGAATTAATTGGGCCACAGGAAAGATCCTGGGAGCCAGAAGATAACATCTTTGAGCGTACTTTCCTACAAAGGTTCCTTCAGACCGAGAAGAGGGGGAGGCTGAAAGGGGTGGGTTTCATCACGGGCATTCCTACGACCTCTCTCCCAGGTCGCAAGCGCACCAGTGTGCCTCTCTGTGCCCCCTCTTCCCTGCTGCAGCCTCACTCACCTTCCCTGGCTCCAGCTGTGGTCCCCGCGCGCATCCCCGTCTCCTAGTACGCATGCCGGCCCGGTAAGATTTAAAGGACCAGGAGATTTAATTGGCGCTGGCCAGCCGTCTGTCCTGATAAGTTGCCAGCCCCTTCCTGTGTCCCCTGACGGATCTATGTGCTTCCATGCCATTAAGAAAGCTATGTTCCTTGCCCTACGGTTTATCCTGATTTCCCATTGTGAACTCGATTTCGTTCCTAACTGCGCTCCTGTGCTGATCTACCTCTACGTTCCCGACTCTGATCCGGTGCTGCCTGTCCTGACCTCCTGCCTATCCCCGACTCCATCTCAGCCTCATGATTCTGCACCCCGCATTGACCACCACCACGTACAAAGTCGTGCCTGTGGAGCTACCTGGTGGTTCCATGCCCCAGCAAATCCAATACCCCAAAACCACGAATCACTTAGACTCCACTCCCAGGTGTCGGCTTACGTCATCCTTCGTGGTATTTCAGTTGGTCCACCACCCCTGAATCCTGACAGAGTCAATGGACATAGGAAGGAGTAGATGGTAAGGGTTAACCGAGCTGGACACACTGCTCCGATGCAAGGTAATATAATATAAAGTTGATTTATGGGGATGTAAAAGAAACAATTTTTAGAGGCGAAACTTAATAATAAATAGTTTACAAAGTGTCCACCTACTAGAACCAGGGTGGAGAACCAGAAATTAATTTATGGAGAGGCTACAAAAAAAAACAGTGTTTTTTTCAACAATCAAATGTTAAAAAAAATTGCAAGTAACTGCAGCAGGAGAAAGCAACATTGTTATGAGGTTGCGTTCCAGTACTGGATTATAATATAGGCGGTTTGGGTGGTAGCCTGATGCCAAATCCTTCTATAATAATTCTTTATTTATATAGCGCACACAGATTACGCAGCGCTGCATAAAGCATGTCAAATTGGTCCCTGTCCCCATGGGGCTCACAATCTAAACAACCTAACAGTATGTTTTGAAGTGTGGGAGGAAACCCACACAAACACGGAGAGAACATACAAACTCTTTGCAGATGTTGACCTGGGTGGGATTTGAACCCAGGACCCCAGTGCTGCAAGGCAGATGTGCTACTCACTCAGCCACCGTCCGGCCCATTGCCACTCAAACCATCCTCCAAATTTTATACTGAGAAGGACCATTACACATGTAATCCTTGTACAATTGTTCCCAGACCAAGTATAAGGCCCAATTTACACTGCATGCATGGGGACGTATATTAGTGCCCATAGCAAGCTATTGCCACCCTATTGCGTGCAGCACCGTACTGCTCCATATAGCACTGTGCGCCCATTGCCAGCCTATGGGGGATGTATATCCGACATATGACATGACAGAGTGCGCCAGCCAAGCCGTGCGCACAGAGAAGTCGCGGTCCTGGCGCCGGACTGAAGAAAGAAGAGGCGCTGCAGACGGAGCTCTCGCGGACCTGATGCAAACATGAAGATGGAAACTGAGCTGCCCGTGCTGTCAGAATGGTGAGAACTGAGGGGTTTTTTTAAACGCTTTATTGAAAAACTCTGATTAACATACACCATATACAATCTCAATATATAAAAAAATACAATATAAATTCCATATAATTACACATATTTCTATAAGAACAACAAAGCGTGTTATTCCCGAACGGCTTATACCTGAGTATATACGGTAAATTCAAGGGCCGGTGTTAAATCCTGTGACAGAAAATAGCATCCAAATGTTGGAGTCGCCGCTTTTTTTTAACCATTTCACAACAATTAAAAAAGCACATAAAAAGGTCGTACAATCCCCAAAATGGTAGCAATGAAAACTACAGCTCGTCCTGCAAATAAAGTGACTTAAAATATTCATACATTTGGTATCCCTGTGATTGTAAAAAAAAAAAAAAACTAAAAAAGGGAGCTGTGTGAAAGCTGTAAAAACGGAGCCCACAAGAATTTTTTCTGTCATTTTTCACTGCATTTGGTAGACCAATCCGGTGCCTTAATTAATTTCCCAAACATTCTTTGAAAAATGAGAGGCGGAATCCGATTGGTTGTTAAGGGCTAACATTACACCAGTTTTTTTGTGGGGTCGTTTTCTTACGTCTCCCCCTCCTCTTTTTAAGATTCATAATAAATTGTTATATATTTTAAGTAATTACACAAATAAAACAGTTTTACTACGCTTCACGTCCGGTGGCTATCGAAATAGCGCGCTTTTGCTTACGCTAAATACGTACGCTATCTCCGTGCGCATGCGCATTTGACCCAGGCGCGGCCCTAGCGATGACGTCACCGGAAGGCCTAGTTTTCGCTCTTTCCTGAGTAGCTGGCGGTAGCGGCGTCGGCTTGTGCTCCTGTAGCTGCCGGTGTCTCCCAGTCTTTTCATCATTGTGCCCCTTGTTACTGTGAGGATAAGGATATTGCTTCATCTTTAGACCTAGGCCGCCAGCTCTGAAGCCCGTTCTTACCACTAGGGAGCGGGGGACAGCTACGCAGTATAATCCCTGACGGGACAAAACCGTCGTCGCATCCAATTTTTATCGACAGTGGGAGGTTGAGGCTCCCGCAGGCGCGATCTTTCGTTATCATGGTGAAGAAGAACAGCATCCCGGATAGGTGAGTATGACCAGTCCGCCATGATGTTACACATTGATCTGCTGTACATTGCCTGCACATTGTGTGAACCTGGAGAACTACAAGTCCCAGCACACACCTGCTAGTCATAGGCTAGAGCCATCAGGGGCTCTGGTGATAACACCTGTCCTTTAAAGGTAGGTATTTCTTATAGAGGTAAGTATGGCCTTGTGTAAATGGCGCCATGATGCTGTGGTGATATGGCTGGTGAGCTGTAATGCGGATAAACTGAACTGTGTATGTCACAATCAATTACATAACTAATCTTAAGGCTTTTTTAAAAATCTTAATCACATTTTAATACTTTAAATTACATATAATACATTAGCTAGAAGTTTGGGTTGTCTGAGGCCCCTGTATAATGAGAGGATTTGTCAATAACTAGTATCAGTCTGATCACTGGAATAGGGTCCTCTGAAAGCCTACTGCAAGAGAATGAAACAGAAATAAGATGTAGAAAGAGAACCTAATATTTAAATTAATCAATCCAAAAGAAATACTTCATAAAAATGCATTGCCGTTATCCCTAAATGCTACCTTCCCACGGCTGCAATGTTACCGCTTACAAATCAGTTTGTAAGCTTATATGTAAATTGCCTTATTGAATCCAAAGACTGCAATACTAGCCTCTTTGTTTCTGATTGGTGTCAATGCTGTGACATGCTGCTGTAGGGAGCATTGAGAGAGCGCTCTGCTGATGTCATCTACCCAGTATGATTTGCAATGTCTACCCCATGTATGTATCTGATCACATGAAATCACAGCATTCCTCTGACTCCTCCTCCACATCGTCTATGGAGGCTTCTGTGATTTCATGTGAGCAAATACATACATGGAGTAGATGTTGTAAATCTTATTAGATAAATTAGCTAAGATTTGGTTTAAGTGGGGGCGGGGTTTGGGAATAGAGCTTTGTACCTGTAATGGTAAAATGTTTCTTTAAAGAAATGACTATAAAAAGGACCTTAGATGACCTCACCCTAGTCATAAGACATACTTAGAAAAGACGCGGAGATGAGTAGATTGGAGGCACCATCAAGACATAAGACGCAAGACATAAAGTAGATTTTATGAGGTATGTAGGGTAAAAAAATTATGAGCTAAAAGGCGGCATTTAGTTAATGGGGTTCTATGGGAACCTGCCACTAGTTGTATTTGGGAAAATGTGGTGACAGGTTCCCTTTAAATTAAAAAGATATATTGCAGTTTACTATTATAACTATAAAATTCTGAAATACAAAATTGGGGGACACAACAGTCTGATACTGCTGGTGGCACATGACCCTTTTCCCAGTTTTGCTAAATAACTTGATCATCACAGATTCAGATTATCAGCGCTTGTTTTTTTATTTTTGGCCATATTAGCCATGTCACCGCAGCCTCTATGGCCAGCTCTTACAGGTTAGTATGGATTGAAATGCTATTTCCCAGTTTGATTATAAGCCTCTCAGCAGATCCATGTGTAACCATGTAGTAGACTGTGTCAAATTTTACAGACTTATATCTGACCCAGTGATTTCCCCATAAGTTGACCTATATGTAAGTATCTGATGATTACAGCGACTAGAGACATAGGGATATTTATGGGGGAAGAAGCTAATGCCAAAACTGTATATTATTACTGAATGTTGACGAACCTTGTCAAGGTATGTAAATTTACGTGGAAATGGGTTTTAGGTAAGTTTACATGTTTTTTAGGCTGATTGAAGCAGATGGCTTATGGCAGTCTTGATTTGTGACCTGGTTATAGTTACAAAGTTAAAGGAGTGTTACAGGGTTTTTCTTTCATTCATCTCTTTAGAATTGCAAACTCAATCAGATTTGCAGAAGGTGTCTGCCATTGCTCCTACCATTTAGCTACTTGATAAGACCCAAGTACTCAGAGGAGTGGGCTATAAGCTCTTCCTTACATTTATTGTACAATGGCTGTGCCTGGTATTGTATCTTGGCCTAATTCACCTGAATGAGATTGATTGGGCATGTCAGCAGTAGTAAGTGGAGCGACAACATCAGTTCAAATGGCTGACCATTCAGGTGGCTAGTTTAGGGACCTCTGCAGATCTGATATTGCTCACCAAGGTGATAAAGAATCCTGCAAAACGCTTAACTTTTTTAAAAAAAATTTTTTTTTACCATTTTGGAAGGATGTTTAACACTACAATGTAGCTGTCAAGTTTGGGCATATTTGTACTGTAGGAATAAATCGACTTGTCGGTTGTTTTTTGGTATAGTTGCCAAGTACAGATTGAAGTGCACTATTGTCTCTTTTCTCGCCTTCTAATTCATGTGGACCATCGCCTTACTGCCCCAGTGCTTAAAGGGGTTTTCCCATGAAAGATAGTTGGGGCCTAACTTGTTGAACAACAGGGGTTCCATAGAGATGAATAGAAACCCCCTCAATTTTGCGATCTGTGGGGGTCTCGGCACTGATGGGGCCACAGGATAGGGCCTAACTTTCCCTTGTGGGAGAACCCCTTTAAAGGGAAATTTTGAGAAGCTTTTAAATAGAGGGTGCAGGATTCCAAGAGTCTGGACAAGCCGGTGCAATCAATCCATGAAAAATCACAAGGTGAAGCGGCACTCCAGCTAAAAAAAAAAAGTGCAACTTTATTCCACCTAGTAGTAACATTTCACTCCATGAGGTTAGAATGTTGCTTGAATACTAGGTAGATAGAAGTTACTTTTTTAACTGGAGTGCTGCTTCAGCATGTTATTTTTCTTGGATCACCTCAATGAAGTATGGTTTCAGTAGACACTTGATGAGACATCTTATGTTTATCAACTGTTCATCGAAGTCAGTAATGTGCTGTCACATATGCAGATTTGTGAGAGATCCACCCTTTTTGTGGTATTTCACATGCCTTAATGAAGATAAATCGTTGAAATCGGAGAAATCGCAGACTTTTGATGATTCATGACACTGCAGATTACATCAAAGGAAATATGGAGAGAGGGTGGTCTCAAGATGTCAGTGTCTTTCTGCACTGTTATTGCATAAGTGGCTTATCTGGACCCTGGCAGAAACTTCAAGACTTCGGATCATGCTGTTTGCACGTGGCAACTCGTATATCTAAATATTTCATTGGGATCTGTGTTGTATATTGCCAGCCCTGTTCCTAATCGAATTGTTCTCTAGTTAGGACAACATGCTATGGACAATTTTGAAGGTTATCCCCAATTATTTGTTAGAGGTGTCCCGCATTCAAAGTGCTGTACCCAGAACTAAAGAAACCCACATATTTACCCTGCTCTGGTATTTGATGGTTCCAGTACTTTCCCTTCATCTAGTGAGTAGACTCTTGGACCACTTAAATTTTCCTCAGGGTTTCACATCCCATGCTGTCCGTGGCATGTAAGTGTATTCCCCCTGGATTGGAACCACTTCCCCCACCGTCCCAATGAGCTTACCAGTGACCTGAACCATACTGCGGTAGCCTCTAGGTTGGGTTTGCCGGGTTCTGGAATACACAATACACTGCAATACATTTGACATACAATACACTGCATAAACTATATAATTGAAGTATTGCTGTAATTGTAGTGAGCCAGAGAATAAAGAGAAAATATTTGTTACAGTGAGCATGCAAAAAAAGTAATAAAAATGGAAAAAAATCGGAAATGATTAATAAAATCACATGAATAAACTATAGACCCCCAAAAAATTAATTAAATATACAATTTATAGCCTGTACAATGCAATAATGCAAATCAGCTCTGAATGCTTTCATTCCATTCCATTCCATGCCTAAACGTGTGCTCATACAGCAGTTACCACCACATATGGGGTATTGGTATCTCGGGAGAACTTGGGTTTGAAAATTTGCAGAGCATTTCCTCAATTGATGAGTCATTTTTGGTCTAAATGAATGTATTATGACAAAAAAATTTTTAAAGTTTCTAAATCAAAAACTAAAAGGTAAATCAACTACCGTATATACTCGAGTATAAGCCGAGGCCCCTAATTTTACCACCAAAAACTGGGAAAACCGATTGACTCGAGTATAAGCCGAGGGTGGGAAATGCATTGGTCACAGACCCCACCAGTATATAGCCAGCCAGCCCCCTATAGTATACAGCCTGTCCCCAGTAGTATACAGCCAGCTCAGCTTGCCCCCATGTAGTATACAGCCAGCCCAGCTTGCCCCCATGTAGTATACAGCCAGCTCAGCTTGCCCCCATGTAGTATACAGCCAGCTCAGCTTGCCCCAGGTCGTATACAGCCAGCCCAGCTGCACCCATGTAGTATTACAGCCAGCCCAGCTTGCCCCCAAGTAGATAACAGCCAGCCCCCCCGTTGCCCCCCAAGTAGTCTACAGCCAGCCCGGCTTGCCCCCAAGTAGTCTACAGCAAGCTCACTGCCCCCAAGTAGTATACAGCCAGCCAGATTGACCCCTGTAGTATACAGCCAGCCTAGCTTGCCCCCATGTAGTATCAAGCCAGATCAGCGTGCCCCCATGTAGTATACAGCCGCTCAGCGTGCCCCATGTAGTATACAGCAGCTCAGCTGCCCCCATTATTATACGCACCACAGCTTGCCCCATGTAGTATACAGACACCCCCACAGCTTGCCCCCATGTAGTTACAGCCCCACCCCAGCTTGCCCATGTAGTGAAATACAGCCACCCCAAGGCACCCATGTAGTATACAGCCACCCCAATGCCCCCATGTAGTATACAGCCACACCAGCTGCCCCATGTAGTATACAGCACCCCGCTGGCCCCATGTAGTATAACAGCCACCCAAGCTTGCCACCATGTAGTATCCAGGCAACCACAGCTTGGCACCCATGTAGTATACAGCCACCCAGCTTGCAAAATGTGTTACAGCCACCAGCTTTAAACAAAAAAAAAAAGCTATATTCCTCACCCTCTGGTGGCACCTGTGATGCGCCACGCTGCTCCCCAAGGTCCGCGCGCTCGTCTTCAGGCTTCTGTGCCCGTCTTCCGTACTTCTGCCGTGCTCTCTCCCGGGCCGATGCCTAGTATGACGCGCCGCTGCTGACGTCATGCTAGGCGCCGCCTGGGAGAAAAACAATGGCGGCGCTGAGCAGAAGAAAAGATGGGCACAGAAGCCTGAAAACGAGCCGCGCGGACATCAGGGGAGCAGCTCTGCGCAGTGGGGCCACCGGAGGGTGAGTATATACGTTTATTTTAAAGTAATTTTTACTGACTGCGTATTGATCGTGTATAAGCCGAGGGGAACCGTGTTCAGCAACATTCTTGTGCTGACACAAACTCGGCTTATACACGAGTATATACGGTACTTAAAAAAAAAAAAAAACATAAAAATATAGAAACCTAGAAATACTCGCCTCCACAAGACTGGCTGTACTGGATGCACTGCAACCAACGACTACAGCCAAACCTAGTGTAGATCACATCACCGGCCCAGGCAAGTGCAGGACATGTGACCAGCGGCCATCTTCTGTCCTGTTTCTTTTCCACAGGAAAAAGTCACAGGACTGATGAGGGGCAGTAGCATTTTAATTATTTTATAGTGTACACAGCACTTTTCTGCTAAGGAAAGCAAAATGATAATTACATTTTCGCTTATATGTTAATGACCTATTTGAATATGAATTTTGCTTATTTCTGGAATACCCCTTTAAAAATAGATTTAAATAGGATCTGTTGGCGCGATTTGGGAGTCTAAACTACCTACAGGTCCTTATGGACCAATCACCTTTTTGCAAGTCCCTATATGCCTGCAATTAAAATACAAAACATTATTACTTACCTCGTTTTGGTACACCTGCTGCGTGGGGAACACAAAAGTTGGGTTCTATCAATGTCATCAGACCCACCTTGAGGGACTTGCTAAAGGGCGCAATTTAGGACACTGACCCATCAGTCCATGTGGAGCTGTGGGTGATTTAGTGTTCCAAATTGCCCTCGCAGTGACTTTTATTTGCTACTTTTTAAAACTAGAGTTCAGAGTTCATTAATGTTAAATGTATGGATGTTATATACTATAGGATTAAGCCCACAATCTTATTAGATATACTCTTAAAAAGGGTCCTTTACCCATTCTAGCCCCTATATAACTATATTGCTGGCACCCAATATTTTAATCCGTCTTGCTACTGTTAAATGGGCAGAGAGCACAGTGGAGAGTTGGAATTGGGGAATTGTTGTAATATACATACGTGTGCCTGAAATGCTGCCCCTTCTTACTGGACAGGTAGAAAAAAAAAAAGTGTATACAAACGCAATGTAGGACATATGATTTAAGGTGCCACTGAATGATGAGAATATTTGCTTTAGGTGACTGTGTTGTAGGCACAACATTAGTATAGGGGCTGTTGGTGGTATTGACCTTGTATTCTGCTCTGGCATACCTGTCTGTCTGGGTGAACCGCATAACTATATGAAGTTGGGAAGAAAAAAAAAATCCTGTTAGAGTATATGCTGACAATCTGTAACAATGTGCCAGTGGCACACTTTAACAGATATATAGCAAATTCCCCATATACTATAATACAGTAGTATTGTGGTATGTGGTAGGAGCAATCGGATTCCCAAGGTTAATATAAATTATGAACATATAAGATATCAGTGTCCCAAAAGTCCTGTTATTCTCAATGTTGAACCTCATAAGGGAAAACGGCACCTAAATGTCCTAAAAACACTTTTTCGCTGTTATGCAACACGTAAATAATGAAATAGAGTTAAAGAAAGGTTGTAGGAATAAAAATTTCAACTCTCCCTGCAAAAAATGACACCCATCTTCAGTCTATACCCCAAAGTATTAAAAAGTTTGGAGCGTCAGAAGATGGCGAGTAGAAGAAAAAATTTTATGTACAGAAGATTTGGGGTTTTTTATGCATCAATAAAATCTATATAAATATTTTTCTCTCTATACTGTCACTGCGAGCTACACTTGTGCAGAAAACAAGCCCTCGTATAGCCCTATAAATGGGAAAAATAAAAAGTTATGGATTTTTTGAAGGTGGGGGTAAAAAATGAATTTGCAAAAAAAGGCCACATTTTTAAATGGACTCTACAGATTATACATGTCTAAAATATACACTAGGTGGTCTGATGGCAAACGTGCTGTTACCAGGAATGTACTTGTGTGTATGATACGATTAGATGTTTAACCTCTTAGCGCCCTACGCCATACTTGTACTGTGCGTGCTCCCCCGGTTACCACTGAGCGCAGTACCTGTACGGCGCTGAGCCAATGCCGGTTCGGCTCTGCACAGGAGTGGAGCCGGCATCTGGGGTTGCGGGGTGTAACCGGGTAACACCCGCGGTCGGAGTGTAACTTGCCTGCAGGCACTGCCTGAAAGATGGCCTCTATGACGTCATCTTACAGGCACAGTGTCAACCTATACATGTGCATAGGCTGACACTGCTAATACCCTGCAATACATCAGTGTTGCAGAGTATTATCATGAACAAGCAATCAGATGATTGCTTGTTTGTGTCCCATGGTGGAAATAGTAAAAAAAAAAAAAATTTCCAATAAAAAAATAATCAAAATGTCCATAAGACCCATAACAATTAGAGACTAAAAAAAGTAAATCCTAACACAAACCCCACATATATAGTATCACTGCGTCCGTAACCCGTAGAATAAAATTAAATAATTATTGAACCCGTATGATGAACGCCGTAAAAAAAAAAACTGCCAAAATTTATAATTTTTACCTATTTCATCCCACAAAAAGTGCAATAAAAAGTGATCAAGCAAACATGTGTACTCCAGAATGATACTGGTGCAAAGTACATGACCCGCAAAAAACAAGCCATCAACCAGCTCCGTAGCCAAAAAAAAGTAAAAATGTTATGCCACTTAGAAGACGGCAATGCAAAAATTACAAATTGCAAATTTAGTAAAACATAAGAAATAATATTTAATTATGGTATCCCCGTAATCGTATCGACCCATAGAATAAAGATAACATGATTATTAAGCTTTACACTGAACACCAATAAAAAGGAAATAAATCCAGTACAGAATTGATGCCTTTTTACTCCTGACCTGAAAAAAAAAGTTCATAAATTTTCAATAATAGGGGATACCAACCCCAAAATGGTAACACTGGAAAAAGCATCTCGTATAACAAACACAATTTTACCATTTCACCTCCATTTTGATTCAATAACCATGAAGATCTCAAGGGGTTCCTAAAAACTCTTTGATAGTTTGAGGGGTGCAGATTTGAAAATGGGTTGGTTATATAGGGGGTTTTAATGGTAAATATTTAAAATTTCATTCAAAACAGTATTTATCCGCAAAATAGTCAATTCTTAAAATACAGAAAAGCGATATTCTATTTGTAAGCCGCGTGACATCAAAATAAATTATCCAGACATTTCAAAAATGATGAAAATGTAAAGTAGACAAATGGGAAAAAAATTATTTAATTGGGGAGTCTTTTAGACATTGTGGGTATTAATAGAAGGACCATAGTGGGGGTTGTGATACACCCTGCAGATCACGGTCTATGGGAATGAGTGGGAGAGTGCTTTCTCGTCTTAATACTCCATTCATCCTGTTGAATTGGACCCTTTTCTCAAGATGTTGAGCAGTCGCAGCAGTTAGCCCAGCACTAATAAGAAATCTTAATTTGAGGCTGTTGGTTCCACCCTTATCACAGATCTACAGTCTGTGTTCAGTATGTATTATAGCAGTGATGGCAAACCTTTTAGAGACAGAGTGCCCAAACTACAACAAAGACCCGCTTATTTATCGGAAAGTGCCAACACAAAAATTTTAATTTGTGATTTATACTCCCTTCTCTGTCACAGTTTTCATTGATACCAGCACCCTGAGGCACCAATAGAGCAGAAAATAGTCCCAGGTAGTCCTGTCACTTTAAAATAGCTCTGTGCACAGCAAGTCCTGGACTGTCTGGGACTGCAGGAAGATACCTGGGGTCATCTCTGGTGATGGCCTGGGTGCCCACAGAAAGGGCTCCTATGTTAGCCATCACTGTATTGTAGTATAACATCAATCTATAGTACAAGGGACCCCAAGGAACCTTTTAATGCTTATCAGATCAAAGGGCATCCTTCTGCCCAGTCTGTTTATCAGACTAAAATGGAAGCTGGATTCCATCTTGCTTGTAACGAAAGAGTGAATACACTTTTATTAGCTCTTTAAAATAAAGTATCTGTCATGTCTCTCTGGAATAGCTTGTTGGGTGTATGCTGTTCTTACTACAACTTGGCTTTAGCTCATTCGCCATCAGGAAGTCGGGGCTTGACCACTAATGCCCCATCCTACTGAGTGGGGGTAGTTGCCTTCTATTTGTGAAAATACACGTCTCATCATTGATCTATTCCGGCTAAGCTTTTGTCAAAAATCTGTGTGGCTCTCTAATAAAATATTTATATACTTTATTTGCGTTTGAATTTGTTTTTGTTGTATGAACGGGTCCTAAATATTGACCTTGTTTATCCATATTGAAAACTGCAAATGATTTAGATATGAAAGGTCAAATTTTTCTTTCTGATGACTACCTTTTGGGCTCCTATATTTGAAGGGCAACAATCTGTCAATGACCTATTCTTCAGATCACTAATTAACATCTGGGGCATTCTCACACTACGATGAGCTTTAGTATATGGTCAGAGGATAGTGAGCTTAGACAATTGCTACAATCTCAGCGGGGCTAATGCTGCTTTATCTATAGGGTAATATGGCTGACAGGTGGGGGCATCTGCAGTGATCCTATGGATGGGTCATCTAAGAGGTGTGTGTTTTGTTTTGTTTTTTTTGTTTGTTTTTTTTTTTTTATTTCACAAGTGAAGTTAATGGATTTATACCAAATTGTCATCAGTCGGGCTGGTGTGATTCAGGTGCTCCGGCCCTGGACACCACCTTTTTAATAGTATGGGAACGGGTACTAGCATAATGTACGCACCCCTTTCCATTCGTCCAGTCTCTGTAATCCTCGTTCTATTTAATCTTCAGGCACATGGTTTTCCTTTGAGATATTCTGTATAATGTAGGGCGCCCTGTGGTGCATAATATGATACGTTCTCTTAATGAGATTCCCTTTTAATGGAAAGTGAGTTTCTGACACTCCAAACTGTTTCCCAATGTGCTTGAGTTATTGTATGGATTCCTATGATCACAGGGGTTGCCTTCTTTCGGGTCTGTTTGTTTTGCACAAATTTCTACCGCTCCCATGGATACAGGTGGTCCCCTACTTAGGGACACCCAACTTATAGACGCCCCCCTGGTTAAAGACGGTCCCTCTGCCCACTGTGACCTCTGGTGAAGCTCTCTGGATGCTTTACAATAGTCCCAGACTGCAATGATCATCTGTAAGGTGTTTGTAATGCCGTTTCATTGATTATTCTTGGTCCCATTGCAGCGAAAATCTAATTCACTGGAGCAAAAAAAATAAAAAAATTTGGGCTGGAGCTACAGTTATAAAATATACAGTTTCGACTTAAATATAAATTCAACTTTAAAACAAACCAATGGACCCTATCTTGTACGTAACCTAGGGACCACCTGTATACCTGTTCTCAAACCTGCTACTTCAACATGGGTGAGGAATTGATACAAAAAGTACAGGCAGTCCCCTACTTAAGGACATACAGACTACCCCTAGATACCCCTCTGTGACCTCTGGTGAAGTCCCAGGCTGCAATGATCAGCTGTAAGGTGTCTATAATGAAGCTTATTTTGATAATCCTAGGTCCCATTACAGCTAAAAATATAGAAACTCCAATTGTCACTGGTGCTAAAAAAATTGTCTGGATCTACAATTATGAAAATATACAGATTCGACTTGCATACAACTTCAACTTAAGAACAAACAGATGGGACCTATCTTGTTCGTAACCCCGGGACTACCTGTATATTGGAATATCGTATAACATCTTTGGCTGGTGTAGTAATTACGTTAATTTATCTCTTGCTGTAAATTTAAGTAACTTTTATCATTTTTATTACTGACTTCCATCATATAAAGAAGAAATTACTAATTAAAATCTAAAATGAGGCATGAAAGAAAGAAACTTTGTACATACATGCAGTCCCCTACTTAAGGACATCCAAATTACAGACGACCCATAGTTAAAGACAGACCCTTCTCCCCACTGTGACCTCTGCTGAAGATCTCTGGAGGCTTTACTATAGTCCCAGGCTGCAATGATCAGCTGTAAGGTGTCTGTAATGAAGCTTTATTCATAATCATTGGTCACATTACAGCAAAAACTCCAATTGTCATTGGGGCAAAAATTTTTTTGTCTGGAACTACCATTATAAAATATATAAAATAATATATAAAATATTTTCGACCTGCATACAAATTCAACTTAAGTACAAACCTATGGACCCTATCTTGTATGTAACCAGGGGACTGCCTGTACTTGTATCCCCCATGCTATTCCCCTGTGTCCTTAAATTGTGCCTCTGTATCTGATTTTCCGGATGAACATGTATAATCTACTCTTCTTAATATATGATCCATTACAGACAACATTTAGTGGGAGTACGGAGGCCTGTTTGTCCATAAATTTGACTTTTAGGGATTTTATCACATAGATAATGACCAAATAAATGACCACACGTTACTGTCCTTGTCCCCAAACTAATAACTGATCACCTTCAAATTACTTTGAAGTCAAGGGTACTTAACAGAGTGATGCCCACCTAGGTGTGATGCTTCACAGTCTATTGGACTAGTAAGTTAGCGCTGGGCTTGGTCACTATTGTGGACCCTTGATCCATTTAAAGCTGGTGTAGAGGACCCCCTGATCCTATGTTCAGCAATAATCCCAGCAATTGGACACAACTTGTTCACAGATTAAGGTTAATAAAATGGAAATTCAATGTGGGTGCAACTGAACAATGTACACCTGATATTGGCCTAAGAGAACCCTATCCTGGTCCTCCCACAAAATATACCAACCCCATATCCCCCTGCAACTATCAGCTATCCTATGATGCATATACAGGGCTTGCAATGTGCCATAAGTTGATGTTTCTGTCTGGTTTAAGAAGTAAATCCAACCAAATAAACCTAGTCTACTTCTTGCTTTGCTGCATATTGGGATTCGCATGAAGTACTTCAGACCTGCTTATGTGTACAATGGTGTCCAGATTCCTGCTCCATCCCAGAAGCGTGGATTTAAACAAGCATCATGGACCTTAAAGGAAACCTACCATTTCAAATGGTAGGTGTAAGCTGTAAACACCGAGCACCAGCTCAGGGTGAGCTGGTGCCGGTGCTTTGTATTAAAACCGCGGTATCGCGGTTTTAACACTTTTTAAACTTTATAGCAGAAACTGCTTTGGCGCGGCTACATAGGAAATGCCGCAGGCGTTGCGCGCACGGACGCGCGCAGCGCCGAAGCAGCTTCTGCTATAAAGTTTAAAAAGTGTTAAAACCGCGATACCGCGGTTTTAATACAAAGCACCGGCACCAGCTCACCCTGAGCTGGTGCTCGGTGTTTACAGCTTACACCTACCATTTGAAATGGTAGGTTTCCTTTAAAACACCCAGTGGTCCTTGTGGGAGCGGTGTCATAGTGTTCCAAATAGTCTGAACTAACACTGGACCATTTTTAAGAACACTAAAACTTTATTCTTCTTGAAGGGGTTTGCCCATGAAAGAAAGTTCTCAAATTGTAGTCACCTAGTGAAGTTTACACAATTAAGGTAATTTTTAACCCTTCACAATTTTACTCGGTTTTATTGCTGTTTTGGCTCCTATCACTCTGGTCAGTGTAAGATTCCAAAGTGTGAGTGGGAACTCTCTAAGCTGACACTTCATGATCCCTTTGTGCTATGCGATGCTGTGTGCTGACAATGTGCTTAGATCATCAAGGTACAGGATTATCTACACTTATATTTAGCGTTTGAACATTCCACTAGTATCTGACAGATAGGAAAAGAGATGAGACGGGTCAGAGATGAGCTCAATATAAGCCACATTGGGCCACATTTATTAGAGCCTTTGCGACAGTTTTCTGTCTGACTTTGCACTAGAAAGACCATGCAAAGTGCTTGTATGTGTATTTATAAAGGGCCTGTGCCGCAATTCTACAGAATGAACAAAGTGCATCAGAAAATAAAATGAAAACACATTTCATGAATCTATTGAACACTGCACATAGTGTATCACTATGAGAAATGTGGGCCAACGACTCTCAGCCTTGCTAACTCACCGGTAACATACACAAAGTCAACTCTGCTATATGCCTCCCTCCGAGATAAATACCTTATCTGTGTGTAGCTTGTAGAGTAAGTCGCTACTAGCTGGCAGGAAGTGCCTGTGTGTGAGTGGCTTTTGTAATGCAGGAAGCAGAGGGCACTACAGTGTGCAGACAAGAGAAGCTATTCATGAGAATCCGACCACTGACTTTCGTACGACTGACATTAACTGTCGTATCAAGCGGTAAGCACCAAGACTGATATAGACAGGTTGGAAGTATATCTGTGAAATGCTGTATTTTTGTCAATAACATTGAATTAGAATTTTATTTTGTTATCCTGAGTATATTTAAGACGCTTGTATTCATGGCAATACGCCCTTAAACTTGTCAAGGCTACCTTTTAAGAAGATCAATTGCCACAAGATACGTGGTGTGGCATCTCCTTCACCTCTCCCCTTCCCTATGCTATATGAGTGACTTGTGTGTCTCCAGACTGGTAGACTTAGAACATGAGTATATGCTGAGTTGAGCCTGCTACTAGTAGTGAGGTTTATTGTACCATTGAGTAGTTTATTTCCTCTGGGTTGTCATTGATTTTGGATAAGCAAATTTACGTCAGTAGGTTGATAAACTCTCTGGCGGGTGCTGATAAAACCACCAGGTCACCAGTGAGTCAAGCAGGTTGGATGAAGAAGAATAATGCATGTTCTTAAGCAAGGATGAGGGTAGACAAAAAACGTCCGAAACGAGGTCACGAATCAAATGCTCGGCCTTAGCTGTGCCCACTGGTACAGACAACCACATGACGCATCACCCTTGCCACAAGTCTCACTTACATGGGGTCCTGCTGCTGAGATTTTATTAATAAATTAGGGGGATTAATTATAAGTGATGGTTCTCGTGAAATATTTGAGATTTAGAATTCCCAATTTAGCACATTTTTTATGCTCTGTAACCTAAGGGTGTGCACAATATGTTCACATATGTAGGCAGAATACTGAGTTCTCTGTTTTTCTTTCACAGATGGCGCTCATTGACAGCAGTCGGACAGCGGGTGCCAGGATCTCGATTTATTGCTTTCAAAGTACCACTAAAGGGGGTAAGAAAGGGTGAATGGGGGATTGCGTGAACATTAAAAAAAAAATAAATAAAAAAATAGTTATTTTGAGAATTGTAGGTTAAATTTTTTCCCCTTCGCATTCATTTAATGTCCCGCAGCCTATGAGCAGTAGTGTATATAATTGTCATGTTTCTTCTTAACAGGTCACCAATCAGCGGGTAACCCAAACCCAGAAGTTCACCCCAAAAGATTTAATTGCTGCGATTCGCTCCCAAAATGAAGAGCTGGGTCTTATCATAGACTTGACGAACACAGAGCGTTACTACACCACCAAGGTGAGAGACTCCTCCCCCAGACAGGGATGTGTTTAGAACTAAATGCTTAACATGTGTTGCTACTTACCAAATGCAAGCGTTTCGGTCAAAACACATCTGCGCTTGGGGTGGAGTTACTTGCAATGTGTTAAAAATGTTTTAAAATGCAATTCAACATGTGAGCATGGCTTTAAGGGGTTTGCCACTAATCTAAACCTTTACCAGGGTAAGTAAATGACACTATTAGGGTCACTCATATTGTAATTTCCCCTGTAAAGTTTCTCTGTTGCCCACAGATGTCATATATCTCGTGACGAGCAGCCAGCAGGACCCCCTGTGATGTCCGTAATCCTGATAAAGGAGGCTCCTGTGAACACATACTTTAATGGGATAAGTACATTATTAGGGTCTTGTACTTATCCTGGTAAAGTTTTAGTGGTCAATCCCTTTAAGAGGAGCACAGTTAGAACAGTGACTTTGTAATGTAATACAAACTGTTCTTCTTGTATGCAGGACTTGCCGAAAAGCGTGCAATACGTGAAACTGCACACAGCAGGACTCAAAATCCCAGATGATGCCACCATTCACCAGTTCAAGAGGGTGGTGTATAAATTTTTGGCAGCTAATTCTGATAATGGTGAGTATTTCTAGGATTTCAAAGTTGTAGGAAAGCTTGTGGAAGGGGTTTTCCTCCTTTTATGTATTGATTGGTGGAGTCTGTTGCTTGGGAACTCTGCTATCCGCTATTCCCTGAATTGTAAATCCAACTCTTTGAAGAGATTGGGAATTGTGGCCGAGCTCTCAATTAGGATGTGTAGGTGATCTGCAGTTCTCTGTACCTGCCACTGCACAGAGAACAGGAGATCACCTACTGTCTGACCCACTGCCCAGAGAACAGGAGAACCCCTACTGTCTGACCCACTGCCCAGAGAGCAGGAGAGGACACCTACTGTCTGACCCACTGCCCAGAGAGCGGGAGAGGACACCTACTGTCTGACCCACTGCCCAGAGACAGTGGGCAGTATGTACTAATGCAAAGGAACCTACATATGACACCTCTGCAGTACAATTTACTGAGTTGTAAGAACGTGATGAATCGTAGTAGTAGTAGTAGAAGACCTAGTAATGTGAATTACCAGCAAAAAGCTAGTTTCACTTTGGAATTATTCATAAGGGATATGTAAGGAAATACCTGTGGATCTATCCTGAGAAGGGCTGGAGAGTTTGTGAATACTTTATGTAAAGCATAATTTTAATGATTAGGATAAAAGTTGTTAAAGGGGTTGGTGTCTGCTTTCCTTGTTTTACCAGAAACCCTCTTAAATCACTTTTTTTTTTTTTTTCCTCATTCCACTAGATAAACTCATTGGTGTTCACTGCACAACTGGAATCAACAGGACTGGGCACCTGATATGCAGGTAAGGGAAAGGCGCTGCTCTCAGCAGAAACCTGTAGCAAACACAGGGCCATGATCTGCTGTATGATCTTACAAATATACTCCAACTCATTCAGCAAACTCCTCACTTCTATAACGCAAACCACTGTATAAAATCCTCGATAATTGGGCTATACAAATGTAAAGAGCTGCTGTCACTATTTGGTGGATCGTCACTGCGCGCAGGCTATTCTTCTTATCTTCTCCATACGCTTTCTCTCTTGTTCACATTAGGTACCTGATTGATGTTGATGGATGGAGACCGTTAACTGCATTATCTGGTAAGCCCACAGATATATTTGTGCGTATATCTAAGTACATGTTTATTTTCAAATGGCAACCAAATGACTTTTTTCCATGTCGTTCTGAAGCATTTGGTCAGGCTCGAAGCCACCCAATCGAAGGGACAGTCTACATTGAGGACATTGTGAAAGGACCTCCACGAAGGTAAAGACTCATAGGTCTACAAAGCAAGGTTTTAATAGGTTGTTAGTGTTAAAGATACAAACATTAAAAGGCTTATTTCTTCAATTTCCCTAGTAGGAAAGAGAAAAAAAATTGAATTCTTTCAGTGCCAGTTGTTTTTTTTGTAAAATTTTCACCTCTGGTAAAACCATAAACCATTATCCATAATAAATATAAATGTATCCTGAAGATTATCATATCTATTTTTTCCCCCTAATCTGTACAAGGGAGTTCAGCAGCATATACTACTGTATGCTCATATAGTGGGATAGGCCCTCGAATTCAGCTCCTTTCCGTGAAAGTAGGGGTAGTGAACATCACCAGCAGCCAGTGATTCGCTGATGTTCTGGGTTTCTGAGTGACGTAACCGTCTGTTTGAACAGTTAAATCACTGGGGAAACGCCCACACCGTACATTCAGTAGAGTCCGGTGATGGGTGCCATACAATTGCATCCATCCCCCATAGCCTGTAATGGTCTCCACTGTGCACTTAATCTGTTCCCTACAGGAAGCAGGGTGAAGAAACACAGCTGGCTTCACTTTGCATCCAATGTTTCCTCCCCTGCTGGATGCGACATATACGGAGAGGACTGAGGGTGATGTCACACATGGTGTTTTTGGGCCGTTTATATTTTGTGCATTTTCAGATTTTTAAAAACGCATGCGTTTTTGTCCGGTTTTCCGAATTTGCTCAATTGAAAAGGGACAAAAATGCATGCGTTTTTAAAAACCGGATGCGCTTTTTAACGCATGCGGTTTTTACAATCGGCCTAAAAACACCATGTGTGACATCACCCTGAGGCAAAAAGGTCTCCACTGTAAGGATTCCTGGCCTACACGATGAACGTGTCCAAAAAGCCGAATCTGACCCTTTAACTATATATTTTATTGAAGGAACTATGAACAGAAGGCTATCAAAGTAGCCTCGCACCTTTTTGACAAAAATTCTTGAAATAAAATGCATGAAAACTCATACCTCATATGACACATTTGATATTCTATATACCGCAACAGAAACTTGTCCTCAAATATCTCAAGACATAAGCAATGGGCTCTATTCCCCTGCTGAAAGCCAGAATATTCATCCTTGGCATCAAATAAGACAAAATCTTAACGCGCCTGCTTGTTCTTTTGCTGTTTTCTGTAATTTTTTTAATGCGTTTTTTTTGTTGTTGTTGTTTTTATTAGTAATGCTGGCATAGATTTGCCTCCGACCATTGAAGAAACACGAGCATGGGATACTGGAACCTTGTATGAATCTGATAAATTCCCAAAGTGAGTGTCTACAATTGTGCACAGTCTTCTAACTACCCATTGCAAGTACAGACACAGCGGCAGGTAGCAAGGATCTTTAAAACTTGGAGGCAGCTGTCTATTCGCATACATATATATGTCACTATACGTTCCAAGGACAGATCTGGGGGATCCTTAAAACATATGGCACAGACGTATTCCTCCGTCATGCTTATACAGTGAAATATTTTGCCCGCTGGCTCCTCCTCCCTCCTTAATCCGGTGGGTTGGAGTGAACAACGGCAGCAGCTGATGTTAGGCTTCTGATTTACAGGGCTTTTCTCCAGTGATGTCACTGTCCCTTATATGGACAGTGACATCATCAGCGTGACATCCCTCTTGCTTAGCGACATATCTGCTCAGTGAGCCTGAAGGAGGAATGCATTACACTGCGTTCACTACCCACAGGCTTATATTGCCTCCGTTGTGCGTATTATATTGCCTAGCAGGAGGGAGCCGGATGGAAAAACGGAACTTGATAAGTCTTTCCATCCTGTTTTTATTACAGTATATGTTGATACTGGTAAGAGACAGGCAACAGCTATGCCTCTGTCTGCCAGTATATGTCGGTGTGTACGCTCAGCATATACAACGGGAGCTTCCCAATGCAGAGAACATACTAAAAACAGTATGCGAGTCGTTCATTAGTTGCTGGTTGAAAATTCCTGAGATTCTTCTCTTCGGTTGGATCACATGATGACCCCCCTTTATAAGGATATGTACACTGTCCTCCAATAAGGCGAAGGTAGTGCTAGTTGTAGCTGTTCTGATGCATTATGTGATAAATGGCAAATAACACTGTCCTGCAGGAAGAGCGGTGCAGGGATAGAGTGCTTCTTTAACAGGAATGTGTAGTTTAAAAGTCAAGATAACAACTTCTCCCTGCAGGTCTATTCGTGTCTTCACATAGATATGACCCTGGCTTGCATAGTGGGACAAGTACTGCATGAAAAAACATGGCTTAATCCCCAGAAATATAATCTAAAGACTTTCATAAATATCTGCTTCTTCAACAGCGTTTGTCACTGTCAGGCAAAGTCTTAAAGGTTCTTTGCTGGTATAAAACTACCATACTTCCATAAGGCAGTATCTTCAGATGATGGATATTCTTTCAATAGTGCTCCCTGTATAGAGACACATCTGTGCCTATGATCCACATTGAATGTTTTTGGAAATGTGAAACTCGCTTATATTCTTTTTTATGTGATCTACTTCTTACAGGCCAGGTGACACCGTCAAACCATTACTTGAGCTCATCCCAGGAAATGAACATGCAGATTTTGATGCTCGTGATCGAAGACCAGTACCACTGAGAGATGAGTATCACGAAGGCAGAGACTTCTTCAGCTCAAGGCCTGAACTTAGAGGACGAAGGCCACCACTGGAAGATATGGCAGGCGATCTCGATTTACGTGAACGAAGACCTGGTGATTATAATCCAGATGGCAGATTTAACCCCGAACTAGAAAGCCTGAGGCCTCTTTTGGATGCTAGAGATAGGCAGAGGCCACGTGGACTGCCACATGAGCATATGCTCTATGATGATCGATATTCAGGGCTAGGTTATCCTGAATATGATGAGGTATATGATGAAATCGAAGCTGAATATGCGATGTGGCCATTAAACCACGATTTAGACTTTAGAGAGAGAGTGCTCCGACATCCGTATTATGACATGGAAGATGAAGGTCCGTGGTATGATCCCCGAGAGTGGGAAGCAATGAATGATTCTTATCAAGGTCCTTTTCATGAAAGAATGAACCCAAGAAATGCAAGACCTTTAGAAGGCCCTATGAATGCAAGGAGAGCACAACTTCGCGGAGGTGAGCCTTTAAATAATATGATGAACCCCCGTGATAGACGAGACATGGAAGGTCCTATACCTGAAAGAATGCACCCAAGAGATCCAAGATTTATGGAAGGGGCTGTCAATGAAAGGTATCCCCAAAGAGATGCCCAGGGGAATAGAAATGCTATGGATGACAGGATGCGCTTAGATGATGTAATGGAAGGCCCAGGGACTAGTCGACAATATCCCAGGGATCCACAACAAACGGTGACTTCTACCATTGAACGTATGCAGGCGACAGTAGCAAGACTTAAGGAGCTTCCTGTAAATAAGAGGTCAAACCCTAGGGAAGCTCAGCGGATGGAAAATCCTATGGTTGATCAAATACCCCAAAGGGATGCAAGAGCCTTAAATCGTTCAGCACAAGACATGATGCCCCCCAGAGATCCAAGAACCATGGAGGCCCCCATGACTGCAAGAGTGCCTCCAAGGGTTGATCGGCCAATGGAGGGGACCTCAAATGATCAGACACATGCAAGAGAAGGCGCCATGTATGAAAGTGCAACACTAAGAGATCCCCGAACCATGGAAGGGCCAAGGAATGAGCAAATGTACCAGAGGGATGCACACTCCATGGAAGGGCCAAGGAATGAGCAAATGTACCAGAGGGATGCACACTCCATGCAGGGGCCTATGAATGAACAAATGAATCCCAGAGACCCCCGAACTATGGAGGGATTTATGAATGAAAAGATGTACCAACGTGGGGCTGAGTATCCGGTAACCCCACAAAGAGACTTCATGAGTGACCCAAGGTAAAAGCATACAAATTTTTTTTTTTTTATATATAAAATATAATATTTTTGTGTCCTCTTAGTTCCTTGTATGCCTGTGCTTTATTCTCTTACTAGACTTTATCTTATTTTCCTTCCTCCAGACCTTTTGAAGGAAGAAAGATGAATCCATCTGAAGATTCACTAAGAGGAGCCAACAGATTCACTCCGTATCCTCCTGTTATGAAACCAGCACAACCCCCTGAGGTCCCCAGAGGAATGCCGAGACCTGACAATAGAGACCCCCGGGATATGCCGCTGCCACCGCCGCAGGAGCCCGTCCACTTCCAACCAAGGAGCCGATTTAACTGAAAATTGTCAACCTTATGATTTTCTCCTATAGAAATACGTATCGGTAGATGTAAAGTTTTCATGTACTACTTTGTAAAATGTCATAGATGTGTTACATATGATCTTTTTTTTTCCCCACTAACCTCTCGTGTAGGGTACCTTCTTCCTATTATTGTGCTCTATAATTGGGGATAAACTATAAGTGAAAAATACTGATTCAAGATTTGTATTTTGAGGCAGGGGATATGGGTCACCTGTGTAGCGGAGCGGGTGCTACCGTACATGACCACGGGGTAGCCGTGGCCTCATATTGTTCTCATTAAAAATTCTTTCGGATGCCACAACTAGAAACTTCTCTTGGCATCCATAATCCTTAGCGTCACACAAAGCAGGAAGCCATGTTGCCCTTCTGCTGGAGGCTGCTTTTCCATTTATACTTAAATTGTATTGCGTCTCCAAGCCCATGGCTTATAAGGGAACATGCACGCAGTTCAAGGGGCTTTAGAGAATTGATTTATTAGAAACTTAGTTTATTTTTAGAAACGACCCTGCACCTGTCTATTGGGCTTCCAGTTTTGCAGCTCCATCACCATGTTCCTCCTTTGGACAAGTGTGGTGTTTTTGGAAGTTATCTGACATGTTCTTCCTACATTGAACAGCCCTGTTTATCATTAAATCTCAGATAACACCATGATGCAAAACCAAATAACGAAAGGTTATTGTTGATTTCCCTTTTAAGGCCCTAGAAGTATTTCAATGTAGGCCATACTGCTGAATGTGCTGAATTCAATTCATTTTTGACTGTAATATGTAATCAGATATTAAACTTGACCTGCTGTGTTGTGTTTCCTACGTGCTGTATGCAATTTTATTTTTCTTTTAATTACTTGAGTTTGTCTTCCCAAAAACGCTGCTGTGGTATTAAAGCTTAGACGCACCTATATGCTAGGAGAGAGTCCCTGAAATATTATGATTATTAGAAATAATTGGGATCTGTATACAGATATAATATTATATTATAAAAGCTGGGAGTCTCTTTATGTATAACCATTATGTGTGTTACAGAAACTGCAACAAGACCACACACCGCAATAAGACAGTTGTAGCAGGATGCAATGCATTATGTGGCTTGTAGGTGACCACCATAAAGTGTGAATACTCTGGACTCTTCCACTTTCTCTCCTGTTTAGTTCTGCACCTTGGGAGTAGAATGAGCTGGGGCTACTTACTGGACTGAAATAAAACGTGTCCTTGTGGTCCAGAAAATGTCTCAATTGACCTATTAAAGCTAATTGATACGTTTGCTATGAATGCTGAACAAAGACGGCGCATGGCTAAACAGTGAACGTTTTCATAGACCAATATCTATTAGGTTTAATGTTAAAATGATGGTCTCTAAGAGGTGTTCAGCAAGACCATTATATATCATATACTGCGGCTGGAGTTACATGTAGCTTTGTAGTGGAAAGGTTGAAATCTTTAGGAGACTTCAGGGGGCTTCTTGATGCACCATGTTGCCCTATATCAGTGATGGTGAACCTTTTAAAGACTGAGTGCCCAAACTACAACCAAAATCCACTTATTTTCTCTGATGTGCCATTTTAAGCAGTAACTTATTGCTACCTGTTCTTCCACTTCTTTAATGTATCGGCCACCAATACAGTTGAAACAAGGTGTGCAAATTCAGACTCTCATTGTAGCTTCTCTTCAGGGTCTCTCTGTTTAGGAAGAATGATGGGTCCAGCATGAGGACCTCCAAAGATAATGCACTTCTTTCAACACCTTCTCACTTTTCAAGCAGTTCCAAACAGTCAATGAAGTGTCGCTGTAAAATAGTACTGAGCGCAGCATCTCATAAGTTGCCTGGGACTGCAGGAAGATTTAATGGATTTGTTCCTGTTTCATGAACTCTGTCCTGGGCTGATGGCCTGAGTGCCCACAGAAAGGGCTCTGAGTGCCACCTCTGGCACCAGTGCCATAGGTTTGCCATCACTGCCCTATGCCTAGGGGACATATACAAATAAAATAATCCATTACAGACTCAAGTATAAGCTGAGTTTTTCAGCACAAAATATGTGCTGAAAAAAAACCCAAAATGGGTTTATAGAAACCAAAAAAACAAAGTCAATACAGGCAGTCCCCGGGTTACATACAAGATGGGGTCCGTAGGTCTGTTCTCAAGTTGAATTTGTAAGTAAGTCGGAACTGTATATTTTAAAATGGTAGATCCAAACAAAAAATTTTTGCCCCAGTGACAATTGGTGTTTCAAAATTTTTTGCTGGAATTGAACCATGGATTATCAATAAAGCTTCATTACAGACACCTTACAGCTGATCATTGCAGTCTGGGACTATAGTAACATCCAGAGAGCTTCACCAGAGGTCACAGTGGGCAGAGGGGTCCGTCTTTAACTGTGGGTCGTCTGTAAGTCGGGTGTCCTTAAGTAGGGGACTGCCTGTACTCTCCTTTCTTTTTCTTCCAGTGGCTGGTCCGTGCACCCTAGCGACGCACAGGCTTTGATGCCAGCAGGTGGTTTGACCTGCCGCTGGGAGAAAGGCCTGTAGGGGGGACAATGTGGGCGCAGAGCAGAAGCAGTACTAGCAAGAGTGAGCCAATTCTGCGATTTGAAATTTGTTTTTATTTTTTTTTACTTAAAAATAGGGATTATGCCTAAATCTGGACACAACTGCCAATATAATGCAGTACAGGCGGTCCCCTACTTAAGGACACCCGACTTGCAGAGGACCCCAAGTTTCAGACGGACCCCTCTGCCCCCTGTGATCTCTGGTGAAGCTCTCTGGATGTTACTTTACTCCCAGGCTGCAATGATCAGCTGTAAGGTGTCTGTAATGAGGCTTTATTGATAATCATTGGTCCAATTACAGGAGAAAAATGTTCAAAACTCCAATTGTCACTGGGGCAAAAAAATTGTCTACAATTATAAAATATATAGTTTTGACCTGCATACAAATTCAACTTAAGAACAAACCGATGGAAGCTATCCTGTACATAACCCTGTATTTATGGGAAGACATAGGGTTAGATATCACATATCTTCTTGATCAATTTTCAGGTAAAGCAAAGTAATATGCAGGGAAACGGATCTGCAATGCAAAGTGATGTGGCCTATGGATTTTTAAAGCCAATGTAAATCAAATTATGCTGTTGATTTTCATTTTAACAATGTAAAGGTTAAGCTCCACAGAGGTCAGGGAGCACAACCAGATTTTGCTGCAGAATCTATAATAATTCAGAATATTTGTTAATCAGGTGCCCAAGAGGTTAAATTAATGTGACAATCGTGACATTCTTTAGTTCACACGGCTCTATATCAAGTCTGGCCAATTCAGCAGCGGTAAGAATAGAAAATAGGAAGAATGTTAGAGGTCAGATACTATTATTATCAGCACTCTGATTTATTCTGCACAGTCACGTTACTTGGGGCGGGCGCTGGCCACCTCCAGCTTAGTTTGCATTTGCCTAATGATTCCCAGTTTGATGCAAAATCAATCCCTCCATCTTGTTTTGATAAGATATTCACTAGCAACCAATCAAAAATTATTTTTTTTTGGAGAAAACTTTTCAAGGTTGCCATGGGCAACTATAAAACTTTTTCTGTATCAAATTTCCTGTGTGGCAATCCTTCAGAAAAATATCCACCATGGGGTCAGCAGCATGCCCAGGCATTGTAGAAAGGTCATATAGGCTTGTGAAGGTCACACTTCTGAGCCTCAGCGGGAGCATGGCCAGACATTGTAGGGAGATCGTACAGGCAGGTAGAGACTGCACACACTACTAAGCCTCATCAGGAGCATTTCAAGACATTGTAGGAAGATCTTAAAAGCACATGGAGGCCGCACCCTACTGAGCCTCATCAGGATCATGTCCAGACATTGTAGGGAGGCCATACAGGCACGTGGAGGTTGCACACACTGCTGAGCCTCTTGAAAGCATGCTCAGACATTGTAGAGAGGTCATACAGACTACTGAGCTTCATCAGGAAAATGCCCAGACATTGTAGGGAGGCCATACAGGCACGTGGGGGCTGCACACACTGCTGAGCCTCATTGGAAGCATGCTCAGACATTTCAGAGAGGTCATACAGACTACTGAGCTTCATCAGGAAAATGCCCAGACATTGTAGGGAGGCCATACAGGCACATGGGGGCTGTACACACCATTGAGCCTCATTGAGAGGTCATACAGGCTACTGAGCTTCATCAGGAGAATGCCCAGAGATTGTAGGAAGTCCATACAGGCACGTAGAGGCTGCACACACCACTGAGCCTCATTGGAAGCATGCTCAGACATTGCAGTGAGGTCATGCAGTCTACTGAGCCTCATCATGAGCATGCTCAGACATTGTATGACATTGCCATACAGGGATTAGAGAGTCATATCCCCAGCATACCCAGACATTGTAAGGAGGCCATACAGGCAGATGGAGGCTGCACACAATACTGAGCCTCATCAGAAGCATGCTCAGAAATTGTAGGGAGGTCATACATACTACTGCGCCTCATGAGAAGCATGCCCAGACATTGTAGGGAGGTTATATAAGCACGTGGAGGCTGCACACACTACTGAGCCTCATCAGGAGCGCTCCCAAACATAGTAGAGAGGTCATACAGGCAATATAGAGCCATATCAGCAGCAGGCTCAGACATAGTAGGGAGGTCATACAGGCACTACAGAGCCATATCAGGGCAAGACCCAGGATTTGTAGGGAGGTCATACAGGCATGTGGAGGTTGCACACACTACTGAGCCTCATCAGGAGCATGCCCACACATTGTAGGGAGGTCATACAGGAAAATGGCAGGCGGCTTGCACCACAATACTGAGCTCATCAGGAGCATGCCCACACATTGTAGGGAGGTTATACAGGCAGTGGAGGGCTGCCACACAATACTGAGCCTCATCCGAAGCATGCCAGACATTGTAGGGAGGTCATACAGGCACATGGAGGCATTTCCACTGAATTTTGATCAGCTTGAAATGAGATTCTTCCACTTTGATTTGAGTTTTATTTCCAAATCCAGACTTTTATTCCAAATCCACTCCTAATCATTTTGGAGTGGTAGGTTTTTTGGGTGTGGAGGGCCCCCATGCAAACATGGAGGAACATACAAACCTTTGCAGATGTTAACCTTGGGACTTTGAACCCAGGTACCCAGCATGCAAGGCTGTAATGCTAAACACTAAGCCACCATATATGTTCAGGAAAATACAGACAAGGACTGGAGTATAGCATTCATGGAAGGGAAGACGAGGTCAGTTACTTGGGTTTATCTAGTCCTGTCTCCGCAAAAGTCAGAAGCTTAACACACCCGACGCTGTAATCATGGTCATTACAATATAGTAAGGACACAGGATCATGCATCAAACCTGGAAGATCTTCTGCAGAAAAGGACATGCACAGACTGGAATCTCTAAGAAACTGGAATGCTTTGAACATCAAAGAAGCCAAAAAGTGTCATAAGGAGCAGTGGGCTTAAATTCCTTGAGTGTGGCAGTAGTATGTTCAAGAGTGTATCAGAATTCTAAAGTGGGAGCATAGTATGTATCATTTTAGACATACAGATGCTCTGGTAACACACATTTGTATTACAGATCTTTTGTTTCCTCTTCAATGACAATTGAGATTTGCAGCCCACACGTTTTGTGCTGATCATTTTTTCACATATACTTTGTCAGGGATATCAGTCAGGGATTTATATCCCTGTATTGACTAACATACGCTCACGGCCACTTTATTAGGTAAATCATGCTAGTAACGGGTTGGCCCCCCTTTTGCCTTCAGAACTGCCTCAATTCTTCGTGGCATAGATTCACAATGTGTGGAAGCATTCCTCAGAGATTTTGGTCCATATTGACCGATGGCATCACACAGTTCCGCAGATTTGTCAGTGCACATCCATGATGCGAATCTCCGTTCCACCACATCCCAAAGATGCTCTATTGGATTGAGATCTGGTGACTGTGGAGGCCATTTGAGTACAGTGACCTCATTGTCATGAAGAAACCAGTCTGAGATGATTCCAGCTTTATGACATGGCGCATTTACTCTGCTGAAAGTAGCCATCAGATGTTACAGGGTACATTGTGGTCATAAAGGGATGACATGGTCAGCAACAAACTCAGGTAGGCTGTGGCATTGCAACAATGCCCAATTGGTACCAAGGGGCCCAAAGAGTGCCAAGAAAATATCCCCACACCATGACACCACCACCACCAGCCTGAACCGTTGATACAAGGCAGGATGATCCATGCTTTCATGTTGTTGACAGCCAAATTCGACCCTACCTCCGAATGTCGCAGCAGGAAATCGAGACTCATCAGACCAGGCCAACGTTTTCCAATCTTCTTAATGTCCACATTCGATGAGTTGTGCAAATTGTAGCCTCAGTTTCCTGTTCTTAGCTGAAAGGAGTGGCAACCGGTGTGGTCTTCTGCTGCTGTAGCCCATCTGCCTCAAAGTTCGACGTACGGTCGTTCAGAGATGCTCTTCTTGCCTACCTTGGTTGTAACGGGTGGCGATTTGAGTCATGTGCCTTTCTATCAGACTCGAACCAGTCTGCCCATTCTCCTCTGACCTCTGGCATCAACAAGGCATTTCGCCCACAGAAACTGCCGCACTGGATGTTTTTTCTTTTTCGGACCTCTCTGTAAACCTAGAGGGTTGTGTGTGGAAAATCCCAGTAGATCAGCAGTTTCTGAAATACTCAGACCAGCCCTTCGACCAAACAACCATGCCACGTTCAATCACCTTTCTTCCCCATACTGATGCTCGGTTTGAACTGCAGGAGTGTGTCTTGACCATGTCTACATGCCTAAATGCACTGAGTTGCCGCCATGTGATTGGCTGATAGAAATTAAGTGTTAACGAGCGTTGGACAAGGTGTACCTAATAAGTGACCACTTGTGGGGAGCTTATACGTAAAATGTACAACTCGGTATGCAAGTAAGCTCCTTAACTCCCCCTAGTAGTAGCTGCCCTGCACAATGTTAAGGGGGGTTCCCATGAACGAAAATTCGCAAATCTCATCCACTAGTGATGTTAACACAATCATTTTTAACCCTTCAAAATTTTACTGCTGTTTATTCCTGTTTTAGCTCCTATCACTCAGTGATGGTCAGTGGTAAGATTCCAGGTCGTGGGCGGGGACTCTAAGCAGACACTTCATGATTCAACTAGTTCTGTGAGCTGACAATGTGGTTAAGATTATCAGGGTCCAAGTTTATATACACTTTATTTCGCTTCTGAACATTAGGACTAGTATCTGACACATGATGACAGATCAATGATGCGATCCATGAGATGCATATAACACACAATTACCCAGTCAGCTCTTCGATCTCTGCAAGATGCACACATACCATACAGTGCTCAGGATATAGTAACCATACAATGCACACATACCATACAGTGCTCTGGTATATAGTGCCATACAATGCACACATACCCTACAGTGCTCAGATATATAGTACCATACAATGCACACATACCATACAGTGCTCTGGTATATAGTGCCATACAATGCACTCATACCATACAGTGCTCAGGTATATAGTACCATACAATGCACACATACCATACAGTGCTCTGGTATATAGTGCCATACAATGCACACATACCATACAGTGCTCTGGTATATAGTACCATACAATGCACACATACCATACAGTGCTCAGGTATATAGTACCATGCATGCAACACTACCATACAGTGCTCTGGTATATAGTGCATACAATGCACAAATACCATACAGTGCTCTGGTATATAGCGCATACAATGCACAACATACATACAGTGCTCTGGTATATTGTCCATACAATGCACACATACCATACAGTGCTCAGGTATATAGCGCCATACAATGCACACATACCATACAGTGCTCAGGTATATAGTGCCATATAATGCACACATACCATACAGTGCTGTGTTATATAGCACTATACAATCCACACATACCCTACAGCGCTTAGGTATATAGTGCCATACAATGCACACATACTATACAGTGCTCAGGTATATAGCGCCATACAATGCACACATACCATACAGTGCTCAGGTATATAGCGCCATACAATGCACACATACCATACAGTGCTCAGGTATATAGTGCCATACAATGCACACATACCATACAGTGCTCAGGTATATAGTGCCATACAATGCACACATACTATACAGTGCTCAGGTATATAGCGCCATACATGCACACTACATACCGTGCTCAGGTATATAGTGCCATACAATGCACACATACTATACAGTGCTCAGTATATAGCGCCAACAATGCACACTACCATACGTGTAGGTATCATATAGCCATACATGACACCATACCATACAGGTTCAGGTAAATACAATCCACACACGGGTGCTCTGGTATATAGTTGCCATACAATGCTATATATTGCTGGCAATGGGTCCAGATAGATTGGGCCATACAGCACATGGAATATATGATGGTGCTCTGGTATATAGCGCCATACAGTGCACACATACCATACTGTACTCGGGTAAATGACAATGCACACATGCGGTTTCAGTATTCGCGCAACAATACCTTTTATTGCCATGTATGTTCAGATAGATAGTGCCAGGCAGTAGATGTATATTACAATGAAGTTCTTAGATAAACAGGCCATATGGTGCCCAGTGACTACATGGCCTTGTTTATGGCACTTGGGTGGGTCCATGCAACAGTGGCAGAACTCTGCCATAAGTAGCCGTTTAGGACTGCTAGGGGGCCCGCACACAGAGGGGCCCGCAGGCTGCTCAGTGGCCGTCACTCTTGCATCTATAATCAATACTAGTTACGCCTCTGAAGGAGAGCTGCTCTCACAACTATTTGTTAAGCAAGAATAGCTGACAATCTACATGGGGAATCTGTGATTTGCAGAAGTATTACATGTACACTCAAAAGTCAACATATTCAGAACTTCAATTACAAGAATGTAACTGGAGGGGAAACCTGACTGGCCAGTCCACAATGTGGGTTTTTCTTCCTACTCCACAATATATACACAAATTGCTCCAAACACCATGATGTACACCATGTTTACCTAACAGAGGTAAAGCTTAAGAACAATGAAGATCCCCCTAGTCATGTTGTGGAGCATGAGCACAGATTGTACCTGATGGAAAACTTAGGCACGGTAAGATTACAACATCGCACGCAAGCTCCCAACCCTTGGTTGTTGCTTTGCCCCCACATCGGTCTCACCGCTCACCATCTATGGGTCCTGCACTTACCTACTGCATAACCCGATGTCAACAATATTCACTTTGTTGACATCTGGATTCATAAAGGACCTACCACAACCAGTGTACTTGCACCCTCGGCAGTGCACTGTAGTGAATATACAGGGAGTCTTCCACCTCCACCAAGTGTTACAACTTACCGGCAGCATGTTGTAGAGAATGATCTGTGATTTCCCAAATACCTTTATTGTTTTTGTCCGTTATTCTATTTACAAGATATTCCCAGTTTAATCCGTATGCTAATGTGACGGTTGGATGCACCCTGTGGCATCTCCTCAGCAACCCGTGCACTGGTTTCTGCCTCAATACCTTTGTTCTCCTCTCAGTGTCACCATATGCTTCCCACAAGACAAATCTCTGACGGAGAGAGTAGTGATCCTGATGTTAAGGACACCGACTGCCTCATTAGCATACAAATTCAACTGGGAATCTCTTGAAAATCACATTGTATTTCTCACAACATGCGCCAACAGATAATGAGGTTTGGTGGAGGAGATGACTTCCGTTTAAGGAGTTTCTGGCCATTTTGATACTGGTGGCCTATTGACACCCATACCACCACAACAATCAGATGTTCTGGGTATCCTTGGGTCACAGGGATAAGTCGAAAGCGAAGGCTCTATTCCCCGGATAGTTGTTGTGCTCTACTTATGTTCATTGGCTAGCGACGGAGCTACAGTTCCCCAGGTGAAAGCTCTGATCAGTGCAGGTTTAAGGAATGAATAGACAATCCCTTTAAGACGTTTGTCACCGGAGGGCTTGGAAGGGATACTGGGCACTGTTCTAAATAAAGTCATTGGTTACTACTGTCATGGTGTGTCCAAGGCTGCAGGTTTCCTAAAATATTATAGTATCAATGGTAGGTAATCATTGGGTCTAGACCAACTGAAACAAATCATATTGAATCATGGCATAAAGCTGAGAGCTCCATCCAGCATGTAGTGGCGTGTTTGGGATATCTGTAGGCCGTCTGTAGAAAAAATTCCCCCTACACCAAAGACATGAATTAACACCTTTAATTGGGCACCTATACCTTAACCCATTTTACATGTGGTGGGATCCATCACCAACCATACATTTACAACAAATCTAAACATTGTCCCTGTAAGCCCCTGATACTTAAACCTAGGGCGCGCACGGGATGAGCGGTAGAGTGGTAGCACTTTCCTTCTGCAGCGCTGGAGTCCTGGGTTTGAGTCCCCCACCCAGGTCAACGTCTGCAAAAGAGCTTGTATGTTCTCTCTGTGTTTGCATGGGTTCTTGGGTCCTCTAGTTTCCTCCCCCCCTCCAAAACATACTGGTAGGTCTTTAGATTGTGAGCCCCACGGGGACAGGGACCAATACAGGATGTCACCAGTGGTCAGTGGTGGCGTTTTTCTGAAAAGATCAGACATTTTTGCTCTAGTAATTAGTATTACATAATTAATGAATATATGAGATAAAATAGAGACGTTTTTAGAGGCTTGTGATGGCACGGGTCACCTGTACAGGTTATTAATGACTATTTATTCAACTTCCCTGCACATTGTTCCTGTTCATCGTTTCCTCGTGTCATCTCCCCCTCCTGCCCCGCTCCCATGTCATCATCTCTCCTCCGCTGCTTCTATCCACAAGCCGCCGCCGCCCTTCCCTCCGGGTCACGCCCCCTCCGGGACGCCCTCTCCCCACGCCGCCAGCCTAATCGTAGAATCCTGTCAATCCGCGCCGCGAGCCCGCCTGTAACGGCGCCTCCCATTGGCCGCCTGCTGGCCATGTAACCAATCAGACCGCGGCTACCATGGTGGAAGGAATAAATACAGATGGCTCCTCATATAAAGCCAGGCATCTGGCTCCTCCGCCGCCGCGATAAAATAACGGCTTTAATTCGTTTTAAACGGCAAAGCGCTTCCGCTGTGGCCCCGAGGAGTGAACAGCTCCTAGTGACCGCGGAGACGGACATAGAAGCCGGCTGGGTGTGGCCGGGGAAGAAGTGGCTGCCATGCACTAGACGCATCAGCCTTGTCCCGGAGGCTGAGGCGAGGTCTAAGCCTGGAATCTAGGCCCGGCTGTGTCCCGGCCCTGTGCTCAGCCCCGCTCTCTGCAGCGCGGTGGGCCTGCGTCTCCGCCGTGGGAAGCGTTCTCCAGGCCGCCATGGCCGTGTCCAGGTTGGTATGAGCCGGGATAGGAGGGCGCAGCAGGCCGGTGCACCACACAATGCCCGCCCCCAACATGTGACCTCCCCAGCCCCCCACCAACTCTCTGGGCCTCGGGAGTTCCACTAAAGTCAGAAATATCCACAGAAGTGTTTTTTAATTTTTTAATTATATTGAGTAGTTTACTGCTCATGGAAAAGCTGGGTGCTCCCATCACCGATCTGGAGCATGGCACGACATTTCCTATAGTCCTGAACAGACAGGTCTTGTGCCTATAATCATTTCTTACATGAAGATTTATTTACTCTACAATGTGTCCCCCTGGGAAAGATGGGTGCCACTGTCAAAGCATCTTGGATTAGGTCCACTCAACTTCCTATAGTCTGATCAGAAGGTCTTATGCCGATGATACATTCTACATGCTAATTTAGTCTATCTATATATTGGTGCCAACGTCACAGCAGCCTGGATTAGGGCACTCAGCTTCCTATAGTCCCGATCAGCACGTGTTCTTAGTTAACTTCTTACATGCAGAATTTTAATCTCTCCATCAGATGCCTGGGGAAGCTGGGTGCTAGCTGTTACTTGCTTTCCCTACCCTGATAAACCAGATCTGTTGCTTCGTGTATAGATGCTAAGTTTGGTCCCTTCTATTATCTGGTATTAAGGTTTCAGATAAAATGTTGTCCCACCACTTACAGCTTACTCAACCTTTCTGATAGTTCTGATTAAAAGGTTGGTTCTTTAGATACAGAATGTCATTCTTGTCAGGGATCTGGGAAATTTTGTCTTGGCTCATGTCACCCAGTTGTACATGAAGTGATATAAGTAGGTCTAATGCTCTTTGTTTAGATAAAGTCGGCCACCTCTGTAACGTTGACAGCGAGTCTCCAGGAAATCTGGGTGTCCACTTTAAAGCATCCTAGTTCATGTCACTCAGTCAGAACTGGTTATCAGGATTATAGGAAAGCTGAGTTACATGATGCATTCCCCGATGACTGTCTTGTAGAAGGGCTGTAACTAAACTAAGTGTTAGCCATACCTGTCAGGATTAAAGAGAGGCTGGATCTTCTATAATCGGGCATGTTGGGTGCCCACTTACAGCATCCTTGATCACGCCACTCAGCTTTCCTATAATCTAAGCAGGCTGATTTTGCTCTTTAAAATTAGATACAGAATATGCCCACCCCCCTTAATGATCAGTCAATGTATGGGAAAGCTGGGTGGCAGTGATCATGGTGTTAAGAATTAAAAATTCCAGAAAATGTTTAGGCAAGCCCAGGATTTAAAGTCCTTTAAGGAAATGAGAGATAAATAAACAATTAAGGGAAGGAGAGGGGGGGGGGGGGTAGTATGCTGCAGATATGATACTTTACGTATTTGTCATGCATCTGCGGGATCGGCCGCACTGCACATTAACCCCATCAAAGACCTGCTCATCAGAATGAATGTGTGATGGTACTGGACCTGCACAGTGCCCCCCCCCCCCCCCCAACACACAATTTTTCATATAGGTTCAGAAAATGGTGACTTCCAGCTTCTATAGGCTTACAACAACTTTATTTCTCTAATTTGCAATAGTCCCAGGTCCCTCCCAATGTATCTCCGCTCAGCTTTGCAAATGCTCTGTCTGTCTCAGGTGGTTATTGTGTATATGGTGACACGGGCTGGATTGGGCTACGTGGACATTGTAGGGAGGTCATACAGGCACATGGAGGCTGCACACAATACTGAGCCTCATCAGGAGCATGCCCAGACATTGTAGGGAGGTCATACAGGCATGTGGAGGCTGCACACAATACTGAGCCTCATCAGAAGCATGCCCAGACATTGTAGGGAGGTCATACAGGCACATGGAGGCTGCACACAATACTGAGCCTCATCAGGAGCATGCCCAGACATTGTAGGGAGGTCATACAGGCACATGGAGGCTGCACACAATACTGAGCCTCATCAGGAGCATGCCCAAGTACTAGCAAGAGTGAGCAATTCTGCGATTTGAAATTTGTTTTTATTTTTTTACTTAAAAATAGGGATTATGCCTAAATCTGGACACAATTGCAATATAATGCAGTACAGCGCGGTCCCCTACTTAAGGACACCCGACTTGCAGAGGACCCAAGTTTCAGACGGACCCCTCTGCCCTGTGATCTCTGGTGAAGCTCTCTGGATGTTACTTCTACTCCCGGGCTGCAATGATCAGTGTAAGGTTGTCTGTAATGAGGCTTTATGATAATCATGGTCCAATTAAGGAGAAAAATGTTCAAAACCCAATTGTCACTGGGGCAAAAAATGGTATACATTATAAAAATAGTTTTGACCTGCATACAAATTCAACTTAAGAACAAAAACCGATGGAAGCTATCCTGTAATAACCTGTATTTATGTGAGACATTAGGGTTAGATGTCAATATCTGCTTGAATAATTTTCAGGTAAAGCAAAGTATAGCAGGGAAACAGATCTGCAATGCAAAGTGATGTGGCCTATGGATTTTTAAAGCCAATGTAATCAAATTGCTGCTGATTTCATTTTCACAATGTAAAGGTTAAGCTCCACAGAGGTCAGGGAGAAACAACCAGTTTTTGCCTGCAGAATCTATAATAATCAGACTATTGTAATCAGGTGCCCAAGAGGTTAAATTAATGTGACAATCGTGAATTCTTTGTTCACACGGCTCTTATATCAAGTCTGGCCAATTCAGCAGCGGTAAGAATAGAAAATAGGAAGAATGTAGAGGTCAGATATATTCTATTCAGCACTCTGAATTATTATGCACAGTCACGTTACTTGGGGCGGGAGCGGGCCACCTCCAGCTTAGTTTGCATTTGCCTAATGATTCCACAGTTTGATTGCAAAATCCAAAACAATCCCTCCGGCTTGTTTTGATAAGATATTCACTAGCAACCAATCAAAAATTATTTTTTTTTGGAGAAAGCAAACTTTTCAAGGTTGCCATGGGCAATATAAAACTTTTATGTATCAAATTTCCTGTGTGGCAATCCTTCAGAAAATATCCACCATGGGGTCAGCAGCATGCCCAGGCATTGTAGAAAGGTCATATAGGCTTGTGAAGGTCACACTCGAGCCTCAGCGACGGAGCATGGCCAGACATTGTAGGGAGTCGTACACAGGCAGTAGAGACTGCACACACTACTAAGCCTCATCAGGAGCATTTCAAGACATTGTAGGAAGATCTTAAAAGCACATGGAGCCGCACCCTACTGAGCCTCATCAGGATCATGTCCAGACATTGTAGGGAGGCCATACAGGCACGTGGAGGTGTGCACACAATGCTGAGCCTCTGAAGCATGCTCAGACATTGTAGAGAGGTCATACAGACTACTGAGCTTCATCAGGAAAATGCCCAGACTTGTAGGGAGGCCATACAGGCACGTGGGGGCTGCACACAACTGCTGAGCCTCATTGGAAGCATGCTCAGACATTTCAAGAGGTCATACAGACTACTGAGCTTCATCAGGAAAATGCCCAGACATTGTAGGGAGGCCATACAGGCACATGGGGGCTGCCACACACCATGAGCCTCATTGAGAGGTCATACAGGCTAATGGCTTCATCAGGAGATGCCCAGAGATGTAGGAAGTCCATACAGGCACGTAGAGGCGGCACACACCACTGAGCCTCATTGGAAGCAGGTGATCAGACATTGCAGTGAGGTCAGGCAGTCTACTGCTGAGCCAATCATGAGCATGCTCAGACATTGTATGACATTGCCATACAGGGATTAGAGAGTCATATCCCCAGCATACCCAGACATTGTAAGGAGGCCATACAGGCAGATGGAGGCTGCACACAATACTGAGCCTCATCTAGAAGAATGCTCAGAAATTGTAGGGAGGTCATACATTATACTGCGCCCTCATGAGAAGCATTGCCCAGACATTTGTAGGGAGGTTATATAAGCACGTGGAGGCTGACACACTACTGAGCCTCATCAGGAGCGCTCCAAACATAGTACAGAGGTCATACAGGCCAATATAGAGCAATATCAGCAGCAGGCTCAGACATAGTAGGGAGGTCATACAGGCACTAAGAGCCACATCAGGGACAGACCCAGGATTTGTAGGGGAGGTTAATACAGGCATGTGGAGGTTTGCACAACACTACTGAGCCTCATCAAGGAGCATGCCCACCACATTGTAGGGGAGGGTCATTAACAGCGCCATGGAGGTGCACCACAATACATGAGCCTCATCAGGGCATGCCCACACATGTAGGGAGGTCATTAAAGGCATGTGGAGCGGTGCACCAATACTGAGCTCATCAGAGAGCGAATGGGCCGGGTAAGTAAATCTGCCCCATTGTTCTCTAATTTTGATCTCCAGTGTATATTCCCCAGGTTTCCCCATATATCTCAATCTCCTTCTCAACTCCCTTGTGCTTTTATTATTAGTTTACAGGATATATAAATCCTGTGTCTGTCCTCCCCGTCTCCCTGTGACCTTGATCCTCATGTCAATATACCACTGATCGTTACCCATTTTAAATGAATTTCCACAATATTTTTACTTGCAATACCTGTAGATACTACAGCGAGTTGTTTGGTGGCCTAAATCCATGTATCGCCCACCTCTCCTGCAGGTCTGCCCTCACCACAGGCTGTGCATTATCAATATATTATAGATGAGGAGCCCTCTTTATATATATATTATAATTTACTATGGGGGCTCTATGTCCCATCAGGACTGTTAGGGTGATGCCACACATGGCATTTTGAACATGTTTTTGGTCCGTTTTTAAGCACTTCATTTAAAAAACAAGTTTTTGACAGGTTTTGCCAATTATCTTAATTAGAACTGGTCAAAAACGCATGCGTTTTTGGACGGACTGCTTTAAAACGGACCAAAAATGAGTTCAAAACACCATGGGGGACATTTACTATGGTGTTTCCGCCAGTTTTGTGGCGCTCTCACCACATGTTCTGCTCTCAGACCTATTTATTAGCTGTCGGGGACAGAAAAAATGACTTTTTCCGTCTGCTCCGACTCTTCTCCGAAAAGGGGCGTGGCTTTGGCGGAGTGGAAACTCAGACAGAATTAATATGTGTCGCAGCCCTTGTAACCTGGCGGAAAGTAGACCAAAAGAAAACTGGTCTAGCAGGGACTGTTGGACACATTTCTGGTGCTCGGGACAGATTTTGGTCCCAGGGACAGAAAATGGTCTCGGCGCCAGAAATGTCTCTGCACAGCTCTACAATATTAAATGTGTACCTTCTTTCCGAGAGCAGGTCGGTAACAAAGCCAATGCAGACACCGACACTTTAAGTAAATGTCCCCCCATGTGTGGCATCACCCTTAGGGTAGGTGTCCAGCTGTCACAGTAGAAACACAATGGGGGACATTTACTATGGTGTTTCCGCCAGTTCTGTGGTGCTTTCACCGCATCTTATGCTCTCCTACCTATTTATTAGCTGTCGGGGACAGAAAAAATTACTTTATCCGCCTGCTCCGACTCTTCTCAGATAAAAGGCTGGATGGATCCTGGTGCGCTGCTCCAACAGTAGAGGTGACAGGACCTAGTGGCAGAGACCTGATACAGTGTCCTTAAAGCCCAAGTACCCCCCATTAAAATCTATTACCAGGGCCCCCCCTAAATGTGCAATTAATATAGCTGCATGAGGACCAGAGAACTTAGCAACCTCCTCATAGGTGCAAGAAGAAGACATAACATGGCGTTTTGGGCGGCGTTTTTGTTAAAAAAACGCGTGCGTTTTGGCAGGTTTGAACCAAGTATATCTTAATTCAAACTGGTCAACAACGCATGCGGCAACGCACTAAAACGCCACGTGGTGTCTTCACCATAACGCCGGCGCACACGTACGCTTTGGTGTCTGCGCTTGCAAACGCAAGCAAGTCAAGCCTCCACGCCCGACTCGCTCAGCATTTCTAATGGAAACGCTGCGATAGGGCACGAGCCGCCGGTGTTTCGCGTAAATTAACACAAAACACCGGTGGCTCTGTTCCTGATCACAGGCGTTTCCATAGAAACGCCAATGCATTCGGGCCAAGGCCCGCCCCGGTGGGGCGCGACTTTGTTTGCGTTTGACAAGCAGACCAAAGCGCCACGTATGGCGCCCAGGCTAAGGGTGGATGGCCACACGTGGCGTTTCGAACTGTTTTGGGCCACTTTTAAGCAGTCCGTTTAAAAACGCATGTGTTTTTGAAAAGCATGCCGTCTTTGAAGTTTTACCAATTATCTTAATTAACAATGAGTCAACAACGGAGCGTTTCAAAAACAACATGCTTTTTAACGGACGCTCAAAAAGCAGTTCAAAAGCCACGTCTAACCCTAAGCGCGCTTTCATGCATATACGTTTTTTGATGCGTTTATGAAGCATTCCAAAGGCTTCAGCCTTGGATCACAGTGAGGTTACAATGGCGTTAACAATGCAGTAGAAACACATGGGGGAATTTACTTGGTGTTTCGCAGTTTGTGGCGCTCTCCACCACATTTCTGCTCTCAACCTTTATTAGCTGTGGGGCCAGAAAAAATGACTTTTCGTCTGCTCCGACTCTTCTCCGAAAGGGCGTGGCTTGAGGGAGTGGAACTCAGACAGAATTACTATGTGTCGCAGCCTGTATTGGGCGCTGTCAACTGGCAGGAACGAGTAGCACCAAAAGAAAACTGGTCTAGCAGGACTGTTGGACATTTTCTGGTGCCGGGACAGATTTTGGTACCCAGGACGAAATGGGTCTCGGCGCGAAATGTATATGCACAGCTCACAATATATAATGTGTTGTCTTTTCCGAGAGCAGTCCGGTAACAAAGCCATGCAGACACGACACTTTAAGTAAATGTCCCCCAATGGGGGCATTTACTATGGTGTTCCCCTTTTCCGGCGTTCTGTGGTGCTGTCACCGCATCTTATGCCTCCTACCTATTTATTAGCTGTAGTCGGGGACAGAAAAAATTACTTTATCCGCCTGCTCCGACTCTTCTCCGAAAAGGGGCGTGGCTTTGGCGGAGTGGAAACTCAGACACAATTAATATGTGTCACAGCCATTTTTGGACGCTGTAAACTGGCGCAAAGTAGACCAAAAGAAATTTGGTCTAGCAGGGATACAAAACAGTGCTATTGCACTGTTGCCTGTTCTCTGACTGTTGCACACATTTCTGGTTCTCGGGACAGATTTTGGTCCCAGGGACAGAAAGATAAAAGGCTGGATGGATCCTGGTGCGCTGCTCCAACAGTAGAGGGACAGGACCTAGTGGCAGAGACCTAGACAGGTGTCCTTTAAAGCCAAGGTTACCCCCATTAAATCTATTACCAGGCCCCCTCACTATAATGTGCAATTAATATAGCTGCATAGGAGCCAGAGAACTTAGCACCTCCCTCATAGGTGCCAAGAGAGACATACACCATGGCGTTTTGGGCGGGGTTTTTAGTTAAAAAAACGCGTGCGTTTTTGGCAGTTTGACCAATATATCTTAATTCAAACTGGGTCACAACGCATGCGGCAACGCACTAAAACGCCACGTGTGTCTTCACCCTAGTGCCGGCGCCACACGTACGCTTGGTGTCTGCGCTTGCAAACGCAAGCAAGTCAAGCCTCCAGCCGACTCGCATCAGCATTTCTAATGGAAACGCTGCGTAGGGAACGAGCCGCCGGTGTTTCGCGTAAATTAACACAAAACCCGTGGCTCTGTTCCTGTCACAGGCGTTTCCATAGAAACGCCAAGCTTCGGCCAGGCCCCGCCCCGGTGGGCGGACTTTGTTTGCGTTTGACAAGCGAGACTACAAGCGCCACGTATGGCGCCAGGCTCAAGGGTGGATGGCCAACGTGGCGTTTCGAATCGTGTTTTGGGCCTTTTAAGCAGTCCGTTTAAAAACGTCATGTGTTTTTGAAAAGCATCCGTCTTTGACAGTTTAACAATTATCTTAATTAAACTATCAACAACGGATGCGTTTCAAAAAACAACATGAGTTTTTTAAACGGACTGCTCAAAACAGCAGGTTCAAAACGCCCACGTCTTAACCCTAAGCGCGCTTTCATGCGATATACGTTTTTTGATGCGTTTATTGAAGCATTCCAAAGGCTTCAGCCTTGATCACAGTTGAGGTTACAGTGGCGTTAACAAATGCAGTAGAAACACTATGGGGGAATTTACTTGGTGTTTCGCCGTTTGTGGCGCTCTCCACCACATGTTCTGCTCTCAACCATTTTATTAGCTGTGGGACCAGAAAAATGACTTTTTCGTCGCTCCGACCTTCTCCGAAAGGGGCGTGGCTTGACGGGAGTGGAAACTCAGGACAGAATTAATATGTGTCGCAGCCTGTTTGGGCGCTGTCAACTGGCGGGAAAGTAGCCAAAAGAAAACTGGTCTAGCAGGACTGTTGGACATATTTCGTGCCGGGACAGATTTTGGTACCATGGACGAAATGGTCTCGGCGCAGCAAATGTATACTGCACAGCTCCACAATATATAATGTGTTATCTTCTTCCGAGAGCAGTCCGGTAACAAAGGCCATGCAGACACGACACTTTAAGTAAATGTCCCCCAATGGGGGACATTTCTATGGTGTCTCTTTCCGGCCGTTCTGTGGTGTCATGCATCATCCGCATCTTATGCCTCCCTTACCTATTTTTAGCTGTGGGGACAGAAAAAATTACTTTATTGCGCTTGCTCCGACTCTTCTCTGAAAAGGGGCTGGCTTTGGCGGAGTGGAAAATCTCATACACCATTATATAGTGTCACAGCCATTTGACGCTGTAAACTGGCGCAAAAGTAGACAAAAGAAATTTGGTCCTAGCCTGGATACAAACACATGCTATTGCAAGGGCATGTTCTTGACGTTGCACACATTTCTGGTTCTCGGGACAGATTTTGGTCCCAGGGACAGAAAATGGTCTCGGCGCCAGATATTTATCTGCACAGCTCTACAATATTAAATCTGTGTCTTCTTACCGAGAGCAGGTCGGTAACAAAGCCAATGCAGACACCGACACTTTATGTAAATGTCCCCCAATGTAACCTCAGCATGTAATCAAGGCTGAAGCCTCTGGAATGCGTCAAAAATGCATCAAAAAATGTGACGCAAAGCATTGTGTGAAAGCGCCCTTACACACACCCCAACAGCTCCTTACACTGTGCCACTCCCCAGTCCCCCCTCATATTGTGCCACCCCAAAGTTCCTTCTCATATTGTTAACATGGCTGAGGCCAGCGGCACAGGTGGCGTTTTGATGCATTTTATACTACATGGCGGCATTCTGTATGCATTTTATACTACATGGCGGCATTCTGTATGCATTTTATACTACATGGCGACAAGCTGTATGCATTTTATACTATATTACGTATATGGGGGGGGGCGTCTCTCTATGGCTCGTTTTCTCAATTAAAACCTTGTTATTCTAGTTAAATTTTTGTGTTGGCACTTCACTTCAAGTCAGAAGGGTTTGGGTTGCATTTTGGGCACTCGGCCTCTAAAAGGTTCGCCATCACTGACATAGGGGCTCTGGTAACAGTGCCCAGAGACCTTCAGACTCACAAGCATAATTTTAAAAGTTGATTTAAGCAGGATGAAAGCAATGGATAACAAATATAAGAAGATCACCAGACACAGTGCCTGCAATAATGTTTTTTTATCCACAGGAAGTAAACAATGAAGCTCCTTGTTGAATAAAAGCAAGCAGAGATCTAGAAAACTGCGAGGAATTGTTTCAGAAAGTATATTAGAACATTTTATAATGTATTATTATACAAACATTTATTTTCTGAAAGTGGACAGCCGCTTTAATACATCGGCCCCTGTGAGTCTGTCAGTTTGGCCACAAAGGTTCGTCTCTACTATCAAAGGTCCCTTCAATTTTTGGTTCTGACATCATATTGTGCGCTCCTGACACTGCGGAGACCATGTCTTGCTTTTGTTTCTTTGCGTAAATTACATTGTGAGGACTGTAAAACCAGAGTGGCTGAATGCGCCTTGTTTGCCAGACACATGCAATTTGTTGGCTGCTGTGAGGATCACTTTCCACATAAATCTCAATTTATTCTAAAGCCAAATCTCTGTTTTTACATGGACCTCAATCAGAACCATGTGTGGACAGCCCTGTTTATAACGCTACATAAAAAGCTAAGCACCTTCATGTAAACATTGGTTTGATTAAAATCATAAACAGCGTAGTATGAAACAAACCACCTATTTTATGGCAATAAGGACCACGCTGGTTTAACAGAGCAAATAAAAGCCGACTCAGCTGGAGCCATCGCTGTGGATGTTGAGCTTGGATCATTCTAATCTCCCAGTGCAATGTTTGGCAATGCTGGGATAATCTCTCGGGCTAGCTTCACACTTGTGTTTTTTTTTCTAGATGTTTTTTATTTATTTCTTAGAGGTCATTCAGACAACTGTTTGAATTCTGTTTGTGTGCTTATCAAGGGTAATAAGGCCACGTTCACACTCTGCTCTTGACACACTGGGTGCCATACAGGTGGATACAGAACTCGCACACAACTCGGTCTCATTGATGTTTTTCACGGTCCAATGATTTGATCCTATCAGGGTACATTCAGACGGCCTTCTGGGGGTGTGTATATGCAGCCACAAATTGGTGGCCGCATATACGTCCCTATAGATGGCAATGTCTGCCTGGCAGCGGCATGGTGCCACACATGTGTGGCATGGTTCCACGCTGTACATGGGGAAAAAATAGAGCTGTAGAAATCGGATGTGAAAATCTGACACAACTAGGATGGCATTGTGACTACAAAAACAGATGGATGGATAGCACTCGGACTGAAATCAGACTAAACTTGGATCAAAATTGTACGATTTTCACTGATCATATGATTTGACAAATGTTTTTAGCAAAATATTGCAACCATTAGTTGGAAAAAAAAATAAGTGATACTAATTGTCTGTGTGTTGCTTTGTGCTCAGTACCATAGCAGAGGTTATGTGTGCTTTGTGCTCAGCTACCTATGCAGCAGGTTATGTCTGTGCTTTGTGCTCAGCTACCTATGCAGCAGGTTATGTCTGTGCTTTGTGCTCAGCTACCTATGCAGCAGGTTATGTCTGTGCTTTGTGCCCAGCTACCTATGCAGCAGGTTATGAATGTGGTCCATGCTCAGCTACCTATGCAGCAGGTTTTGAATGTGTGGTCCATGCCTCAGCTACCTATGCAGCAGGTTTGAATGTGGTCATGTCAGTACCTATCAGAGGTTAGTGTCTGTGCTTTGTGCTCAGCTACCTATGCAGCAGGTTTTGAATGTGGTCCCGCTAGACCTATGCAGCAGGTTTTGAATGTGGTCATGCTCAGCTACCTATGCAGCAGGTTTTGAATGTGGTCCATGCTCAGCTACCTATGCAGCAGGTTTACTGTGGTTTCATTGCTCAGCTACCTAGCAGCAGGTTTGACTGTGGTTTGCTCAGCTACCTATGCAGCAGGTTTTGACTGTGGTTCATGCTCAGCTACCAATGCAGCAGGTTTTGACTGCGGTTTGTGCTCAGCTACCTATGGCGATTTAGCATGTGTTTCGTCCTCAGCTACTAAGCTGCAGGTTTTAACTGCGGTTTGTGTGTATATATATAAGTTGCAGGTGTGACTTCAGTTGTGTGCAGATATATATGCAGCGGGTTTGAGTGGTCTGTGCTCAGCTACATTGCAGCAGGTCCGACTGCGGTTTGTGTTTTCTATCAGCAACATACGCTGCGTCTTTCCACCGTTGCAATGCAGACATATCCTATAGGTAGGTGGACGCTCGTAAAGCCTTGTAAAATACTCGTAGTTTATAACCCCCGCTTCAAATATTTTGGCAAAGATAAAAACACGAAAAACAAATTAAAGCGCTTCACTGCTCGCAGCCAATCCAATTATTCCTGACTGTTTCCCTGGTTTTATGGTGGCTTTTGATTGCTTTTGTTACAGGAGATATTCATTGCAGTATAAAGGGCAGCATATTCGTCATGATAAGGAGAATTAAATTGAGATGGCTTCTATAAAACCCCAAGCAAACACATGCCCTGCCAATGGCTCATATATTAGTGACTTTAGTAGATGCTTTTATTTGTGGTGTGGAAATCAATATCTGTTGTTTTAAAACAGGAAATGCTATGGAAATCTATAAGTTTCCCCTTCTGGGTCTCCCAGTGTGCAGACTGCTGGGATGGAGGTTGTGCGGTTGTGCTGGTATAGAATGTAGATAGAATTGTTCTTATGTATCCAGGTCAGGCTGTATCACAGCAGCTTCAGATAAACCTGCAGACACCAAGATAATGAAAACTTTTTCATATTGATCCTAAAGTTGGACGCCACAAGCTGATAATCGATTCATTGTAACCAGTGACTACACAGGAGGTGTCTCAGCAACTGCCCCCGTCTGCCACCTCTGCTGCCATTACACCCTGCTGCTTTTATATCAATTTATCGGCAGGGGGCAATGAGAAAATTCATTCGGCTTCAGACATGATGGAAGAAGTGATAGGAAGATTAGAGCTCCCTTGTAGGGGTTAATCTATTAGCAATGATTGTATATTCAGAGCCATTTCCTAATTCATTAGTCTGTGGTTTTATTTGTGGCAGCTATGGAGTATGTGTGTTACACTGTGTTGTATTATGTCCTACTAGGAGCTGTGTATTATATTATATAGTTACCTCTATAAACTGAATATTGTAGACATAGTGGTAATGGTAATCATTGGAAATAATCTGCATGGACATAGATATTATATAGCTCTATAAAGATACATAGTTGATTGTTGGATAGATTGAGATAGATAAATAGATACAAAAACTGGTGGCACAGAATGTTCCAAAATAAAAGAGGGTTACTTTCTACATAATTTGGAAGATGGTATGCAAGCCAATTTTTGGCTTTTTCTCTATATGAGGATTGGTCAAGTCCTGACAGAGCAACCACTTAACTCACTGCTACAGCTGAATGTTTTTATCTGATAGATACTAAGATAAAATGTGTGACATATAGGTTATATTCTATGATATACAGATATTGATGATAGATAATCAATAGATAGATAGTACTAGTATAGATGACACGATAGGTACATATCTATAGATAGATGAAGATAGAGATATGATGATAATTATAAGTCTACATTAGATAGTATCTGGAGATCACATATAGATAGATAGATGGTAGAATGAGATATTAAAGATGGATAGATGGATATAGATAGACTACATGAGTAGATATGAACAGATACCAAAATAGGACGGTTAACATATAGGTAGATATTTGATAGATAGATGACAGATATGATATTGATATAGATAGACCTACATAGATAGATATGAAGATACGAACATATAGATAGATTAAAAGATAGGTGATAGATATGAGATATGAATAGTTACTTAAATAGGATAGGTTAACATATAGGTAGATTTTTCTATAGATAAGGTAAGAAAACAAAGGATTGAATGGACATAGAGGTGGAGTAACAAGATGTTAGGTAGGTGGGTAGATATATTTAAAAAGAGACAATTTGATAACTAGGTAGAGAATTTTTAGATTTCTTGACGATTAAACAGTATATGGATAATTAGACGATAGAACTTATGGAGAGAATAGAGACTGAACAGATGGATGTACATATAGATAGTACATATATATAAATTGGATCTATGGATTTTAGATACTAGATAATTAGATATCCATGTTGGATTAAATTATAGATAAGGTGGGGACTATGATAGATATTAGATGAACATACACTATAGAAATGTATTGGATATTAGGGAGGTAGCTATATATAGTGTAAATACATAGTACTGCCTATGTTAGTAGCAGTATTGCTGGATGTATATAGTGCACTATAGGTGTATATGAGGGGGTAGGGCATGTAATCTCTATGATATAGCTTCTGTATGTCCTCAGCACAGATCACTTGTTACACAGAGATAAAACACCAATTAAAGAGCAAAGTCAATAGAGGTCCAGAGGCCGGCGCCATCCAGACAGAGGAGGGTCCTGCCAGACGTCAGGGCGTGTGTAGTGACACTACTGGTGCACTGCTGGGGCTGCCAGCAGGGGCAGAAACTAGCACAGGATGGAGTTTGTGGGATTAGGTATCAGATCAAGGTCATCCATAGATCATACTTACAGGCTCAGGACATTACTTCAGGATGGAAGTAAACTGAGAATAATAAAAAAAACACAGGATGGAGTATTAAAGAAGATATGCAGATTGTAAAAGGTAGTTACTTAAAGGGGTTGTCCAGGATACAGTTGGGCTGTGCTGTAATACTAGACACTTCTCAAGAACAGGTTGGTCTCTGAAAAAAAATAGCTTACAAGCTCTTGGAATAAATGTATACTCTGCAGAAAAATGTAATAATCTATGGAGGCTATTTATAGAAAAATAGAAAATTTGCTGATATATACAAGAAACGTTCCCAATGGAAAGGCTGAGGAGATCTTTGCTTTTTTTCTGCTAATAAGGAAGGCAAATGGCCATCTCTCTGGGCTTTATCATCTGCCATTTTATATAGGTATCCATATATATGAAGCCAAGGTGTGCATGTGTTTTCCATAGATTGAAGGGAGTCGCTGCTGTTAGACTCCTCAGGTGGTGGTTATCTCCAAGGGAAGCAAAACTTTTGGGCAGCAAAATTAATTTCCTGTTTTTCTTTCCCCAGCATCATCAATGGGGGGAGACATTAGAAGTTTGAAAAGTGACTGAAACTTTACACAAACTTAGTTCAAGTATCTTTTTAAATATTAAAGGAGGACCTTGTACTAGACTTCAAATATTGATGTCAAAATCTTTGTGTAAATCAGAAGATCCATGGACAAGTAGTTGTGGTTTGTGTCGGAATGGCCCACCATAGAATCAGAGGATCCACCGGTGTCCCAACCTCAACCCAATACTGGATCACCCATTTTGTAGGCTACTAGGGTCTATTTCCTATTGAATAGAAGAGTGTGGCCCCAGTATAATTGTATCTGGTGGTCCGAGGAGTCCCAGCCCAAATTGATGGTGGTATAGGGGGTCTATGACTTGGGTCACCAGTACCTGCTACAACAAAGTGGTTCCAGCGACACCTTGTAACAAGTAAACTCAGTTCTAGATGGTGGTGGTTTCCCTGTTCATCCCAGATTCTTAGACTGACACACACAGACCAATGTGGACTGAACTTGAACAGGTAAACAGAACATCTAATGTGTACGGGAGTCTCTGCTCACATTGGTTGGTACTGTAGGAATAAAGGATTGGCATGCTGTATTTTTGGGGAGGGATAGGGGGGCATGCATGGAGACCGTTCTTGATGATTTCAGCGCCATTTAAGTAGCAAGGTTATATCAGCCCAAGTGAGACACATAAGATATGACGAGTGATCATTATAAGGCATATAAAAGCACTTGGCCTGTATACATTTGCACTTGTATACGAGTCAAACGCTTGGAGTTTCTAATATACATTCAGTGTGTATCTCCTAGTAATTTACCATTATCAGCAGGTATAGTCAGTACTCTGTGGCACCCAATAAGGAGAAAAGAGTATATTTAACAGTCTAGAGCAGGAACTGGGGAGAGATCTGAGAGGACAACGTCTTAATATCTGGTACAAAGTATTTGCCAAGAATTTTGGACCCCAGACAGAGAATATGACTTCATATTTGGGAATGCTACATGTAAGGTCTCACTTTCTAGTCACATAAGGTTTGTGTGTGACAACATAGAAAATAGACCGAAGCATCAGATGAAGGTAGGAATTTATCACTTAAAGGGTCGTCTGGTTAGAGATTATGCTATTAGGTGCTTCTGAAATAAATGATCCCGTACATATTCCTAATCTAGACCAGATCTAAGCTAAAAAAAATTGTTCTTTAAAGGACATTACCACCAGGATGAAGGACAGTAAACAAGCGCACTGACCTACTGGTATGTGCCCCCTTGAAGGATCTGTTCTCCTTTTATCTTCATATTCCTGGTTTTTACAAAAAAGGCTTTTAAAATTATGCACACAAGCTTGGGAGCCGCCAGGCTCCATAGGTGTTATTGGAGCCTGGAGCCCCTAAGGTTAATTTGCATAATTTTTAAAGATTTTTTTTCTTTAAAACCATGGCATAAGAGGATAAAAAAGAGTGGATCCTTCCAAAGGGGGCACACACCAGTATGTCAGTGTGCTTGGTTTACATCCTTCATCCTGGTGGTAGATGTCCTTTAACTCTTTACCTTCAACGCTCTTTTTCGTTTTTGCTCCCTCCTTTCATAAGCAGAACATTGTATTTTTCAGTTACAGGCTGCGTGAAGGCTGGGTTTCCTCGTAACAAGCTTTATTCTGAGCTTCACCTTGATATCCCTTGTCCTGGCAACCAGAAAAAAAATTCCAAAAAGGAGCTGTGCCATATTCCTGCAGACTTTGTTTTTATGGCTTTTATTGTGCAGTCCAGGTGACGCATCCCCGTTATTCTTTTGGCAGTACGATCCCAGAGATACAAAATGTATTTTGTTTTGTTATGTCTTAATAGCTTTCATAAAAATGTAAAAATCAGCACAAATTATTTTATACTTTTCTTCTAGGACTTCTTTTATAAACTGTATTTGCCGCAATTTCGGCAATATAGAGATATAGAAATTATTCTAATCAGCCTGGGGGGCTCGGCTATGTCACCAGAAACACCTCAGAGCGCCTGTTATTAATAATTTATTCACCTTCCCCTTACTCTACAGGTCCCACCAAGCTGATTAGCATAATTTTTAACGCTATATTGCCAAAAAATCAGGAATTCAAGTTATAATAAAAGAAGGCATGAGTGAAACATTCTTATGAACTGGTTAGATTGACTAGTCACCATCAGTTTTAGCAAAATAATATCTTTATATCCCCTATTCTGGCATCTCTATTTTTTAATATTCAGTTGTACAGAGCGTGTAATATTTCATGTTTTGTGGGACAGCAGACTGTACAGGCCGTCCCCAGGTTACATACAAGATAGGTTCAGTAGGTTTGTTTTTAAGTTGAATTTGTATGTAAGTCGAAACTGTATATTGTTAACAATGTATATTGCTATATAATTGTAGGTCCAGACAAAAAAATTTTTTTGCCAGTGACTTTGGAGTTTAAAATTTTTTGCTGTAATGGGACCAAGGATTATCAATAAAGCTTCATTACCGACACCTTACACGATCATTACAGTTGGGACTATAGTTATTCATTCGAGAAGCTTCACCAGAGGTCACAATGGGCGCAGAGGTACAGGGATGTATGAAGAGGGCTCACAGGCTGAGTCCTCTTCATACAAGGGTGGGTTGTTGCATAATTGCAGCAAAAACCCCCACCGAATAAACGCGGTCGGTGGTTGCACAGATCACGGCTATCGGGGGACGATCATCGGGGGGCGGCGACGTGCCATGGTGCTGGTCTTACACAGCTACGGCATTGAGATTCGTTACAATGAGCCAGTGGCTATGTAAGAATGGCTGCAAAAATGCCATATATTGCAATACAGAAGTATTGCAGTAATGGTAGCAGCGATCTGACCATCTAGGGTTAATGTACCCTAGATGGTCTAAGAAATACTGAAAAAAAGAAACAAAAAGTTTAAAAAAATTTAAAAAAGTAATAAATATAAAAAATTCAAATCCCCCCTTTCGCTAGAACTGATATAAAACACAATAAACAGTAAAAATCACAGACACATTAGGTATCGCGCCGTCCCAAAATGCCCCAATATCAAAAATATAAAAACGGTTACGGCGGCGGTGACCTCCGAGACAGGAAATGGCGCCCAAATGTCCGAAATGGACTTTTACGCCTTTTGATATCACATAAAAAATGGAATAAAAAATATCAAATGTCGCACAGACCTCAAAATGGTAGCAATGCAAACGTTTGCTCATTTTGCAAAAAATAACACCTCACACATCTCCGTGCGCCAAAGTATGAAAAAGTTTTTTAGCTTCAGAAGATGGAAAAAAAAATGTTTTTTGTACACATTCGTTTTAATTTTTGAAAATGTATTAAAACATAATATAAACCTATATAAATTTGGTATCACCGCGATGCACCGAACCAAAGAAAAAGCTGAAGTGTTATTTTGAGTGCACCAGTCAAAGTCGTAAAAACTGAGCCACAAGAACGTGACGCATGTGCGTTTTTTTTTTTTTTTTCCACATTTGGAATTTTTTTTCAGCTTCGCAGTACATGGCATGTTAAAATAATAACATTACGGAAAGTAAAATTTGTTACGCACAAAATAAGCCCCCACGTTCTGTCACATAAAATGAAAAGTTATGGATTTTTGAAGGTGGAGAGCGAGAAATGAGCGAAAAAAAAACCCTGCGTCCTTAAGGGGTTAACAGGGTCCGTCGTAAGTTCGGGTTGTCCTGCAACCATTAGTTGGAAAAAAAAATAAGTGATACTAATTGTCTGTGCTTTGTGCTCAGCTACCTATGCAGCAGGTTATGTCTGTGTTTGTGCCCAGTCCTATGAGCAGGTTATGAATGTGTGTCCCGCCTCAGCTACCTATGCAGCAGGTTTGAATGTGGTCCATGTCTCAGCTACTATGCAGCAGGTTTGAATGTGGTCCATGCTCAGCTACCTATGCAGCAGGTTAGTCTGTGCTTGTGCTCAGCTACCTATGCAGCAGGTTTTGAATGTGGTCCCGTGCTCAGCTACCTATGCAGCAGGTTTGAATGTGGTCATGTCAGCTACCTATGCAGCAGGTTTTGACTGTGGTTCATGCTCAGCTACCAATGCAGCAGGTTTTGACTGCGGTTTGTGCTCAGCTACCTATGCAGCAGAAGCATGCCCAGACATTGTAGGGAGGTCATACAGGCACATGGAGGCATTTCCACTGAATTTTGATCAGCTTGAAATGAGATTCTTCACTTTGATTATGAGTTTTATTCCAAATCCAGACCTTTTATTCCAAATCCACTCCTAATCATTTTGGAGTGGTAGGTTTTTTGGAGTGTGGGAGGGCCCCCATGCAAACATGGAGAGAACATACAAACTCTTTGCAGATGTTAACCTTGGGACTTGAACCCAGGTACCCAGCACTGCAAGGCTGTAATGCTAACCACTAAGCCACCATATATGTTCAGGAAAACTACAGACAAGGACTGGAGTATTGCATTCATGGAAGGGAAGACGAGGTCAGTTACTTGGGTTTATCTAGTCCTGTCTCCGCAAAAGTCAGAAGCTTAACACACCCGACGCTGTAATCATGGTCATTACAATATAAAATGTAAGGACACAGGATCATGCATCATAACCTGGAAGATCTTCTGCAGAAAAGGACATGCACAGACTGGATCTCTAAGAAACTCCGGAAATGCTTTGAACATCAAAGAAGCCAAAAAGTGTCATAAGGAGCAGTGGGCTTAAATTCCTTGAGTGTGCAGTAATAGTTCAAGAGTTTATCAGAACTTCTAAAAGATGGGAGCATAGCTATGTATCATTTTAGGACATACAGATGCCCTCTGGTAACACACATTTGTATTACAGATCTTTTGTTTCCTCTTCAATGACAATTGAGATTTGCAGCCCACACGTTTTGTGCTGATTCATTTTTTCACATATACTTTGTCAGGGATATCAGTCAGGGATTTATATCCCCTGTATTGACTAACATACGCTCACGGGCCACTTTATTAGGTACATCATGCTAGTAACGGGTTGGCCCCCCTTTTGCCTTCAGAACTGCCTCAATTCTTCGTGGCATAGATTCAACAATGTGCTGGAAGCATTCCTCAGAGATTTTGGTCCATATTGACATGATGGCATCACACAGTTGCCGCAGATTTGTCAGCTGCACATCCATGATGCGAATCTCCCGTTCCACCACATCCCAAAGATGCTCTATTGGATTGAGATCTGGTGACTGTGGAGGCCATTTGAGTCCAGTGACCTCATTGTCATGTTCAAGAAACCAGTCTGAGATGATTCCAGCTTTATGACATGGTGCATTATCCTGCTGAAAGTAGCCATCAGATGTTGGGTACATTGTGGTCATAAAGGGATGGACATGGTCAGCAACAATACTCAGGTAGGCTGTGGCGTTGTACCAAGGGGCCCAAAGAGTGCCAAGAAAATATTCCCCACACCATGACACCACCACCACCAGCCTGAACCGTTGATACAAGGCAGGATGGATCCATGACACCACCACCACCAGCCTGACCCGCTGATACAAGGCAGGATGGATCCATGCTTTCATGTTGTTGACCCTACCATCCGAATGTCGCAGCAGAAATCGAGACTCATCAGGCAACGTTTTTCCAATCTTCTACTGTCCAATTTCGATGAGCTTGTGCAAATTGTAGCCTCAGTTTCCTGTTCTTAGCTGAAAGGGGTGGCACCCGGTGTGGTCTTCTGCTGCTGTAGCCCATCTGCCTCAAAGTTCGACGTACTGTTTGTTCAGAGATGCTCTTCTGCCTACCTTGGTTGTAACGGGTGGCGATTTGAGTCACTGTTGCCTTTCTATCAGCTCGAACCAGTCTGCCCATTCTCCTCTGACCTCTGGCATCAACAAGGCATTTCCGCCCACAGAACTGCCGCTCACTGGATGTTTTTTCTTTTTCGGACCATTCTCTGTAAACCCTAGAGATGGTTGTGTGTGAAAATCCCAGTAGATCAGCAGTTTCTGAAATACTCAGACCAGCCCTTCCGGCACCAACAACCATGCCACGTTCAAATCACCTTTCTTCCCCATACTGATGCTCGGTTTGAACTGCAGGAGATTGTCTTGACCATGTCTACATGCCTAAATGCACTGAGTTGCCGCCATGTGATTGGCTGATTAGAAATTAAGTGTTAACGAGCAGTTGGACAGGTGTAACTAATAAAGTGACCACTTGTGGGAGCTTATACGTAATAAATGTACAACTCGGTATGCAGTAAGCTCCTTAACTCCCCCTAGTAGCTGCCTGCACAATGTTAAAGGGGGTTTCCCATGAACGAAAATTCGCAAATCTCAATCCACTAGTGATGTTAACACAATCATTTTTAACCCTTCACAATTTTACTGCTGTTTATTCCTGTTTTAGCTCCTATCACTCAGTGATGGTCAGTGTAAGATTCCAGGTCGTGGGCGGGGACTCTCTAAGCAGACACTTCATGATTCAACTAGTTCTGTGAGCTGACAATGTGGTTAAGATTATCAGGGTCCAAGTTTATATACACTTTTATTTCGCTTCTGAACATTAGACTAGTATCTGACACATGATGACAGATCAATGATGCGATCCATGAGATGCATATAACACACAATTACCCAGTCAGCTCTTCGACTTCTCTGCAAGATGCACACATACCATACAGTGCTCAGGTATATAGTACCATACAATGCACACATACCATACAGTGCTCTGGTATATAGTGCCATACAATGCACACATACCCTACAGTGCTCAGGTATATAGTACCATACAATGCACACATACCATACAGTGCTCTGGTATATAGTGCCATACAATGCACACATACCATACAGTGCTCAGGTATATAGTACCATACAATGCACACATACCATACAGTGCTCTGGTATATAGTGCCATACAATGCACACATACCATACAGTGCTCTGGTATATAGCGCCATACAATGCACACATACCATAAGTGCTCAGGTTATAGTACCATGCATGCAACACATTACCATACAGTGCTCTGGTATATAGTGCCATACAATGCACAACATACCATACAGTGCTCTGGTATTATAGCGCATACAAGCACAACATACATACAAGTGCTCTGGTATATTGTGCCATACAATGCACACATACCATACAGTGCTCAGGTATATAGCGCCATACAATGCACACATACCATACAGTGCTCAGGTATATGGCCATTAAATCACACATACCATACAGGCTGTGTTATATAGCACTATACATCCACACAGTACCCTACAGCGCTTAGGTATATATGCCATACAATGCACACATACTATACAGTGCTCAGGTATATGCGCCATACAATGCACACATACCATAGTGCTCAGGTATATAGCGCCATACAATGCACACATACCATACAGTGCTCAGGTATATAGCGCCATACAATGCACACATACCATACAGTGCTCAGGTATATAGTGCCATATAATGCACACATACTATAAGTGCTCAGTATATAGCGCCATACATGCACACTAACATACACGTGCTCAGGTATATAGCGCCATACAATGCACACATACCATACAGTGCTCAGGTATATAGCGCCATACAATGCACACATACCATACAGTGTTCAGGTAAATACAATCCACACACGTGGTGCTCTGGTATATAGTTGCCATACAATTGCTATATATTGCATGGCAATGTGTCCAGATAGATTGGGCCATACAGCACATGAATATTATGATGTGGTGCTCTGGTATATAGCGCCATACAGTGCACACATACCATACTGTACTTGGGTAAATACAATGCACACAAGCGGTTCTCAGGTATATAGCGCCATACAATACCTTTATATTGCCATGCAATGTTCAGATAGATAGTGCCAGGCAGTAGATGTATATTACAATGAAGTTCTTAGATAAACAGTGCCATATGGTGCCCAGTGACTACATGGCCTTAGTTTATGTCACTTGGGTGGGTCCATGCAAACAGTGGCAGAACTCCCGCCATAGTAGCCGTAGCGACTACTAGGGGGCCCGCACACAGAGGGGCCCGCAGGCTGCTCAGTGGTCGTCACTCTCTGCATCTATAATCAATACTAGTTACACCTCTGAAGGAGAGCTGCTCCACAACTATTTGTTACAGCAAGAATAGCTGACAATCTACATGGGGAATCTGTGATTTGCAGCAGTATCTACATGTACACTCAAAAGTCAACATATTCAGAACTTCAATTACAAGAATGTAACTGGAGGGAAACCTGACTGGCCAGTCCACAAATGTGGGTTGTTTCTTCCTACTCCAAAATATTACACAAATTGCTCCAAACACCATGATCGTACACCATGTTTTACCTAACAGAGGTAAAGCATAAGAACAATGAAGATCCCCCTAGGCACATGTTGTGGAGCACATGATGTACCTGATGGAAAACTTAGGCAGGTGAGATTACAACATCGCACGCAGCATTCCCAACCCTTGGTTGTTGCTTTGCCCCCATATCCGGTCTCACCACTCACCATCTACTGGGTCCTGCACTTACCTACCTGCATAACCAGATGTCAACATATCACCTTTGTTGACATCTGGATTCATAAAGTACCTACACACCAGTGTACTTGCACCCTCGGCAGTGCACTGTAGTTGAATATACAGGGAGTCTTCCACCTCCACCAAGTGTTACAACTTACCGGCAGCATGTTCTGTGATTTCCAAAATATCTTTATTGTTTTTATCCGTTATTTTACTTACAAGATATTCCCAGTTTAATCCGTATGCTAATGTGTGCACCTGTGGCATCTCCTCAGCATCCAGAGCACTGGTTTCCTGCCTAAATACCTTTATTCTCCTCTCAGTGTCTCCATATGCTTCCCACAAGACAAATTTCTGTCAGAAAGAATAGTGATCCTGGTGTTGAGGACACCGACTGTCTCATTAGCATACGGATTAAACTGGGAATCTCTTGAAAATCACATTGCATTTCTCCACAACATGCTGCCAACAGATAAGAAGGTTTGGTGGAGGCAGATGAGTTCCTTTAATGAGTTCCTGGCCATTTTTGATACTGGTGGCCTATCTGACACCCAGACCACACACCAATCAGATGTTCTGGGTATTCTTGGGTCACAGGGATAAGTCTGAAAGCAGAAGGCTCTATTCCCAGGATAGTTGTTGTGCTCTACTTATGTTCACTTGACAAGGAGCGGAGCTACAGTTCCCCAGGCTGAAAGCTTTGATCAATGCAGGTTTAAGGATGAGTAGACAATCCCTTTAAGACGTTTGTCACCAGAGGGCTTGGAAGGGATACTGGTGCACTGTTCTACAATAAAGTCAATTTGGTTACTACTGTCATGGTGTGTCCAAGGCCGCAGGTTCCTAAAATATTATAGTATCAATGGTAGGTAATCATTGGTGTCCTAGACCCAACCTGAACAAAATCATATTGATATCATGGATAAAGTTGGAAGCTGAGAGCTCCATCCAGCATGTAGTGGCTGTTCTGGGATACTGTAGGCCTTCTATATAAAATTCCCCCTACACCAAAGACATGGATCACACCTTTAATTGGGCACCTATACCTTACACCCATTTTACATGGTGGGATCCATCACCAACCATACATTTACAACAAATCTAACATTGTCCCTGAAGCCCCTGATACTTAAACCTAGGGCAGCACAGTGGCTGAGCAGGTAGCACTTCTCCCTTGCAGCGCTGGAGTCCTGGGTTTGAGTCCCACCCAGGTCAACATCTGCAAAGAGCTTGTATGTTCTCTCTGTGTTTGCATGGGTTTCTTCCAGGTCCTCTAGTTTCTTCCCACACTCCAAAACATACTGGTAGGCTCTTTAGATTGTGAGCCCCACGGGGACAGGGACCCAATACAGGATGTCACCAGTGGTCAGTGGTGGCGTTTTTCTGAAAAGGATCAGACATTTTTGCTCTTAGTAATTAGTATTACATAATTAATGATATATTAGATATAAATAGAGACGTTTTTAGAGGCTTGTGATGGCACGGGTCACTGTACAGGTTATTAATGACTATTTTATTCAACTTTCCCTGCACATTGTTCCTGTTCATCGTTTCCTCGTGTCATCTCCCCCTCCTGCCCCGCTCCATGTCATCATCTCTCCTCCGCTGCTTCCTCTCCACAAGCCGCCGCCGCCCTTCCCTCCGGGTCACGCCCCCTCCGGGCCACGCCCTCTCCCACGCCGCCAGCCTAATCGTAGAATCCCTGTCAATCCGCGCCGCGAGCCCGCCTGTAACGGCGCCTCCCATTGGCCGCCTGCTGGCCATGTAACCAATCAGACCGCGGCTACCATGGTGGAAGGAATAAATACAAGATGGCTCCTCATATAAAGCCAGGCATCTGGCTCCTCCGCCGCCGCGATAAAATAACGGCTTTAATTCGTTTTAACCGGCAAAGCCGCTTCCGCTGTGGCCCCGAGGAGTGAACAGCTCCCTAGTGACCGCGGAGACGGACATAGAAGCCGGCTGGGTGTGGCCGGGGAAGAGGTGGCTGCCATGCACTAGACGCATCCGCTGTCCCGGAGGCTGAGGCGAGGCTAAGCCTGGAATCTAGGCCCCGGCTGTGTCCCGGCCCTGTGCTCCAGCCCCGCTCCTCCTGCAGCGCGGTGCGGCCTGCGTCTCCGCCCGGGAGAAGCGTCTCTCCAGGCCGCCATGGCCGTGTCCAGGTTGGTATGAGCCGGGATCAGGATGGGGCAGGCCAGGCCGGTGCCACACAATGCCCGCACCCCAACATGTGACCTCCCCAGCCCCCCACAACCTCTCCTGAGGCCTCCGGGAGTTCCACTAAAGTCCAGAAATATCCACAGAAGTGTTTTTTAATTTTTTAAATTATATTGAGTAGTTTACTGCTCATGGAAAAGCTGGGTGCTCCCCATCACAGCATCCTGGAGCATGGCACGCAGCTTTCCTATAGTCCTGAACAGCAGGTCTTGTGCCTATAATCATTTCTTACATGAAGATTTATTCTACTCTACAATGTGGTCCCCCTGGGAAAGATGGGTGCCCACTGTCAAAGCATCTTGGATTAGGTCACTCAACTCTCCTATAGTCCTGATCAGAAGGTCTTATGCCGATGATCATTTCTTACATGCTAATTTAGTCTAATCTATATATTGGTGCCAACGTCACAGCAGCCTGGATTAGGGCACTCAGCTTTCCTATAGTCCCGATCAGCACGTCTTGTTCTTATGTTAACTTCTTACATGCAGAATTTATAATCTGCTCCATCAGATGCCTGGGAATGCTGGGTGCTAGCTGTTACTTGGCTTTCCCGTTACCCTGATAACCAGATCTGTTGCTTCTGTATAGATACTAAGTTTGGTCCCTTCTATTATCTGGTTAGTAAGGTTTCAGATAAAATGTTTTCCTTCACCCTTACAGCATCACTCAACTTTCTGATAGTTCTGGTAAAAGGTCTGGTTCTTTAGATACAGAATTGTCACTTCTGTCAGGGATCTGGGAAATTTTCTTAGCTCATGTCACCCAGTTTACCTATAGTGATTATAAGTAGGTCTAATGCTCTTTGTTTAGATAAAGTCGGCCACCTCTGTAACGTTGACAGTCGGGTCTCCAGGAAATCTGGGTGTCCACTTTTAAAGCATCCTAGTTCATGTCACTCAGTCAGAACTGCTTATCAGGATTATAGGAAAGCTGAGTTACATGATGCATTCCCTGATGACAGTTTAGTTACAGCCCTTCTATAATCAGACAAAGTGTTAGCCATACCTGTCAGGATTAAAGCAAGGCTGGATCTTCTATAAGCGGGCATGTTGGGTGCCCACTCTTAAAGCATCAAGGATCATGCCACTCCGCTTTCCTATAATCTAAGCAGGCTGATTTTGCTCTTTAAAATTAGATACAGAATATGCCCCCCCCCCTTTAACCTGATCAGTCAGATGTATGGGAAAGCTGGGTGGCAGTGATCATGGTGTTAAAGAATTAAAAATTCCACAGAAAATGTTCAGGCAAGCCCAGGATTTAAAGTCCTTTAAGAAATGAGATGTATAAATAAATAAAAAATTGGGAGGGGGGGGTAGTATGCTCTGCCGGTATTATACTTTACGTATTTGTCATGCATCTGCGGGATCGGCCGCACTGCACATTAACCCCATCAAAGACCTGCTCATCAGAATGAATGTGTGATGGTCCCTGGACCTGCATCAGTTTTCTTTTTTTTTTTTTTTTTTTTCCCACAATCTTTCAATATAGGTTTAGAAATGGTGACTTCAGCATCTATAGGCTTTACAAAACTTTATTCCCTAATTTGCAATACTCCCAGGTCCTCCCCATATTGTATCTCCGCTCAGCTTTGCCAAATGCTCTGTCTGTCTCAGGTGGTTATTGTGTATATGGTGACAGACTGGATTGTGGATACGTTAGATCTCTTGATATCTCCTTTTCTCTATTCATTTTCATTGCTGGAGATATCTCCATGCTCTATGTAACCAGGAGTGCTTGTCTTATGCATAGGGAGAGGGTAATGGCAAGTGGCTGCCAGACTCTTGTAACTCCAACAAAATCCCTGATTACCCTCTCCTCCCCCCGCCCTCCCAATGTCCTGTTTGGGTGGTCAGAGGGTCCCATCTACTATATCCTTGTAACCCAGATATGTTCTCCTGCCTCACATTAGGTGCGAGTAGATGCACTTGCATGGGGTGTTTAGTTGTAGGGGGATTTTTCCGATATCCCAGAGGTTACTATTACTAGTATTATGAATAATGGTTGGGCCTTGCGGACAATACTGAGTGTTTAGTGGTAGTCTAGGCAACTCTGGCGGCCATTGTCCTGTCACTTCTTCCCACGCTGGATGAAAGTATACCTGGACAGCCTGTGCGAAACCATTATAGTTACATAAGTGCGAAGATGTATCCATTGTTTAGGTTTAAACTTCTGCTAGAGGCTGGCTTCACTCAATCCCTTTGCACCATGGAGCATGTGGTCATTGAGCATTAGTCAATATTATTCTTTCTGTCCCCAAAAATATTCAGCGATGACTTGCGTATTTCTGTTGTGTTCAGTAGATCGGTCTGGAAAGAAGGGGCTACTTGGCCGTCCTCATCTAGTGGCACTGAACAGAGATGCCAATGTGTCATGCATCTTCTGATAATGGGGTAATCACTTACAGAAGGGTAGACTCGTGCCAAAGCATCCTGCAGCAGTCTGCGGATCTCTCTACGGGATCTGCTTCTATTACTGTTGATACATAATTTATATGGACGTGTTGTAATATTTGCAGCCACAGGGGCCGGCATTCATAACCCTTTGCTAGTCTATCGATGTGTATTCGGCTCAACATGACCCTTTAATAGATTCGTACAACTAGCTGTGTACATTTGTGGGGCTCTTTGTAGCACTGAGTAATATTGGCTATTGAGCACATTTATCCGTGTGCTGTTCTATGGGCTCATGAGTAGACTGTTCTAGCCTCCAAACTGAGAGCAGGTCCAATACCTGCCCATATTTTATGAGGTGTGTATTTATGGTTATTGAAGATCTCTGGCAGCATATCATAGCTTTGCAGTGGCATGGACTATTAAGGGTTAATAGAAGGGACTTCTACCAGTGTTCACATGCACAAGATTCATTGCAGCGATTGCATTATTTTTGCATATGTATCCGTAGCCCCCCACCCTGATGCCACCTGAAGCCAAAAGTGTTGGTTTGGCCTCTGGATTCGACCTGATTTCCGCCTGTGTGGAATGTATTCAGGAATGTGGAAGCCTAAGGTGTCTGTCGCTTTAATTGCATACACTAGAGATATACATCTAGACATACTATATACAATCTGATTAACTGCTGATTCTACAAGCTATGCTCCTTCTGTGTTTGCGTGTTGCATTTGATTTGCACTTGGAAATAGGGGGAGAAAATTGAGCGCTTGTAGTTGTACAAGTCCAACATGTTTTGCTTGGTTTATGAGAAAAACTTGCGCTCCCTGCAACGTGTATGTATGAGATACTTCTATACACATTACTGCCAGCCAGTGTGACACTCCTTGTGCTGGCGCCCCCTGCAGCCTGTGTGTATGAGATACTTCTATACACATGACTGACAGCCTGTATAATGTGACACTCCTTGTGCTGGCGCCCCCTGCAGCCTGTGTGTGTATGAGATACTTCTATACACATGACTGACAGCCTGTATAATGATGTGACTCTTCTGGTGCTGGCTCCTCTGTGCTTCCTGGTGCTTGTGCCCCTTGCAGCCTGTGTATGAGATGCTCCTATACACACGGCTGCAGTGTGTAGCAGCCTGACATAAAGCACTAACAACGCTTTACTATACATTACATACAAACATGGCGGTGTCCTTTTTAAATATATCTAAATGCAGCACCTTAAGCAGCTAAACTGTCCAGAACTAGAGACGTGACATATACATTATGTGCAGGTATGAAGAGAAATTCGGCCATTTCCATGGGAAATCCCAACACATTTTACTCTATTTCTGAGTTGACCACTATATGTAGCTTGACACAGTTGGTTGCTGCTAGTAACTGGTGAAGCATCTTGTCTAGCTGAAGGCTTCCTATGTTACAATGCATCTGACCTGTTTAGTAAATACACTTAATGACTATTTCAAAGTAACTTTTTTGTATACTTGGATCTACCTACTGCTATAAAAACATTCTGTGAAAACGGGAACAAATATTGTGTGCAGCCAGGAGGGATTCTGAGAAAGTCCTCTGCCTGGCACAGAGCTGGAGGGCAAATGTTCTGTAAACACTGTCAGCTCAAGCAGTACCTACCCATCTACTGTACGCGAAGCTATTGCAACACTGTCAAGTCTGGGAGAATAACCTATTTATTCCCCCATTATTGTGTCTCTAATGAAGCTCGGGGACAGATATCCAGCCGGTTATATGTCCCCATATATGCCAATGGCGTCTGGCCACAGTATGGTGGGGACAATGTGCGTCACCGTACTGGGAGGGGGGGGAGCATGTTCCTATATGTACAGCCAGGCACTACAGGTCCCATTAGAGAGCGTAGTATAAGTTATTGTGAAAGAAGATAGATCCAAAAACTGTCCCTTACTAAAATTGGAGTGAAGCCACAAGATGCTCTCTAAAGACAAGATATTAATGGTCTGTCCTAATGCTAGATGATTGGTGTCAGATCATTGGAGGTTTTGCCCCCTGCACAGCAGCGAGGTCTATGTAGATAGTGAACATCATATAGAGCAGTGGAGAACCTATGGCACAGGTGCCAGAGGTGGCCCTCAGAGCCATCTCTGTCGCCAGTCGGGTCGTTGCCCCATGACAGAGTTCACCAAACAGGACCAAATCCATCAAATCTTCCTGCAGTCCCAGGCAACTTGAGAGAAGCTGCTCTCAGCGCTATTTTAAAGCAACACTTCATTGGCTTTTTGGAACTGCAGTTAAAACTGATCTGCATTAACTTTGGTCCTCCTGCTGGACCCACAATTCTTCCTGTACAGAGAGACCCTGGAGAGAAGCTACAATGAGTCTGAATTTGCCCTCCTTCTTTCAATTGTATTGGTGGCTTCAGGGGACCCGATACGATTAAAAGATGTGGAAGAACAGGTAGCAATAAGTTACTGCTAACAATGCACTTGACGTTAAATAAGTGGCTTTTGGTTGTAGTTTGGGCACTCGGTCTCTAAGGTTCTCCATAACAGATATAGAGGATAACTTCTCCTCTGCATCCATTACAGGAGTCGCTCCTTTTCAGTATATTCATATACTCCATACTATCAATTTGAATGCAACAAATCTAACATGAATCAAAGCCTATAGTTCATTCTGATTTGATATTCCGTTTGATCATTTAAAGGGATTCCACGTTGATATACACTCACCGGCCACTTTATTAGCTACACCATGCTAGTAACGGGTTGGACCCCCTTTTGCCTTCAGAACTGCCTCAATTCTTCGTGGCATAGATTCAACAAGGTGCTGGAAGCATTCCTCAGAGATTTTGGTCCATATTGACATGATGGCATCACACAGTTGCCGCAGATTTGTCGGCTGCTCATCCATGATGCGAATCTCCCGTTCCACCACATCCCAAAGATGCTCTATTGGATTGAGATCTGGTGACTGTGGAGGCCATTTGAGCACAGTGAACTCATTGTCATGTTCAAGAAACCAGTCTGAGATGATTCCAGCTTTATGACATGGCGCATTATCCTGCTGAAAGTAGCCATCAGATGTTACAGGGTACATTGTGGTCATAAAGGGATGGACATGGTCAGCAACAATACTCAGGTAGGCTGTGGCGTTGCAACGATGCTCAATTGGTACCAAGGGGCCCAAAGAGTGCCAAGAAAATATTCCCCACACCATGACACCACCACCACCAGCCTGAGCCGTTGATACAAGGCAGGATGGATCCATGCTTTCATGTTGTTGATGCCAAATTCTGACCCTACCATCCGAATGTCGCAGCAGAAATCGAGACTCATCAGACCAGGCAACGTTTTTCCAATCTTCTACTGTCCAATTTCGATGAGCTTGTGCAAATTGTAGCCTCAGTTTCCTGTTCTTAGCTGAAAGGCGTGGCACCCGTTGTGGTCTTCTGCTGCTGTAGCCCATCTGCCTCAAAGTTCAACGTACTGTGTGTTCAGAGATGCTCTTCTGCCTACCTTGGTTGTAACGGGTGGTGATTTGAGTCACTGTTGCCTTTCTATCAGCTCGAACCAGTCTGCCCATTCTCCGCTGACCTGTGGCATCAACAAGGCATTTCCGCCCACAGAACTGCCGCTCACTGGATGTTTTTTCTTTTTCGGACCATTCTCTGTAAACCCTAGAGATGGTTGTGTGTGAAAATCCCAGTAGATCAGCAGTTTCTGAAATACTCAGACCAGCCCTTCTGGCACCAACAACCATGCCACGTTCAAAGGCACTCAAATCACCTTTCTTCCCCATACTGATGCTCGGGTTGAACTGCAGGAGATTGTCTTGTCCATGTCTACATGCCTAAATGCACTGAGTTGCTGCCATGTGATTGGCTGATTAGAAATTAAGTGTTAACGAGCAGTTGGAGAGGTGTACCTAATAAAGTGGCCGGTGAGTGTATATAAACCCTCAGTTACCTGCGCAGGAACATTAGCAAAATTGGCTGTGAAAAATGGACCGATCTGCATCATTCTCATTGTTAAATGTAGCCTTTAAGTGATCCGTGACTAGGACTTGCTTTACTTAACAGGATCGCGCAGTTCGTTAAAGCAACAGGCGTGGGCAATGATCCATTAAAAATGACTTGCATGTAGTGTGTGCGGCTAGCCTTAATCTGCATGCTGGCATCGTGGTGTGTGTTATAGGCCCTCTTTTACTGTAGTTGTGAAATGATAATGGAAGAACCATGTGGTCTGTAGCTATAAGTGTAGTATGGAGGGTGGGGAGATGTGATGGATTTATTACAGTGTAAGCATTGGTAGAAGGTTTTATAATGTAGCTTGCAGATAAGTAGCTCTATAAACCTTCGAACTCTATCAATGGTTTTTATGCATTATGGACCAAACATACCTTGAGAATGTTGTAGCGACACTGATGCAGAAACATATCTTGTTTAATCCCTGAACTGGGTGATTTTGAAACTATAAAATTAAGGCCTTTGGCTGCTGTACATGAACACATTAGTTCCACATACACAGGTTGATTAGTCCTGTCTGGACAGTTCAGGCAGATCCTAAGCTATGCTGGGGAGGACTAGGCTGGAGCAGTGCATAATTGGGTGAGGAGAGCACCGGGGCAGCCACAGGAGCCCCAGAGCCTTATTATCATAATTTTATAAGTGTTTGGTTTTGTGTTTGTTTGGTGTTTCTGCATCAATGTAGCTACAGCATTCTCAAGGTATGTTTGGTTCATAATTCCTAAAAACAAATGGTAGGTTTCCTTTAAGTGGGGTTAGCCACTTTAAAGGAACAGCATTATTGAAGACATGTCTCTGCATGTGTATTTGCCTCCTGTGAGCGCTTCAGACTTTCCCTGCTCTCACTATGCTGCCCTCTGCATAAATAGACCAGTTTCTCCCTCAGTCCGTCCTCACCCAGTGTCTTTCATTCACAGGCCATATCACTGACACTCGGGGAGAGCAGGATGAGTTACAACTCTCCTGCTTCAGCTCCTTTTTCAGCAGTGCTCAGTTATATCAAATATAAGATAACTTTTAATGAGCCTGTAGAGCTCTGGAGGTCTTTCGAGACCCCCTGTGCTGAAGCTTCAGACTGTCAGTCTCCTTCCCCTCCTACTCTTAGAGATTACTGGAGACTGTGTAGCGGCCTGTGATGCTATAGCCTGGAGGGGCTCTGGTAATGTCCCCAGAGCCCTTCTGGCACATTGGCATTATTTTAAAAGTTGATTTAAGAAGGAAGGCGGCCATGGATAACGAATCTCATATTACCACAGTCTGGAGTACGTGTCTTTGGTCTATCATGATAGAATTTGAAGGGAGACTTCCTTTAAGGGGTTAGATTGTTAGTGAAAAACCTGCAAGTACATCCCTTTTCATGTATACAAGGTAATCTACAAAGAGCTTTGGTGCTTGGTATAAGCAGCTGAGCTTGATGTTTCCCAGTGAACATGGGGGTGGTTAGTAGTAAATCGTGAGATGTCAGTGTAATTATGTACTCGCTGGTGGATAATACTGTTCACCCCTTATGACTTTGTTAGGGTGCTTTTATTAATATATTCAATTTCATTCTTGAAAATTGTTGGTGTTAAATATTGACATGTGAACAGCCAGCAGTGGAGCCTGGTATACAGCAGACGGTCTGTGTATCTTTGTTCTGCAGTGTCTATAAATGATGGCAATATGAGACATGTGGTAATGATGTTCCTTCATTCTTCTGTGTATAAACACCGGCAAATGTACCTAAATGAGCTACTTGAGGTAGTCAAACATTCTGCACCCCTTAGGTGTGCTCGATGCCTCCGGGTGCCCTAGGGTTCATGAGAACTAGGGCTTTACTTGATGGAGCAGCACGTGCCCTGCCTCACAGATGTCTATGGCAGATGGGACTGTTGCTGATGGCCGAGCACATAGTTCTGCTATTTCTAATAAACTACTACTACTACTAGTGACGAGTATCAGATAATAAATCCTTTATTTATTTATATAGCACACACAGAACGCAGTGCTTCACAGAGCTTGCTAAATCAGTCATTGTCCCCATGGAGCTCCCAATATAATCATCTAATCAGTATGTTTTGGAGTGTGGGAGGAAACTGAAAGAAACCCACTCAAACATGGCGAGGGAATACAAACTCTTTGCAGGTGTTGACCTGAATGGGACTTGAACCCCGGACCCCAGCGCTGCAAGGCTGTAGTACTAACCACTGCACCATCATGCTGCCCCTAAGATGGCTACTCTAGACAATACTAGAAGTTTACATGCTTGACCCATTAAATCCCCATCTGATAAGTGCATATAGGGAAAAATAGTTGGGGTTACAGATGTATATGTACCCACACGGTCTATATGAGCCACTAATGACTCGTGGCAATGAGATGCCTGTTGTGAAATGAAGGTTTCTGGGCCCAATGTGCTTCACTTATTCCTGCAGAAACTGAAATCATTTGTAAGAATTCCACTATTGCATAGTATTGCCTGAAGTCACATGGGAAAGGGATAAGAGTTAAGTCAAAAGGTTTCAGGTAGATTAAGGCTATAAAGGTAAGTGCTGTAGTAGTAATCTTTATATAGCACCTATGTGTTCTGGGTGGGGGGTGGTAAACAAAAAATAAGATATTACAAAGTTGTATGAAACAATAGGACTCTGCACGCAAGAGCTTACACTCTATGAACGGTTGAACCATACGATTTACATAAGGAACAGGAACACCTTGAACACGGTTTACAAAGGAAAATAAACATAAGAAAATACCTGGAATCGCACTCTCTCCTTTGCTCTAGGTGCCAATGTAAGTACTTGGTTGCCAAAATGGAGGTGAAGAAAGAACACAATGAAGGTTTGTCACTAACCTCCTCCATAAGACAACTCCCTGGAGGCATGCAAGACCTGTATACGGTCCCAGGCTGTAGTTTAGGCACTTGCTCTATCAATAGAAATCTACTCGTGTCTGCCCTTAAATGGTCAGTAAATTGTCAGCAAACTGCATAATTCAGTAGTAAAAGCTAAAATGCATATTCTTGGCATCCAGTAAAATGATAAACTGGATGCCATTTCTGATGCTAAAGTAGATCCTTCACACAGGGGGTTGGAGGAGGTGGGATCCTTCCTTCCACATCTAATTTTAAAGAGAACCTGTCACCAGATATGTCATTTTAAGCTGATGACCAGTTCCTATGCTGTGATGATTTAGAAAATGCTTTTGTAAGCTTTCTGAATCATTTCAGTAGTTTTATGTAAGTAACTGGAATTACCTGGCTCCCTGTCAGCGTCATGTGGAGAGTCTTGATGGTGGGGCACCTGCAGCCTGTGTCTTGGCCTCCATACATTCTCCCCTTCAAACCCTCCCCTGCCTGCTCAATGCACATGACCAGAAGTGGGGAGGGGTGATGGAGCGTCATGAGGCACATAAAGGCTGCAGCTGCCTTTCCCCAGGGACTCGCTGCATGCTGCTGGCAGGGAGCCAGGTGATGTGAATTAAACTACTGAAATGATTCAGAATGCTGACAAAGGTATTTTTAGAATCTGAATAACATGGGCCACTTAAACTCATCACCAGCTAAAAATTCCATTCCTGGTGCCAGGTTTACTTTAAAGTATAGTGTTTTCTATAGTACTTGATATGACACCGGGACATAGACAGGATTCCAGAGCTCAAATAGGGGTCCACTGACACCATCCCAACTGTTGAGCTAACTTGCTTGACTATATATTGATGCCGCTACTTTGGACTCGGGCCGGCTGTGTGAAGGTCGACAGCTAATCCGTTTTCAAGATCTCAATTATCCTGAATTGTTCCGCTGGCACCTGTGGTGCTTTTTGGCCATTGTGAGGGTCCGCTCAGGCACTGTCAGGAGAAAAGACCGCGCTGGCTGCACACACGTGGCGGAATAGGACCTGCTCTACAATTTGCAGCTCCGGAGTGAAAACCAAGGCAGTGTTTATAAGCCTATAGAAATACATGGGAGATGGCCGCTAGGCTTTTTTACAAGGGGATCTACCCTTTAATGAATCCAAAGCCTGTTTAACTTTCCAGTTGTCTTAATGGCTTGACATTTCATGCGCCGCTGTTTACTGTGTTGCTTAAATCCTGCGTTATCCACATTATCATAAGTTTCCCTTTTTACGTTGAGTACACACCACTTTCCGTTGAACACGTCCGCCTACGTCTCCCATAAGCAGACACCTGGCAGCCGGCTGCGGAGTGTTTGTTCACTTTTGATGTGTAAATGTTTGCACGATTTTATGCTTTCCTGGGTCCTGTCCGCCGTCCTCCTTGTATTGTGTATACACAAACGACAAATCAACACAGCCTTGAAGTCCTTTCATTTAAATGCTACAGAAAAGGAACAAATGTGATGGAGAGTAGGAGCGAGTTGCATCTCTAGTCCTGTAACGTTTTTATTTAAAAAAAACCAAAAAAAAAAACCTCCCCCTCTAACCAGAAGCACGGTGGCTGAGTAGCACTTCTGCCTTGCAGCACTGGGGTCCTGGGTTCGATTCCAACCAGGTCAACATCTGCAAGGAGTTTCTCTCCGTGTTTGCGTGGGGTTTCTCCTGGTACTCCCACATTCCAAAAACATACTGTTCGGCCCCTTCCACAATTGCGTTGCAGATCACGTCAGTCTGATCAGGGTTTGGTCAGTGAAAAACTGACTTTTTTCATCAGAGTTCAATCAGTTTTCAGTCAGTTTTGTTCAGTGTCTGAAATTGCATTGAAAACAAGCATGAAAAACAATGTGAAAGGACTCATGGCTGAGCTCTATCTTTTCTATGACAATTGATGCGTGAAAAACGCATTGCACTTGCAAGTGTCTCAGAGTGCGATGCGTTTTTGATGCATCTCCATAGACTTGTATGGTGCGTTTTTCACGCGCGTGACTTGCAAAAGTAGAGCATGCCGAGATTTCAACGCACGTTAAAAAAAAGTGCGCGTGAAAAAAAATGCAAGTCTGAAAAGTCCTATTGATTACAATGGGTCAGAGCGCAATGCAAGTTCTGCACGTCAAAAGCATGAGCAGAAAACGCGCGTGAAAAACGCAAGTGTGAAAGGGGCGTTAGGTTGTTTAGATTGAGCCCCATGGGGGCAGGGACCAATTTGCCATGCTTTGTGCAGCGCTGCGTAATCTGTGTGCGCTATATAAATAAAGGAATTATTATAAGCCTGTTGCTCCTCTTACTCAGCAAAGGAGAGGAGTTGAAGAGATCATATGCACCAAGTCCAGCTACAAACTTAAAAGGCAAACCGTTTATTACTGGGCCCTTTACAAAGCAGTATTAGACTTGTTTGTTCACTTTTATTTTAAATGCTTTTGTAATATCTTTAACAAAATACAACTCTCATCCCCTTGTTGACTGGGACAATTCGGTGGTTGGTCTCGCCCAGCTTCTTCCAGGTTCCTCCTCTAGAGCCCAAGGAGACCCCCTGCGCCCCCCCCCCCCCCCCCCCCCTACCGAAAAAATTGTTTCCCTCAAATGCCTACAAAATCGGAGTTATAAACTTGCCTGGCATCTTGGGAGCTATAGCGAGTTGAGGGGTGTGACCTAATATGTGACCAGGGTGACATCACAGGTCCTTTAGCCTCGTAACATTAGCAAACTACCGCATGTGCATGTCTGACCACATTATTTAACCACAGCAGCCTGCATGGACTTCTACTCCTCTCCATGCAGGCAGCCATGATTTTCATGATACATTCTTGGTGTAAGGTTAGAAGGCTAAAGGACCTGCAATGTCACATGACTTTACTGCTGCATGCAGAGAAGGCATGGGGAGGAGCTTCTGGATTCAGCCCGAGGAGGCCACGTCCACCACAACTCGCTATAGACATCCTTGCATAGCAGGTAAAATGATAAAGTTCAATATATGTCTTCCCTTTAACACCCATGATTTGAGTATTATTCTGCTAGGCCATATTCTAGTATACAGCAGTAACTTACAGAAATGTTCACCTGATTCTTATATGACCATATAATTTTAATACCGTAGGTAACCATGAAACTTTTCTCTTGTCCCTTTTAGGTTAGACCGCCTCTTCATATTGCTGGACACGGGGACAACCCTGGTAACAAGAAAAGCGGCTGCGCAGCAGCTCGGGGAAGTGGTAAAACTACATCCGCACGAACTCAACAACCTGTTAAATAAGGTACTTTAAAAAAATGTTTTAGCTTGTTTGGTAGCGGTTCTGAATGCATCTCTAAATATCCACTTTGCTCTATATAAGGTCTTGATCTACCTGCGCAGTCCAAACTGGGATACACGTATAGCGGCAGGGCAAGCGGTGGAAGCCATTGTCAAAAATGTTCCAGATTGGAGCCCGACGGCTAGAATTAAAAAAGGTAAGGTAACGGTTATGTCCCCTTACTGGTAAATCTCAGAGCACCCCTTTAATGTTGCTCAGGCGAGTTGGATGCCTTTATTATTATTATAGTTGATCCTACACCAGCTCTTGGTGCTTGTAATCCAGCTCTAGCACATGTGCTTTTATATAAGGTAACGGGTCGTCTATATCTTCATCTGTTTGTAGAGGCCGGATCAGAGTGTTCGAACGATGAGTCGTCTGCATCAGACAGACTGAGCTTTGAAAGGTTTGATATATCCAAGCTACTTAAACACGGCGCTTCCCTCCTTGGCTCTGCTGGCGTGGAGTTTGAAGTACAAGATGACAAATCGGGTAGGTCGTTAAGTTTCCTGCTTCATCACTTGGTTCTCAGCAGAGAAGCCACATTCATCTAGTGTTTATATTCACACACAATGGGGCTCATCCCACGTGTTATTTAGTATAATGTGGATGTGCCCTGCAACCAAAGTGTGTGTAAAACCTGTAGGCATAAGATTAAGGTCACTTGTATGATCAGGTATTGGAATTTATTTTGTCTTGATGAAATTCGTGAAACACGTCATATTCCAGTCCTTTTGGGAGACAGTGAGCAGCTGTCTTTCCTTGGTGTCAGTGGTAGCCTTAGCCTTTCCCCACAACCAGCTGATGATTTGATATTGATCCCTATCTTTGCATGTCGTCTGCTGCTCCTCCAGCATTCTTATCTAAGTTGATGATCTGTCTCGTTGCGAAATATTGCTGATGTAGCACTCAGCAAAAGCTGCACTTTTTGTAATCTCCTAGCTAATTGATGGAGCAGTAGGCCGAGTACCTGTCGCTCCATTCAAAACTGTGGGAGGGTTTCATATTTCCGGCACTCCTATTCAGACTGTAAGTGTTGGCTATACAATGGTGATTTAAAAAATCACTCCCATATTCTTCAATGGAGCGGCAGATCAGATGTTTAACCTAGTGCACCTTTCGTAATGGGACTCCCGTTCTCCAAGCAGTCGAACTGTCACTGATCAGATTGTTAAAGACTTGTCAGCTAAATTTACCCCCCACACCACTATTACCTGTTGGTAAAGGGTTAAAAGTCCTCTCCATATCTGCCACTGAGGCATTGTACCTTAATTACAGCTGTTTTTCTGATATGCAGATTAGTAGACTGCTGAAGAGAAGAGTCAGGTCTGGAGCTAGCAGTGAACCTCCTCCTCCTTTTGACTGATGGCTCAGTGTCTCTTAAAATCTCTTCCTAAGCAGACTGGACTTGGACTTCCTAGATTTTGGGCGAAATTGTTCTCAAAATGTTAGAGCGGGAGGTCTCTGCGGCGTAGTCCTCTGTCCTTTCCTTGTCCTAACCAGAATGCTGTCTCCTAACTGCATGACATATTGTAGCAGCGACCATTGTGTAGGCAAACTGAAGGGCTTCTCACCATTTCACACAGCCTGCGATAGACATGGTCAGGGTTAGGGGATGGAACTCTGCATCAGTGGGCAGGGATAACATTTGGGGAACATTTTTTACTTGTGGCAGGAGACCTATTTATACTGGGATGCCTGTGCTGCACTTTTAAACAAAGGTGTGTAGTGGATGGGTGAATAACGTTTATGCCTGTTCTTGATGACTGGTTACCTTAAAGGCAATAATGGCACAACCGTGGTACAAGACCTTTAGAGAACACATGTCAACCACGCTGCGCTCATATCGTTCTATGCGCTTTATACATGCTTTTTGTTCATTGTGCAGTGTCTTTTCATTTTGCAAGGTTTGCCTTGCAGTGTAAAACTTTGCTATCATCCCCATGATGCTTCAACATTACCATAATCCTTTGGAGACGGAACCATTTCTTCTCACAATGCACTATGATCCTCTAAGCTCTATTTTCTGCACCATAAGTATACAGTAATGGAGGCTGGACATTGTTCCCCATGGTCAAGAATGTGAGCACAGTTGGCGCCACCTGGTGGCATGCTATTTTATCCATGTGTACGTCCACCTAATAGAATAGATTTCTCACTCTCATCCTACAGCTAGGAGTTCATAGCAGTTTACTGTGAGATGGTTTTCCTTGCTGTGCTCACTGGACAAGACTGAATAAAAAGGGGCATCTGGCTGCCATGCAGTAAAATGAGGATCACTGCGCAAGGCCTTTTTTTGGGGGGGGAATAGTCCTTCATGTACACCAACGCTACTGAGTTTGTGCACACTTCTGCATTCAGTCAGTACTTACCATTGTCCTGCTGACAGGTTCAGTGTTGTGCTTACAGATTGTTGCTGGTCTTGGGTATTTGATTAGTGGCTATAAAATGCAATTTTCTTCTAGGCGATGTGGATCCTAAGGAAAGGATAGCTCGGCAAAGGAAACTGCTACAGAGAAAACTGGGCCTTGACATGGGAGCAGCCATAGGGATGAGCACGGAGGACCTGTTCAATGACGAAGATTTAGACTACTTGCCAAGCAACACACTTGTACATAAGCCTGTAGGTAAACGTTTAGTTGGCTTTAACATTCAATTCAATATCTTTTTGGCTATATTTAGATTTTTGAGAGGTTTGGGTCACTATGTATTTTGTCTGTCTTACAGACCCTTCAGGCAGCAGAGTTTATAGACACCGAATTTCTCCCGGGAATGAGCAACAGGCAGAAAAACAAGGCAAAGCGAATGGCAAAGCTTATTGCGAAGCAGAGATCGCGGGATGTGGCGGACACCAATGAAAAGAGGTGTGTGGGGCTTTACACTCTTACCAATTTGCTGTGTGAAGGGACCTCAAGCATGCAGAAAACCAATCCATATCCATGTACTTGCAGGACCATACTTCAAGAGTTCTAGCTGTTTGATCTCAGGCACTTAGAACACAGTTCTGTTATCATTTTAAAGAGAATCTACCCTGTATTATCACATAAGGATTGTTTCAAGGTGATACAGAACCAGAGATATCCACTATTAAATTTAATCAGGACCGGGCGCTGTAGTTGAAAACCGGGACTGAAAATTTCTTTCTATAACACCAGGACACTGTTACTAGGTGACATGGTTCGTTTTAAATGTTCCCCACTATATAGATGTATTTATGGGATACTTTTATGGGGGATGTGCAGTTATTTTTGTGTGTCAGCTATGAAGGGGGTTAATCACTAAGTGTTTTCATAATTTTCACTTTTCCAGCAGTGACAGTACAGATGGGGAGCCAGAGGAGAAGCGAAGGAAAGTGACAAACGTGGTCATCCCTCAGCCTGCAACAGAGTCCAAGGTGCTGATCGATAATGTCCCAGACAACTCTTCTTTATTTGATGAGGTAACGTTAATTTCTTTTCAAATCTGTTTAGGCAGGTGAACTTATAAAAAAATCTGCCAAAAGGCCTCTGAAACCTCACACATGGTGCACGCAGCTTTGCAGTCAATATCACTCTGAGGTTTCCTGCATTCATAATATATGGCTCTGTGGTCTCTGCCTTCAAGACTGCACCGTTATACTTCCCTCCCTGCAGGAAAATTCTGCATCGTATAGGTTTCCTTTTTTACAGCAAAACATTCTCTAACCCTGACAACTGCTTTCATGGTTGTATGAAATTCTAGAACTAGGTCTAGAGGAAACGGACCTTGAATGTCTGGACACCATGATGGAACTACTGGGAGAGGGTGGACGTAATCCGGGTGAAGGTCCATTTACAAACCTGAAATTACCGTCCAAAAAATCCCCGCCTATTAATAGTGACACTTCCCTGGATGCCTTCCTATGGTTGGTAACGGACCAACTTAGGTCCTTGGAGAAGAACCGGGGGACTGCTTATCAAAACCTAACCCCCCAGGAGAGACAGAGCATCAGAGGGCTAGAGGAGGACTCCTCCATAGTTATCAAGCCCTCTGACAAAGGGGGGAACTTGGTAATTATGAATAGGGATCAATATGTCCTTATGTGCCACAACATGTTGCGGGACAAGAACTGCTACCGAGCTCTTGATATCAACCCTACCCAGCTGTTTACAACATCTTTGATGGGCATCCTACATAAAGCTAGGACCGATAAGCTCATTAGTCAAGTTGAATTGGATTTCTTGTCACCTAAATTCCCCAAGGTGGCCACATTTTATGGCCTCCCAAAAATACACAAGGGGACGAATCCCCTTAAGGGACGCCCGATAGTTTCGGGCATTGATAGTGTGACTCAGAATGCCAGTATCTACGTTGACCAGATTCTTCGCCCATTTGTTCAATCACTACCATCGTATGTGAGAGATACGATGGATGTGTTGAAAAATCTGGATGGCATCCAAGTTGACCCAGAAACTACATTTTTAGCTAGCCTGGACGTTGAGGCCCTATATAATTCTATACCTCACGACAATGGCTGCAATGCAGTGGCGAGTTTTTTGAGTACCAGAGGTGTCCAATATCAAAGGCATAATGAATTTACGCTTGAACTGCTTAGATTTATATTGGAACACAATTATTTTACCTTTAATGGTAAATTCTTCCACCAGCTCAGGGGGGTAGCAATGGGGAGCCCCTGTGCTCCCTCATATGCGAACCTCTTCCTGGGCTGGTGGGAGAAAGAACTGGTTTTTAATGACCAACTTACCAGGTTTACATCCCACATTCTGATGTGGCTCCGCTTCATAGACGACGTGCTGATTCTTTGGAATGGATCAGCATCGCTCTTTGATGAATTTGTGAGCATCCTAAACACGAACTGTATTGGATTATTTTTGACCTCCGAGATCCAAAAATATAAAATATCTTTTTTGGATCTAACGATCTGGAAATCTGAACGAGGTAAATTAAACACCCGCATATTCAGAAAACCTACAGCTACAAACAGTCTGTTACAATGGGACAGCTGGCATCCTCAGCCACTTAAACGAGGTATCCCTAAGGGACAGTACCTCCGAGCTAGGAGGAACTGTTCCGATTTTTCTGAATATTTGTCAGCGGCAGCGGACCTCAAATGCAGATTCCGAAATAGGGGTTACCCTGAAAAAATTTTAAGGGATGCCCACCATGATGCCCTCAAAAGACAAAGAGACACGCTTCTAACACCTCGTGTAAGGGATATACAGACTGGACCAATACGCATCATAGGAACATACGATGCGAGGCATTATCAAGTTAAGCAGATCCTGTCCAATTCTTGGAAACTGCTTCAAATGGATCCAGACATTGGACGCTTGGTGGGTGATGGACCCAATATCACCTACCGTAGGGGGCGAAACTTGAGGGATAAGCTGGTCCATAGCCATCTGGAACCACTGACCAATATTACCTGGTTACCTAGTCCCCCGAAAGGTACCTTTAAATGTGGGGCATGCAAGGCATGCAAATCCATCAAACAAGAGAAGCTGTTTACAAGTAACTCCACTGGACACACATTTAAAAACCAGCAGTTTATTAACTGTAAGAGTGTGGGAGTGGTATATATCCTAACCTGCGACTGCGGCTTGCAGTACGTGGGTAAAACCATCAGGGAATTCCGTGTTCGAGTCCGTGAACACATCAGGGATGTAAAGAATGCCACGGATACCCCAATTTCCAAACATGTATGGGATAAACATCAGGGTGATCATGCATGCATTAAATTCCAAGGCATTGAACTTGTGCTACCCCCTTGTAGAGGGGGCGATTTTGACAGGATTGTCACACAACGAGAGGCACGCTGGATATATGTGATGAATACAGAAAAACCAAATGGCTTGAATGATTCAGTCAATTTTGCATGTTTCATTTAGATGGCGTCTAATACATACACATGCAATGACCCCATGTGGCCTCTAATCGTTTTCTATGTAATCTACTATACTACTCCATTGTTTTCATTTCAACATCTTATTTTTATGATACTACGTATTTATGCCGCCTGGGCGGATATACCCTTGGTTCATAACCAGTTCTCCTCCCTGTTGGATACCTGGTCAATAGGACCGCAACCGGGTCCCCAGTCTAAACGATGCTTGTATTGGCACTAACATACTCCGATCAGGTGACGGCCCTCCTATTGGCTGCAGCGCGGCGAGCCTCCGGCACACGTCACTTTTCTTGACGATTGGTGATTGGTGGTAAGCCGGGCAGCACCGCCCTGATGGGGAGGGGCCTAACCTGTATAAGATTCGGCTGCTCGCGCGCGGCGCTTATGGCCGCTACAATGCCGACACGTTCAGACATGGACGTATGAACAAATAGAAAGTCCATGCTGCCCAAAGCCTAAACATTATATCCAGCCTCTGATGATGCATGAGCCGAAACTGGTCAATGCAGAAACGCGTCAGGCAGGGATTAGGCGTATGTGGAACTGAGCTAGTATAAATATGGCTCATTCAAATATATCTGGCTAGGGCTGTGTATGCATGACTTGACGATGTGATGAATGAATTGACCAATGTCTAAGTCACGCATTGACCCTATCTAACTTAGTCTCGTGCAACCCATATACAAAGCAGAACATTTTGAATACAATTATCATCTTTGTTCTGGTGGTGTTACACGAGAGCCTGAAACTCTGATTTAAGTTTGTTATTCGGGTGTTACTAGGCCCACTTTTTAATGGTATTAATAAAATTGATCTTAAAACGTTCTTCTTCATACAGGCAGAAATATTGTATGAAATTCTGTAGGCATTGAATGAAAACAAAAACGGCTTATAGTAACAGCTGATGACCGTATTTTGTGATCTTTTTTTCTTCCTCTAGACGAATGAGTGGCCTCTGGAGAGCTTTTGTGACGAGCTTTGTAATGAGCTGTTCAATCCATCTTGGGAGGTGAGTTCATGGTCAAATGGGCATGGTAAAAATAAATATTAATGGATGTCCATGCTGTTTTACCATTTTTGCTGGAATTATTATGTTTATGTCTGCTTATGTTTCTGTTCAGGTCCGTCATGGTGCAGGCATTGGTCTCAGGGAAATTCTCAAAGCCCAGGGTAGAAGTGGTGGAAAGATTGCACAGAGTACATTTGAAGAGGTAAATGAGTTGTATGGGTTGTACATGACCCGATGATGCAGCAGGTCAAACATGTCGCGCCCCTCCATTTAATAATATGGAAGCTTCAGTGATGGGTGATCAGTCCTCTGGTATCTCCATCTATCTCATAGGGCACAAGGACATCTACAGCCTGTGTAAACGGGTCCTATGGAGACTATAGTGCAGAGCCTGTGAGATGAAGTACTGGAAATATTGAAGTGCTGTGCTCAGCAATTTCTGACACTCCCTTTGTATTTAGTAAAGTCAGAATGCATGCACGAATCCTGCTTTTTTTCCAATTACTAAGAATGTGTTTGGGTTGTCCCAACAGTCATTACCCACCTTATGGTCAAGGCACATGCTGAGATGCACTGCAGCTGCTTCTGTGACTCCAGTGCAGGATTTACACTACTGAAACTGTTCTTCATTGCTGTATGATGTCCTTATGCTGCTAGGTCCAGGCTTATGCCTGAAAGAAATGGGAATAATGTGGGGACCCTCACACCACAATATTGGTGATTAGTCGCCTGAAATGACAGGAGCAATGTGAAGTTTGCTTGTTTCTCAATAGCTGGTGTTTGTTTCTGCAATTATCCCTTTTAGATGGAACAACAGCATCAAGAGTGGCTTGAAGATCTGGCTATTCGTCTTCTGTGTGTCTTCGCCTTAGACCGATTTGGGGATTTTGTCTCTGATGAAGTAAGTTGCTTACAAATGAGTCACTTGGTTCCTGAAGGGGGTTAGAGTTAAGGTGTCTGAGTTTTCTAGATTTAATTATGTTCTATCTCTTAAACATTTCCATCATTGTTTTTAACTTTTTTTTTTTTAGGTTGTTGCACCCGTACGGGAAACTTGTGCACAGACGTTGGGAGTGGTCCTGAAACACATGAATGAAAGTGGTGTTCACAATGCAGTTAAAATCCTGCTTCTCTTATTGACCCAGGAACAGTGGGAAGTTAGACACGGGGGCCTATTGGGTATAAAATATGCCCTAGCAATTCGTCAGGTAATGTCCATCTGTTGCCAATGATTTCATCTCCATGTAACTCCACGTTTGACCTTCATAGCCTGCACTTTTACCAGTGTATAAATCTAGTCAATGACCTTGTGTTCCTTTGCGGTTTCTTTTGCAGGATTTAATTAAGACTTTATTACCTAAAGCGCTCCCAGCAATAATCAGAGGTCTCCAGGACCTTGACGATGATGTGCGAGCTGTAGCTGCGGCATCTCTAGTGCCAGTGGTGGACAGTCTAGTGAAGTTACAGTTTAAGCAGGTACCAGATGGAATATTTCTTGTTTACCCTGTAATAACCAAATACCCCCAGTATTCCCTATTTTAACCATGACAAGGTTTTAATATGGTAATACATGTACACATGTTTACTTTTTTCAGGTTCCCTTCATTCTTAGCACTTTATGGGATGCACTTCTGGAGTTGGATGACTTAACAGCTTCTACCAATAGCATCATGACCCTCCTTTCTTCTCTCTTAACATATCCTCAGGTTCAGCAGTGCAAGTAAGTTTGACTGTCTGGGGAAAGAGGGGGAGGGGGATTCTTGCCCATTAACCCACATTCAGTCTTCTAACTTTGTACTATATGTATGCAATGGTTTACAAATCGTAACTATAGATAGGAGAAAAATTGTCAGCTCTATGAGCGGGGGCTATCTATAATCTTTAGGGCGCTTCACACGCTGCATTTTGGCCTACATTTTCATTGCGATTGAAACTTGTAACAGCTGAAGAGAGGTGATTTGCCTGATTACTTTACTGTTTACATTTGTTAATGCATTAACTCATGAGTTAAGAGTTTACGATGCATTTTGTAATACAAATGTAAAAAGTAATGTAATTGGGAAAATCTCCTCTCCTCAGCTGTTTCAAACGCAATGAAAATGCAGGCCAAAACGCAAGTGTGAACGCGCCCTTACAGCTTCTCCTAACATGTGTAAAACATTTGTCTTCACAGTATTCAACAATCGCTTACGATATTGGTGCCACGGGTGTGGCCTTTCCTCCGGCACAGTATAGCATCAGTTCGGAAGGCAGCTCTGGAAACTTTATGCACTTTGTTATCCACCCAGGATCAGGTTGGTATCTACTAAATATCTATTTAGCATCTTTTTATTTTTAGTGCTAGAGTTGCATTTTAACCATGTGAATAGACAAAATTCAGATTCTGTTTCTCTTCCAGAACTGTTCAGGTTGGCTGACCCCTATCTTGCAGGACATGCTGCGTCACATCTTTCAGATTTGTATTTTGGAAAGTAACCAGGAAATTCTTGACCTTATCCACAAGGTATGATGTGCTTGAGGTGTGTGTGGTATGGGGTTACCTCTTCCCTCTCCCATCTATTCATTCATTTTTCTAATCTGTTTTCCCCCAGGTCTGGCAGCAGCTAATACACAAAGCCTCTGTGCAATATGTTGTGGCTGCTGCATGTCCCTGGATGGGAGCCTGGCTCTGTTTGATGATGCAGCCCGCTCATCTGCCTATTGATTTAAACATGTTGATTGAAGTGAAGCCTAAATCCAAGGTGAGATATTAAGTATTGATTGTATAAATTACACAATTAAATGATTTTTAAGCCAAAGATTTAAAAACCTGGTGTTGAGTAGTAGCTCCACCTGTGATCTCCAATTTTAGGGCTGCCGCACACTAGCCGTGATTATGGACGCTGCCAGGTTACGGAACTAAAAAATTGTAGTTTGGATTTGTCTGCAACTGGCCTTAGTCCGTATGAGAGCCTGATGCGATTAAAGTTTTATTTGTTTCAATTAAAGTGGAACAGTATGCCATCCATTGTATCGTGTGGTTGCCCACTGAATGTTTTCCATCTGCAGCAGCTTTCTGTAGCTGTAGCAGAAATGGCAAAGCTGTAGAGATTATGGTTTAAATTAAACCATGGTTTTGCGAAATGTTTTCTTTGTAAGATTTATTTTTTTTTTTTCTTACCGTAGGAAAAAGCTTGTGGAAAACTCCGTCAAGGTCAAAGCCAGACAAAAGAAGTTGCACAGGAGTATATGGCTGGCTCGGACAGTGTGACTGAAGACTCCGGCATCAGGGATTACTTGGTGACCCGTGCTCGGTTGGCTGCTGCAAAGTCAGTATAGTATTTATAAATCTCTATAAATTCTTACTTGATATGAATGCTACCTGCACACAAATAAGTAATGGCTGTGAAAGTTCTTTCCAGATATTAATAAGCAAAAGTCTATAAGATCTGTGAAAAACTCTTCTGCCAAGGACTCTGAGGGTGCTTTTGCATGTGGCTTATTGTATGTGGAAAGGCAAATGCATTTAAAGACCAATACAAAACTCCACGTGTAAATGCACCCTTAAAGATTTCATGGAAGTGGCTAGCAGCATGCACAGGTGGACATAATATATTGTGCTTGAGTTCAGCGGGTGGCCATGTCAGTGATTGCTTTGTTTCCTCTCCCCTTCCAGATTGCTGGGATCATTGTGCTGCTGCATTTGCGATCCCTGTGTCAATACGGCCTCTCAGGAAATAAAGCCGGCCGAGTCATTAGCTCAGTTGCTCCTCTTTCATCTGAACTCCAAGTCTGCCTTACAAAGGATCAGCGTGGCCCTTGTTATCTCCGAGTGGGCTGCATTGCAGAAGGTAATGAATTGGGTTTAAGTTTCATCTCCCATGCCTACTTGTACTACAAAATCTCTAGTATATTAGAATAACCATTTCCAAGCATTTAAAATCTACCTATAAAAATAACAAATGGATAGACCAGGGACACAATTATAAATTTGGGCACCGTGACTGGTAAAGCCAGATGAGAGGGGCAAGCATAACCCCCTAGGCTCGTTAGCATAATTGAAAAGCCGAGTTTATAAGGAAGGAGGTCATAGATAACAATATCACTTATCAAAAATGGTTGTCTAATATGTAATACACAATGTTCATGTTGTGTTTGAAAATCTATTGAACATGGCAAGAAAACGCAAATAAAAAAATAAATAACAGGAGGAAACCACTTGTTTAGTCACCTATTTTGTTAAAGTTGGTATTGATGGTGGATAATTATATATTATATAGTTAGAAATTGATAGTCTTGTATGAAGTGCTTAGCCAAATGTCCCAGTTGTTTAGAAATTTAGGAATTTTGTGTAAACCATGAGCTATTGTTTTCTCATATAAGAAATTTTAATTTATTGAGCTTTCTACCTCTTGCTATGGGGGGGGGGAGCATCTTTCGGTGTTTAGATATTTTTATTTTTGCTGCTACTAGGACATGTGCAACTACCGTAAAGTGGGTCCTGTGGAAGTCTGTCTATGAAGAATAGTGTTTGGGTGATTTGAGTTTATTGGGAAAAGATTCATATACATATATAAATTATTTTTTTTAAATGAGCATTGATTGCATTCCAGAATTCGGTTATATATTTAGTCCCACCAGATTTTTATCATATATCAGCGTTATCACATAAACAGCGCCAGCAGACTTGGGTTCTGTTTTGGTAGGTTTGAGGAAATCCGTGTGGGGTGAAGTACCAACTATATCTTGATAGTTTTCCAGATGGATGACACACATAGAAACCTTGTAGTGTACTCTGAACACTAATGACCATTGTTTTTTTGCTTATTATGCGGTTGAATTTTTTTAGACCATTTATCCAGGTGCATGGGCTACATGCTGGTGTTTTTTTTTTTTGTTTTTTTTTTGTCTCCTAGCAGTAAATGCCTATAGACCACCAATCCATTGTCATTTCAATGATGGTTCCTCTATTGACGGCAATGGAGCTTGGCAATTTTATTTGCAGTGTGGCAAGCGGCAGATAAAACAGAAGATGTATGGTTCCTCTGAGCAAAATTGTTTTATGCACATTTCCCAGAGAGATATCAATGCGCCCTTTTATATATAGAAAATATCCAATTTAAATCCTGAGATTTTTATTTGTTTTTGTTTTTTTTTATACAGGAATGCAAAACGGTGACCCTTGCAGTCCAGCCGCGCCTGCTGGCAGTGTTGTCTGAACACTTGTATTACGATGAAATAGCGATTCCTTTCACCCGGATGCAGAATGAATGCAAGCTGCTAATCTCCTCTCTTGCAGATGCTAACATAGACATTCGGAGCAAAGTAAACTGCAGCGTCTTTACCATAGACCAAGCTAATGAACTGGTTAGTAAGTCTCTGTATTCATGCTTTTCTTTCCTTCTTAGTCTCCAAATCTGCAAGTGTCCTCACAAAAGTGCCCATTTGATACAATTCCACTTAGAACAGTGGTGGCGAACCTCTGGCACTTGGAGTCCTCTCTGTGGGCACCCGGGCCATCGCCCCAGCATCAAGTTCACCAGACAGGACTAAAAGAATCTTCCTACAGAATCTTCCTACAATGATGGGCAGATTTGCCCTCCTCCTTTCAACTGCGTTGGTGTCCTTAGGAGGCTGAAAGATTGAAAGTTGTCAAATAACAAGGAGAAATTACTGCTTAAATTGCTGTGCTGGCACTTTGCCATAAATAAGTGGCTTTTGGTTGAAGTTTGGGCACTCAGGCTCTAAAAGGTTCGCCATCGCTGACTTAGAACATGGCAAACATTTTGGCACTGATGGCCAAAGCTTCAACAGCACCTTGTATTTCGATAGTCTCTCACCCAGCCATGGTTTTGCAACTGGGAGTTGATTGCCCAGGCAGCAAATTTTGGTGTTTGCTACCCAGTCAGTACTATTCTAGTGTCACCTGTGGACCATGGCTTGGTTTAAATTACTATAATACAGGGATAGATTAAAAAAAAGTCTAATTGACATTTATTGTATTTTATGAAGGACAATAGTAAATGTAAGATTCTTTACAACCAAAGCAATAACCTGATGATTTGGTGCTTTCCTAGGTAACTACAGTGTTCAGTGAAGCCACAGCACCTCTGCGATCCAATGTTAAAGTTTACCAGCAACTAGATGGGAAGAGGCAACAAGTTCAGATGACTGTATCAGAAACCAACCAGGAATGGCAAGTCCTTCAGCTTAGAGTCCACACCTTCGCGGCCTGCGCCATAGTCCATCTCGCGCAGCTCCCAGAGAAACTGAATCCCATTATCAAGCCGCTAATGGAGGCTGTGAAAAAGGAAGAGAACTCTGTGGTGCAGAACTACGCGGCCTCATGTCTGGCAAAGCTACTTCAGCAGTGTACAGCAAGGACTCCTTGCCCAAACCCCAAAATATTAAAAAATCTTTGTAGTTCAGTTTGTGTGGATTCCAGTATCACCCCATCTGTGTCCTGTCCTGTCCCAGCCTTTAACAACACAGATCATCCCAAAGGTATGTATTAGTGAGGCGCCTACACTAAAAGGGACTGACGCAGATGTACTACAGAAAGCACTGAAAAATTCCACTTGGGATTTTTAATTTAAAAATCTATGTAAATATGCGTAGAAACCACAATTTATAGATCCATACACAGAATGACTATATTGGTGGGGAACCTCCTGAATATGTCCAGGGTTATGGAAGCAGAAAAGATTGGGGATTGATGCATCTTATTGTGCATCACACTTTGCTACACTTAAGATTTGTTTAGACTATTGTAGTTTAAGAAGCATTAGCGCCCGCCACTGTCTGCCGAATTTATATCTTGGACCTGTTTCTCAGATGTGAATGGTATTGGTCCCCAACAGACTGGACAGTCATTCCTGTATATGCTCTAGGGAATCCCCAGTCTAGGTGGGAGTAAATGTGGGGCAGCAGGGTTTACCTGCATTCAGCTTGTAACTAGTTCTTACATAGCTCAGAGTACATCCCATCTCATTCATAAATATCTATTACAATTTTTAGACAACCCCAATAATAACACTTTTACTAAACCTAAAAATCCATATATACAATGTTTATGTAACAGACTCTTGTTTTCTAAAGGTCCAAATTCAGAAAAGGATGGAGTGTGTCACACGGTGACAAAACACAGGGGGATCATTACTCTGTACAGACATCAACAAGCTGCTTTTGCAATTACTAGCAGACGGGGTCCGGCTCCAAAAGCTTCAAAGTCTCAGGTGGCAGAATTGCCCTCTGGAAGCAGAGTCCACGCCTCAGCAGAGGATGATGAGGTATTTATAACTTGTTAACGTGACTGAGGCAAGTGAGGCGAACGCTCCATTCATATCCTAGGAATATCACTGGATATGTACAATGTTCAGTCATTATCACTGTCTGGAACGAATGGTTGAGATTCTCTTCCATGCCTCCTGACTTCTCAAAAAGGTGTATTCCCAGACCATAATACTCATAGATCATTAGTATTTACACCTTCAAGGGATATACCAGGACATAATTTCCATTGCATATGTCGCAGACCTTGTTTTTCCCAATACTGTGTAATTCCTTCTCCTCCCATAGTGTGTGCATTACATATGCAATTGTTGCATCAGTAGTACATTGACTTTCAATCCCCTAATTCTCTTGAATCTCCAGAGGCGGTATAATGCCACATAATTGTATGTTTGCTGTTTTGTCATGTTGCACATGAAGCTTGTATTCCGGATCTATAAACCATAGATTCCTATGAAAAGTCATGGACCCGGTCAAGTAATCCTGTTTAACTTTCACCTCATGACCTTCAAATTGTGGGCAGCCTATTAGAACTGCCCTTGTGGACACTGAACCATTATTATTCTAGAGGATATCATAAAAAGAGGGGAAAGCAATATTAAAATGATTTTAATGCAGATGACCTATTCTTGGGACAGGTCATCCTTATCCAATTGGTTTTGGGAGTTGGACTTGTACCTACTCTGAGGTCTTCACTCTTTCTTGGCACATAACTTTTTTTTTTTCCCACCATCAGAATCATAAGAATCACTTAATCCAGAGAAGAGGCGCAGAATATACTCTTGCTACCATTGCAAAACACTTTGCGTGTAATCTGGCCACAGGACTACCAAATCTCTGGGAGACAATGGTTGGACCTCTAAGGAACCACATCAACGTTGAGAATTTTGGTAAGTATCCAGTTGTCATTTTGTTTATAGAACACTTCCAGGAAGGATGTAAAGTAGAACTGTTGGTTTGTACTTGTCTTGCTGCCAGTTCTCTTGAAGATGCTTATATAGGTAATACAAAATGTGTTGTTGTAGATGGCAAGCTTCTCTTGGAAAAAGGAGATGAGCTCGCCCATGAACTAGTCAACAGCCTGCAAGTGTTTGAGGTCACAGCCTCTTCCATGGATCCCAGCCTTCACCCCATGGTAAGTCGTTATTGGAAATGAGAGCTAAAAGTTGGAGGTAGTGGTTTGTATGTTAAATTTAATAAAGAATAACCTTTGCCCGAGAACCAGAAGTGGAAGTTTTTAATATGACTTCTCACAATATGGAAAGTTCATTACAAGCACACATCTTTCCATGTGTGGTCTGTGCTAATCTTTGTAGATGTGTTACATAGATAATAAGATGGGATTTAGATTTTGGGATTAAGTTTTTTTTTTTTTTTTTCCAAAGTATAACACCTGAATTTTCAACAAATGTATTATTTAAATGTATAAAATTAGTCACTTGTGCACTAGCTAAGCATATGAGGATGGTGCCTGCAAGACCAAACAAATCAGAGAACATAAGTAAATGGATGCGGTTGCTTTCCATTTGATGTGATGCTGGGTGTTAAGAGCTTCAGATGTACGTGACCCCCTGGCTGCTCTTTCTCTGCCCCTACTGCAGATACAAAATAAAAAATCCTTGTGTGGTGATGTCCCCTGGGTATGGAAAGTTGTGCATCCCCAGGCTTTTCCAAAAGTGGATAATTTTTTTTTTATTTAAAATTTTGTTTTTTGCATGCACACACAAGACTCTCGGTTTAGGGCAGAGATCTATGTGATCTGTGAAGGAAGTCTGAAGGCAACAAACACTTGTAAGTGGGCACACACTCCGTTTATCGGGCTGTTCTCTAATTTGTTTGGTCTTGCAGGCACCTTCTTCAAAAACTTAGCCAGTGCACAAGTGACTGTATGTTTGTGGTCTAGATTATTTGGCCTCTTTTTGCTATAAGGAGGGAATTTCAGCAGTTCACCAGCGATGGCATCATGCACACAACTCTTTCCACTCCGTACTACCCCAGTAAGCGCCTTGTGCATTGCTTTACAATAGTATTCAAATGTGCACTGCTTCTGCAGAAAATCATGCAAAGTCTCTGAAGTCTGTGAAGACATGTCAGGAATCTGTTTTTACTACATGGAGCTAAAATGTGGTCTGAATGTAACCTAACCCTTACACGGCTAACTTACTCTTACATTGTTTTACCTGTCCCAGCTTATAAGCAGTATGCAAATCATATAAAACCTGTGTGTGTATATAGGTCACACAGCTTCCCTTTTCTCTGTATTAGCAGCTATTTTCAGCCTCCGTAGAACAGTCACAATGAGTGTTGGTTCTTCTAAACTGCTCAGATCTGTGTTCAGTGAAGACGGGTGTCTCTGATGCCCCCACATAAAGTGTTACATAAGCTCTAATATTTATTTTTATTCTTGTTTTGCAGCTGCTTGAACATCTTCCTCATCTCTTCACGTGCCTGCGCCATCCTTACACATCAGTCAGGCATATGGCTTCTCGCTGTGTAGGAGTTATGAGCCGCATCGCTACCATGGAAACAATGAATGGCTTTTTGGAGAAAGTTTTGCCGTGGCTTGGTGCTATTGATGACAACACGAAACAGGAGGGGGCTATTGAAGCGCTGGCTTGTATCCTTTTTGTGTAAACCACAAGGCTGCATTTAGCTTGTCAAGTTAAAAAACCCACTATATTAATCTATGTACATTACAGTACCACGTGAGATCTGGTTACTGCTTCTCGGTATGATACATTGGCTACTTGGAATAATTGAGTTTGTTCAATGAAATCTTGGTCTTTCCTTGACATTGAATGACCAGGTGTGATGGAGCAGTTGGATGTGGGTATTATTCCATACATAGTCCTCCTCGTGGTTCCCGTGCTGGGAAGAATGAGCGACCAGACGGACAGCGTGCGCTTCATGGCAACGCAGTGTTTTGCAACACTCATCAGGCTAATGCCTTTGGAAGTAAGTTGTATCATGGGTAATATCCGACGGAGGCGCCACGACGGTAGACCTCTCACTATTGGTACAATAGTTTAATGATGAATATAGTCAGTAAATCACCAAACCCGTATTAATATCTGCTTATGAGCTGCAGTACCGGATATGGCCACATAAACGTGACCCTGACCCTTATACTATTGAATGAGTTGCATGACACATTCTTGACCTGCTACTCTACCTATTAATGGTAACCCCAATTCTCCTGATCACTTGGGGTCCCAGTGATTAGACCCTCAGAGAGGAAGCAGTCATGCTCTATGAATAGGGATAACTTGCAGGCTTGGACTATTTATTCTGTAAACCTACCAAGCATCAATCTCCCAGAAGATCGGTCTATCCTGCAGTCTGGGCCACTATCCATCCGTCTGTTGGATAAAAGGCTTTAGTTGTCGATATTAGCGCAGGATATTTTTCCGGATATGTTCCTGTAAGTACTTTAAGCCTTGTGTACTTTGTGTTTTCATGTAAATGATAATTTATTGGGCCTTTTTACAAGCATTATATCACCCGAAGTTTTATGTCTCTGGTTATGTTCCTCTTGGATCACCTTGGATTTTATATTTAGGCTGGGATCCCAGATCCTCCCACCATGTCAGAGGAGTTAATTAAACTAAAAGCCAGGGAGCGCAACTTCTTGGAACAACTGCTGGATGGAAAGAAATTGGAAAATTATACAATTCCTGTTCCAATAAAAGCTGAGCTGCGGAAATACCAGCAGGTAAGATGCCAAGACATTAATATTTCTGCCTGACAGCTGTCGCCTGCTTGTAATTTCTTTATCGTATTAAAGGGTTTTCCAGGGCTTGAATATCTATGGGCTTCTTTAGACTAGGTGGTTAATGTCAGATTATTAGGGGCCTGGTCTCCCCTTCACCAGTTGTCACAGCACAAACATTGTGTGGTGGTGGCTTGTACATTGTAATACATGTAGCTTTCTCCTATGCACATGAATGTGTAGGAGTTAGAGCAATGCCTAACCACCATAAGGGGATCAGACCCAAAGGTATCTACACGGCTGCCATGCTAACTCGCGTCATAGATCTGTGACCTCTGCCTAGGTGTGGGGGACCATTGGTATCGAAGATCAGCAAACCTCTAAAAAAAAAAAAGGAAACAAAAAAAACCCTGTTACCTGCTCACCGTGAGATGCATCCTTCCCATTTCTTTGCTTCTATTACAACTCTTCAAGCTGACATGATGCGTTTCTTGTCTCATTCCCTGTAGGATGGTGTAAATTGGCTGGCCTTCCTGAATAAGTACAAACTCCATGGGATCCTGTGTGATGATATGGGTCTGGGGAAGACTTTGCAATCTATATGTATCCTTGCCGGGGACCATTGCCTAAGGTAAATGGTTTATCTGAACTATTAAGTGGTTGTGTCAACTTTGGACAGTCAAAGGATGAGAGATGACCACCATCTGATGCGTTCCTGAAGATAATGGAGATGATTGAAGTGGCCGGTCGAGCGTGCATCCTGTGGCTCCATTCACTAATATGCTACAAAATTCAAAACAAGGAAGCGGCACTCCGTGGAAAGCAGTGATTTATTTCACCAGTGGGGAATACAACATTTCAGCTCAAGTACTTGACAATGGCTACATTGAGATGCCTGAAATGTTGTATTCCTCACTGGTGAAATCACGCTTTCCACGGAGTGCTGCTTCCTTGTTTTACATTTTGGACCATTGGGATCGTGAGTAGGAACCCTTGAAGCCTGCACCCACACAAGGATCTTAAACCGTGTTTTTTTGTTTTTTTTTCAATGTGCTGCTTTACCTTTTTCTTTTACACTACTACAGTCAGAAAGAGCGGAGTACATTGCTTGGGAATCTTTGGTACTAGGAGATGGGCACTGATGCTCCCATAGCATTTAATGGAGTGCCAGGATGTGTGCTTGACCTGCCAATCCAGCAGTTACTAAGACCCTCCTTAAAATTCTTGCTGGTTCCATCAATTGGACCTTCATTGATTTTTAAATTAACTCAGGATAGGAGATAAACTAACACAGTACAGTCTCTTTAATGTAGTAATGTCTATAAATCTTGTGTTAATCCTTGCTGTGTTCTCTACAGATCCCAAGAGTATAGCAGGAGTAAGTCTGCAGACTGCGTACCTCTCCCCTCGCTAGTCGTATGTCCTCCAACACTAACTGGGCACTGGGTGGATGAAGTTGGGAAATTCTGCCCTAAAGAATATCTCAACCCATTACATTACACAGGTCCTCCGACAGAGCGAGCTCGGTGAGTGGTTGTGCCCTGTAATTTAATGGTCTTGATGGTAAATCTCTAGATACAATGTTTAGGATTCATTCCCTTATCCCAGGTTTCTGTGGCTTTGCTCATCCAAATAGTTTATTACCCATAAGAGAAAAAATTCCTGATCTTTGAGATGCCAGTGTAAGGAGCTAGGGTTATAGCAATATTTTGTAAATGGTAATAGATCCAAATGGATATTGCAAAAGGAGTGAGGGCCATGAACCCTGGATGAAATGAGCCTTGTTGTGGCCATAGGACAGATAGTTTTAGGAGGTGTCCCTTGCTTTATGTATGGGTGAAAATTTCTATGCTGATAAATTTAGAGGTCCCATACATTGTGTAAGTTAGCAATGCTGTATTTATAAATCCTGCCCATTTTACAGGTTACAGCATCAGGTGAAAAGGCACAATCTTGTAGTGGCTTCTTATGATGTCGTCCGGAATGATATTGACTTCTTCAGGTAAGTTTTTGGACTCTAGAAATCTCCTGTTCTGATTCAGTTTGTGTATTCATTCATCTTTTCTGGCTTACCTGTGACTGCGATCCAGTGCATTGAATTATGTTTGCACTGTCCTGCTCTATTCTCTTCTCTCCCTTCCTCTATTGTTAGTATTATTATTAGTATTATTATTATTAGTATTATTATTAGCAGTAATAAGCCTGTGGTTATGGTGTGTATCTGTTTTTATATGACCTGTAGTTGTTGCGATGATCCCACCACATGTTCACTTTAAGCTTTTGATTTCAGGAACATGAAGTTTAATTACTGTATTCTGGATGAAGGTCACGTCATTAAGAACGGGAAGACCAAATTATCCAAAGCTGTTAAGCAGATAACGGCGAATTATAGAATTATCCTTTCTGGTACACCAATTCAGGTATGAGGGGTTGTGTTTGGCCACACACCCAGACGGCTCACGACTGCCACCACCATACACATGTGCAGCCTCTGCCAGGTCGCAGATAATGGGGCATGAAATCCAGAATGTCTGGTTATTTTAGACTGGTCATTCAGTGATCTTTAAATGCATATTCCAGGATTAATATATTAATCTATCCTTGGACTAAGGTGATAATGATCCCCAATTCTAAGAGTCCAAGGACTGTTTTGAAGCGGGCATGGTGCTCCTGAGCTCCACTTCTGTTTGTAGCCACATGTCAAGTAGTCAAATGCCTATGAAACGCTGACCATGTACTGTACTTTGCTTGTTGGAGAGATCACAGCATTCAGATGAAAGCTGTTGGGTCTCTCTAACAGCTGATCTTTGGTGCACCGCATGTCAGACATTCTGATATTGATGACGTAGCCTAGGACTAGCTGAATAAATGAATCCCAGAATAACCCTGTAATGTAGAACAATCACTTCATGCAGTTTATGGACATTGTCCCAGATTTATCTGTCTTATCTCCACAGAACAATGTCTTGGAGCTCTGGTCACTTTTTGACTTCCTCATGCCCGGCTTCTTGGGCACCGAGCGCCAGTTTGCTGCAAGATACGGGAAACCCATTTTAGCGAGTAGAGATGCTAGAAGTTCCTCCCGTGAACAGGAAGCTGGTGAGGAAAAAACCTACTTTGTCTTGTGCAATTTTCACGTTACTCCATCCACTTATCTCCTCCTCCATATTCTCAGGTGTTCTTGCTATGGAGGCCTTACACAGGCAGGTCCTACCGTTTTTGCTCCGAAGAATGAAGGAGGACGTTTTGCAGGATCTTCCTCCTAAGATTATACAAGATTATTACTGTTCCTTGAGTCCTTTGCAGGTAAAGAGAAACAGAATCCTTAAAATTTTGTGTTGCAAAATGTTTATCCATCATCTGGTGTCCCAACCTAAGGGAGCCCTGTGATCCGTCTGCTAAAATTGCAATTAGTCTGCAAATTGTGCATTGTATTTTACAAGGGATATCTGTATTGTACCATTCTCTTTCAGGTTCAGTTATATGAAGATTTTGCAAAATCCCGTGCAAAGACCGATGTGGCCGAAACAGTCTCTGCATCTTCACTGTCAGAAGAGAGTGAAAAGCCGAAGCTGAAGGCCACAGGACACGTCTTTCAGGTAATGTGTGTGTGCACAGGGAGCAGCCTAGATCTGTTGGCATAAGAGCCCATCCCTACCTAGATGGACTTGTAGTAAGAAGTAATGTCGTTGTCTCTTTAGGCATTGCAGTATTTGCGGAAGCTTTGCAACCATCCTGCGTTGGTTTTAACGGCACAGCATCCGGAGCACAAGAAGGTCGCAGATCAGCTAGCGACTCAAAACTCGAATCTGCGGGATATTCAGCATGCCCCCAAACTATCTGCACTAAAACAAGTATGTCCAAAGGGGACCTATGTATCCTGTGGGCGTGAATTATAAAGTTAATGAAGACTTCTTGATAAAAATCAGGAGAATCTTTGTTTACAGGTCATGATATCAAAAAAATGTTGCAATTTGCTTTAACCTAGAGGATTGGTGACATGGTGACCTCTGAATAGAGACGAAAGTAACTGAAGTCCTGTAACTTTTTTTTTTTTTTTTTCCCTACTTTTTGCAGTTGTTGTTGGACTGTGGTTTGGGTAACGCCAGCACTCCTGAGAGTGGCACAGAAGCCGTGGTAGCCCAGCACAGAGTATTGATCTTCTGCCAGCTGAAGAGCATGCTGGATATAGTAGAACACGACCTTCTGAAGCCTCACTTACCCTCTGTTACGTACTTACGGCTGGATGGTAGTATACCTGCCGGGCAGAGACATTCCATTGTGTCCAGGTCAGTGGTGGGTCTGTGGGCTGGATACTAGTAAGATGTGGTCAATCTCTTCCTAAATTTCTGAATTTGCCGGTTCTTGGCTCTCAGTTTAATATGTATCTATCTCTCTCTCTCTCTCCCTCTCTCTCTCCAATATCAGGTTTAATAATGACCCGTCTATAGATGTCTTGCTGCTGACCACACATGTCGGTGGCTTGGGTCTCAACCTCACCGGTGCAGACACCGTAGTGTTTGTTGAACACGACTGGAATCCGATGAGAGATCTTCAGGCAATGGACAGGGCACATCGTATTGGACAGGTATGATCAGAAAACCCTGATGTGGAGTTTAGGTCATTCTTGAGTTGAAGCAAATCAGTCTGTCAAGACTCTTTACATCCAAAATTTGTCTATTATATATTCTCACCAATATGTATTAGTCATTGATATCCACTTTGTGAGCCCATTAAATAGTATGAGGGTATTGGCAATCTTCTGGCACTGATCGTATTGAATGGAGCAGCAGGATGCTGTTCTCGTGATGTGCTGGGGGTGGGTCTCAGACGTTTGAGAGAACCCTTTAAATGCCATATACAATTTTTTTTTTTTTTTGGGGGGGGGGGGGGGGCTCATGCAGGGTTTTAAATGCACTTTGGTTAGTGACACACTGCACTCATCTAATGTACTTTTAATTTCTTGATTTTTGTTGCAGAAACGTGTAGTAAACGTGTACCGGCTTATCACAAGAGGAACCCTGGAGGAGAAGATAATGGGTTTGCAGAAGTTCAAAATGAGCATCGCAAATACAGTGATAAGCCAGGAGAATGCCAGCTTACAGAGCATGGGCACCGACCAGCTGCTGGACCTGTTCACCCTCGACAAGGTGGGCACAGATCATTGTATTGTTAGGAACTGTGGAATGGCCTGGACAGATAGTGGTGCATTATATTACACCAGTACAGGAGGGACACGGCTGATGTCTGCCTCCTGTAGAGGATAACTGGGCTGAAGAGCGGCTTTCCAGTATATAAAGACCTTGTGAATTGGGTCGCCTGTAGATGGAGGAACTTGGGAGGCAATTCAGTTCTAATTCAGTGCTGTGGACCCATAATTCTGTAGGTGTCAGACTCCTGGAAGAGATGACCATTCCCCTGCATTTATGCCGGCATGAGATGACTTTTTTTGGTTTTTGTTGTTTTTTTGGTTTTTAAAAACCCATTCAACATTATTACTACTTTGTTTCCTAGGACGGAAAGGGTGAAAAGATGGAAACCTCCGAAACGGGCGAGAAGAGTTCCATGAAGGCGATCCTGGACAACCTGGGAGAACTATGGAACCAGGAGCAGTACGAAACAGAGTTCAGTCTTGACAATTTTATGCATTCTCTGAAGTGAACCCTCCGCTGCAGTGTTGTCCTTTGTTTAGCTGATATTCAGCAAGGGCCGGGATGGTAGAGCGGTTCTGCAAGAAGGAACCGGCAGGAAGATTGGAGACGGGAGAGAATGTGTCACATGAATTACAGTCTTAAGAGATGGAGGCTTGAATCCTAGTATACGGGTGTTTGGAGTTTTTAGTTGACCCTTTGACTCCTTCCTGTCATCACTGGAGTCCCCCCTTCCCCTGTACAGAGAACGGCTCTGGCGCACTGTTACATCTATAGCGATGAACACAAGCCACGGTTTTTTAAACATTGAAGTTTTAGGCCCTGACATATATTTGCTTTAAATCTTAGGGTTTTTTAAGATTGTACATTTTAATGAATTTCCCATTTGACTTTTGGTTGAGGATTAATAGTCTGACCTTCAGTGAGGACCTTTGGTTGTTCTGGAGTTTATCTAGCGCTAAGCACACGTCCTGCAGATCTGAGGTTCTCCTCTGATGTCGGATCTGTGTGTACTGGCGGCATAGAGGAGTCTTACCCTGTGTATATGTAGCTTATCTTGTATCACATAATGAATTAATATGTGTCCGGACGGCGAGTGACCTCCCCTTATGTAATATATATAGAGAGAGAAGAGAACGCAAACCCAATGGAAATGAAGTTCTGTCACCACTTTTATCCGTGGCGTGCCGTAATGAATGATCATTCCATGTAAGCCGAAAATTAAAAAAAAAAAAAAACTACTATTGTCGTCTTTTAGTTGTTTTGTATGTGGTGGATATTATAAGGTGAATTCTGCGGCCGGTTGGGGGTGTGCAACAATGCTGTGCCTGCACCCACTGAAGCCTCTACCTGCAAATTTGCGCCCCAAAAAAAATGAATGGAATCACATTTTAGGAGGAAAACTATAATCTTGTGGCTATTCACAATCCAGGAGATTGAAGGTTTATGACTGCACAACTACAGATCTGGAAGAACCGGGGCCAGACATACGGGACGCAAATGGGGGTAGTTAGCGGCTGTTGGATTGGCTCGGTGGAGATGGGAGGAGTGAGTGTCCCTAATCTACAAAGGAGTTGGGAGGCCGCCCCACAAAATGGGCAGGAATAGGACCTGCTCTGCCAGGTCCAGCCATTCCATGTAAGCCGAAAATTAAAAAAAAAAAACTACTATTGTCTTTTCTTTTAGTTGTTTTGTATGTGGTGGATATTATAGGGTGAATTCTGCGGCTGGGGGTGTGCAACACTGCCGTGCCTGCGCCCTCTGAAGCATCTACCTGCAAATTTGTGGCCAAAAAAAAAAAATCACATTTTAGGAGGAAAACTATAATCTTGTGGCTATTCACCATCCAGGAGATTGAAGGTTTATGACTGCACAACTACAGATCTGGAAGAACCAGGGCCAGACATACGGGACGCAAATGGGGGTAGTTAGCGGCTGTTGGATTGGCTCGGTGGACATGGGAGGAGTGGGTGTCCCTCATCTACAAAGGAGTTGGGAGGCTGCCCCACAAAATGGGCAGGAATAGGACCTGCTCTGCCAGGTCCAGCCCCCATAGAGGTTTATTGCTCTTCAATCTTCATCTTTAGTAGTGTAGACTGACAAACTATCACACTAGGAGTGAGGGTCCTGCTCACAAGAGCTTACAATCTATGCACTACACAGTTTAGGTTCTCGGCTAATAATCTAGCGTTTTCATGTGTTAGGCTTTCACACAGCGGTTGGTTGAATACACGTCCCACATAGACTGCTATGGCACAGCGGTACAGTGCTCTCTGTTTATGGTCAAGCTCCATGACCCTCTATGGAGAGGGGAGCAGCGTTCACACGTCTTCTCAGAGCGCTGCTGTATGTATAGTGTGACTCTAGCCCAGTGGTGGCGAACCTATGGCACTGGTGCCAGAGGCGGCACTCTGAGTCCTTTCTGTGGGCACTCGGGCCATCACCCCAGAATGAAGTTCACCAGACAGAACTCAAAGAATCTGCCTGCAGAATCTTCCTACAATGATAGATGAATCTGCCCTCATCTTTTCAACTGCGTTGGTGTCCTTGGGAGGCTGAAGGATTGAATGTTGTCAAAGAACAAAGAAATACATTTCTGCTTAAATTGCTGCGCTGGCACTTTCCAATAAATAAGTGGCTTTTGGTTTAAATTTGGGCACTCAGGCTCAGAAGGGTTCCCCATCACTGCTCTAGCCTAAGTGTTATTCCCACCACCACATACACAGCTGATGGGTCTGTATATGTGCATGTGATAGGTTGTAAAACGCTGCCACCTAGTGGAAGGTAAAGGTTGCATACTGTCTGATAATACATAGGGTATCATATAAAAACATCTGTTCATCAAAATCTAAAAGCCGTAATATCAAAAACATTGTTAAAAAGGCATTTCCCCACCCCCCCCCCATGATTATCAGGGCTTGTTTAAAATGAAAAAGGTGCAAATCCAGGTTGTGCCAAAAAGCATCCCTATTTCCCCTCCTCCTTACGCCACCTTCATGCCCTATAGCAGAGTGGTCCAATGCGGTGGAGGCCTCACACCGGGAGGCCAGAACCTCCTGATACATCCGGTCCTTGCAGTTGGGTGAATGAGACCCCCATACATTGTATCCCAATAAATCTGTAGACCTAGGTGTGTGATGCACGGCTGGTAGTTATACACACATTATATATCTCATATCTATTTATCCACTACACTTCAGCACAAAGTGTTGCACCTAATGCTATATCTCACTAGTAGAAGGCAGACATGATGGCCCATGTTTATCAAAAACTGCAGTTGCCTAATGTAGTGTGCAGGGGGCCTCAGATTCAGGATTTATGACGCCCCCTGCCCTGACAGAGTGCACCAACTTTAAATTATATAGATAGAGAAGATGAGATAACATGTTGGAGATGAGTATAGAAAGAGACAGATGGAAAAGATGAGACGGATATTGAAAGACGATAGAGAAGGAGATGAGAGGTGGATAGAGACGAGTAGAGAAAGAGATATGATAGAGGCAAGTAGAGATCATAGAGACATGATAGAGATGGTAAGAGAAAAATGATAGATGGATAGTGAAAGGTGATGGAGACAGATGACTCATTATAGAGACGGGTAGAAATGATGGATAGAGAATGATCGAGAGATAATCGAGAAAGAAATAGATGGACAGATGACAGATATAGAGATGGATGATCGAGATAAAGATGGAGTGAAAGATATAGATGATAGAGGTAGAAATGAGAGACAGAGATTATAGTTATTGGCTTGCTATCTAATTAATATAAATATATCGGATAAAACTTACCCAATAAAATTGTATGTGTATTAAAAACAGATGTAGATATCTGATTATTATTAGCTGTGATATGATAAAACTGCACATGCCTACTACCAACCATACAGGGAGCACAGAGTAACAAAAGAAACACAAGTCCAAGTAGAATAACAAAGTATCGCCAAATAATATGAAATGGTAATAACATCAGCCATGTCTGTGTGCAGGGGAGCAGCAGCTGGAAATATTAAGAATGATAAACATTTTTCATTTTTTCTTCTATGGATAAAACCAAAAGACACAATCGGTAAATGAACACTGCAGGTGACAGCAGCTGTAATACCAGGCAGAGGCACTGCATGGCGCTGTGCTCGGTGCATAGCATGAAATACACCTTTCATGGTTTTCTGCCCATATGGAGAGGCGACCAGTATGTCAAAAATATAGGGGGAGACTTATCAGAAAGTGTTGAGGTAAACCTATTCTAGTTGCCCATGGCAACCAGAGCTCTGCTTTTAAAAAAAAAAAATAAATTAGGTGAAAATGAAAGCAGAGCTCCGATAAGTTGCCATGGGCAACTAAAACAATCCTGCACTGACAGTTCTGATAAATCTCCCATCTGTATACACAACCCAAGTTGTGTTCATACCCTGATGTTATGGATATTATATAGAAATCACATAATTGCCTGAAATCGGCCCTGAATAATTAGGAAATTCCATCACTACAGTCCCAAAGTGTGGACAAGACTTGCATCATTGTTCTCTAGGCCTCTGACAAAATTGTAGCATAATAAAGCGAATATCGAGAAGTAATGGATTGTCATGGCAACTAAGCACATTTTTACTCCTAGGCAGTTTGATAAATCTCCCCCATTGTTTTGTTTTTTTATCCATCTCCTCTCTTTTTATGTGTCAGATGCTAGTCGAATGTTCAGAAGCTAAATGAAAGTGTAGATAAACCTTGTACCTTGATAATCTAAGCACATTGTCAACACAGCATCTCACAGCACTTGAAGGAACTTGAAATGTCTGCTTAGAGAGTCCCAGCTCACACTCTGGAATCATGCATGAGCGTAAATGAGCGCCAGCAGCCTCGGGACACTCACCGGACCCCAGGGCTGCGGCAGGAGAGATCGGATCCCCCGGGAGGGACACACATACACACCGCGGTCATGTTTGACCATGACATGTATGGGGTTAAAACACCCGGGATCTGACTTTTTCCAATCCCGGGTGTTAGTGCCGGGTCTGGGCTGTGATATCACAGCCTGAGGATACAAATTATCTTTGTGTAAACATCTCTATGTGATTACTTTTGAAGCTTTCTTCATGGGCACACACCCTTGGTCAATGTTTGTCTCTAATTCTTGGGAGAAGTAGTTCATCAAACGTTCCCAGGAGCAGAGCGGAGAACTTACTGTGACGTCTCATGTCCGTGGTTCTGGTAATGGAGGAGCCATTGCAAGTCATTACTCCTCGGTGATGTTCAGAGGGGGGGAAGTCCAGTATTAAATTATTTACATGTAAACTGCACATCTTCCCTTTGATCGTAACCAAGGGCATTCAGATCTCAGATACAGTTTAACCAAACCCCAACCATTTCATTATTTCAATACATGATATAATGACAAAGGAAATTCTCTCGACAAGTTTTTTTTTCTGCTTGCTCACCTTTTGTTTTTTTTTATTCCACTTGTTCCATTACCATGTTTCAATCACTTTACATAACCAACCATTTTCATTACGGCCACACCATTGTAAACCACATCAGCAAGTAATTACATAAAGCTTTGCTTTTGAAAAAAAATTAAATAAAAATGAGTCACTTTAGTAACAATATTACAAAGGTTTCCTATTTTTTTTTTTTTTTTGAAGCGTCAAAAATAACCGAAACGAAAAAAAAAATAAACTTTTTTTCAAAGTATTAGCATAATAAAATGACTTTATTCCAAGTAAAAATACAAAATAATAATGACATAGACCAGATCTGAAAGTACCTCCGAGGAACAAGTTATTCATGGTTGAAGGAAAAAAAAAAAAAAAAGCATTCTAAAAGGAAATACGAAATTAGAAAAAAAAATGTAAATAAGTTTTAATTTTTTTTTTGTTTCTTAGCAAAAAATCTTTCTAAAAATAACAATGAAATTTTTTCTGTCTCAGTACAAAGGCTACGTTACTATTGAAAAAATACCAGCATGAAGAAAAAAGGTACATATTTGACAGTAGAAAATGATCTTACGGAATCCACAATGTTTGCAATGAAAATAAATCTGCAATAAAGATAAATGCCTATTTTCCCCCCATTTTTTTCACTTTTTTTTTTTTTTTTTTTATATATAAACAGTACAAACATATACGTAGCACATAACAACAATAGAGATGCTGCCTTGCAAAATTGAGGCTCAAGGCTAACAAACCGAGGAATGGCAACCAACCTCAACTGTAATCCCCACCTAATAGTCAAGGTGCCAATCAAAAACACATAAAAGATATTTGTGTAGTGTTGGTAGAGCCGAAAGGACCCTCCTGCTAACCACCACTCAGTTGTCAAGAGGGGCATGCAAAAAAAAAAAAAAAACGTAAGGGATTGCCCTTACGCAATCACATTAACGTTGGAATATAGTCACATCTATCGGGGGCCATACAGATTGTAACCAAGTTGGATGGGTAGTGAAAAAAATAAATAAAAATAAATGTTGTTTAAAAAAAAAAAATGATGGAACATCCAAAAGCATGCTTGGCACATTCTTGGGGCAGTCCACATAACTCAAAACCACTTTATTACACATACAAAATGAAGGAAGGAACTATTGTCTGGCCTTTGGGCCAGTATGCTTCGAGTATTAATAGAATAGGGTTATAACAAAGCTGTGCACATCAGCAACTCAATTCTTAAAGGTGATGTCCAGCCTTTCACTAATGTATACATATAGTGAGTGGGAAAAAAAGGGAAAATTTGCATAATCCGCCATGGAATTTAAATATCCTCTTCTAAATCTAGGTCCGTGTTACAAGTTAAATGTTTCTACATTCTTATAGATAACAACCACAAAAAAACCCCACATCTTAGAAAGGAACAGATCGCTACAGGGGTCTGTATTTCAATTGCTGTGGTCCCTTCCCTTTACCAAATGCAATTTAGCAAGAAGTAGGAGTGGGACTGCGTAGTCGTAGTCAGTCAATCTAACTTCCATCTAATGTCTACTACTTCCTAATTTGCATCGGTGAAATCGTAGAACAAACAAACCGCACCAGACTGACCGTATTGTCCCTAACTCGTCTTCTGACGTGCCACCATAGAAAGTGCGTTCTCAGAAGTACCCAGAAGATTGGCATTAAGGGATAAAAATATTTTTTATTAATCTTTGTGTAAACATCTCTAGGGGATTACATTTTGAGAGCTTTCTTTCATGGGCACACCCCTGGTAATGTTTGTCTCTAATTCTTGGGAGAAGTAGTTCATCGGACTGTCCGGCAGCAGAGCGGAGAACTTACTGTGACGTCTCATGTCCTGGATTCGGGTAGATGGAGGAGGCCATGCAGTCATTACTCCTCTGTGATGGTCAGAGGGGGTGCGGAAGTCCAGTATTTAATATTGATTTACATGTATACTGAACAATCCCTTTAGATCGTAACCAAAGGGCATTCAGATTCTCAGATTACAGTTGGAAACCACAAACCCACCATTTCATTATTTCAATACATATAATGAAAAGGAAATTCTGCTCGACAAGGTATTTTTTTTCTGCTTGCTTCACGTCTTTTGTTTTTTTTTAATTGGCCCAATTGTTCATTACATTCCAACCAAACCCTTGCAGCCATCTAAGGGACCACAGCTGGTGAGATAATAAAAAAATAAGTAACATTTTGATCTAACAATATATAGCGTAGTCGTAGTCAGATCTGCAGTCAATCTAACTTCCATCTAACGATTTAACCATAGAAGCACCCTGGTCTGCAGAAGGAGCTGAAGGCATAAAAATCATTTTTTTTTAAGCAAAACTATTTGCAATATCGTACCAATATTATAGATGTAATAAATCTGGTTGTTGGATATTGTTTGAATGACCCGCACCATGAGATTAGGCCTCACTTTTTTTTTAATCAAAAGAAATCTAATTTGCAGAATAGCCTTGACCAAAATCTCATGTCATTTAGCACCTAAAACCCCTGTGCTGCCTTATGTCTCTCAAGAAATTAAAAAAAAAAATTTTGGTCTCTAGTACCTTACCATCAAAGGAACCACAGCTGGCAAGATATAGACAACCAAATCCTTTAGACCATCTATTCTCTACTTCTTTACTGCATGCAAATTAGGAAAAAGTAGGTGATGGCTAGAAGTTAGAAAGACTGCAGGATCTGACTACGACTACACAGTCCAAATATGTAACTATGGAAACACCCTGAAGGCATAAAACCAATGTTTTTGGTTTTTTTTTATAATCAAGACTAGTTGTGAAATGGTTTCACAAATTGATGTATTACAAAAACAAAAATACATTTGGTTGCAAAAGTGGACACACCCTTTAAAGTCTATGTTTCATGGTATTGATGGGGGCCAAAAAAAAAAAAAAAAAACTACAACATTATTACAATTAGGTAGATTTTTGTTTCATAATTATATAAAGTTACAAAGCTCTAAATCTTCCAACTCCGACACACACACAATAAAGCAAATAAGCATGAAAACGAACAAAAATAGCAATATTAAATCAGTTCTCTAAAAAAAATTAAATTAAATATATATATTTCTGAATAAACTTACTTAGAAAATATTTCTTTTCCTATATTCAAAATTTGAGGTATTGCAAAAGATCATGTCAAAAGATTCTCTTTAAAAAAAAAAATTTTTTTTTTAATAATAATAAAAAAAATAAAATAGAAGCGGACTGTGAAAAATTGCCCAGATACAAAGAGTAGTGCATAACAAAAATACAGTTTACAGATGACAAAAAGGTAAAGAGACAAAATAGCCTTCATTTTTTTTTTCCTTTTAAACAAAGTTACCATAGCTTCCATTAGCTTTAAAAGATATGTAAATATGAATTATAGGGGGGGCGCATTACTATGCAAGCCCCGGCATATTTATTAGAATATAACAATCAAAAAAGCAAAAAAGAAAAAAAATATATTTATATATAAAAAAATAATTTTTTTCCCCCTCTTCTAACATTCGCAACTGAACATATAAACAAATATATGGGAAAAAAAAAACAATAAATAATTTTCAAACCCGTTAAAAGGATTTTATAGAATGCAGAAAAATTCTCTCCGGGTTCTGATAGAAGATGATGCTCTCTGTGCATTGACACGCCAACTTTTTTTCCGCAGGAAAAAAAAAAAAACAAAAACAGGGGTGAAATCTTGAGATTGGGGGCGTGAATACTTTTTGTACTATCTGCAGAACGTACCAACCTTGTGTAAAATGCCCTTAGCAGGACTCAAATCTTCAAGCTTCACAGGATACATCTAGGATAACGTTTTTTTTTTCGAAAAAAATTTAAAAAAATTACATTACCCTTAAATTATTTATTTTCAAGGCGGGCATATCTTTTAGCATCACTTGTTCCCGGCGTGTAAGCCCCACAGATAATATTCTCAACTGTTTTTAATTATTTTTTTTTTTTTTGGTAGTGACTGAATTTTTTTTTTGTGAATCATTAGTGTATAAAACCTGGGCTATGACGGCTAAAATTAACAGACATAAAAAAAAAAAAGGGGGGGATTTGTAACGAAGACACAAGGATCAAGCGGTCGGGTATACACAGAGGCTTCGCGTTACATCTGATCACAGTACATGACATAAATCACGTCAATACATAAAAATAAAAAATTGCACAATATAATAGAGCACCGCATTTTTTTTTAATCACTACCATCGTGTTTATTATAATTTAATTTTTTTTTTTTATTACTTCTATCCTACGTCTAATTTTTTTTTCCGTATCAGTAGGTAATAGTAATAATTTAAAAAAAAAAAATCTGCAATTAACTGATCCCCACTTATTTAGACACGACTTCCTCCGGTCAGGACTTAGATGCTTATTACTTTTTTTTTTTTTTTTAGCATTTGCTACTATTCTTTTTTCTTGTTGTGGTCAGGTTGTATATGATGTGCTATAATATTGCATGCATAAATCTGAATGATCAAACATGCATCGAAAAAAAAAAAAAACCCCGACCTTACTCGGAAGTTCTTTATATCTATTTCCCAGCAGCTCTTTTTTTTAACTTCATTGTCCTTATACATTATTTATATAGGTTTCTTAGTCTTTTTTTTTTGTTTGTTTTTTTTTATCACAGATACCCTAGCCTGAATAGAGTATTCCGGTATTATCAATACCATTATAATAGCAGCAAAAGCTATTGCAGCATACATTTACATAACACTAAAAAGGTCTACCTTCCAAAAACCCAACCTGTATCATAAAAAATAATAATAAAAAAATAGACATAAGGGAAAAAAAAAAATTCTGATTCACGATATATAGAAGATATTGTTTCTCTAACACAAGCTTATTACAAAAGACGTGGTTCTTAAAATACCGAGCTAAGGACCTTGTAAGTTCAAACGACTTGTGGGAGGAGACCGATGTTGTGCCGTTTTCTTTTTTTTCCCCCAATTTTTTTCTTTTTTTGCTACATATTCCACATATGACTTAGGAGACCTGTGGTAAGACGTCTTCTATGGGTGGAGGAGGATGTGACATGTGAATCAGATACTTAAGTGCATGCTCCAGTTTAAGAGAAATTCTTCACCGCACCCACAACAACCTGGAAGGGGGGGGGGGGGGAACCGGTACCGGTCTAATGAGATGTCTCTACTGACAACATATCTGTGAAGGAAATTAAGTTACCGAACAGATGATGTTTTTTTTGTTTGTTTTTGACTTTTTTTTTCTCTCTCTCCATATATATATAGATATATAAATCAAAGTGCAAAAAAACATTTTTTTTTGGAGAACAGTTACAGTCTGCGGGTTCGCATGATATTGGACGCTAGGTTGTGTAAGGTGGCTGGAAATTATAACATTTATAAAACAAAAAGAAACAGAGCAATTTCTTCCATAGATCCGAGTGGGTTGGGGGGGGGGGGGTCGTCACTGGTTTTCACGACCCTCCATCTCCTGCGGACGACACGTGCAAAGCTCAGCTCCAGCGGAAGGGGACGTGGCGTGGCCGATCTCCTCCCTCCTTCACCAGTGGTTTGTGGAACTCCCGACCCGCGCGGGAGTGGATGCTGGCCCAGCAGTACTCGCAATAATACTGCAGGCAGGTGACGTTAGCGCAGAAGAAGGGTGCAAACTTCCCACCGCAACGTGTGCCCTGGCATTCATCGCACATCTGATCATCCAACACATATGGCTTCACTTCCACCTAGAGAGGAGGATAACAGAGCAGGGAGAAAAGTCATAAAACGGAAAAAAGTCATAAAACCAAGAAAACTTGAGAACTTTGGTTGGACACGGTGATGTTTTTTTACACATGGCCTTCATTATATGGAATAAATGTGTCCAAGGATTTGCAATTCCAGGAATAGGTCTCCTGCGTTCCATGGGAGTGCTGGTGTTATGAACGGCAGGAATAGTATAATCCATGGAGTTATTGCACAGGATACATTACTATTGGTGCCGTCATACCAGCCGTGGCTTGACACCAGTGTGAACAGTGCTCCAAACCACAGTAGCCACCCCACTTTTTATAATCTCTCGATCTCTCTCTATATTCCATATCTTAAAGAAATGTCTAATACCTGGGGACCCACAAGTGCCACCATAGGATTGATTAAAGGGAACCTGTCAGCCTATTCAGCTTACCACCTGCTCATTTCCACCATGCAGGAAAATCTGAGTAGAAAAGTAGAAAAAGGTGATGGCTCCACAAGGTGCATGGGCCGGATGAAGTACAGCTCACTTCACTACGTAGTCGCTCAGTATTGGGTGCATGTGCAGTGATACCGCCAACAGCTTCACGCAACGCATTAAGGATGTTCCGGAGGCTCAGACAGACCCACAGCTACATTGCACCCGGATATCGGCAAGGGGCAGAGGTGAACATGTTATGTTTGGGACCCTAAACCCCAGATGTAAAAAGGCTGCTTGACTTCTATAGGACTAAAGGAGATTTAGTTCCCACAAGTCCCCTATCAGTAAATGGACTTCTGTCAAACATTGGTTGAAAAAAAAAAAAACTCTACCATCAAAATCCATCCTAAAAAAAAACCAGGGACATTACTACATAGATCCAGGCACCGTGACTGCGGTCATCTTCTTATATTTGTTATCCATGGGCTCCTTCCTCCTAAAAAAGGAGCCTGAAGGGCTCTGGGAGGCTTTTACACTGAGGGTGCACTTCTCCCCTCCCACTGTAACTCCCCTCTGCTGAAGTGAGATAACATCAGGCAGAGGAAGAAGGGGGAAAGTGCTGAGGGAGCAGAGGGGAGGGGGAGCAGTGTAACAGCCAGTAAAGCTGTAGCACAGAGGAGCTTTGTCAACAACTGCCCTTTTCCATGGATAACAAATATAAGAAGATTACTGTAGTCACGGTGCCTGGATCTAAGACAGTATATCATGATGGATTTTGATGGCAGGTTTCCTTTAAAAGAGGTTTTCTCCTCTCCTGACGTGTTGATGTTCCTCTGAGATAACTACTCCATCTTTGCTGTTCTGTTACTCCCCCCCCCAAAAAAAAAAGACATTATTGAATGAAAAAGGACAACTGGGTGTTCCTCTATTTTGTCAAAGGGGTGTGTCACTGCAGTCTGAAACTTTCCAATCAGTGCTGCCGGTTTCACTGTGTAGGGACACAGCTCTAACAGACACATCTGGTTGTTAATTTCTGGGAATGGGGAGATTTTTTTCCCGAAATAACACAATACACCAGATAAATCATGTATGATGGCCTAGGACAATAAATTACGGGCGTTTCCACGCTTTCATAAGTGAAAGAGTTAGAGATATATTTAGAATTCTATTCGTCTGATTCTTCATTTCAAATACACTGAAGAACAAAACCATCATCCATGAAGGAAGGGGTAAAAAGGGGCAGGTCCCGCGCCTGGCTGGACTGGAAGCAGGCGGCGTTGGCAGTGACCGACCTAATGATCTGGCAGAGGAACGCTCCAGTTCTTTTGGGAGCGGATACGGCAAGCGAGCGGCACGACTCCCGGGTGCAGGCTCTTAATTCTGAGGCGTGTGCTGCTGCGGTTGATATTTTAGGCAGATTAGCAACCACAATAAAATGTGCGAGCTTAAGGGCTTGGAATAGAGGAGCGGTAGGAAAAATAACATTCATTTCTGCACAAGTGATTTTCAAGTAACTGGCAGACGCAGAAGAAGATGTTCTGCTGCGGAGAACGGCTCTGCCACACGCTCGTAAATTCAAGGCCAAGAGAGGTCATGGGGCCCGGAGGCTTTACTGGGACTATATTATACAATGTTCATATGGGGAAGGGGGTTACTTTAAATAATCCTTCTTTTGCGAGGCAACTGGCCCAAAATAAACCTTTGCACCCACCAGTACTTCACCCATTCTTAACCAGAGATAGATTATCCCTAGAGAGGAACGCGGTCAGTTCTCCACTTAAGGAGACTGTAAAGTTGGATTTTATGACTTGGGGATAGGAACATTCAGCAGTCGCTTATACGAACTCTCCTGTATACAGTATAAACCATATATAAAATGCAGCATGGGGTAACAATGCTGAGAAACTGGTGGCCATTATATAAAGAACACAGTGGAAATTGGGATTAAAAAGGAAGCCACCAAGTATTTTGGTCTCTACTGAACCAAGAGATGCAATGAAAGCTTCACTGGTGTCAAAAAATACATATCAAATACTCTACAGCAGTGATGGCAAACCTTTTAGACACCGAGTGCCCAAACTACAACCAAACCCCACTTATTTTTTTGCAAAGTGCCAATGCGACAATTTAAGCAGCAACTGATTACTCCCTGCTCTGTCACAGGTTTAAATTGTATAGGCACCTGAGGAAACCAATACGGTAGAAAGAAGGAGAAGAAGTTTGGATTATCATTGTAGCTTCCTTCTAGGGTCCTGGGCTGCCTGGGACTGCAAGTGGTCTTGAGTCCTGTCTAGCGAAGCCTGCCATGGGGAGATGGCAAGAGTGCCCATATAGAGGGCTCCGAGTGCCACCTCTGGCACCCATGCCATAGGTTTGCCACCACTGCTCTACAGCTTCCCTATTCTTACCAGGAACCTCCATCCCTAGTTGTTTGGCTCCGCAGGGGCGGGCCAATATGGTCATGTGATATGTCACTAGACAAATCACAACAAAGGGTTTCCAAATAATGAGAACATTTGTTAGAAAGCATTAGAACACGACATATACCTTACTATATCACTGGGGGATCTACAGAACAATTGTACAAGGGTCCCAAGATACTGAAATAGATATGTACCAACATATAAGGAATGGTCCAGTATCTTAAAAATTTTACAATGGAGTAAAAACAACCAAAAATTAAATTACTTCAAATTCAAAATTTTTAAAATTTCCTTATTGCCATAGTCCTCTGTACCCATCCCTCCAATGACTAATTTATCGAGACACAAATTGTGGCTAGGACACAGAGATTAGTGGCCAGGAATTTATGGGGGGAGGGAGGGGGGATTATGGGTTTTACACTTATACCACTGTAGGTTTTTTTTTTGTTTTTTTTTAAAAGGGCTGGACAACCCCTTTAAGAAGGTTATTTTGATATCAAACCGCACCAATCGTTAGTAATCGATCGTCCTTACCCGTTTGTCAATATCGTTGTGCTGCAGTTGAACAAAGCGGGCGCTGATCGCGGCTATGTAGCTCTGTTGGTTTGAAAACGCCACCCGTCCGGCGCCTTTAGGGTATTTGAGTTCGGGATCAGTATCGATGCCGGCGTAGCACACTCCACCGTACAGGCGATCCATGATCATGGCCAATTCAACTACAGGAGGTGGGGAAGGACAAAAAGCAGGAAGATATTGAAACTTATATATGCAAAATATATCACCGATGTCCAAGCATGGCGCATACCGGATTACAACCATGCTGAAGCCTCTGTAAAGGCTGAGCACCTCCACTCATCGCTCATGGCAACAGGCACAGGTCCTTGTGTACATTTCCAAATTCAGGACTTTTACAGCTACAGCAATAATGACAGAAAACAATTCCCTGCCAATGTTATATGAAGCAGGATATGAAAGCAGATTTACGCTGAAAATGCCGTTTTGTTGTTTTTTAGATTTAGCTGCGGAAAAAACACAAGTCTTTATGAGGCCCCGGAGGCCTGTGATTCCTAATACATTAAAGTCGCCTCTCCGCAGCGGAGCTGGGGATGGTTGCGTTTGGCAATACAGGGAGTTGGCCGAGGAAGTTAAAGGGGTTCTCCCGAGGTTGAAAAACATGGCTGCTTTCTTCCAAAAATAGCGCCACACCTGACCATGGTTTGTATTGCAGCTTAGTTGTATAGAAATGAATGGAGCTTAGTTGTAGTACCACACACTACCCATAGTCAGGTGTGGCACTGTTTTTGGAAGAAAATGTTTTTGGAAGAAAAGGTTTTTCAACCTTGGGAGAGCACCTTGAAATGAAACATTTTTATATGACAAGCCAGAAGTGTCACCTGGGTGTAGCCTGGAGCACCCATGTTTCCTCAGTTTGGATGTATAGTTTGGGGCTTTGCACAGTACAGCTGTATAGACTGGAACTCCTTCTATTATTACATTCTGATTGTGTAGTGAGGGGTGTCCCTTATCACAGTCTGGAAGTGTAGTCTGGACTTCCCCCTGTAACTGCAGTATGATTGTCTATGAGGATGAGGGGGTGACACAAGAGCTTACAGTCTATGAGCATGAGGAGGTGACACAAGAGCTTACAGTCTATGAGGATGAGGGGGTGACACAAGAGCTTACAGTCTATGAGGATGAGGGGGTGACACAAGAGCTTACAGTCTATGAGGATGAGGGGGTGACACAAAAGCTTACAGTCTGAGGATGAGGGGATGACACAAAAGCTTACAGTCTATGAGGATGAAGTGTGAAACAAAAGCTTATAGTCTATGAGGATGTGGGGTGACACAAGAGCTTACAGTCTATGAGGATGAGGGGGTGACACAAGAGCTTACAGTCTATGAGCATGAGGAGGTGACACAAAAGCTTACAGTCTATGAGGATGAGGGGGTGACACAAGAGCTTACAGTCTATGATGATGAGGGGGTGACACAAGAGCTTACAGTCTATGAGGATGAGGGGGTGACACAAGAGCTTACAGTCTATGAGGAGGAGGGGGTGACACAAGAGCTTACAGTCTATGAGGATGAGGGGGTGACACAAAAGCTTACAGTCTATGAGGATGAGGGGGTGACACAAAAGCTTACAGTCTATGAGGATGAGGGGGTGACACAAGAGCTTACAGTCTTTGAGGATGAGGGGGTGACACAAGAGGTATGGTCCAGCCATTCTTTATAATGGGACAGAATAAAATAATTTAATAAATAAAAATGCTGCTTGAACCAGCCATCAGCCGCCATCTTCTATTCAAAGTCCCAAGTCAATGGGCATGCAGAGAAGCCTGGAGCTTGGTATCTGGTGTCTGTCTACTGGACAATAATGGAGGAGGATACAGGATGGGTTAGTAAAGAGAAAGTGGAAATTTCATGCAGTTGGGGAATGTAATCGGTTTTTCAAAGAGCATGTTTGAATTTTTGAAGGTTGGGTATTAGTCTGATAGTCTGGGGCAGGGCATTCCAGAGAATTGGTGCAGCTCAAGAGTAGTCCTGGAGACGTGCATGAGAGGTTCGAATAAAGGTAGGCATTAATCTAAGATCAGTGGCAGAGATGAGAGAGGAGAGGTAGGGCGGTGCAGCATTATGCAGAGCTTTGGGGGTGAGGGTGATTCCATCCAGACTTTTGTTATATGTTTAATTTACTAGAGCTGAACATAACAAAAGTCTTGATTTAGTCTGGATCTCTCCTTATAACAGCAGTCTGGATGTATAGTCTGGAGCTCTACATGTAACAGCAATATGGATGGACAGGTTGGAGCTCCACATATAACAGCTATCTGGATGTACAGTCTACAGCTCCGCATGTAAAAGCGTTATGGATGTAGTCTGGAGCACCCCTATAACAGCAGTATGGATGTGTTTTTTAACACCCAATATAACATGCACTTGGTCAGTATATAGTCAACACTTAAATATACAGGACACATGAGTAGTGTTTGGAGCTACAAGAGATCTCTTACCGGCTCGCAAAGGTCGTGGGACACCTCCAACAAAAATGGTTTTCCTAGGATCCAATGGTTGAGAGCCATCCATGACAAAGTCACTGTCGCTCAGATTCCAGGGTCTTATCTGGACCTGCATGGAACAAGTACATCACAAGTTGTAATACGAAGTCAACATGATGATGCCACATGCAGACAACAAACAAGACACATACCGGACCCCATCCCTTTGGTGATTAATGCCACCCATAGTGAGGTCACTGCAGATGGTCAATCTGCGTTCATCCACAGAGACGTGCGGACAAGCAATTGCATGAAATCAGGAAGGTAATAATTGAAAAGTTTCTTAGCACTTAAAAAGGGACTTCTTATAGGGATTAACCCTGATTTGGGGCTGATGTTCTGTACAGAACCAAGTCCCTTGCATTGTGGTCAGTTAGTGAAATCTGCCCATGCATAGTCCAGGGTTCACGGACCGACCACTGTTGTGTTAGAACCGTTTACAGGACAAGGTGACATTGTGGATTTTAGAATATGATCGAAGATTATGGGGAACATGGTGAGACCCTATGAACAATGGAACAGATGTGACGGTTTTCCTGGAAGCTCCTTACAGGTTTGTCCTTGATGGTGGGACTGGACACACACAGGTACAACTTGCCGTCTTCTTCTAGGCACGCGTCTATCAGAGCCTGCACAGAACTTTCCTCTTGAAAGAGCAGGAAGGCATAACCTTTAAAAATAAAAAAACAGCCACGTCAGGTACGGTCGTCATAACCACAGTGCGCTAATAATAGAACAATCCAATTTTCCAGTACATAAGCATCTTCAGCGATGCCCTCTTAGGAGAACAGAGAGGAACCTGCTCCTGCACTCCAGTTATTGAATTACCATAATAAACATTATACACACAAACACATTGGGGCAGATTGGCCTCCTCCGACCAACAGACCAAAGGACGTCAATTCCCTTTTATGTTTTGTGGTCTGAAGAGGCCACTAATGGTCAAAACGAGTCCCGTGACCTCCCACAACTGGATGAAGGTTACCGAACAATGACGTCCTGGAACCACATAGGAACTAAAACATGATAAGTTCTATTGTTTCTGGCACACCGGCCCTACAGAATTCCTAGAAAACCCCTTTAAGCTCAAGATATGAGATGTTTACATTCATTCTAAAAATATCAACTTTTAGTATAACTAAAGTAAGCAGTTCAGAATATAAAAGGTAACAGAGTACAGATCCATTTCTCTAGAAAGACAACATTTAATACATGGGGGGGAGGAGGAGCTGCCGGTATCCGGAGTCACCTTGAGCGCAATGCTAACCCAATGCCAAGTGTCACAGATGACGAGGCGCTCTCTCCCCATTAAGCGTCTGAAGGCTTCCAGGCTTAATGAGTCAAATGAATGACATAAAACGCCATTTATGGACCGGCACAGCCAGGTGTCCTTCATTTAGGATTAAATTGTTCTCGTCAGGCAAGAAGTGGACAGAAGGAGCATGGAAATGACAAGCATCTCAATAACATAAAGAGAAAAGGGACTGCGCCCGATAGCGGGATCCAAAAATGATAGAATTAAAAAAATGATTGTAATTAAAGCGGACCAGTCACCCCCAAACTAAATGTTCCTAGAAGATCTGATCTCTTACCAAATAAGAGGTTGGATCCACGCATCTCCTGCGCTGGCAGTCGGGTATATTCATGAGGGGGCCGGCACTCCTCTGTATGGTCTGACTCTAGCCAACACTACCCCGACACTTGTCCACCATGCCCCTCTGTTTCACTTCTCATGCACTCTCGCTGCCGGATCTCCACAATGCACCGAACTGACGGTGGCTGCAGCCACGCCGTGCTTATTGACAGCACCTGCGGGGAATGTACTATGCACACGCCGGGCGAATGTTATTATATATATTAGCGCGCATGAGAAGTGAAACAGAGGGGCGTTGTGGACAAGTGTCGGGGGAATGTTAGCCAGAGCATACAGAGGAGTGCCGGCCCCCTTATGAATATATCTGACCTCTTATTTGGGGTCAGACCTTTTAGGAACATTTAGTACAACTTTCCCAACATACATTAAAATAAATTTGGCATATATAGAAAGGGGTTGGGGAGAAGATTATAGGTTTGAGTGGGGGGGGCAGGGGGGAGGGTGACAGGTCCTCTTTAAAGAAGTCTTACAAGGCCATAAACAGTCAAAATGTCCTCAGACTTAAAACGTGGACTTACAAAATCAAGGCGTTCTTTCTCAGACTTTTATCATATTCGGCGAAGTCGAACTTGACATTTGAAAAAAGCACTTTTCCCTCCTGCTCTAAAAGGATTGTCGCAACCGCAACTAACAATTTACTAAAGATCGGCGGCAGAAAACTAGTCCAAAAAACCGCCTACACGTTGCGAATACCATCAAATGTTACAGGTAATAACAGTGTTGGAGAGGTTTATCTAAGGTCTGTTCAAGTAGAAAGTAGATGTTATAAGACAAAGTGGGATCAGAGCTCAGGTTAGTTGATAACAATCAGGGGGGGGGGGAGATTGTTTAATTGCTGGGACCCCCACCAATCACAAGATAAGACCCCGTTTGGACTAATTAATGCAGCGGCAGGTAGAGCATTCAATACTATAGCTCAAGCGTACATACTACGGGAGCCTCAGAAATGGCTAAACCCAGGACTTGGTTATTTCCGGCACACACATAGATGATGACTGGTGCTGGAGATAGGAAAGTGTGGTGCTCTGCAATTTCTGACACTCTAATACCATTTAACAGAGCACCAGAACGCTTGGTCGACCAACAATATCAATGAGGGAGAACAGGATCCCCTTTCCATATTTGTTATAAACGGGTGAGGAAAAAAAAAATAACTGCTCCAACAAAAAACAAGGTTTTCTACTAATACATTAACACAAGTAATGGTGTTGGATACTTTAAACAGGTTTTCATGGGAGTTTAATTACCAATGACCTTGTAGTATGGTTTGGTTGTCGATAGTTAGGGCCACCAAATAAGACAGACGAAACAGAAAACAGACAGCCCAGTTCTGTGTTGTAAAAAAAAACACAAGTGGACATAGGCCCTGTTCCCCAACTTGAAGCTCATGGCGTCGGCTCATTCACTGTATGGATACCACAAGCCCCGGGGTATGAGCCCTTTGAAATCCACGGGGCCTTGTGCTATGCATTGAATCACTACGTTCGCGTGTGTGTGTAACCTTAATGATCACCCTATGGATAGGTCGTTAATAAATGGCCTTCAAAGACAATCAATATAGAAAAAAAATGTTTATAAAAGAATGATGATAAACCATTATAACACCGATCTACAAATCTAAGACGACACATCAGGTACTATCACCAATCTGAAGCCTAAAACCGCGTTTCCCCTCAGCGTGCCTAATTCATATGCATCCCGAATATTACCACATCTCACAAGCCGCTTATCCAAATCCTGCATCTGGTCCACTTACAGCCTAACAAAGACTAAGCATATGCGGCTGAACATATGGTCATTAAAGGAGCGGTAAAATTTAATTTTTCTAACAATTTTTAATAAAGGAAGAACAATTAAACATTAGCATATTCATCCATGTAATTACCTGCTCCAGATATTCTACTTCTCCATCATAAAACAATTTCTGAACTGACCAGGAAGTTTTCCAATCTACATGTAATATTGGGATTTTTGAGCATGAATAATTGGACTTTTCCCATCACTAAATCAACAGTTTTAGATGGGACATTCCCTTTAATGGCCTTTGTCCCCCATCCAAAGTAGTACAGACAGTCCCCAACACCCGACCTCTAGTTACAAACGGACCTCTGTATGTTGGTCATTTTTTGTACCTTAGTCCCAGGCTACAATGATCAGCTGTAACAGTTATCAAAGGCATCTGGAATTAAACTTTATTGTTTACTCTTATGACAACCCAATATTTTTAAAATCCAATTATGGTTGGGGATACAATTATAAAAAAATACAGTTCCAACTTACATACAAATTCAACTTAAGAACAAACCTACATGTACGTAACCTGGTAAGTAACATGTAAGTTATCATCAAGTGATATGAAGATTAAAACAAAATTAAAAAAAAAAAAATGTATAAAACTTTACACACAAGTCTCACAATGGCCCAACCCCTTTCCTGTTTTGTAAAGATCACTTTTCGCAAGTTCACTTATGATCAGCACAGGCACAATAATAATCTAAATATAGATACCAATACATGGAAGGTGACAGCTCCACTACCTCCCCTACCTGTCCCACCCAACAACAGCCCAGGTAAAATGGTTCCCCAGAAAATAAAACCTTGGGAAAAATAAAAATGAAAACTATGGGACCGATTTGTATTAGAGCTGCGATTACTGATGAATTCTTCAGCCTATGTTCTACTCCGCTTCGCCCTGGAACAATAAGCAAGTGATCCTGAGATTTTATGGGATAGATCATTACTTGTGGGGCGATTTCGGAGCTGGTAGACTCCCAGGGTGTAGTATCACTATCAGGATCCCAGCAGGAGTCGGAGAATAACGTGTACAGTGTAGCCCCCAAAGAATATAACGACCACCATCCTTTGGACATCTACCCATGTTCACCAGGACTTTTGACATTGCTCCGATTTAAAAAGATGAAACGGAACTGGAATGGGACAGACCACCGGCCTCAGTTGGGATGCCGATACATCAAAATATTATTTAAACCCTCAAAAGTCAAGTTTCCCATAATCCTCTGCTCCTTCAGTGCTATAAACAGGAAACAGAACGGGGAGATGGAAAAAATATTTGGCAGAAACTCTAATTTTACAGTCCAGCTGTCAAAACAGAATGTGGAACCTGCACGTATATATCTGGATGCATGAATGGATACTTTCATAGCGCCGGGGAAGGACTCCGCAGTCTAATGACTTTTCTAATAATGCAGGGAAAAACAGTTTGGATTCACCCACTTCCATTTAGCATTGCGTCCTGTCGGCATGTGCTCCAGTAATGGCCCCCGCTGCCCGCTGACTCTCTGCTCATTGTTTAAGCAACAGCGAGTTAGTGAAATTGGAAATAGAAGTCGCACGCTGGTAGCAATCTATAGCGAGCGCAGGTTGTATGCATGCGCCGGCAGAAGTAAAGAACACAAAAGGATATCCTCGTGGAGGCCCTAATTGGTCCGGAGCAAAGTGGCAAGTCTATCCTTTCACGCTCACAGCTCCCTCTCATTTTAGGGAACGGAAACCGCTTTATGAAGGGACAATTGTCAGTGATAGAGCTGCACTAGAAACTGGAACGGAGAGTATATACAGGATTGTAATGTCCTAGATGCCGATACAACATACAATAACAGTTATTCACTCATCAAACTGGCTAAAAAAAAAACCTGTATAAACAAGTACATTGGATAACACATTTGACCTACACTCCCATTATAACACCCTGGCATGGTAGGAAGTACTGACTACCAGCAGCAAGATGGGAGCATGGGAAGAGTTCTCCGCCCCGTTGTGTTTTTCTGGAGGGTCACACATGCACAGTCTTGGTGCCACCATTTATGAAGAGGTTGATCTTTATATTCTTCTATAGAACGTCTATTGAAGCTTCCATGAGCCCAAAAAGTGCAATGCGAAGGCAACACATGTAGCCATGGAAAAGGGTCAGACAATTTGGGTCCATGAGTTGGGACATGGATTTATAGCATATGCTTTATGCTTTTCTGTGACATTATACCAGACAATATGCAGTAGTAAGCACACAGGCTTTAGGGGGCATGATATACAAAGTTAAGTAGAAGATGGAGACCATAGGTTTGTTTTTAAGTTGAATTTGTATGCAAGTCGAAACTGTATAATAATTGTAAATTTTTTTGCAGTAATGGTACCAAGGATTATCAATTAATCTTCATTACAGACACCACTTGCTAGCAACATCGGCGCTGCGTACCTGCTAGATCCACTGCCACGAAGTGCACGAAGCAGAGCAATCGGCTAGCAGGTACATGGTCCCGATGTCGCTATGCACAATATTTGAAAAAGGACCGCGGGAGGACAGGGAGATGCCGAATATCAGGGGCAGGACCGCTACACGGTGGGAAGAAGGCGGGGGTCACCAAATGAGGCGGCCTTAAGTGTGGCTGCCTGCTTCACTGCAGCTCCCCACCCCCTCGACTGGTAGCTGTACAAGAATAAAACATTATTTTTCTGGATGAAGGCATCGATGGCAGTTAATCCATATGTAGAATTACATAGAGCGGCAAAACAAGCAAAAACAATGGATTCAAATCCAGGTCCCCACAACCACCAAGATTATTTCGATGACCAAATAAAAATAAATAAATAAAAAGTGCACTCAACTCTATTGATGCATCGGTCTTCTGGTCTTTGGTGCTAACCGATATGAACCAAAAGATATCACTTGTGACGTAAGAGGAAGTGACATCCCATTGTCAGTCAAAGCCACTTCTAGTGGACAATGTAAGTCTTATACCCCCAACACTTCTGGCCATGTCAGCAGTCCCCAAGACTGCCGTAGCATTGAAACCAGGATCCGGAGAAAGGATCCTTTTTTGGTCACCCCTGTCCTGGTCTGTCAAGGAGTTTTCCAGGAATCCTCTAATCCAAAAGTGCCTTTGTTCGCTGGGGTTCGGACTCCCTATCGCAAGAATGGTGGTCTCCAAGTCCGTGGTGTGCACGCTTGACCACACCGTTGTTCACGCAACAAAGCGTTGTACCGGGCTACCCCCATCTACCTAATGGATGAGCCAAGTGTTAGAAACACATGAACACTACACCGTTCCAACAAATGAACACTACAGCTTCACTGATCAATTCTCATGATCAGTGAAAAACCCAATGAATAGACATTGGTGGTCACAGGATAAGTTTTATTGATGGGAAACCTCAGAGATCAGCCTACCGACCAACTACTTTGATGAGACTATCCTAGGAGAAGACCAATAGTCTCGGCACAAACTAGTGCCTGTACTTTGCACATAGTGGATAGCCTTCTAGCCTTCTGCAATACGGCTCTGAGGAGAAACAACTAATGAGGCTATGCAGGTCAAGGGGCTCCTACACAAAAGCCTGTATGGACCAGCATCAGTCTGTCCCCATCTAGATAGACAAATCATCGTAGTGTTGGCAGCTGTTACTAAAATAGCTACCGTATTTTTCGGACTATAAGACGCACTGGACCATAAGACGCACCTAGGTTTTAAAGGAGGAAAAATAAGAAAAAATGATTTTTTTCCCCAAATAGTGTGCTAAAATATTTAATAAAGTAACAGTAAAGTAACGGCACCATACGGAGTCGTGCTATGCAGCCAAGCGCTCACCACTTCCTCTCCTGGGCACTGACGTGTGCCCACTGTGAATGTAGCCTAAGGGGGCTGTGTATGGGATACTTTTATTAGGGGTCATTGTGTGACATTTGGTGAAGTTTTAATAGTGTACTGTGTTCAGGGAGAATTAATGGGGAGACTTTATTAGGGGACATTTTATGGGACACTGTTACCTGGTGCTGAAAATACATCCGCATACAGCCGCCAACCCCCCAGTAATACATACAGCCGCCAACCCCCCAGTAATACATCTATATACACTTCAGTCTCCCACCAGCCGTGCAGTCCCATGTAGCATACACCTCAGCCACACCAGCCATGCAGACGCACAAAACATACATATCTTGTTCCAGTTGAGCTCCCCTGATACTAAGCAATCATTATGTTCTTCTGTCCTGTCAGGCTCTCACCTACATACACATGTATAACGCTTCTCATGGGAGGTTTCTGTTCTCCACTTGGCAGCTCACTTACTTCCTGCTTTTTCGGGAGACCACGCCCCTTTCCGTGACATCACTGGGTCAGGTGATCCCCACACACCGGAGGATCTGTGAGAGGTCTGTGTCTCTTGTGTTTATGCTGTGAGCTGAGCATCTCCGATGTGGAGCAATGCTCTGCAGCAGCTCTGCAGAGCATTGCTCCAGCCAGAGACACTCACCTCACAGCTGACTGTACAAGACTCAGGGCAGCGCTGTGCAGCCAGCCATCTCACCGCCATCGACTGTCCCATTCTCAGGGCGCACTGTACACGGCCCCACTACATGGGAGCCACGGGCTGCACACATACAAGAGAGGAGCGCAGCGGCACTTGCTACAGCCCCTGCGCTTTACTCTGAAGGGCTGCGCTCTGCCAGCCCTCCTTCCCTCCTGCAGCTACATCCGGACTATAAGACGCACCACTGTTTTTTCCCCATTTTCTGGGGGGAAAAAAGTGCGTCTTATAGACCAAAAAATACAGTATGTACTTTTCTTATGATATTAAAAAATGTGTGTAGAAAAGAGGAAACTTTATGAATGTCTACCAGAAATATTTGTGGAATTCTGTCCGAAAAGTATCTTTTCTCACATTTTAAATAAGACTGAATTCTCCAGAAAGTAAGTTTGACCCAAGGCCTTGTCCCACCAGAAACATCCAGCACATGTCCAAAAATATTAGAACAGTGGAGGCCCCATCATCAAGACCTCAATCAATGGCCACCACCAGGTTCCCTCAAGACAAGTTACAAAGAGACAGCAGGGATCACCTTGTATGCAGGCAAAATAAGCGTCTCTCCTGAAAATATTTAGTGCTCAATGTCATATTAATCTACATTTTACAAAGCTAAACTTCTCTCTCCCTGTTCTTAAGAATCACCTCAAAAGTCAAGACATTTTTTCTAAGCCAAGACAATCTCTTTGATTTCAAGAAAAGGCGCCACACTTGTATACAGGATGTTGTGTCCGTTACTGCAACTAACCCCGCCCCCAACAGGAAGCATCAGTGATATACGTGTTAGAAACAACTTTTATTCATAATTTTTGCCATTTTTATTTAATAAAAGAAAAGCAGGGCAACAGAGAAGAAAAGAATGTGCGTTACCTTTGGGTGGAAAGTAAGATTTACTTTCTGCTTTATGAGGCCAATCTACCACCAGAGGACCAAACCTCCGGAAGCTTGCAGTGATCTCATCTGGAAAAAGTTAAAAAGAAAAAAAAAAAAACAATATGGAGAATTCCTTCACATCGAATGGAAAATATCTGGATGGAGATCTTTAGACTCAACCTAAAGACCATCTGCATGACCGTAATCAAATCAGTTATGAAAAACATGACTTATAATGGCCGTTTTGCATCCTTGTGGACGTGTTGTTCACGGTCTATCAGGGATTTATAAAGGATGGCCATGCTCTAGATTATAATGGATCCGTCATTGAGTTATTAGAATAGATCCATGGGGAGAAATAGGATTAAACCTTGCCCCTTCTTCTGCGCCAGATATATCAGAAGGCGCTTTTGGACGAGTCTACACCAGGCCTTGCCTGGCACACACTTGCGCTATAACCGCAGGCTACAGTTAGTGTGCAGAAACATGGAAGGAACACCCCACATACACCCACCAACCCACTCCGCTGCCCGATACAGCCCCCTTCACAAGGAGGTGGTGCAAGGGTGAAAATAAAGTAAATGTGATTATTTCAAGGCTTGTAAACCAGAAAACTGGGATACATGTCCTAATAAATCTCCCCCGTAGACTTGTATTGATTATACCACAGGACATCATTTTGATAAAAGTCCTATGACTCTACACTTGAGTGGTTTATTTTGCTCCCTTTGCGTTGTGAACACATGACAGCATTAGATTTACATTAAAATTACCTTCATCGATGTCTGGAGGTAACCCGCCAACGAACACCTTCCGAGAGTAGCGCTCGACCCGTTCACCGTTCTGACAGTGTGTGGGAGAACTCAAACCAGATGACAAGGACTGGTCAGTGTGACCATCACTAAGGAATCCATCTTCAAAGGGGAACAGCGAAGACCGACCTGGAGGAGGAGAAAAGGAAAAAAAAAAAATTAAAAAAAAAGTACCGGTACCACCAAATTAATTTCTGGGTTATAGAACAACAGTTTGTGATGCTGAAAACAAAATATCTTGCCTAGTGCAACAAATTGTCCTGTGTCACTTCTAGAAGCCTTCCGAGAATCTGCATTAAAAATAACCTGGCCAAAAATATGGTTTTGGCAAGCGAGGTCTCCCTTAAAATTTATGGGGGGAATTTATCACAAATGGGCGCACCCTGCCCAGCATAGTGCTGCACTATATAACCTGAGCCAGGTTATAGTAAATGTTCAATCCCCACAAACTATGCAAAGTCATCATCTTTGGCTGTGCACCAGGAGTGGTGACTTTTTCATGGCTTGAATGCCAAAAAACTGAGTAGGACCACTCAATGAACTTCTGGCCACAAAATAGGTAAATAAATATAGCAAATATAGTATATATCATATAATAATCTGCTCAGTTCCTACTCTATAACATGCCGCTTACAGATACAACAGATACTGCATATTACAATACAACAAGTTCCCTTTAAAAAAATAAAGTTTTACCAATTATATATAATGATTGGAGTTTAACGATTTTCTATTGTTCTTTCAAGAATTCCTCTTTAACAAGCAAGAAATCACAGCTAAAGGAGCCAAATGATTAAAGGAACATTCAAGATGGTCAAATACTACTCCCATGAGAAAAAAAAATTAAACAAATTAACAGATTAAAATAAAGCAACTAGTAAAGATTTCATCAAATTAATCGAGAAATTGCAAAATCACACTTTCAGCCTCACAAAAAAAATCAGATATGACGGGAGATTTAAAATAAAAATTTAAAAAATCTGCAAAAGCTTATTAGAGATGGCGTAGATTTTTTTCGTTCCTGAGATTTTGCCAAGCAAAAAACACCCAAAACAAGTGTCTGTATTTACCTCGCCTCCGACCATAGCTCCTGGCTGCATGGAAATAGAGGAAAAGTTATGAAGGTTAACACATAACATTCATATGGAAGGATATCCTCGTAATTATTGATATTGTGTTATAGTGAGGTTATGCACTGTGTATTGCTTATACCTTCAGGTTTTTCTTCCTATAAAGATCACACATACAGAGGAGGAGGAATCCCTAAAACCATAATACAAACACAGACACACTGGTCCTGAAGACACCATCATTCACTTAGTATACCATAAACTGCAGCAACTGTCAGGATCACACGACTATAGGTTCTTACCTCTAAACTGACCCCTTGCCCCTGGCTATGTACCCCTTTCGGGTAACGTTTTTGCTGAAGTCGTTAAATAAAGTGGAAATATGAAAAAGTCTAATTTCAGTAAATAATTGGTATTGTATGTCTGAGAACATATGAAATGACCTGGTAAAATAAATTGACTCCAAAGTCATATGCAAATTAGCTGAGAAGTGTCATATTTTGTCTGAGATGAGTGACTTTTACACTTCCAAGGGGGAAAAGCTTCACTAAAACTGTCCATATCATGGGCTCTATAGTACGTAGAGCAATGCTTGTGCAAATGTGCTGCTATACAAATGGAGTTAGAGGCGTTGGTCGTAAACATGAGCCGCTAATACAAATCCCATCCTTTCCTTCTTCAATGTGATTTGAAGGATGAGGGCCTCATCTTTAACATGACACCAAAAGCATGTTTCTTGGTCCTACAGAACCCAAGATAGGGGCATCTGAAGTAATGTCCCTCTTCAGCCTCTCAGGGCGAATCATCTTAGGCAAAAAGTGACTCTTCTCATCTCATTTGCATATGGATTTGTAAACATTTTTTTTACACATAAGAGGGAATTCTCAAAAGGACATTTCATACTCTACCTGAATGGGGTGAAATATGGTGACAGAGTTTCAAGGTTACCCATACAGAATCATATTGTAGGTAAAAAAGTGGACCACGTAAAAATAAGGCTGCTTCTATTTTACTCATATTCGGTAAGCATCTAAAAAGATGTCCTTTATAGGAAACCTACCATGAGTATTGTCCTATCAGAAGTAGATGTGATGGTAGATTCCTCCTTCCTGCCTCTGTTATGTTAGAATCCTGGAACCTAACTTGTTAAACTTGTTACTTGTTTGGTAATATGTAAAATAACTGCAGAGGCTACTGGGGCGTGGAGTATTCTTAGCTCCCAGTGCCCGGCCAGGCCAGTACACGCCCCAGTAGCCTCTGCATTTAATTTGCATATTACCAAAATACAGTTTTTAACAAATTAGGTAAGGTTCCAGGATTATTCAAATACAGATTAGGGCAGAGGCAGGGAGGAGAGATCTATCATCAAATCTACTTCTGATAGTAGATTCCTCATGGTATGTTTCCTTTAAGCGCTGACAGAAAAAAAAAATCTTACAAGCCTCCTGCGACATGCAGCACTGACAGAGTGCAGACACAGCGCCACAAATAGAACAAAGGTACAGGGAAGGGAAATTGTAAAGATCTCCTTTTGAGCAGGTTTATAAAAAGACACATTCTACAAAAGATAAAATGGGAACAAAATGGCGCTGTCCTATGGGCTCAGAGGAAAAGAAAAAATTAGAAAAAGAAAAGCCGTAGCTCGAGCTTATCACAATAAAGCAGCTGACCGTGAAAATTGTGAAAATGCAGAACGCAGAATTATTATGATAACACTTCAAAGGCTTGACGAATACGCTTACAACGTGAAGAAAAAAAAACGCTCCTCTGCCCACAAATTATTTCCTCCATGACAACACACAGAGGAAAAGGGAGGAATAAATACCGTAATATCACTAAAGGCAATCATTTAATAGTAATCCGAGGAAAAAATCTCAATTAAATGCAAACACATAGAAGGGACATCATCAGCTTATAATAATCTAAATGGACAGTGAGGAAACCTCACCATGGATGTAGGGGGCCTTGGACACAACCATAACTAGGTGCAGGGACCCTGCATTCCTGCAATACAGTGGGACGCTCTATGAGGAGATCTTTTCAACCTATGTAATTCCATAGAAACTTCTAGAAAGGGCGACCAAAGCATAAAATAATCTAAATGGACACTGGAAAAATAAACCCAGAGGCAACATTAAAGTAGGAGTTTTTGGACACAACCATAACTAGGTGAGAGGACCTGGTATACAAATGTATACAATGTACACAAAAACAATACAAACATACAAATTTCTAGTAAGGGCAACTGCAGTGTCGATATTAACATTATTATATTTCAGTTAGAATTAATAAAAACATAATAATCAAATAAAATAAAACAGCAAGAAGGTTACAGAATGGACAACACCCTACTTATTGTACAAAATAATCTAAATGGACAAGAAAGAAAACCTGTGGAAACATGAAGGCAGGGCAGGGGTGAGGAATTCATTTTCCCATGGGGCCACAGAGAAATTGGATGGTTTTAGAGGGCAAGACCAATATACAGTACAGGCTGCCCCCAATGTAAGGACTCCCGACTTACAGACGACCCCTAGTTAAAGGAAACCTACCTACTAAGGTAGACTGGGTGGTAGGTGCCTCTATTGTACACGAGGATAGCCGTTTTAAGAGCTAATCCTCACGTCCCCTGTATCGTTATCTAACTTTTATTGCCCTAATATGCTAATTTTCTAAAGAGGCTACTGGAGTGTGGAGTAGCTGGAGCTGAGGCTACACGGTGCGGCTACTCCACGCCCCAGTAGCCTCTTTGATCCTCCTACCCGTATATCTGTGGCGCACAGCTGCAAGGAGCCCTTGTCCACAAAGCCGGCACTTTGCACATGCCCAGAAGGCAGTCCCGCCGCTGCGCGGTCACTGCTCCAAAGCCAGAGCTACTGCGCACGCCCAGAACTCCGGCTTCGAGGATGAGTGCGCACAGCTCCTTGCAGCTGTGCGCCAAAGATATACATGTAGGAGGATCAAAGAGGCTACTGGGGCATGGAGTAGTCGCGCCGTGTAGCCTCAGCTTCGGCTACTCCACGCCCCAGTAGCCTCTTTAAAAAATGTACATATTAGGGCAATAAAAGTTAGATAATGATACAGGGGACGTGAGGATTGGCCCTTAAAAGGGCTAACCTCGTGTACAATAGAGGCACCTACCATCCGGTCTACCTTAATAGGTAGATCCATGGTGGTAGGTTTCCTTTAAAGACGGAGCCCTCTGCCCACTGTGACCTCTGGTGAAGCTCTCTGGAAGCTTTACTATACTACCAGGCTGCAGTAATCAGCTGTAAGGTGTCTGTAATGAAGCTTTATTGATAATCCTTGGTCCCATTGTCATTGGGACACAAAAAATTTTTATAAATTATAAAAATTACAGCTACAAGTATATAAATATAATATAAATATATTATATTTATATTTATTTAGGCATCCAATGCAAACGCCTAAGGGTGACTATAGTATAAAGTACGATCCCCATAGCAGACTATAAGCACCAAAATCCCTAGACAGTATAGTTCTTACTGGGAGCTTAGCTACAATATTCTGACAAAAATTCCAGAATACACATTTCCAAGCACAGAGCAGCTTCTTATCTCATTGCCACCGAATTGGTTAAAAGTTTTTTTATGATGAGTCACAGAAATTAAGCATAATGGAAAGATTTGCAATTGTCCAATGTTTTTAACCCACTTGCTTTTGGATCGTGGATATAAACTGCCTAAAAGAGGGATGTGTGACTAAGACCTAAATCCTCCTTACCCTATCCACACACACAGTGATTGGCCATCTTTAATAAGGTAAAAAGACAAGTAGAAAAAAAATCTGTCAAACACCACCCCCCCCCCCTTCATATCCTCTGTGCAGTTGATTATTGCCAGGGGAAAAAAAAATTAAATGAATTTTTTGTCGATCCCCCTGTACTCTTTCACGGTTTATGCATTTAGACTTTCATTAGATAACAGACCTTTTATAAATAACTTACAATTTTTTTTTAGTTAAAAAATATAAAAAATCAACCAATCTACATAGGAAAACTGGATATAACGTGATAGGTTTTACATTCTTTAGACTTGGAGCGTATACAAACAAAAAATCAAGGAACTTACAGTTAAGTGCCATTATGTTATCAGTTGCTGGGTGATGGAAATTCATTCCCATTCGAGCTGTAAAAAATAAAGAAAAAAAAAAGGAAAATAAAATAAAGTATTTTAGTTTTGTAGAGAATTGCACACATACAGACATGAAAAAAAAAAAGATTTTTTCACTTCTGTGAAAAACATTAACAACTGTTAGGATATGTGTAATGTATTCATTAAAGACCACAACTAACCTATCGGCATATATTCTGGAAAATCAAAAGGGCTGACCTTGGATGGATCCACTTACTTCCCTTGGGCTTCTCGACCCTGAGGTGCAGTGCTCCAGCTGGACCGAAAGTTGTAGCGCTTATGTGGCCAGTGAGGCCAGGAGTAGCAGGAGTAGAGATGAGGGGACCTGTAGTTCCCGGGTGACCCCCTGGCGAATGATGACCTTGGCGAGTGGCAAGGTATGTCTATTTGCCGGATTGGCTGTTTGACTGCCAATGCAACAATACGCCCGGGTCTCTCGGCCGATCCTGGACTACAACTATGGGTCCACTCATCTCTAGCTAGGAGACCAAGTGCCATTAACCTTCTCCCTTCTGTGACAAAAGAGGCCACTAACCACAAAAGCTTGCTATAAGCAGAAGTGTCAACAAGACACTGGATGGGGGAGAAATAAGGAGCCAGAGGGGGACATGTTCATTTATCGTAAGCCCAAGTGTAGTTGTCAAACCCCAGACGGGAGAAGGCAATGTCCTACAGTTCAACTAATGGATGATTCTTAAGAGCATTGGGGGTTTTTATCTCTCGCCACTCCCACCTTTAAGCTGATTACACGTTTCCCCCTTAGTTGCTCACAAGCCACAATTCGGTACTTCTTACTTGTAAGCCCCTTCCCCTTGAATCAACTAGTCTACAAGGGTTTCATGAGTTGGACTCCACTGATCTTAAACCATTGGTCTACCCTAAAGCCAGATGCCAACAAACAGAGAATTGTCCAATTTGGAGTGGATTTCAGTCCCTGTGCTATTCCAGTTTTACCAGAGTATTAGCTTTTGCAGTCCTAGTGTCATCAGTTTTATCTGAGATTTTTACATAAATTTTCATCATAATTCTAGCAACGTATGTTTTCACACTCCCGTTGAAGTTGAATGGGCGTCTTTCTACGGACCGTGCAGAGTCAGCGTTCTGTCCGAGTGCGGACTAGGACAGCACATGTATGAGAAAGCCCCATTGTGTTCCCTATTGTTATCTCGTAGTGTGCGTTCAGAATCATTTACATCTCTAATAGTAACATATTCATTTCCAAGCGTCATTTTATAACCTTGCTCATTTTTTTGTGACCCTTAACTGGTTACAAAAATAGAGCGGAGTGTGACATCTGGAGATCTCGGTTTCTGAGCCGGTCCTTGTGCCAGGTGCTGCCTGTGTGACATTTTTCATCTGTTCCTGACCTGCTATTTTTATATATGTATACATATCCGGAAGATGAAAAGAACAGGTTTCGATGTAGACATGAATAGACACGGAGTACATAAGATACGTTACTCGAGAGCAAAGTTACTCAACTCAAGGAACCCGGCTGGTATTGGGTGTATACTGTTCAAGTAACAACGTGGAGACAGCCATTTTCTATAGAACATAGGTGCTAGGAAGGAGATGGTATCACTAATACAACTTATACTCTAAAGTATCTATGGGTAACAGAAGCATTATTCATACCGTGTATGAATAATGTACAATGGTAATAAATTATACAACAGATGACTCCCTTTAAGCCACCAGACTTGAAGTCGTAGGTTATCTACACCAAAAAAAAAAAACATGAACTAAATCAAGCTTATCCGATTCAGGGTTTTAGTTAAAGACAGTTGTGCAGGAGCAAATTTTGCCTAGAGATCTGACAGATTCAACACTGTCCCCAAACATACAACCAATGCCATAAAAGGGGTTTCCAATGAATATGGAAAAACCCTAGGAGCAGAGGTCGCACTAAATTTTTTCCAGAAGGGTAATAATACTCCTCTCACCATTTTTGAGGAGTATTTTTAACCGAGGAGGAGTACGAAATTTTCATTAACATATATATAACTCCTAGGAATATATGTAGTGTTAATAGACGTCTATTAATACAAGGAAAAAGTTACAGCTCCTATTTTCTGTGCTTAAAGGAAACCTACCACTTTAAAATGTAGTTATAACTCTCAAATACCTTGCACCAGCTCAGGGTGAGCTGGTACCGGAGCAGATCTTGTAACCGATGTATGGCTTGTAAAACTGTTTTATTCTTTAGATTTCAACCCCCCTTCGGCACACCATGATACGTTCTCGGTGCACCATGCGCACGACCGTGCGTGCGCCTGAATAGGAAGTGCTGGAGAGCCGGTGAAGTCACCAAGCTCTCGGGCACACTCACCCCTGCGCAACTTCGTATGCAAAGCCGGCTGATGTTGCGCCGGCATGAGTGTGTCCGAGAGCTCTGTGACTTCACCGGCCTACCCCTTCGCTCGGTTTCACCCCCGCCCCTCACTCGGCTCCTCCATCCCTCACAGTCTTTCGGCGCCCGCTGGGAGAGACTCTGACAGTGAGCACAAAGTCCCTCCCCATCATGCTTACAGCCACTCAGCGATGCGATCCTGCAAAGGATATTTTCCTCTTTTGCAGGATCGCAGCCAGCAGCCCACATATAAGCTTGGTGATTTTATGGGGGAGTAAATCAGCCTATACATGACGCTTTTAGAGGCGATATTACGACCTCTGCCTAGGAGCTTTATGAATCATAAGAGATGTGTTTGGCTACAGTAACAGCTGTCATATTTAAAAAGTAGGTTCATATTTGGCTTAGTCATGGTCCATTACACACGTTTTCAACATACGTTGCTCAATCCATCTTCATTTCTCAGATCTCATGCGAGTCTTGGTGAAGTTGAAGCACCTGACCAGTGGCCAACTATGGACAGATGTGGCGTCATGTTTGGGAAAAAACAGCCATGTACTTTCTAATCTTGGATAAACCGTCAACACGAAACATTGTACATGTACAAGGGCTAAAACACACAACCATGCTCGGTCCATAAACCCTAAACAAAGTTGATGCTTGAAGTTCCATCCCAGGAGCAAATCGGGCCATTACGTGGTCGAGGATTCACAGACTGAACATTCCTGTCTGCTTCTAGCCTAATGTTGTATGAAGAGATCTTAGGGGCGGAGACCAATATAGGGCGGGTGTCTGCTATGTGGTTCAGCAGACACCCACCGTTAGCAACCCACGACCGTTGCTGGGATCAAGCATGTGCTACTAGAAGAAATAAAAGTAGTTGTAGCTCAGAGCTGTGAACATCTGACACAAATCTGATTATTTTCTCTGACTCTTAACATACAACTGGATACTAGGCCGTGGGCATCTGGCCAAAATCTGCAAGAAAATCTGCTGTGATTCACTGCAGATTTTCATAAGGATTATGGCACGGCTGGGGAACGGAAAATGTTTACCTCTAACAGAAAATTCTGACTTGTTAGAAGAATGTAATGACAATAAGCTTTAGAGAAAATGTCAGCAATCTATGGTAAAAACATGCTACAAAGTGTTCCATTTTTTTGCAGTGCCTCCGCAGGGGAAATTAAACATTACACCCTGCCAATCGAAATCAATGATTCATCTCAGTAATGCATTGTATGCCAGGTCCTTTCCCTATATGCCAGTACATGAGGTTCCATAAGATTGAGAACATCACTATCCCATACAAGATGCAAATAGAGAGTGGTGTTACCTTTCAAAGGTTCATGGTCAGTCCTTATCATATCCATTAAGGAATTCTCCAGAGAGTGCAAGTTGAAAGACTCATAGGGTCTGTTCCGGTCCTGGAAGATAAAGAGTGAATAATATTTGTAAATCCATGGTGAAGATACAAAGTCAAAGACTTCTCAGTTTATGGTAAACTTGTCCCACTTAGTACAGGCAGTCCCTGTGTTACGTACAAGATAGGTTCTGTAGGTTTGTTCTTAAGTGAAGTTTTTATGGAAGTTGGAACTGTATAGTTTATAAATTGTAACCCCAGACAGAATTTTTTTGGTCTCTGTGACAAATGGATTTTAAAAAAAGTTGGATTTTCATAAAAACCAGGATTAACAATACATCTCAATTACAGGCACCTGTGCTAACTGTTACAGCTGTCTATTGTACCCGAAGGTTAAAGTGCAGCAAATTACCAACATCCAGAGGTCCCTTTGTAACTAGGGATCGTCTGTAAGTCGGGTGTTCCACCTGTACACAGCATACAGAGGCATGGTGGTAGAGGGGTGGTGTGCGAGACAGACAGGGGTGTCCCCCTCAACAACGCCCAGGATTTTAAATAAAAACAATGAATTAATCTTGGATATAAAGAAATCTGTAGGAAAGCCCAGACCCAAGTGGTGTAAGGGAGGGGTATAGTGGAGGAAGGCTCCCAAAGGTCGTCCCAAAACGGAGGTCGGGACCAACCATAGTGCGAACCCCAAAGCTTTCTCTAATGTAAGGACTACAGTCCTGTGGCCATATCAAGGATCTTCAGAAGAGAACATTTTCGGTAAATACAATATATTTTTAATATAAAAATTTGTTGAACATGAAATACTTGCATCCTACAAACACATAGGAAGCCATATTCGGCTTCTAAAACCGGAACCCCCGAAACGGCAGGATGCATTTAATAAGTACAGGTTATTCATGAAATCACCATCTGTATTCAAAAGAAGTCAATTTTCCTGTAAAATGATCATTATTTTCCCTTTAGGATATGTAAAAGCCTATACTTGTGCCATTGACGGGAAAGGGCTGAAATCATTGTTTTTCACCCGATTATTCCAGGGCTTCGTGACCTTTAAGAGCGCACAGTTACTATTTCATCTGCATCACTCAGTAAAGTTCAACACCTCCTTAACGCGTGATCTTAGCCCATTCACCGCAGGACGCGGCCAATGGCGAGTAAACAGATCACTTACTAATTACAACTATGACACAGGCGCCAACCTTTTCACAAATGGGGAACGCGTCACTTGTAGCAGACGGGAACCAAAGAACACGTACAAGAAAGCGTCCTGCCATCATTATTGATTTCCAGGGATCATAAACTAATTATTTACAGCTAATTGAAGAAGGAAAACTAATTGCATATACGAATTACAGATTTCTAATATTCCCTACAAAATTACCTACGCACGGACTCCTAAATACTTTTTTTTACAAAGCCATTCAAATCAAGCTGTGCTATAATAAAGTAAAGATAAATAAAGCAAATAAAGTTGACCGGGAAATGCAAAATTATATTTTTAAATGCCATTTTGAAAAAAAAAATAAGGTATTTATTTGATACATATTTATCCGTCTCTAGCTTTCAAGAAAAACTTTTAGGGATAGTGAAGTCTGTTCACGGCTGCCTCCATTCATTGGCTGAGCATGCACTTCCTGTGTGTCGGGAGACAACAGGAAGTAGAGTGTATCGTGGTCAGCAGATTGTGAAAGGGAGTGTAAAGGTCCCACATTCCTTGCTGTAACAAGTATAATATTCATCCCTCCAGAAACCCCCACTTCAATGGATTTTTAAGATAATTTAAGTTGACCAAGCTTACCTGTAGGCTTATTGGTGAACTATGTTAGGATCTTTTTTAGCACCTCTGCCTAACACAACCAGGCTAAAAGGTGTCCTATAGAGATGTTTGGCTTATCCCCCATATAAACAGAGTTCAATAGTTATGATTGGCGTTTGCCAGGGTGTCCTAAATTATACCCCAGATAAACAGGGTTCTATGCATATACGGTAATTGGTGTACACCCAGATGTCCATATCCCAGATAAAAGGGGTCCTTTGGATTTGGTTGGAGTATGCCAAGGTTTCTCCATAGGACCCCATTTACCTATATACAAGTCAGGACACCTGGGTCTACACTTAATGTATCCAATGGACCCTATTTATCTGAGTATAAGTAAGGACACCTGAGAATATATCAAACATTACATAGGATCCCATTAACTTTGGTGTATGCCAAAATGCCCAGATACACAATACCCAGGGCAAATAGGGTCGTATATACACATTTAGTGTAACCCATGTGTTTGGACTTGGCAGCACCTGGTACATGTCTTTTATGAGAACCTACACTACCAATAAAGGAACCATATAAATAGAGTATAAACCCAAGGACTTATATACAGTGTATAATTATATACAGTAGGACCAGTTTTCCAGGATCTATGACTTTGCCTCAACCCAGTTCCTGGGATACTTGCATTACCAACATTTTTTACACCAGGAAAAACGAGTTTATACGGCGAGATCAGATAAGAAAAGAATTATATGAGAGCGCCAACAAATGAATATCTGCAGCTGCTAATAAAAAGTTCTCAGAAATGCAAAGTGCAGACATAATTGCCCTCAGATGATTGAATCACAGACAAGTTTCATCTTCACATCTATACAATTTCACACAATTTTTTGCCCCACATTTGGGACCATGAGAATTTCATCGTTAATCAAGGTTATGCATAAACTGGAGAGGCTCCATTCTGAATATATAAATATATCACAGCCCAGACATTCATCCAGAGAGCACTTGATAAATCTGCACCGCTGATTGGAAAATTTTCGATTCGGTCTACATAGAATGAAACATAACCAGGGTTTTCCCAAAATTATTGTAATCATGAAACCTTATAAATAGCAGCACAAGTTATAGGGCAAGAGGTAAATCGACTTCCATAAGTTTATCTTACAAATAGCTGGAAGGAGAAATAATTAACCGTATCATTTCACTTCCCTGTTTCCACTTCTCAATCACTCGGTCTTCAATCCGTCTCCTGGGTCCCTTGTTGTGGTCACGACATACGCAACTGACCCCTGACGCTAGTCAAAGGACATCTACAACCACATTTAGGGCTGGTAGACTGTCACCAATTGCATACTTGTTACCTTAGGGGTTAGGTGGGAGTCCTCCTGCCATGTTCCAAAATGTCTGCTACACCAAAATAACTTTAACTTTATGCAAATGAGTCATAGGCACTCACCCCTCCGGTAGCTACGCTCCTCCTGGCTCTGTAGGAGGATAAAATATGCACACTCCCTCATAGATATTCCACTACGACGCCGGCCGCAAACGCTCCATCTCGGAGCTGGCCAGCCGGAAGTGCGGCTGCGAAAGAGATACAGACGTGATTTCGTCCACGCAATTTCGTGTGCAATTTTGTGATTTTGTGTGCATATATTATCTTCCAAGGAGCCAGGAGGCTAGTGGAGGGGTGAGCGCCTCCGGCTCATTTGTATAAAGCCATAAAGTTTTGGTGTACCAGACGTGCCGGAACGGGGTAGGACTCCGCCACTTAATCCCTAAGGTAATGAGCATGCATTTGGTGACAGTCTACAACCCCTAAATGTGGTGGTAGATGTTCTTTAAAGAGACTCCACCATCAGCTATTACACCACTAAATAAACAGCATTCTCAAGCAGGGTATGAAATATCATTTTTTCAGCATTGCCTTCTCTTTATGCCAAAATTCACCCGTAAAAAAAAAAATTTGCAAATAAGCTGAAGAGCTACTTTTTTCAGTTCATTCACCCCTATCTTTGGTCATACAGAACCAAATACCATTGTTCTCCAATGTACTCCTGAGCAACAAGGGGAATCTGCAAGATACTCTGCCTATACCGAAACAAAAAAAAAAAAAAAAAAACAGAACCAATATTCCACTGTCTAACTTTTTATTATCCCCCCACCCCCAAGTACAATACTTGGCAACAATGAACCTAAAAAGGTTTAAGAAAAACACGTACACGTAATCCATCTGTTCTACACGGATTAACGAGTCAGGGCTCAGGAGTTTGTAAGCCAATTTTCCAACTCCTTTTCCTTTTTACGAATTCAGTTCCAGTTTTTTAATGAATGGAACAAGTATAATAATTAGTAATGACAAATTTACTATATCTATCTAGAGTTTAAGTTGGTACATTTCTACCAACAATCAAAACTGGGACCAGTATTACCGCTTTTGGCCATCAGTGGCCCCTCCCAATTACTAATATAAGCTCAGCTCAGTTGAGTGTGGAAGTGTTTGACCCAAGATGGGCTTTGCCAGATACCTCTTCTGGTTATGTATCCAGGTGGAACAAAGAATGAAGTCTGATAAGATTCATCATGGGTGATCTCTTACAGACACCTGTATGTGGATTGTAGGAAGGTCTATCTACAAACAAGATGAAACTTGTGTCTTCACTTGAAGGGCTCCTTCACTTTGGATATCATACACATAAGATAGAAAATTTGGCAGGCTTGGCTGATTGTCTTGTGTATATGAAGACCATCCCAAGATCTACCTGTAGAACTTCTACTTGGGACCCATATGTTGTTGTCCAACATAGTCAGCCAGTCCTGCCAAATTTTCTATCTTAGACAACAACATATGGATCGCAAGTAGAAGTTCTTTAGGTGGATCTTGGCATGGTCTTCATACACACAAGACAATCAGCCAGTTCTGCCAAATTTTGCAAGTTGGACAACTGCTCTGTGTGTATGGTGGACCAACAGAAGGAATAGATTTCTTGTGACAAAGCATTCTAACCCAAGATTTCTGAAAATTCTTGAAAATATTAAATAGAAGGATGTGGGGGAAAAATACAGAGAAACGTCAATTGCAGAATATTATTTAAAAAAAAAAATCTCATCTCAACAGATTTAGGCTACATTCACATTGGCGTTGCCCGTCGTACCGTAGCACGGCGGGCACACCGCGGCGCCGGGGAGAGGAACATGGCACATGGCGCCGTATGCTGAGAAAATATAGGACATGTCTTATCTTTTCACGGGATATGGAGCGGTACGGTGCCGCACGTGTGCTGCACCGTACCGCTCCCGTAGGGCGCCGTGTGCCCCCTTGCCATCTGTGGGGGACGTTTATAGGCCGTATATACGTCCCCCATACAGCAGTCTGGTTTGTGAGCCTTAGTTTGTAAGCTAAAACATTGAGTCCATTAAAAGGTAGGTGGACATTGTTGTCCTTGGATAGAGGGGTTATTTTCATATCAAGCTAAAATGAGAACATTTGTAAAAGAGAGAGAAGTCAAATAACCAGAGAGTAATTTAATAGGGAAAATGGAAAATCTTGGCTCGCGGCATGAATAATGGCAGGAGCCCACTAGTTCGGCAGAGATTTCTTATCTGTATAACCCCCATGTACGCCCCTGCCTGCATGTGCTCAGCATCTACCAGACAATCTATAGATCTGAAGGCTAATCAAATAACATGCGGAGGTCAAGCAAACAAGGTTCTCCTTCAGAATAGCAATCAACATCTCAGGACACGATGTCCCATCAGCCACCCATCAGAATAGATTCAGCATCTCTACAGTCAGGCTCGGGACTAAATCAACAATTACACATTTCAGTCACATCCACCATCCTCAACCTTTGAATCCTGTGCAGGTCAATAAACTATTATCTTCTCAGTGTATTGAAGGAAAAAAAGCCATTTGAAGGAGCACTCTTTGGGCCTGAGATGGTAATGCTTGGATAGAGCGACCAGCCACCGCTAAACAAACGTGAAATTAAACTAACGCGGCCTCAGCGACGCATAATGAGGCCTTCTGACAGAATCCAGGTAAACACAGGGACGGTTCGATGTTCCATCATCTTCCCCCATGAGTAAATATTGCTTTAAGATGGCTGCTTTGTCTTTAGAGATTAAAAATCTATCCAAACGTGCCATTTACTAGCAACAAAAAAAATTGTTCAAAAATATACCTTAAAGGGAACCTGTCACCTCAAACCTGGCTACAAAATCCCAATTAGTGCCTTACAGAAGATGGTACAGGTGTTTCTAATGTGCTGTAAAAATGCCTTTCATTAATCCTGATTTATGGATCCAGTCAAGGGGGCAGGAGAGGGCTCGGATCCAGTCAAGGGGGCAGGAGAGCGCTCGGATCCAGTCAAGGGGGCAGGAGAGCGCTCGGATCCAGTCAAGGGGGCAGGAGAGCGCTCGGATCCAGTCAAGGGGGCAAGAGAGTGCTCTGATCCAGTTAAGGGGACAAGAGAGCGCTCGGATCCAGTCAAGGGGGCAAGAGAGCGCTCGGATCCAGTCAAAATCCAGTCTACGCACAGTTGCAAAGCCTCCAAAACCCAACTCTCCGCACGTCCCTCTGCTCTGCCTCCACCTCTGGGTCACTGTGAGACCGTTTCAAAATCCCTTGCATGCACGGTGCACCTGTTATTTCAGGGCAGGCCTGCTCATCCCAGGTACAACACCCGTGTGAAAAAGGGCTACCTGGCTGCGCTCCGATATTACTGGCGCATGAGATTGACAAAGGCTCTGAAGGACTTTGTGAAAACATCACAGCTGTAATAATTCTGAACTAGTTTATCAGAATAAATCATCACAAACTAGGAATCATATGGACGGGAGGTCGGATCCCTAGACTGAAACGCACAAACCTAAAGGAAGAGCTAACCGTACAACTGGTACTAGATTGGCCTCAGCAGCCACTAGTCCAGTAGTAGCCTTTAATGGGGCGCTGGTATATATTTTTCTGCCAGGTTAATGCTAAGTGGGAGAGGGTCTCATGTACGATATGTGAACGGAGAGATGGCAGTATATACACATGCTCGTGGATTTAACAATATGAGCAATTAGAGTCACAGTATTACCTTGGACACTTTCACTGCTCTATTCAAATGTCAGACACAGGTTCTCTATAGTTGTGATAAATATAGGGGCCTACTTACATAAGCTCCACTTATATACATCTCACTTCTAACATTTTGGAAGTAGCTCCCAACTCCTAACAGAATTTTGAACTTCCAAAATAAATCCTAGGATTGTAAATTTTAACAAACTTTGGCTTGATAACCGCTTAAAATGTCAAATCCGTAATCAGGGAGAGAATAAGATGCGGTCACATTGCGCTTACGTTGTAAAGTCTATTAGGAAACTTTTTGAAATTAATAGATTTTTCTAATTTCGACATTTGAAGGACATCCACCACCAGTTTAGTGGTGGTAGACTTTTCTTTTATGCATGCTCGTTACCTCTAGAAGATGATACTTCCGATCCTGTGCCTCCATACTACCGAGAAAAGGCGGCTATAAAAATGTGTAAATAAGCCAGAGACTCTCAGGCTCACGTAACCAGAGCGCCTCATGGCTCCTCCAATCCGTAAAGGACATCAGGACGAAGGATTGAAACCAATTACGCAAATGACCTGAGGGGCTCTGGCTCCATTGATGTCAGCTGGGAGCTCCTCAGGGTCATTTGCATAATTTTAAAACCTTGGTTTCTTAAAAACAAGGGCATGAAAAGCTACAAGAACAGCAGATCCTGCCAGAGGCGGCACACATTAATATGTCAGTGGGCTTGGTTAACAATCCTTCATACAGGACGTAGATGTCTTTAATTTATTCAGGCACCCCCCCCCCATCCCCCTCGGTTCATCAATATTCACCCATCCGTCCTCTCGCTCTTGTCAGACAGCAGGATGACTTCACAGGATCTAGTGGGAAACAAGTGCATCATCCATCAGGAGGTAACATGCATGTATTTTAGGCCAGTCTTCCACCGATAAACTGGTAGTAGATGTTCTTTAAATTATATTTTAGACAAGATTTAATCTTAGATATTTTCTATCAATTTCTTTGTGTTGTTAATTATTTCTATTTTTATTTTACCTGCATATGAAATACATAGTAATAACCAAAACAACAAATACAACCACCAAATGGGGAGATGGAGAGTGCTGAGCTCTGTAATACTGTTTATAGAGATTATGGGTGTAGCTCAAGACTGGTATCGGCTTATCGTAGATGGAGAGCTTCTTTCCAAGTGTCCTGTTTGGGGATGGCGATTCTCACGCAAGACCCTGACCCCAAGATGGGGACATCCTGGGGTCAGGAGAATCCCGTTCTCGGGAGATTCAAAGGTTGCAAAGGTGGTTAATGCATTTATTAGCATCTACATATCAGCCAGATATCGAAATACCCGCTTAAAAAAAAAAAAAGAGCCTTCGTTATCCAGGGAAACATTGCCACTCACTACCCAAAGGCTGCGTTTGTCACTACAGTTAATTTAAACAAAATAAGCCCATGAATGCGCCATTTCTGGAAAAACAGACTTGGGAAACCCAATTTATCATCATATTGCAATAAAGTTATATATACTGTGATAAGTGAAAATGAAAATGCTTCAAGTGTTTATTCCACTCCTGTATGAAGCTGACCTTTATGTTAAATATGGGAAGTGAGAAGGAAAGCTGCTAGTCAGGGCACAATGCTATAAATGGAAATAAGGTCATCTCAGATTCCTTGATGAGAGTCTTTTCAGACTGGGTCAGGGCCAGACTAGTTACTCATCCAATAATAGTGCTTATATCATTCACCAGAGACTAAGTAGTGTATCCTCATATACATACTAACTGATATTGGAATTTAGGGGCAGGTACAGAATACATAGACCCTTGTCTAAATAATCTATGAATAAGAAGTCTTCCAGAGAGTAACAGGATGATACTATAGTAGCAGTAGACCTCTCTACTAGAGATGAGCGAACATACTCGTCCGAGCTTGATGCTCGTTCGAGCATTAGCGTACTCGAAACTGCTCGTTGCTCGGACGAATACTTCGCCCGCTCGAGAAAATGGCACTGCCCAGCTTGCCCCCAGTAGTATACAGCACTGCCCAGCTTGCCCCCAGTAGTATACAGCACTGCCCAGCCTGCCCCCAGTAGTATACAGCGCTGCCCAGCCTGCCCCCAGTAGTATACAGCGCTGCCCAGCCTGCCCCCAGTAGTATACAGCCCAGCATTAAAAAAAATAATAAACTTATATACTCACCCTCCTGTGGCCCCGATCTGCAGCGCTGCTCCCCCGATATCCGCGCGGGTCCTCTTCTGGCTTCCGCGCCCGTCCTCTGTACATCTCGCTGGGCGTCGCCATTGCTGTTTCCCTAGTATGACGTCATCAGCGGCGCCCGGGAGACAGCAATGGCGGCGCCCAGCGCAATGTACAGGAGGCAGAAGAGGCGCCGGGAAGCCAGAAGAGGACATCGGGGGAGCAGCGCTGCAAAAGAGGACATCGGGGGAGCAGCGCTGCAGATCGGGGCCACCGGAGGGTGAGTATATAAGCTTATTATTTTTTAAGTATTTTTTAACTCGTTGTGACTCGTGTATAAGCCGAGGGGACGTTTTTCAGCACATTTTTTGTGCTGAAAAACTCGGCTTATACACGAGTATATACGGTAATTCATAGCTATGGCTATATTTCTTTGTCAGCGATTGGATTAGATGTTCATGACATCTGGTGAGATTAATGACAATAGCACCTGTAGATTTAGAAATATATATAAATATATATATTTATGTCCGCTAAAGGAATCTGCACTGTGGCGTTTACAGTCACCAAATTTTGCACAGCCGCTCTCTGTGACTCAGGGAACTTCATAGACTCAGTTTTGAGTCAAAATTTTCACCCTGTGCTTTCCAAAATACACTTATGACCCACCATATGCAGGAGCCATTGTCTGCTGCTGCTGTGGAAGTTGGAAGCTGAGCCGTGATTGGTTGCTAATCTGTCACAGGTCATTAATATGTGCTTTAAGCTTTGATAGGTTACTATAGGCAATGAGTACAATACAGCTAAGTTGTGAGGTAAGATGTGAAGTTATACTTGAGATAACATGGGAGCCATTGTCTGCTGTGGCAATAAGCAACCAATCACAGCTCAGCTTCTCTTCTGTCACAGGTCATTGTTATGAGCTCTGAGCTGTTATTGGTTACTATAGGCAATTAGTATACTACAGCTTATGTGTGAGGTAAGATATGAAGTAAGATATGAAGTAATATGTGAGGTAATATGAGGTATTGACAACCACCATGTACATGTGCTGCTGTGGCAGTTGGAAGCTGAGCTGTAATTGTTTTCTGTTCTTCCACAGGTCATTAATATGAGCGCTAAGCTTTGGTAGGTTACTATAGATGATGAATATAATAATAATGTTGTGGTGTGTTTGCATTAACGCATGCATTTTCAAATGCATCACAACAGCTGCAAAGAGGATATTTGCTTAATTACAATGTTGTCAACATTGCATTTACAAAAGGCAGGTGTTAACACAGTGTTAAATCATTTGTTTACAAACATGTTAACAAATATGTATGTTAGCAGAATGTTAATATGTGTGCTAACATTGTGTTAACACAACCTTTTGTAAACATAATGTTGACAGCGATGTAATTATGCAAATCTCCTCTTCTCAACTGTTGTGATGCATTTGAAAATGCACACACAGTAACACAAGCAAAATGCAATGTGTGAATGCAATTTTAGGTATGAGGTAATATGTGAGGTAATATGATAACCACCATATACAGGAGCCATTGTCTGCTGTGGCAATAAGCAACCAATCACAGCTCAGCTTCTATTTCGCCATAGGTCATTAATATGAACGCTGAGCTTTAATTGGTTACTATAGGCAATGAGTATAATACAGCTTGTGTGTGAGGTACAGTGAGTGACACAGAGCCAATTGTTGTGCAATTAGAATAGAAAAGGAGTGGTTCTGCACATGGGAGCCACAGATTACTTCTCAGTATCAATACTCTCTGGCTAATGTTTTGTTAATTTTGAATGTTGTTGGTGCTTTCGCATGCATGGTAGCATGAGGCGAACTCTACAACCCATACAAGTGGCTCGGGGAGTGCAGTTCATCCAGGATGGCACATCAATGCAAGCTGTGGCCAGAAGGTTTGCTGTGTCTGTCAGCGTAGTGTTCAACGGCTGGAGGCGCTACCAGGAGAAAGGTCAGTACACCAGTAGGGAGCAATAAAACCCAGCAACAACCCAGCAGCAAGACGTCTATGTCCGCCTTTGTGCAAGGAGGAACAGGAGGAGCACTGGAGAATTGGTTATTGACACTGGCACCCTGTGCTCTTCACAGTTGAAAGCAGGTTCAGACTGAGCATGTGCCCGACGTGACAAAGTCTAGAGACGTCATAGAGAGTGATCTGCTGCCTGCAACATCCTTCAACAAGATTTGGCAGTGGGTCAGTAATGGTGTGAGATGGTATTTCTTTGGAGGGCCGCACAGCCCTCCATGTGCTAGCCAACAATAGGCTGAATGCTATTAGGTACCGAGATGAGATTCTCAGTCCCCTTTTGAGTCCATATGCTTGTGCAGTTGGCCCTGGGTTCCTCCTAATGCAGGAAAATGATAGACCCCATGTGGCTGGAGTGTGTCAGCAATTCCTGCAAGATGAAGTCATTGAAGGTATGGACTGGCCTGCTCGTTCTCTAGAGCTGAATCCGATCCGCACATCTGAGACATCATGTCTCGCTCCATTCACCAACATCATGTTGCACCACAGACTGTTCAGGAGTTGACCCGTGATTTAGTCCACATCAGGGAGGAGAACCCTCAGGATACAATCTTCAACCTCATCAGGGGTATGCTGAGGCATTGTAGGGAGGTCATACAGGCACGTGGAGGCCACACCCAATGCTGAGCCTTATTTTGACTTGTTTTAAGGACATTAAATCAAAGTTGGATCAGCCCGTTGTGTGTTTTTCAACTTTAATTTTGTGGTGACTCCAAATCAAGGCCTCAATTGGTTAATAAGTTTGATTTCGCTTGATGATTTTTTTTTGTACAGAACAAGGTATTCAATGAGAATATTTCATTCATTCACATCTAGTATGTGTTCCCTTTTATTTTTTTGAGCAGTTTGTATTAAGTTGTGGAATATATTTAAATATCAAAGATGGCTATTTGTGTTATTTAGGTAAGGATTTTGACCAGCAATGTATTTAATTGAATGGTGGATGGATAAACTTATTGAGGTCTATTTATCATACAAGCTCCAGCATGTGGTAATGTTGCCGGCCTTTTGATTTATCCAGTGGCCAGCTGTGCGGCATTTATGTCTACTCCAGGTCCTATTTGGTGTAATAATAATCAACAGCATTGCAAACATTCAATACTGAAAGTTCACTTGCTGCAGCTTGTGTGTAGGTGCTGGGCAGAAACTTTGCCACTGGCCTTGCCTTCACATCCCCATGGCTGGCATAAAGGGGGAAATGGTGGCAGGTGCTGATTTATTGCTAGCATTCACAATTATTTCTGATAATATAACCTATTTGCTCACTAATAAGAAAAAGAGAAAATAATTCAAACTTGTAATTTCATTTATGCAATGTATTAGAATTTAGAAAATGTTGTTTGCTATTGTGTATTATTAATTTCACCATTTATTGCAACCATTTCACTCTACTTTACTTTGTTACCCGATAGTCAGCAACACCCTTCTTAGTACTCACTTTGGGAAAGGAGAAGTAATGATCTGTGAGGGACATCGCTAGCTCTTAATTACTGCCAGATGCTCCAATTAATTGAACATTCATCAGTTGGACTGAAAATTGCAGGTCTGTGCCCAAGACCTATTTTCATTTAGGTCAGCATGGTATACTAACATTTCATTGTTCATTGATTTTATAGTTCCACAGCTTTACAAGGTGTAATCTAATTGTAATCTTTTCTACTCTTTCTGCTGAATATGTTTACTTTAAAAGTCTGTTTTTATTTTAGTAAAAAAGCAAAAAGTATAATAGTATATACATGATTTCACCCAGAATCATATCTAATAAGAATATTCTCAAATGGTTAGCTAGAGTACATAAGAACAACACCCATTTTAATGCAAATCCCCTTATAATATAATGAATTGTTACTCAGGTGGTCAGGGTGCTCTAGGTTTAAGTAGACTCCTAATTTTGCGTCAGTGTCCTGAGGCCCACCGTTGCCCCTTCCCTTACTCCACCACCTGGTGTTATGCCTTTTGGAGTTTTGCTGCAGTAAGATTAATTAAAGTGGTCTTGGCCCTTGATAAATCTGTGGGCAGGGTTTTTGCTTTGTGGGTTTGCAACAGTCGCAAAAAAACCTCCACAAAGTCGCAACTTAGAACAGGGTGGGGGGTGGCGTCAATCGATCGATGATAAATCACCCCATTGTATATATTTGGCAGACATTCTTCACATAACAGGCTGTAAAACAATGACATACACATATAATACACACAGTCACACTCATGCTCATGTATATTAGCCTACATCATACATATGTACATATCCATCCATACAAATACAGTTACATACTTCTGTTGATAGACTGTAGGTGGACCTGTGTCATCCCAGGAGGACAGAAGGCTGCTCCAGTACGTAAGTCACTGCACTGCTTCTTCCTCACTGCCCAACTCTCTTCATCATTATTATATTCATCCCAGGAGATTAATCTGCAGCACACATTTACCCCACCTTGAGTGGGCCCTCCCAGCCCTGCATATTGGTGTGATTCCCCTTTAAGACGCATATTTAACAGAATAGAAAATCAGGTGGAGGATGGCGCGAGGTTGTGACGTCATGACGTGACGCCGCTGTCATTCCTCTTTCTCCCAGGCATAAGTCTCTCCACGAGAACGTCCTGCTCCAGCCTGTAAAGCGCTGAGGTGACCGCGTGATCCTTGATACTGACGGGCGTCGGTCCCGCCGGATGTTGGCTACTAGAGCGAGCATACTCGTCCGAGCTTCAGAAAGGTGAGCTAACGCTGCACATCCTAAAAACAATGTTGATCTTTATTCAAGTTTCATTAGAACGTCACGGGTGGTAGAGATATAGCCTATGCGTTTCGAGCACGTCCGTGCTCTTAGTCATGGCATATATTCTACTGAACAAGTAAAACACAAAACCACCAATCACCGTTGAGGCGTGTACACATACGTAGTGAGGAACGTCACAGGGGGGGTGTATTCCCCACGGCGTCATCACAATCTTGTGACCTCCTGGGTAAGTAATACATTAATGTTATAACATTGCATGGCAAAATCATTACATTTAGCCGGAAAGGTAGGTACAAGTACAAATAAGCTGAGGAACAAGATATATGGAGATGCAAAAAAATGTGTATAGGAAAATTTCCTTATATGAACAAAACATATACATTTCGCCAAAGGGATCTCAAAATGGATGTATATCTAAATAAAAAAATGAAAGATCCGATCTCAAATTTAGACCTGAAGGGGCTCTTGTGCCCAATTTAAAGATCCAAAACGTCTCACGTTTTAAAAAGGACCCTGCGCATATCTCCTCCTCTTTTACCTATGTTGACTTTCTCCAACCCAAAGAAATGGAAAGAAGAGACATATTATTTTCTATACTTTTGGAGCAGTCCCGTTGATGCTCCGCAATACGTGTCTTTAATATGTGTATCCTACATAGGACATATTACAGATTTCCCAACTTATCACATAAACTATGAATGTGGAATCGCAGTTAATAAAAGTTTCTATCGTGTGTGGTCTGACATCTTTATCAAATGAAAGAGAGACTGTCTGTTTGGCATGTTGGCATACATTGTAGCGCACAGATCCACAACGTAAAAAGCCCTTTGTACTCAACCAAGTATCCTTATTATCTCTGTTTGTGTAATTTTGGAAAGGGCTTGGGGATAGTTTTGTACCTAGGGTAGGACCTTTTTTAGAGACAAAATTGCAACCATTTTTTCATATTGAATTCATATTGAAAACTTATTTTTGTTAGGTTCAGAAGGGTCTGCCGATCCTTATATACAGCAATATTGAACACTCTATCGATGGACCACTTGGGATAATCCCTAGACATTAGTCTCTCGCTAAGAATTTTGGCCAGATTCTGGAAATCCTCTTTATCTGTATAGGCTCTGCTGAGTATAATAAACTCCCCCACGGGTATATCCTTTAGTGTGTGTGCTGGATGGCTGCTGTTGGCACTCAAGACTGTATTCCTTGACGTCTTTTTCCTAAACAAGGTTGTTCTGACTTGTTTATCTGATGGACATCCTGTCAACATGAGGTCCAAAAAGGCTACCTTGTTTTTCTTAGAATCAAAAGTAAAATTCAAATTAACGTTATTAGTATTCAGATGGGTGACAAAGCCTGGCGCGGACGACACATCCCCCGACCACACAATTAGTATGTTGTCGATTTATCGCCCATACCAGGCAATGCTCCCCAAAAATGGATTTTGTTCTGAATAATTAAACTCCTCCTCCCACCAGGACATAAAGTGGTTCGCCAATGAGGGAGGGAAAAATGCCCCCATTGGCGCCCCCCTAATCTGTAAAAAGAAAATACCATCTAATGAAAAGAAATTATGTGTTAATAAACATCTTGTTACATCAATCAAAAACTCACATAATTCAACAGAGTATAGACTTGATTTGTATAGATGATGTGCCAATGCAGTTATTGCCAAATCATGGGGGATGGAGCTGTAAAGGGAACTGACATCACATGTAACCCACATGTACTTGTCATCCCACACAAAATCATCAAAAACTCTCAAAACCTCCTTACTGTCCTTTAAGTATCCTGGTAGTCTTAAGACTAATGGTTGTAATAACCTGTCCAACCACTCACATAGATATTCATTTAGTGATCCTATTCCCGATATTATGGGTCTTAGGGAAGGGGGAAAAATATTTTTATGGATCTTAGGTAACCCATGGAATATGGGTATGACAGGATGTGATGGACAGAAAACTTCTTTGTTGTTCTCAGGTATAATGCCCAAAGCTATCCATTCTTGTATGATGTCAAGAAATTGTTTTTGAAAAACAGGTGTGGGGTCAGCATCAAGTTTTCTATATGTCAATTTATCAACAAGTATATCCATAGCCAGCTTTCTGTACAGGCCCCTATCCAAACAAACAACTCTACCCCCTTTATCTGCCATTTTTATTCACATTCACACTATTATTAGAGATGAGCGAGCATACTCATCTGAGCCTGCTCAGTGCTCAGACGAGTATTTCGCCTGCTCGAGAAAATGGTATCTCGCAGCGTTTAGATTTTTGGCGGCCAGAAACAGAGCCAATCACAAGCCAGGAGACTCTGCAGTACACCCAGCATCACGTGGTACACTTAAATGTCGATAGCATTGGTTGGCTGGCCTGATCAGGTGACCTAGGAATATACCAGCCCCTGCCCGCGCTACTTGGATCATTCTCTTTCTGGTGCCGTTAGGGATAGAGCTGCTGCTGATCAGAGATAGCGTTAGGGTGTCCTAGTAGATTACTGTTAGGCAAGAGTGATTCTAAAAGAACCTTACTGTTAGGTAGGAGTGATTCTCCAAGAACCCAACAGCCCTTGTTAGGGCTACATTAGCGTTTTTCAAAAGTAAAAGTGACACACTCTGTCACAGCACAAAATCCTTTTGTGTGCTGTCAGTGTAGGTTAGAAACTAGCCATAACAATCATCTTCTGTGGTTGCTGTCTGATTTCTTCTGCATGTTTTGTATTATAAAAAAAACACAATTTTGTCTATTTGTCTGTTTTGTCTATAAAATGGACTTTAATTTTGAAAATATTGAACCTGAGGGCTAGGGGTAGAGGACAAGGGCTTGGCTGTTGGCGTGGGCATCCAATTACTGCAGGGGTCAGAGGCCGTGGTCCTGGGTGGGGTGAGACACCGCCTGCTGATGAGGGAGCAGGGGAATGCCGCAGAGCTACACTCTTGGTAGAGCACTGTTGAGGCCAGAACAGTGTGAACGGGTGATGTCGTGGATTGCGGACAATGCTTCAACTAATTTGTCCACCATACAGTCTTCCACACAGTCCACCCATGTTACCCAAGTGAGCACTCCTCCAGCTCCTCCATCCTGAACCTCCTTCACCCCAGTCTGCCCCCTCCCAGGAAAATTTGGCATTTCAGCATACTCTGAGGAACTGTTTTCTGGACCCTTCCCAGAGTCACAAACCACTTGTCAGGTTGCTGCTGAGCTCTTTCCCGATGCCCAAGTTTTTCACCGGTCGCAGTCTGTGGGTCATGATGGCATTGTTAACGAAGTGGAAGAAGTGTGTAAAGAGGTGTCAGACAATGAGGAGACACGATTGTCAGACAGTGGTGAAGATGTTGTCAGGGCAGGAAGTCCGAGGGGGGAGCAGACTGAGGGATCGGAGGATGATGAGGTGACAGACCCAAGCTGGGTTGATATGCCAGGTGAAGACAGTGCTTCTGAGACGGAGGCGAGTCCTATACGAGAACAGGTTGGAAGAGGCACTGGTGGGGCCAGATGGAGAGCCAGGGCAAGAGCTGGTGCATCATCGTCAAATGTTTCACGTAGTGAAGCTCCCGTGACGAGGACTAGATTTTCTGAAGTCTGCAGGTTCTTTAAAGAAACAGCGGATGACTGACAGACTGTGGTGTGCAACCTGTGCCACACCAGGATCAGCAGGGGTTCCACCACTACTAGCTTAACCAGCACTAGTATGCGCAGGCATATGAATGCCTCTGGCCGGGCACGCCACTGCTCCTTCCCCTGTGTTACTTGCTGCCTCTGCTAGTCAGCTCCCTGCCCGGGACCCCAGCACAAACACCTCCCGCTCAAAAACCCCACTTTTACCTCCACGATCCTCCACAGCGCCCATCAATGTTTCCATACACAGCATTCAGTTTCTATACCCCAGACGCTGGAGCGCAAAAGGAAATACAGTTCCACCCACCCACACGCCCAAGCCCTCAACGTCCACATCTCCAATCAGTGATCCTGGAGATGCTGCCCTATAGGCTGGTAGAGACCAAGGCCTTTCGCAACCTCATGGTGGCAGCCACCCCTCGGTATTTAGTCCCAAGCCGCCACTACTTTTCCCAATGTGCCGTCCCAGCCTTGCACCAGCACGTGTCAGACAACATCATCCATGCCCTGACCAATGCCGTTTCTGACAAGGTCCACCTAACCACGGACATGTGGACAAGTGCTGCCGGGAAGGGCCACATTGGGTTAACTTGGTGGAGGCTGGGACCGATTCTGACCCTGGGGCCGCTCATATACTGCTGACGCCAAGGATTGCGGGGCCTTCCTCGGTTACAGTCTCTCAGGCCTACTATTCCTCCTCCTCCTACCACCCCTCCTCCTCCGAATTACCATCCGTGGGAATGGCGCCATCAGTCGGTAGCTCTAGGCGCAGCAGCAGTGCCGTCCCTAAGCAACAGCAGGCGGTGCTCAAACTGCTGAGCCAAGGCAATAAAAGGCACTCCGCCCAAGAGCTATTACAGGGCATCACGGCGCAGACCGATCTGTGGCTGGCACTGCTGAACCTGAAGCAATGTATGGTTGTGTGTGACAACGGCCATAACCTGGTGGCGGTTCTGCAACTCGGCAGACTGACACATGGGACATGCCTGGCCCATGTGTTAAATCTCATAGTTCAGCGGTTCCTCAAGACATACCCCAATCTGTCTGATTTGCTCAGGAAGGTGCGCCGCATCTGTGCGCATTTCAGGAAGTCCAGCACAGATGCTGCCACTCTCAGGGCAGCGCAGCGCCGCCTCCAACTGCCCGCTCACCGACTGTTGTGCGACATGCCCAAGAGGTGAAATTCCACGTTAGCCATGTTTTCCAGACTTTACCAGCAGCGCAGAGCGATTGTAGACTGCCAGATGTCAACTTGCACCAGAACTGGTAGTCAGGTCAGTCAGCTTCCTCAAGTCTACAATGAGGAGTGGACGTGGATGTCTGATATCTGTCAGGTGTTGAGTAACTTTGAGGAGTCAACACAGATGGTCAGTGGCGATGCCACCATCATCAGCCTCACAATCCCGCTGCTTGGCCTGTTGAAAAACTCTCTGGTCAGCATGAAGTCGGAAGCTTTGCGCTCGTCACAAGTGATGAGGGAAGAAGATTCCCTTGTTGATAGCCAGAGCACCTCAGAGGAGGTGGAACAGAATGACGAGGAAGAGGAGGAGATTGTTGGCGAGACAGAGGAGGGGTCTTTTTTTGGGCCCCCTTTAATCTGGACCCTTATGGTCCCTTAATTCACCTTTGGCACTTCCTTTCCTTTTTTTGCATAATTTTGCATCTTTCTTTTTTGCATAATTCTTACTTACCTTCCAAACAGCACCTGCTTTGCTTATAACCCCAGATGTGGTCTACCTCATATGTACATAATGCCTTCTGGAACTTCTCCATCGTAAAGATCCTGGACTTCTTGTGCCTTCTCACATCCTTGAACTCTCTGGGACTCCCTCATCGTGAAGAACGTGGACTTCATGCCTTCTTTGATGTTCACAAACTATTTATATTCTCTTGCGTTATCTGAGGGTCATAAATACCCGGTGGACCTTCGAGTAGATTACCGTCTGGAAATCCGTATATCCTGGTGATACCTTTGAAGCATGACCATCCAGTGGTACTACTCGAGAACGTTCGGTCTGTGTTTACTCATTTACTTGTAAATATTGAATATGCCATAATGTTGTATATATACCTTGCGGTATCCAGTTGTACTCAAAAAGTATGTCAACTGGATACTGAGTAAACGTTGGTACTTACCTAGCACTATGTCATATACTACCAAATAGAGCGTCTTTGTAACTATTTTTATACATAAAAAAACGTTTTGGCATTTTGGTTGCACTTGCCTTGTATTTCGGCGACTTTTCCACTCAGACCCACAGGCGAAACCATATTCTTATTCTTATTCTGGGCTGCGCTTAACGCTTATTGTCTACCTTCAACAAGACACAGCTTTGTAGGTTCTATAAAATATATTCATAAAAAAGCTTTAATTTTGGTTTGTTCACTTATTATTTTCACATATCTATTTTACCTTAATACATTTATAATAATTTTTTCCTTGTTCCAGGTTGGCTCTTTTATAGGACCGACATTATAATCAATGTTGGCAACTCACCAGCAGCGCTAAGCCTAGCATGTAGCTTATACTAATCACTCCGTATATGCACTCGTACTTCTGCGACCTGTTGTGAACTACTCAGTTGTACCTTTGGTGCATCCACCCAATTGCATTGTGGCTCATATATAAAAGATCTTTTTTCAATACTGGCAATATGATACACTTTGTTGTAAAAGCACGTCTTGTTGTACTTTTTGTTGCAAAGGCGCATGCGCATAAACTATCCTCTTCCACCTTATCCTCGCCGTCTGGATACCATGGAAACATTATGCCCTGTTTGGGCTTGCACATGCGCAGAACGTCTTTATTCTACTTCTGGTATCGGACTTTTACACTTCCGGTCATGCGCAACCATTGATTTTGGACGCCGCGCCGATGGGCTGTTTGGTTAGCCGCTGTATTTAAGGTCAGTGTCTCCAATCGGGGCAGACACTCTTGAGGAAGTCGCCTTGCGCGACGAAATGCGTAGGGAGCCTTTTACCCCTGCTCTTTCCTCCACCTGTATGCCTGCCCTGTAGCACCTTATTGGGTAACTAGGTATTACTGCATCTTGGCTTACTTTTTTGCACTAAAACTTTTATATGTGCCTAGGGATGCTTCATTTACTGTGCACTTGCACTTTATTCACCTAAATGACACTTTGTATAATTGTTCTATTTTTTCTACTAAATATTTCTTATTAACGTATACCTTGTGCAACTTTTGTGTGGGAGGAATCATATTTCACCATTGAGTGTATTTGCAGGTGGTAGCACTGTGTAGACCTACACCTTGGTCTCCGGTTGCATTTTTTGTACATTACATGTTTTAATTGCTTTTAAATGTATGTGTTACTTGTCGCTTGTTGTTTGGATAGAAATAAAATTTATTTGATTGGCATACCTGAGCAGTCATTGGTGCATTCTGTCTCTCTTGTTGGTTTGTCTATATATTTCATGCACCAGCTCAATTGTACCATAGGTAGTGCTGACCATTGAATTGTGTAAATGAGACAGAGGAGGGGACCATTGGAGAGTCAGGCCAGTGAGGGGAGTGAATTATTGCGTGTTGGGACTCTGGCGCATATGGCAGATTTCATGCTAAGCTGCCTATCCCGTGACCCTCGCGTTCAAAGAATTTATTCCAGCACCGATTACAGGGTATTCACTCTCCTTGACCCACGGTACAAGTAAAATCTTTGCACTCTCAACCCTGTAGAGGATAGAGAGTGTGAGAGTGCATGAATACCAGCAGGCCCTGGTGCACAAGCTGAAGCAGTATTTCCCTTCTGACAGCGCTAGCGGCAGAGGGCGTACTTCTGCAGGAAATGTAGTGAGGGAGAGTAGGGGAGCAGGCAGCTTTTCCGTCACTCTGTCATGGCCATGCTGTTGCCCATAATTTTGGCATAATGGTGCGTTTAAGCAGCCTCAGAGGCATCCATGCATGCTGCCCCTGCTGTTTCCTGTCCATTTCCGTGGTGTTTCCATCCTTTTCTGAGGTTCCCAGGTGTTTGGCCAAGCTTCCCTGTGCAGAGCCTTGGTCCCCTTGAAAAATGCTCGAGTCTCCCATTGACTTCAATGGGGCTCGTTATTCGAGACGAGCACTCGAGCATCGGGAAAAGTTCGTCTCGAATAACGAGTACCCGAGCATTTTAGTGCTCGCTCATCTCTACTCTCTACCTATGAAGCCCAGCTTTATGTAGAAATGTAGATGATGGGAAAAGAAGAGTTGACTTCTAGTAAGGGGACACTCACCAGTGAGATGTAGATGTGCATTGCTTCTTGACAAATCTCTGTAGACTAAACCTTCAGATGACAGCTACTGGGAGAATACAACACCCATAAAGTGCATCTACAAGTTACTAAAACAGCAGCCCAAGTAAAAATAGCATATGTAGGACACTTTGTAAGCGTTCAATGAATATCTATCCGGATTCCTAGTAACTGGTAATCTTCAGTTTTATTTTACATGCAAATCTGGTGCAAGTGTCCGTTCATCCTCTTTCTTCTCAACCTAGAACTAGCCCTTCACACAACATCTGACATCAATACAAGAAAGGTGTAGAAAGCTAGAAATGTTACATCCAGGGGTTGTGAACATACAGCTCCTTGTGAAAAAAATTCTGTTTGGCGCCCAAAAACTTGTAAAATTACTATTTCTATTATTTTATTTAAAAAAATGTGCAAAAGCCCAGTAAAAACACTTTAAAACATATCAACATATAACAATTTTGGACATGTGTTTCGTGGCTCGTACCAAGCACGTCATCAGTCCAAAGTAGGTATTGGTTTGATGACGCGCTTGGTACGAGCAACGAAACGCATCTCCACATTTTTATATGTTTTGAAAGGGTTTTTACTGTGCATTTGCACATTTTTTTATAAAATAAAAATAGTAATTTTACACATTTTTGGGCACCAAACGGAAATTATTTCACAGGGAGCTATACACTCACCTGCCACTTTATTAGGTACACTTGTCCAACTGCTCGTTAACACTTAATTTCTAATCAGCCAATCACATCGCGGCAACTCAGTGCATTTAGGCATGTAGACATGGTCAAGACAATCTCCTGCAGTTCAAACCGAGCATCAGTATGGGGAAGAAAGGTGATTTGAGGCCTTTGAACGTGGCATGGTTGTTGGTGCCACAAGCGCTGGTCTAAGTATTTCAGAAACTGCTGATCTACTGGGATTTTCACGCACAACCATCTCTAGGGTTTACAGAGAATGGTCCGAAAAAGAAAAAACAACCAGCGAGCGGCAGTTCTGTAGGCGGAAATGCCTTGTTGATGCCAGAGGTCAGAGGAGAATGGGCAGACTGGTTCGAGCTGATAGAAAGGCAACAGTGACTCAAATCGCCACCCGTTACAACCAAGGTAGGCAGAAGAGCATCTCTGAACGCACAGTACGTCAAACTTTGAGGCAGATGGGCTACAGCAGCAGAAGACCACACCGGGTGCCAATCCTTTCAGAACAGGAAACTGAGGCTACAATTTGCACAAGCTCATCGAAATTGGACAGTAGAATATTGGAAAAACGTTGCCTGGTCTGATGAGTCTCAATTTCTGCTGCGACATTCGGATGGTAGGGTCAGAATTTGGCGTCAACAACATGAAAGCATGGATCCATCCTGCCTTGTATCAACGGTTCAGGCTGGTGGTGGTGGTGTCATGGTGTGGGGAATATTTTCTTGGCACTCTTTGGGCCCCTTGGTACCAATTGAGCATCGTTGCAACACCACAGCCTACCTGAGTATTGTTGCTGACCATGTCCATCCCTTTATGACCACAATGTACCCAACATCTGATGGCTACTTTCAGCAGGATAATGCGCCATGTCATAAAGCTGGAATCATCTCAGACTGGTTTCTTGAACATGACAATGAGTTCACTGTACTCAAATGGCCTCCACAGTCACCAGATCTCAATCCAATAGAGCATCTTTGGATTTTTGTGTGATGCCATCATGTCAATATGGACCAAAATCTCTGAGGAATGCTTCCAGCACCTTGTTGAATCTATGACACGAAGAATTGAGGCAGTTCTGAAGGCAAAAGGGGGTCCAACCCGTTACTAGCATGGTGTACCTAATAAAGTGGCCGGTGAGTGTATGCTCAAAACCCCTGGATGTACTAGACCCACTAAACCTTTAGGACAGTGGTATTACCGAGGGCTGCCCCGTGGATAATAATAATCCTTTATTTATATAGCGCACACAGATTACGCAGCGCTGCACAAAGCATGCCAAATTGGTCCATGTCCCCAATGGGGCTCACAATCTAAACAACCTAACAGTATGTTTTGGAGTGTGGAGCAAACTGGAGTACCCGGAGAGAACATACAAACTCCTTGCAGGTGTTGGCCTGGGTGGGATTCTAACCCAGGACCCCAGTGAATCACCATCAAAAAGTCATTTGCTCACCTTTCGAGGCTGTGTATTAGTCACAACCAACTATCACTGTAAAGAATAATCTAACAACCTGAAATTTGCGCTTTCCTTCCTTTGTTTTCTTTCCTTTGTATTTCCAAGATAGAAATGGTGCATCAGTAAGCACAGCCTCATCCCACGAAAGAATTTCTGCAGATCACTGGGGGGGGGGGCAGCAAAGATAAATCTGGAAAGTTTCTCAAGTAGCCTAGACAGTTCTTGTTGGGTAACTTGGGCACTTGTATCGGAAGAGTTTCCATAATAAAACTACAACAAATGCTGATCTTTTCGAGTGAAAAGCAATAATCACATTGGCCACTTCTAGACAGAATCTGAAGCCACCGACACTATAAAATGTGTCCCCACTTCCATCTGTTTGAGGTGCAGCAAGACTTAAGTGTCCATTAAAAGAAATCTGATGTATGAAGCAGTTTTCCGCCAGACGTTATGAGATTGTACTTGAGGAGGCCAAGTCCTCTACTTGAAAGGCAGCACTACTGCAAAGATGAAGCTTTTAAAAAGCTTTTAAGTCATTGTGAAGTAAAGAGATCAAAAGTATTACTGGCATTAGCCAAGTGCTTGAGAGAATATGCACAAACACTTGGTACGCATGAGCTTGCAATCTATAAAGGAAAACAGAAGAAACAGCAAATGTAAAAGGCATACAATAATACCGACCATTTATAATAGAGTTTCCCCATTAGAGGCATTTTCTGCTTCTATAGCATTTACATGGGAGTTGAAGGAAAAGTTATAATTACCTCTTCTTTGTGCGTATGTTAGCCCCCATTGGGACAGTCTACTACTCCTGGGCCGTTTGTGAATATATCATTGTGCATATGATGTTCTGGCTCCAGCAGTCACCATTGACACATCACATGCCCAATGAATGATGTCATCAAGGACCGTATGTAGTAAGTAAGAGAGCATGTACAAACATACGTCCTCCGTTTGGAATTTGCACCTCCGAGAGATTTATGGGATACACCACCGATATGTCATCACTGGTGAGGGTGAGAAAAACCTTCAAGAAAAATGTCAGAATCCATATCGAAGGGGTTTTCAAAAAAATCTGGGTTGGCTTCATTACTGCCAAGCTAATGTATGCGGAAGGTTTACAATAAATAAAATGAAATGCGAGAAATATTCTCCTTCACTTAAACCAAGATATCCACGTAAGGACAAGATCATTCTCAATATCCACTTGAAGGTCTTTGGAAATAGGTTTAACCTTTCATCTTCTCTTTCGAGATTTACACATGCAAGTCATTCAAGCGTCCAAAATCCCAGCCTCTGAGAAGGAGTGGGATGTAGAAGTTAAAGTATGGGCACAACTTCTTTGTCGCTGGTCTACGTGACCAAAGGGGGATCCAGCACCATCTGCTCAGAACAGTGGTTTCTATTACCTTGTCCAGGTCAAACTCTATGGATGGAGCCCAGTTCACTAGAATGGGTAAAATTTTTCTATAAAAATAATATTTTCTGCTCTAAAGAGGGACGGTTGAAGTACAGGTCGACTGAAAGGCTTAGCATGAAAAAAAATTTTTGCAAAGGATAACACACACAAAAAAAAAAAAAACGCCGTATTTTGTGGCAGAAACTTTACAATTTCCCAATAGAAATGAAAGGATACGTTCTGTCAAATTCCCCGGCGAGCACAACACATAAAAGCTAAAAGCTTCCTCTGCTGACACAAACAAAAGATTTCAGCTGAAAAGGTTTACTCACCCAGACACAATGAGAGCGGATAAATAGTGCTCCTCCCGAAACGCCGGCTAGAATTATCCTGGTCAACATAGTGACACAATAAAGAAATACTGTGAACCCGCTGGGGTTCCGTATCTGGGAATATTGGGCTCGGACCAAAATGACAACCACAATTTGATTACGTTTTTAAGAGGTAAACTGGGATGCAGAAGAATTTTCATAGGTAATTTCTTTATTATTATTAATTATTGGGGGGGGGGGGGGGGGAATAATACAAATGTCCTTAATTCTTCAACACATTTCACAGCATTGTAAAACTGGTCGATATTCAGGAGGATTAATGTTTGATGACAGGGGGTTCTGATCAAGTATCTCTTGGCAAGTCCCCGTATTGCCAACGTCTAGCAGCCGCTATCCATTGAGCCATGCAACCTATGGAGCAAAGGATTTGACAGCTATGGGTCTGTAATATAGGACAGATAAGGGGACTTGTGGTCCGGGCAGTTGAACCACCTCATCCCTCACTTAAAGGGCTTGTACCTTGTTTGCATGTCATCCCCTATCCATAGGCTAATCAGAGAAGATCAGACTGCTGATCACGATATTGAAACCCATATCGGGTCCGAACATAGCGTGGGAATGTCAGAAATTGCTGAGTGCAGTGCTCGGCTGTCTCCAGTGAATGGAAGTGCTAGAGATAGCCAAGCACTATGTCCATAGAGTATAGAATGCCGCTCTATTAATTCGTAACAAGGGGACCCTCAGATGTCCAGATTAATGGGGTTCCGCTCTTGAGATTGGTGGGAATCCCAGCCGATAGACCCTCAACGATCACCTGTTATCCCTTATTCTGTGGATAGGTGAAAACTTAAAAAAAAAAAAAACACAGTACAACCCATTTAATGTCATCCATCATCAAGGGCATGCTCACATAGAGTTATTATTGGGTTTTTTATTTAAGAGGTGGTCCTGAGACAGACCTCGGTATCAAAATCTTCTCCAAAATATACCTCTAAACCACCTCTTTTAGGTATCAAATATCAGTCATCCATTGTTCCTTAAAGGGAACCTGTCACCACATTTGCACATATACAGCCAATGACAGGTTCCAAAAGAGCTCTATTAACTGTCTGACACCCTTCTTTGAGCTAAAAATTGTTCGCTTACATCCACATAAATTACCTTTTATCTTATATTCCTTGGCATCAGAGGGGGTTTGTCCTGTTCATCCGGCCCCTCCCATCTTATACTCCCCATGCCTCCTCACTGGTCACAGATCATGTCATGTGATCACAGTGACATCATCTCAGGTATTTCAGCCTCTTATAGCAAACTGTACCCCATGCATGTATCTGATCACATGAAGACAAAACAGCCTCCATACACTTCTACTACCCTCCATCCTTCATGGAGGCCGCTGTGATTTCATCACATACATGGTGTACAGTTTGCTATTCTGCGATGATGTCACTGATGTCACATGTCATGAATGTAATACAAGGCTTCGTGTAAAAAAAATGTACACAATATTTCCCATCTGTACATAGAGCATTATATGTCTGTAGTTTAATATTAGCAGATGGACCCCCAGTACAAGGAGGCAGGGCAGTGATTTGAAGTGACACAGAGCTGTCAGTCACAATAATGGGGCGTGTCTCACTGCCAGCCCGGGAGAGAGAAGAGTCACAGATACCAGAGATGAGTCACAAAAGCTAATTTGCACATCAGAAAAATTACTAAGGTATAGTGTCTCACTGGCAGCTAGTTTTAGGTGATATGGGGAGGACTTGTAACCCTTTATCAGCAGGCATTGTTAGTCAGGGGAGGGGGGGCAAAATCTGGTGACAGGTCCTCTTTAAAGCTGCATCTAATGTACTCCGAAAGTTGCCTGGAATGTAACAGAGAAGAAGTTCTGAAAGTATCTATGTCTATGCGAGTCTCCAAAGACAATTGGTAAAAGCATAAATTATGGATGGAGAACCTGACGGTGGAAGAATTTACATCTACTGACAAGATCAGCTTACAGACTCCTCTCCATCGACACTCAATTTGGTTAAATAGATATCTACTGTAGAGGAAGCCACACATTGCAGTAGAACAATATGAAGTTTATTTAGGATGAGGAGGATCTGCAGCATTTAATCGGGTCCTAATTAAAGATCTAAAATGCCCCCAAGAAAACACAAATCCCCAGATTTAAAAACTTTTTGGATCTTTGGGATGGGTCATCTTTATTAGATCTGTGCAGTTCAAAGACCTAGATCAATAATGATCAGCTATTCCATGGGAGATGCATTCACTGTGTAGTGGCCATAATGAAATAATACAGACAAGTTGTAGTACCATGGCACAACCACTACAATGTGAATGGAGCTTCTCTGCACAATCTGCGGCCGCATGTGCAAGAAAATCTGCAAGCGTTTCACGTAGGTTCATCACCGATTTTCATCATCCATAGGCGGGGATTGTGCATGTGATGAGCGTCTGCAGCAGTAGCTTTCATCCTATATATAATGTAGTCTTAGAGGGGGTCAGAATGATGGATTCATTACTATCAAAACACAATTAGCCTCTTACATTGTAGCAATAAATTAGCAGATGCTTTAAAAAAAATAATACTTAAAAAAAAAAATACATATTCTATTCTTTGCCCGTTATATTTCCCCAAAATCCCAAAGCAAATAAATCTCCAGAAATTCACTTACAATAAAGAGTCATTAAAAATAGAATCAAAAAGAGAAAAGAAAAAAAAAACCTCTTCCTCATCTACATCAAACAGCATTTATTTTCCCTTCTTGGCTCTCGCTGCCGCTACAAATTTAGGCTTTGTTTGCCAGAAAAAATATCTTCTAACCTCATTTATTTATACGTCTAGTGCCAAGATTTGCAGGAACATGGCTGTGCATTAAATATTCAAAGTAGTGTGTTTATGACCTAGTTGCTAGTTTGCCGAGATAGTCGGCTAGACTAAACATCTCCGTTTGTAGCGGTTACACTAGAAACATGACAAAAGATGCAAGGAAGGACGGGAGCAAAAATCGGATGCGAAGGCTGCAGGGTTAAATGTGCACCTGAGCCCCAAACAAGATGCGTTTTTTCATGGCGTAATTCTAGAATTTATTGAACTTCTAGATTCCCCTTCAGAATAGGGGAGAAATTGGGATCAGTATTAGCACACCTGGCATCAGATTTTGTGTACTACAAGTCAGACCAAGTAAAATTAAATAAAAGTTTAAAAAGCAATAACAGCTACAACCTTAAAGGGAACCTGCCATAAGCAACTGGCCTAATAAACCACTACAAGAATATTATCAAGCATCGTAACATCTTCTAGTTTGTTTCTTTCATGGCCCTGTGTGGTGGCATCATCCAGGAAATCAACTTTGTAGTGAAATGCAAATTGCTTGTGTAAAGTCAAGGGGGTGGAGAGTTTAACACTGAAGTCAAGATGGTAAACTCTGAACTCCTCCTCCTCTGTGATTGACATCATACATTGGACTTCAAGAGATCAGGTTAGTGACGTCTCTGGATGCAGGACCATCAATTACAGTGTTGGGGGCTTTATGAGGAAGAGAAAGCTTGACTTCATTGTTAAAATCTCCACCTCCTTGACTTTATAAAACCAATTTACATCTCACTTAAAAGCTGATTTTCTGTATGTTGCCACCACACTGGGTCATGAAAGAAACATCATCTACTGGTTTATCAGGTCCATTTCTGAATACAGACTCCCATTAAGACAGACATGACACTATTTTTTTTAAAAACATGAACATCTCTAATCCAGTACAGCCCCTGTAAGAATCAGAATTGGTACATAACCATGGTAGCAAAGCCCATGATGGGTTAAAACACAGTTCTATAGGTGACCAATATCAATGCATACTTTATAATTATTATACAGATAAGATTATGTTAAATATGTTAAAACCTTTAAAAAAAAAGTTCACTAATCTGGTATGACTTACAGCGCACTCCTCCCAAAGAAATAATGTTCCAGGCATCCGGGGCATTCCTCTTTATGAATAGGTTACTCATCAGAGGGGTGTAACCACATATAAAGAAGGGTAAAGACTGCACTAACCAGACCCAGAATATCCACCTCCCTCTTCCATGTACTTACACATCATACACAGTCTAAAATGCATACAATTTATTACCTACTTACTGTAGATAGCAATCATAGATCATCACAAAATACTACACCACGCCGTTTCTTTTGCGCCTATGATGGTTTATGGACTTTTTAGGAAAGCCCATTTACTTCCCAGATACTATGTACTAAAACACTAAGAGGGGATGAACAGGACCTGTTATACTTTTTACTCTTATTAACCTGCGGTTTTACAGCAGACCCCTCTTCTCAATGTCCATAAACGTTTCCATTCGGCTTCCTTTTCGGATCCCTCCATAAGTTTTAATGGAAATCTAGCATCAAAACCCATCATGATAAACCAGGGTCACTTACTCATAGATCCAGGCACCGTGACTGTGATAATCTTCTTATATTCATGATTCATGGCCTCCTTCCTATTAAAATCAAATTTTAAAATTATGCTAATGAGACAGAAGGGTTCTTGGGGGGGGCATTACCATAGCCCTTCCGTGCTGTAGCTCCACAGGCTGTTACACTATGCAGGAGCACTTTCCCCCTCCTACTGTGTGCTAAAACTTCTTTAGTGAGATTACATTAGACAGAGGGAGGAGGGGGAAAACGCTGAGAGATCAGGGGAAGAGTGAAACCGTCTAACAGCCTGTGAAGCTGCAGCACAGAGGGGATCTGGTAACACCCCCAAGAGCCTTACAGATTCATTATTTTAAAAAGTTTATTGTGAAAGGAAGGAGGCCATGTATAACAAATATAAGATTATCATAGTCACGCTGCCTGGATCTATGGGTAAATGTCCCTGGTTTACCATTATGCATTTTGATGGTAGATTTCCGGATGAGTTTGAACCTTCTATCTTCTGTCATTTTACAGTCTGTCAAAAAGAATGGATAATTTTTACGCTAAACTTGTAAAGCTCAAGAGTTTATTCTATCAACATTTTTCATACCCGGCACTCGTGATGGTGCCACCTTTCCGGCACCGGTGGATACATTTGGAGGCACGGGCCCTGCCTTTCCATGCAATTCCTGGCAGTTCACAAGGCAGCGAAGCAGAGAATTGGAGTGCAAGTCCTGATAAATCTCCCCAATGGGTCTGTGTTACCGGCTCTAACTCGGACATTGCGTTATGATCTGTAAAAAGTATGGCATTCTGTGCAGCCTTGTCCGTCCAAAAATCTGAGAGCGCACAAACGATTTTTCATTCTTACGTGCATTTGCCCTTAATGCGCATTTTTGTTGTCCGATTTACATTCATTTGCTTTAAGCCGCCTATCCGTGTGTCTGTTTTGAAGGGAAAAAAATTCATCTGCCTGCCAGACGTATTTTTCTTGTCGGTCATTGAACATAATTCGGAAAAAAATTAATTATTTGACAGCTGTAATGCTACATGTTGGCACTGCATAGCTCCCTGCTGTCTGCACATTATGTATGAGGCATTATGTATAGTTACACAAGTGCGTTGATCCTCCTTGACCCCACGTGTCTCTATTTTCCATTTACAACCCGGAGAAGCACGTGCAGGGTAAGAACACATTTACCCAAAAGTTAATGTTTCCTAATCTGTCATGGCCTCACAGGGCGCACCGCGGAGTCATCCGGGTCCTCATGTCTGTTTGTTTTCTATACATTTCCTTCAGGTAAGGGGAGTAATTTCTGTGTTTTTCCTATTCTTTTATGAGACAGAAGCACAAAAAAAACCACCTGTGCCGAGCAACAGGTGTAACAGCGAGCCGGAGATTCTGCGGGATCTGCATGCTCCTGTGAAGATCGCTCAACTCGATCATTATAGAACAGAAGCACGAGGGGTTTTGTACTGAAATCCTAAATTTCAGTTTGGGCATTGGGCATAAAATCCATCCCATACAATGCAACCCATCAGCTTATGGTGCCCATGGTTTTCATGTTGTGACTACATCTCTTTTTAATGGATCTATGCATCTCCACAGGTTAAGGACCACCAACAATTTGGGTTGGCTCATTAGCATAATTTAAATAGTCGATTTTAGAAGAGAGGAGGCCATGAATAACAAATATTAAAGATTAACAAAGTCACAGTGCCTGGATTTATGAGTGAATTGCCCCCGGATTATTATGATTATTATATGCCAAGATTTTATGTCGTCTTCTATTAAAAGGACAGCTAATGACCAGCGAGGTTTTGACCAATGGGTCCCATTCCCCTCTCTAAACAGACTACTCGAAACTCCCCTGGATCCAGCATGCGAGGTCTGCTCAAAAGCCGATAACAATAGAAAAAAAAAAAAAAAAGAGCTACAAACTTCTGCAACTCGCGCAGTCTGCTTATGTACAAACCCACTACCGTCCGTAGGCATAAGCCCTCAGAAGTTAAATGGGGACAGTTACATTTAGAAGTCAATTTCTGTATACCGCAGAAAATAACCTTTGCTTTATTGCTATAGTGTCACAATGACATCGTTGTAAAGGGAAGTATTGTGACCACTGTGACACAACCATGAAGACACAGTGCCCCAGTTATCAGCCAAACCCTGGGCAGTATGCTTACACAGCAGGGTTATCACTATACTGCAGTCATACAGCGCTCCCATATTACACAACACCCTACAGAGATGATTAGAGGGGTTCTCCAAAAATCTAAAAAATATTACTCTAAGACACTTTCAGATATAAGGAGGGAGTTCAAAATAAAAAATATACAAAGAGAGCAGTAGCCTCTACTTCAAAAAAACGCATCATGCAAATTTACTTATTTGGGTACCAGTATTATTATTATTATTATTTGGACACCAGTAAATTCTAGGTGAGGATCTAGTGTTAGACCTCAGATGCCTGTATACTGAATTCCCAATTCTCCTCTAGTAACAACACATCTGGGGATTGGCTTCTTGATATTCCAACAATAAAACGCAAATCACATATTATTTGATTTTATATGAATCTGACATTGAGTCTAATCCTCTGTATGGAATTATGTGCTGAGACCCCATGAAGTGCCCGAGTGACATTTTTTTATACCTTACCCTATGTTGCATCAAGTAGATTTAGAATTTCCCCCCCCCAAAAAAAAATTATAGACAGGATTCTTTACTGTAAGAGCAGACACACTGACCACAGGGTCTATGTAAGTGTATGGAAGTAAAGCAAAGTAACGTAAAAGGCGTATTATGGGTTCCTTCACTGGTTGAACAGACTGTCAAGACACTGTATAAGTACTTACAACTCTGTTCACACTGGGACAGATTTATCAGGCTTTTCCTGATAAAAATTTTTGCACATTCTTATGTCCGAGAAAAGGGAAGTGGCCTAGTGGGGGAAAAAAAAAGGGAAAAAAAAAAAAAAAAAAAAAAAAAAAAAAAAAAAAATCGGGATTTCTGACAAAAATTATATAAATGCCAGCCAGAATTTTGGTGCTTTTTTCCGGTGTAAACTACATTACAGTATATACTTGAGTATTGTGCTGAAAAAAATCCCACTATGCTTATACTCATGTACCGTATATACTCGAGTAGAAGCAGAGTTTTATACCTAATAAAACACAATCTACAGATCAGCAAAACGTCCTGCTGCTTTTGGAGAATTTCTTCTGTACTATCCTGGCCTGCAATCTGACACTAGGGTACGTTTTCTTTCATTATAAAGGCCGTGCACCTGCTGGAGGCCAAAATATTCATCACTTGGAATTTGTACACAGATCTGTCAAGGAACATTTACCTCAGAGGAAAACTCGGTCAGTAAAGACTCATTTGCACCTGAAGTATTTGTACACAGATCTGTCAAGGAACAGGGTTTACCAGAGGTGGAGATTCTGTGGAAGATTTGCACCTCAGATATTTAGGTCCATGGCACACGACTGTAGATGGTCCATGAAACTGTGGCCTGGCATAATTTCACGGACCAACCACAGTGCAGAAGACGGGACTCCAAGCATCATAGAGATATATGACACAAGGAGTCTCTTCATCCCCATGATTACGGTTTGGCCCATCTTTTTCACTCCTTTTATAATGTATCACTATAGGAAAAAGAAGAAGAAAAATGTTTTTGTGGCCACTACTAAAATTTTCTTGCGTTTCGGGCGATACTCAGAATTCCCTATAGAGCAACTTCATACTTAATTTTATTATACTGGACAACCGAGTATTCTAGGCTTAGAGCCATTGAAATTGGGGAGATTTATCAGTGTCTGAGGTAAAACTTTTGAAGTTGCCCATGGAAACCAATCAGAACTCAGCTTTCATTTTATAAACAGCTGTGGAAAAATAAAAACTGAGCTCCAACAGTTTTTCTCTCAGACACTTCTGATAAATCTAGAAGTCCTCTGCAAGAGCCAGAACCGGAGGGGCTCTGGTGACTCCTCCCAGAGAACTTGCACTGATTTACGTAAAGATTAAAGTTATTTTTAACCCAACTACAGGAGCTGAGCTCCTAATATACTTGTAGCTTTATATACCTATCTGGTATATAATCCTACCCCACCAGCATTAAGGGTAAATACGCCTATAAGCCAATGGTGGGGCTCATTCAGATGGCCGTTCAAAGGCAGACCAGATCACGACCCCCATAGATTTCAATGTCTCCTGGTCACAATGCGGTAAGCACGCGGTCTGTCAGCACGACGTTACCAGATCGGGCTGCAAGGAGCACTCACCTCTCCTACGGACCCTGTACTCACCCAGAATCCAGCCTGGGCGAGCACACTGCTGTGTGAATACAGCCTTAGATTTCCTCTACATCCCTTGCCTACAAGCTATGTTTGTGGGATTTATGAGAGCTGACCTGGTATCACTGCACTGAACTCAGCAAGTCCAATCAGTTCAGTAATCGGAGGTTCGGTCCAGTAATTCCTGCAGGTGTCCGGACTTCTTGGACAAAACTCACTTGTGGGCTACAGGCTTTATCCAATAGTAAAGCTTGCCTAAAAGCTGTCCGCACAAGGTTGAGTTTAGACCTATGAAGTTGTTCCATGTATCAACAGGACCTGAACCAATCATATGAATTTGCTGGGTTCAGTTTAGCTGTATTGGGTTTGCCGCTAGTAAATCCTGAACGTGGATCAAACTCCGACCCTAAAGGTCAATTTCCTATGAGACCCACGACATGACGTGCACCAACAGCCCCCACAAACTATAGCCAGGTCCACCAGCCTCCCCCATCATATTGTATGCAATTCTAACTGACAAAACAGTACAGTTCTGTACTAATTCCTGAGCCTACAATGCAAATGTGAACGATGCCCTACCTAGTAAGGACAGGTTAAAAAAAAAAATGTTGGAAAAATAAAGCCACGTATGTCAACCGAGCAGATTAACCCGAAATGTCAAGACGACTCAGCTACAATGAAAGGCATTTCAGCACTTGCCTTTATCCAACAGCTGTTACACGGCTGCACAAACATCCCCTCTACACCAGGTCTGTACCATTCACTATCGTCACCCGTGTCACCGCTGATTTTTTAGCAAAAGTGGAAACATTTCCAAATTATAAGGATAGACGACGGAAGCCGTCGGTCATTGTGTGAAGCCTTCACAAAACACGCAGCAAGACATTTCTCTGCAGATGTCACATGCCTGAGACAGTACTAAAAAAAAACGAGTGTGATGCGTCACTGCAGTGTACAACATGTAATGATCAAGCAGGTAGGTGATCGTGACATAGGACTGCAAACATTGTACCCACCTACCTCCTCAATATCAAACTACAGTCAGTCTTGCAATTTGTATCTGTAGTATCTACATAGTATAACAAATGGGGATTGACCAAAAAAAAAATATAGAAATTGAGAGCAATTTCATCCAGCAGCACACAAAAGGGATGAAAAATGGCAAAGCAGCAAACAGAACAGAGGTTCGAAGACGTGTGAAAAATTATCTTTAAAAAAATAAACTATAATGATACGACCTGCAGTGGAGTCAGAGGTGACATTGCCGGTGGCATATGCCAAGTCTGAACAGGCCGTATGACGCCTGAACGTTTAACCCCGGCGTTGCTGGTAAAGGTTTGATAGTAAGAGGACACAACACATGGAACAAAGATTAAGCATCAGACATGCAGAGATTATCAAGTACCTGCAAGGGCAAAAGGGTATTGCCGTTATCCGTCCTGAAAGCGTTGTCTTCCACCCACGATTTGGGACCTAGAGGTGAAGCTCGGGGGAATTTGGGAGGTGCAATCACATTACTGGAGAAAGGTTTCTTCATTGGGGATATCGGATTGAGTGGTGACGGCACCCCAACTCCGACACCTACTCCGACCCCCACCGCCCTGCGTGGGTCTCTGCCGGGCTGTAGACCTCCCCAGGGGTTGGAGGGGTTATTCCAGGCTGCGTTCTGCTGGTTATTCCAGCTGGAAGGGGACGGTGATGAAGAGGAGGATGTGGAGGGCTTATTGGTCAGGATAGCCTGGTGGCTGTAAGCATTTCTCTGGTTATAGGGGGGATGGTTATTGGGGCTCGCCGGGGATCTTCTCTGCTGCTGCTGATGAGTCTGATGTGCTAGACCCATCTGGGGGGAGAATGTGCCCCCAAATACAGGGTTGACGTGGTGGTGAGGGAAGTTCTGGAATAGCATGGTCCCATTGACGGGGGTAATTCCTTGGAAAAAGCTGTCATCCATTGCATTGCCAGTCCCTCCGGTGGACCAGGTGCTTCCGAAGGATGGGGACAGGGAAGGGCCAGTGGGGGGCTCCTGCTGGGGGAAGCTCAGACCAGGCAACACGGGGGACTCCATCTGCATCTTCTCCTTCAGAGTTGGGGTGCTCTCAGGGCTGGGGGTCTCTGCAGCACTGGGGGCTTCTGAGCTCTTCTGGGATGAGGGGGCTGACTGCTGCCTCTGCTGGGATTGGCTTTTGTCCATCAGTAAATCATCCTGCATGGCTTGTGCAGCTGTAACAGGAGCAGAGAGAGAAAAGCAGATGTGGTTAGGAGCGGGTCACCTGGCGGGCAGCGCCGCGATGTGCCGGGGCCACCGGAGCCACATTACACGGCGACTCCGCCACGTCTGTGCCCAGCACCGGAACTCCGAGCCGCGGCCGCACCGAGTGATGCAGGTTCCTGTTATGTGCAGGCGCCTCCCCCACAGCCGCCGCCGCAGACGTCAGTGCACACTGTGCGTCCTTCACAAGGTGACCGGCGGCCGGGGGAGGCGATGCCCATCACCAGGCATTCATGGTTACACCCGGCATCAGCCTGCACCCCTCTATTTATACCCGGCATCAGCCTGCACCTCTCTATTTATACCTGGCATCAGCCTGCACCCCTCTATTTATACCCGGCATCAGCCTGCACCCCTCTATTTATACCCGGCATCAGCCTGCACCCCTCTATTTATAACCCGGCTCCTCCGCACCCCTCTATTCTACCTGGCATCAGCCTGCACCTCTCTATTATACCTGGCTCACCTGCACCCCTCTATTTATACACCGGGCATTCCCTGCACCCCTCTATTTATACCTGGCATCAGCCGCACCCCTGTATTTATACCTGGCATCACCTGCACCCCGACATTTATACCCGGCATCAGCCTGCACCCTGTAACTATACCCGGCATCATCCTGCACCCCGTATTTATACCCGCTCAGCCTGCCCCCCCCTGTATTATACCCAGTATCAGGCTGCAACCCCTGTATTTAACCGGCATCAGCCTGCCCCCCTGTACATATATATCCGCCCACGCTGCATCCCCTGTATTTATCCCTGCATACCGCACCCCTGTACATATATATCCGGCATCACCTGCCACCCCTGTTTTATACCCATCAGCCTGCACCCCTGTATATATACCCGGCATCACCGCTCCCGCCTGTATTTATTACCCGGTATCAGGCTGCACCCACGCCAACGCACCCCGCCTTTTATACCCGGCATCAGCCTGCACCCCTGTATTACACCCGGCAACAGCCTGCACCCCTGTATTTATACCCGGCAACGCCTGCACCCCCTGTATTTATACCCGGCATCAGCCGCCCCCCCTGTATTTTACACCCGCTCAGCCTGCCCCCCTGTATTTATACCCGGCATCAGCCTCCCCCCGTATTTATACCCGGCAACAGCCTGCACCCCTGTATTTATACCCGCAACAGCCTGCACCCCTGTATTTATACCCGGCATCAGCTGCACCCCTGTATTTATACCCAGCATCGCCTGCACCCCTGTATTTATAACCCATATCATGCTGCCCCCCCTGTATTTATACCCACATCAGCCTGCACCCTTGTATTTATACCCAGTATCATGCTGACCCCGTATTTATAACCAGAATCAGGCTGCCCCCTGTATTTATAACCCAGCATCAGCTTACCCCCTGTATTTATTTATACCCAGCATCAGCTTAACCCCTGATTTATACCCCCTCAGCCTGCACCCTTGTATTTATACCCAGTATCATCTGAACCCCTGTATTTATAACCAGAATCAGGCTGCCCCCTGTATTTTATACCCAGTGTCATGCTGCCCCCTGTAGTTTATACCCAGTATCATGCTGCCCCCTGTATTTATACCCAGTATCATGCTGCCCTCATTGCCCCTGTATTTATACCCAGTATCATGCTGCCCCCTGTATTTATACCCGTACATGCTGCCCCCTGTATTTATACCCCACATCAGGCTTAACCCCTGTATTTTTATACCCAGCATCAGGCTGACCCCTTATTTATACCCCAGTATCATGCTGAACCCCTGTTTTATAACCAGAATCAGCTGCCCCCTTGTATTTATACCCAGTATCATGCTGCCCCCTGTTTTATAACCCCATCAGGCTGCCCCCTGTATTTTAACCCGTATCATGCGCCCTGTATTTATACCCAGCATCAAGCCTGCACCCCGTATTTATTTATACCCAGCATTCAGGCTGAACCCCTGTATTTATACCTCGGCATCATGCATGCTCACACCCTTGTATTTATACCCCAGTATCATGCTGCCCCCCTGATATTTATACCAGCATCAGCCTGCACCCCTGTATTTATTTATACCCAGCATCAGGCTGAACCCCTGTATTTACCCGGCATCATGCTGCACCCTTGTATTTATACCCAGCATCAACCTGCACCCTTGTATTTTAACCCAGATACACCTGCACCCTTATTTATACTAAGCAGTCAAGTTGCACCCCACCATCAGCCTTCACCCGATAATATATCCTGCACCCGACTATTCATAAAACAATCCCCTAATCATAAGGCTGCACTCACTATTGCCCTGATGATCAGGCTCTTAAGCTTGTGCACTACTATTAATACCAGTCATCAAACTGAACCCACTTTTCATCCTTATTAGGTGCATGTCACATGGGGCTCATTTACTAAGGTCTGCAGAGCGCATTTCGTCGCGTTTCCCGGTGATTTCCGAGTTGTGCCGCATTTGGGATTTTGGTGCGCGTGATCGGATTTTGGCTCATGGCGTCGGATTTCACGCGTGACAAATCAGGGACGATCTGATGAATTCGGACGCACGCGCATGATTTAACATCGGAAATTGGGTCACAAGACACGCACTTACAAGCACAGGTAGAAGAAGGTGAACTCCGGCGGACGCGGCGGGAAACGACGGATGCAGAAAATCGGGTGCACAAGCTACATAATCGCGCCGGACTTCCACTCTTCGTCGGATCGGGGATCGCGACAGGACTGGGTAAGTAAATTTGCCCCCAATGTATCTAGAACATCAATTGCATCCACCAAGCTGCGCACTCTGTTACAGGGGCGTAACTGGGACCAATAGCAGTTACCTCATAGCAGACTTCTGAATGGGCCCCTTCTCACTTAAAATATCATATTACAAATTACACTCTTAATATACAACAACATGTATATACTTATATAGATAAAACATACTGTTCTTCCCTCATACATAGGGGATATGGACATACACAGACTATAGTGCCATATACAGACGTACAGCATATATATACAATCACATATATGTATATACTATTGCGTACAGGTGCAGGATAAATTGAAATAATGGTGCACATCCTCCATTCTTTCCAGTGTCAGGTCAGATGAGGGGCCCCCTGACTCTGCAGGCCCCATAGCAGCTGCTATGGCTGTAAACCCTGCAGCTACAACCCCCTGCTCTGTTATTTATTCTAATCATCAAAGTGCAGCCCATTCGTTTTCAAACTTCAGACTGTACTTCCATTATTGATACCAATCTTCAACCTGCACCCCACTAAAACAGCTGCACATATGTAGGACATATTAAAAATAGTGACATAAAAATAAAACGCCTAAAAATTTCTAAAAAAAAAAAGGACATAAAAGTGTTTAGCCTAAAGGAAAGGATACCGTGATTATTGAATTGCTGACAAAGACTCCCACGATCCGTGCACATTAGTTTTCTTTAAGGTATTTTGAGTATAGATGATAATGCTGACGGTGGGTTCTTATGGATCTATTAACAGGGGTCCGTTGTACCTCATATGAAGGGAGTGGCAGCTCCAGTCACTGTCCATACTTTGCACGCCTTTACTTCATCAATCAGCAGTTATAATCCACTTTTAAACTTGGACCAATCCCTTTAACTGCAACTTAGGGACATTTACCACCAAATGAAATAATGTTGCAAATGAGCTTGGAAGCCCCTCATGCCATTTGCATACAGTCCTTCGTCCTGGTAGTAGATGCTCTTTAAGCCCAACCACACAAGTGGTCACATTCAAAATAAGGGGTGGATCTATGATGGAGACTGTAATGTGGAACCTGTTGAAACAACTTTAACACTGAACTTCGCTCTTGACTGAATTAACTTCCGCCCCCTTTAGCTATATCAGACCTCCTCATACACATGTATGATCGGCTTGGCCAAAAGTGCATGTAGAATTAAAGAATGGTCCACAGGATAATTAAGGGATGGTCCACGATAATAGGGTGAATGATGAGGGTCCTACTTCTGAGACCCTACCATCAAGAGAATGCGTCCACATGATCCAGAGAAGAATGTCCCGTTCTCAGTAATAGGTAATGTCCACGTCTAACGTGTCCGTTGCTGAGAACAGTCCTCAGGTCTCTCAGTATAGACAGTGATTTTTATGCTGGAAATACTTGAGCACTGTGCTCAGCAATTTCCAAAAATCTTATACTACTGAGCCAAGTTTTGTATCTGGATTGCAAAGGGTCTATTTTCGTGATGAATTAAGGTTCAAGCCGTTGGACCCTCATTGATCATCTTGTTATCCCTTATCCTGTATATAAAAAAAATGAATCCAAAAGCTTTATTAATTGACACAGAATTAGATAAAGCCTGATCATTCGATCTTGATGTTTGTAGTATCTTTATCCCGCATATATTGCTGTGTTTATATACCCCTATACTGTGAATGACTTGAAAATGTGGGACACCCTGTAATGGTAAGAGCTGGGACCGGATTTCTCCCGTTTTTTCCTCCATAGTGTGGTGATGGGTTTTGTTAAGTTTCTATACACTAAAGCTCTTTTCATTTTCCATGTCAACACTATATAATGAAATATACTGAAAAATATGTTAAAAAAACACAAGATTGTATGGGAACGCCATGATGTGCCCGAGCTCCCTGCTGCCCTGTGTGATATCAGCAGGACTGGGTATTATTCCTCCTCGCTGCCTTTAGTTATAGATGAAGGACAGCGAGCAGCAGGGCTCATCCTCTGGGTCTGCAGAGAATACAGCAGCGGCGAGATGAGCTTGTGTGTGAACGCGGCGCTGCGTACAGCATGCAGCATCCTCGCATCGCTGCTGCACGATAAACCACCGTACCCCTGAGGCCCCCAAGTGCTCTATGACAAAGTCCTGCGGAATGAACTCTAGCATATTTGTGCTCTCCACGTAACCTTTGAAATACTTGGCTAGATATGCAAGTGAATGTTTTAATCACTGTGTCCTGAAAATATGACACTGACATCCAGCTATGTTTATGCACAGGCATGGACTCTGTGTACCCATGGATTAAAGGAGGGAGGACTTCGGAGCGTGATGGCTTTGTTTACAATTGTGGCCATCATGTCACCCCAGGAAGTTTATGTAATATGTCAACAACATAACCTATATCTATCTGTTATGTATTCTATCATCTATCTTTCAGTTATGTATTCTATCATCTATCGACCTCTCTCTCTCTGCCTATCTATAATCCATCAACCCATTTCATATCTTGTCTATCTATCCATCTGATATCTAATCTGTCTAATGTCTATTTTCCAACTATTTATCTAATATGTCTTCATTCATCTATTTTATTTCTATCCACCTATACATCATCCCTCTTTACCTATGTGAGGAATGATGGTAGCATTAACAATTGATTGCGGTTATAAAACAAGATGCATTACTGCATGGATCCATGGGACACTATCAAAGTTCCAAGGCATTCCAAGATCTCTTCCTTTGATAAGCTCTACACGCATCTATTTTGCTATCCACTGCACCCCATCATAGACGATTGTACATGCAATTTTACTCCTTCAAAAATCGCCTATGCGGATAAATCTGCTTAGGCTTTTTTCTTCTCCCTTCATCTTGTTGGAGAGGTCCCAACAGACATGTCCTTCCTGTAGCATCTGCCATGCTAGAGGTCATGTGACTGGAGAATTTGTGGCCTATGCTGAATTACTGAGCTCCAGTCACATGACTATGATGGGCATTGAGGGGAAACTTTTCAGAGACTGAGTGCCCAAACTACAACTAAAACCCACTTATTATTATGCATAGTGGCCAACAATTTAAAGAACCCATCAGCAAAATTGACCTAATAGACCAATGTTAAAAACACCTATAAAGAAATGTTGTCAAGCACTGAATACCTTCTAGATAATGTTTCTTGCATGACACAGTAGGTGGCATCATCCAGAAAATCACTTTGACAGTGAGTATAAATTATTTGTATAAGTCAACGAGGCGAGATTTTAACAACTGAACTCAGCTCTCTCTTCCTCAGAAACATTGTCTTCATAGTAATTGTACAGTCCCTCACCTAGATAAATCACTACCCGAACTCCTGTGCTGATGGCAATCACATGGAGGAGGCCTTCTGAGGCAGGGAGAGCTGGACTTCCATGATAAAATCTCTGCCTCCTTGCTTTAACAACCATTTTATACATATCACTCCAAAGTTGATTTTGTGGAGTGATGGAACCATGCAGGGCCATGAAAGAACCATGCCCTGGAAGGTTTAAACTGCGAGACAACATACTGTGAGTGGTTTATTAGACCAATTTCTTGATGACAGGTTCCCTTTAAGCAGTAACTTATGCTCTGCCACGACTTTTAGTCGGATCTGTTTCGCGCGGACACCATACAGTTAAAAAAGCTGGAGAAATTCAGATTATCATTACAGTTTCCCCTCCAGGGCCCCCCAAATGCAGAAAAATTGTTGGGGCCAGCAGCAGAAGCTCCAAAGATAAGCAACCCTGTCCACACCTACTAGCTCCTCCTGCGTCTGGCAGCGTAGGATGTGTCACTTAAAAATTGGCCCTGCCTGTCCTGGGCTGTTCTTGGACTGCAGCAGAAGTGCCCAAGATATGGCTCTGAATACCGCCGCTGGCACTCATGCTACACATTCACCACCGCTGCCCTGGAACCTTTCCTCCCGCACCAAAATCTGTCCCAAATCCCACAGTAACACATGCAGATTCGTTGAAGACGTCACACAGATTTGGAAGCATGTTTAACTGTTTGCTACCAGATGTGTCAGACCTGGGGTCGTGGTTTACCTCACGTTGCGTTTTCATTGCGTTTTGAAACGCTTACACAGCTGAGGAGGCGATTTGCCCAAATGACATTCAGTTTACTGTTACACTTTGTTACAAACCACCAAACACATTGTTAGACATTGCACTATTTCACCCTTACACTTGAATGCACAATGTTAACATAATGTACTTAAGGCAAATCATCTCTTCCCCACTGCTGTTGCGTGCTTCAAAACGCAACTAAAATGGCAAACTGCACGTGGTATGCGGCCTAAGCATTTTTGGATTGGGACCGAGCACCTGTGTTCAGGTGCAAGGGTGGTGTGCACACGTGGCGTTTTGAACCGTTTTAAGCCCACTAAAAAACGCATGCGTTTTTTGAAACGCATTCAGTTTTGAACGTTTTTTTTCCCCATTACTCAATTAACGATAATGGGAAAACGTAAAAAAACTGATGAGTTTCAAACAACGCATGCATTTTTAATAGACTGTCCTAAAAATGGGTTCAAAAACGCCACGTGTACCACCCCCTAAGGTGTTGCTCATCCCCTCACAGCATTTAGTCGATGCCCTTGAATTGGCATTTTTTGCAACGTCAAGACCACAGTTTGAAACACAGCCTGACCACATACCATTTTTGGTCTAGCAACTCTTTTTCTGAGCGTGGCGCTAAACTTTCTAAGGACTACTGATATATGAGATCTGTGCATTAAAATATGCTGCAATTCAATAAGCTCAGATAGGTGGCCAGTTCCTTCTGGGTGCCGTATATATGCAGATATGTTTCACTAGGCCAATTCCATAAGCATATTGCCAGGAGTAACAGACCCGCCATTTGGGAACCCAAAACGTGCCTGCAATACCACAGGGCTCCATTCCCCACTGCCGTGAGCCCGCCGCACCGGACACGGCGCCACACAGCAGCGCGGAGATGGTGTGAGTGGCAGCTCACCCCCCCCCCGCCCTCTCCTAGCGATGTTTGGCACGCGCAGTAATAACCGGGAAAAGTCGGACATTGTCCTATCTTTTCCCGGGCTTACTGAGCGCTATTAGTACCCTCCAGTAGGTCGGCCCGCAACCCATATAGTGTATGGGGGACGATTTGGCAGCATATACGTCCCCCATACTGTAGTTGAATGGTACCCTAAGGCCTAACATTCACACGACGTATGAAAACAGGCCATCGTACCCGGTACCATAACCGTTTTTTACGATTAACATACGCCACATTCATTTCAATGGACAATACCCCCGTTCTGACCATTTATATTGCCGGCGTTGTTAGACTCCGTTCCGTACCGTACTACTAGCCGTATAAACAATAAGGCATGTCTATTTTTCTCCGTATTTCAGTTCCGTATGCCCTAAAAGTCTATGGGGACGTAAAAAATACGGGTTACAAACGTTCTGCTAGCGGATGAAAATGTCACGTATATACGGCCCCGTAAATAAGGGACTGGAGAAATCATACGTCCGTGTGAATGTTCGGCGTAGCATGGTTCCTCAATGTGCCTTTTTGTCACAGTTTTTTTAAAAGCATCCAACACGCAAGTAGAAGGGGTTGGCCCACCCCTTCCATTTGTATTTGTTCGGATGCCTTAAAAAAAGCACATGGAACCCGCCCTAAGGCGCATGGCGGTTTTAAAACGATCTGACAACGCACTTAGTAAAAACGGCCCAAAAACCCATGTGTGTCTTTCACACCGAATGCTGTCAAAATCAGACTGAACTCGCATGTTCATTTGAGTTTCCGTTTTGCAAGCGATCCAGGCAATCAAGCCGTGGAAGGGGCCTTAGAAGTTGTGGATTGTTTTGTCTGTTGCAGTATTCCCTAAATTGTTCTTCCAGACAAATTTTTTTTGTTTTTTGCTTTACAGTGCAAACGAGTACAAGTGCGACCCCCCTGCTTAGTTTCATACTGCACCTACTAAAAAGTTGTCCAGGAAAAAATTAAAAACCCGCACAATCAGAAACCAAGATAAAAACCATTCAGCCACTTTAAAAGAGTCCAAAAGATGACAAATGATACATGTGCCCCATAGTCTACTAATACTTCCCACGAAATTAAGACAGAGTCTCCACCATGATCCTCCACGTATTAGAAATGATGCAATCTGTATGGTGGGTGTTGGCTGCCTGACTTGGTCCCATTTTGGGGAGCCCCTCTGGCCAATATCAGTCGTGGATATTTGTTAGGGGTGTCAATTTTTCCATTGGCAGAGATAGTTAGTGGGAACTATGAATCGTTGTGCGGCCCGCCTTGGCCTTATATCTGCCCACGTATCAATTTTTCTACTGTAGACTTATCCTCGGCGCCACAACCTATACATTGGACGGTAACACGAAGAAAAAGTCTCCCATCCATTTTGTATATTGGTCCTATTATAGCCAATAAGAGCTGTGATCTATGACGGTTATAAGGGGCTTAGTTGCGTGCTCTATCTTGATACCAGAACAGGCATGTATGGGGGGGGTACAGGTAGAGTTTTTGGTCTCAATCAGTACAAAATCTGATCACGGGCAGAAACCCCTTTAGAATGACCTTCCACATGCAGAACAACATTTGCTGTTTATAGCGCCATTCTTTGTTGCATATATTCAGTTTTTGGTTCCACGATGGCTTTAGTTATAACAACTACACCCCGGGTTTCCTCGTAAAGAATGCGAGCACCACTTCTTCAGCAACTTCTGAGAGCCGCATTCAGATGATGCTTTTTTTGTCTGTTTTGGACAAATTCCAAGGCTTCAGCCACAGTTTGAACCACATTCAGGCCTTTGAATCGTTGAAACGCAGCAAAATCAGCAACGCAATGCATTCGTGTGAAGTGAGCCTGAAGTATCCTGCTCCACTTTGTGTAGGAAGACCCAACAGGTAGTTGAAAAAAATAAATTGCTACTTATTGCCAACATGCACATTTTGTGATCTGTGTGTTGGTGTCACTTTAAGAGGTATAAGAAGCTCCAAGTATCTTTGCACAATACCAAATAAATGGTTCCCTACAGCCATCCCCTAATTGTGGGGGCAAGACTTCCACGTGAATACATTTGCTTTAGAAACGCAAATGCCAAGTGTACCAAGGGGGAGCTTGTCCCAATCACAATGTGATTTTGCCCTCGTTCCCACAAGTCGTTTATGTCCTTCTCCCTCCCTAGATACCAGCGAGCTGCTAAACTCAATTGAAATGTGTGTGAAGACGCTGCCTGAATCGCGGTAGTAGTTTTACAAATAAAATACTATAGTTTAATTTCATTTTCTGGTGATAGGTCCGCTTTAAAAGGGTATATAGACACTGACGCATGAATGATTTGCTATTTACGACTAGTTACGGTATATTGGGAGCTAATATTGGTGATGCGGCATGGATTTGGATCATTTAAAACGCAGTTAAAAGTTAAGTCGGCTATAATACGTCCGGTGGTTTACGGCGGCGGATAACGTTCCAATGTGAGACTCCCATTGACCCATGTATTTTGCATGGCTGATACGTAATATCTACGCTAAAGCGTTTTATGTCCGGCTATATCTAGGATAACGAATCAATTAACCATCAGCCACTAATTATCAAGCAAACTAATTTACATTTCTCTTCAAGGTCAAGACCTACATGTCCTATGACCTATAGCACATCTGACAACCTTTTCCCCTGCTCAGAGCCCTTCTCCATGCATCCCCCTCCTATAATACACACCCGTGCCGCTGCTTGTTAGCCCATAATATCACATACTATTAATTGCAGTCTCCTTAGTCCAACATAAATGACGAATGGCAAAGAGAGATCTTGATTGGCACATCGGTACCATACCTCATTATTTGGATCGCGCGGGGGAAGGGGGGAGATCGATAAGACAATTCCTGGTGGTGTCCTTGTTTTCGTTTTGCTGTCTAGCTTTGCGAGCGACCTGATCGCCACGAGCACTTTGACACTGGCTGGTTAGTGCGCAGGCGCCCCCCGCGCTGGCTCATGGGAGATGTATATTTCTCAGCACAGGCGCAGGAGCCTGCAGTGGTCATACATAGTAAGCCGGGTGCCCCCCACCGCAATACCTCCTTAGCAGATGACACATAGGGCAAGGCAGGCGAAATGCCGGAACAATGACACCAAAGAACCTGCCCGTCATATTATGTAGTGCTATTGAGGTCATCGGTATCATGTTACGTAATGACAAGAGGTTTTAGCCATAATAACAGATATCAGAACCCTTAAATCACTTCCCTTCATTTTTTTTTTTTTCTATTACAAAAGCAGTTTTTACTGGTCTTTTGCTGGCGGGGCTATACATTTAAAATACTTACATAATTCTGGTGGTATATATTTACCAGCTCGAAGTGGGTTGGGGGGGTGAGTGTTAAGAGAGAACCCTCATGGCAAAATCCCCCCTAAAACAAATATATTTTCATAAACTGCCCTTAAGAGCTGTTTGCCTCTATCCCTTCATTTGTCCCTCTAAATGCCTGTAAACCTAAGCAATGAGGTCCTAAATCTTATGCAAATTACGCTGTGAAATGTCCAATAGCATTAGCATATTCAAGCTTTCCACTCTATTCATGCATGGAGGCACAGCCACACCCCCCCTTGCATGACTTGCAGCCTGTATAAATGATGGAGCGTATAATGATGTGCTTCCTGTGCTGGTGGCCACGCCCCCTGGGCCATGTCCTGTTGTTGGCAATGTGTGTGTGTGTCTAGGAGGATACAGCAGCTCGACAGGCAGCCATGTTCCAGGCCGAACAAAGTGCAGATTCATGTGTAGCTGATGTCTTTGTCTCTCCCTGTATCTTAGGGAGATGCAGCGATGTCAGCAATCAGCACACAAACTGGAGCCATGAGAGAACTTTACGAATAGCATACAGGAAAACCACAGACATGAGGGGTCAGTAGGAGAGAAATAAGGGTAGGAAGGAATAACATAGGGTACATCACTTGCCTCTGAACCATGGGAGAGGAAAAAGGATGTTAGAAAAATAAGAGATAAGGGTGAGGAAAAGAAAAAGAGGGCGGGTAGGACAGACGAAGCGGAAACTGGTGAGAAGGATAGTAGATTCAAGAAGTCGTGTTCACATTTTTTTTTCTTTAAATGTCCTTTAATTATTTGTGTGTGTTGGACCAAGGGCCTCTGTAGTATGACCTGGAGGGTTTTTGCCAACAGCAGTTCTAATTAAAGGTCAAGTACCAGTGACCAAATTTTATCGATCTCGGTGCAACGATCCGCCCAAGGGAATGTAGGATCCAAGTCTATAGATCAATGGTGGTACTTTGCCCTTTAAGTGTAGAAGCTTGTGCCATTGTGTGTAAATACTCCTGATCGCCCTCCAGTACTGTGCGCACGGGGGGTGATCCCCAGTCCTCCCTTCCCTGGTTTCCGGTCTCTCTTCCTCTCTCTCTCTCTTCCTCCCTCTTTTCCTGGCGCCGTCTACTTCGCGCTTGGTGCTGGTTGTGGGGGGGGGTGGGTGTTTGATTCTGGTTTATTGTTATATTTACCAACCCTCATTTTCATGATAAAGAAAAGATGAATTTTACAATGAATAATGGATGAAATAACTAGATAAAGGCTTGGATGGGATCCTTGTGAGCTGCTCCCAACCGGTAGAGGTGAGCGGCCTAGTGGCAGAGACCTATGACAGTTGTCCTTTAAAGCCCAAGTTACCCCCATTAAAAATCTATTCCAGCCCCCTCCTATAATGTGCAATTAATATAGCTGCATTAGGGCGCAGAGAACTTAGCACCTCCCTCATAGTGTAGCTAAGGAGACTACACCATGGCGTTTTGGGGGGCCGTTTTTAGTTAAAAAAACGCGTGCGTTTTTGGCAGTTTGAACCAATTATATCTTAATTCAAACTGGGTCCAACGCATGCGCACGCACTAAAACGCCACGTGGTGTCTTCACCCTACTGCCGGCGCCACACGTATCGCTTTGGTGTCTGCGCTTGCAAACGCAATCAAGTCAAGCCTCCCGCCCGACTCGCATCAGCATTTCTATGGAAACGCTGCGCTCGGGCACGAGCCGCCGGTTTCGCGTTAAATTAACACAAACCCGTGGCTCTGTTCCTGATCACAGGCGTTTCCATAGAAACGCCAATGCTTCGGGCCAGGCCCCGCCCCGGTGGGCGCGACTTTTGTTTGCGTTTGCAAGCGCCTACAAGCGCCACGTGTGGCGCCGGCCAAGGGTGGATGGCCACACGTGGCGTTTCGAACTGTTTTGGGCCCTTTTAAGCAGTCCCGTTTAAAAACGTCATGTGTTTTTTGAAAACGCATGCCGTCTTTGAAGTTTTAACAGATTATCTTAATTACAACTATCAAAACGGATGCGTTTTCAAAAACAACATGCTTTTTAACGGACGGCTCAAAACAGCAGGTTTCAAACGCCCACGTCTTAACCCTAAGCGCGCTTTCATGTCTATACGTTTTTGATGCGTTTATGAACATTCCAAAGGCTTCAGCCTTGGATCACATTGAGGTTACAATGGCGTTTAAGCAAATGCAGTAGAAACACCATGGGGGACATTTACTTGGTGTTTCCGCCGTTTGTGGCGCTCTCCCCACATTTCTGCTCTCAACCTTTTATTAGCTGTCGGGCCAGAAAAATGACTTTCCGTCGCTCCGACTCTTCTCCGAAAGGGCGTGCTTGGGGAGTGGAAAACTCAGACAGAATTACTATGTGTCGCAGCCATTTATTGGGCGCTGTCAACTGGCGGAAAGTAACCAAAAGAAAACTGGTCTAGCAGGACTGTTGGACATATTTCTGTGCCGTGACAGATTTTTGGTCCCATGGACAGAATGGGGTCTCGGCGCCAAATGTATCTGCACAGCTCCACAATATTAATGTGTAGTCTTCTTCCGAGAGCAGTCCGGTAACAAAGGCCATGCAGACACCGACACTTTAAGTAATGTCCCCCAATGGGGGACATTTACTATGTGTTTTCCTCCTTTCTCCGGCCGTTCTGTGGTGTTTCATCATCATTCCCGCATCTTATGCTCCCTTACCTATTTTTAGCTGTCGGGGACAGAAAAAATTACTTTAATTTAGCCGCCTTGCTCCGACTCTTCTCTGAAAAGGGGCTTGGCTTTGGCGGAGTGGAAACTCATACACCATTAATAGTGTCACAGCCATTTGGACGCTGTAAACTGGCGCAAAGTAGACAAAAGAAATTTGGTCCTAGCATGGATACAACACATTGCTATTGGCACTGTTCCTGTTCTCTGACTGTTGCACCATTTTCGGTTCTCGGACATATTTTGTCCCATGGACAAATATGGTCTCAGGCGCGCATATATTTATCTGCCCATCTCTACCATATTAAATCTGTGCTTCCGTTACCGAAGTCAGTCGTTAACAAAGCCATGGCAGACACCGACACTTTTATGTAATGTCCCCCAATGTAACCTCAGCATGTAATCATGCTGAAGCCTCTGGAAGGCGTCACAATGCATCAAAAATGTGACGCAAAGCCTTGTGTGAAAGCGCCCTTACACACACCCCCACCGCTCCTTACACTGTGCCACTCCCCAGGCCCCCTCATTTGTTGCCCACCCAAAGTCCTTCTCATATTGTTAACATGGCTGAAGGCCAGCGGCACAGGTGGGTTTTGAGCCCGTTTTTGGATGCCGTTTTAATCAAACTGTTAAAAAATTCATCCCGTTTTTTTAAAACGCATCCGTTTTTTATCAAGATAATTGGTGAAGCCGGTTCACAACTGATGCCTTTTCCCAAAAAACGCAACGCCATATTTTACGATTTGGCTTACAAACAGCCCAAAACGCACATGTGCGCCGGCCTACACAGGTGCGTTAACGGTGGCGTCAAACTAGCTTCAGGCTTTTCTGTTCACCGTTTTTAAAACGCAACGCGCTAACTCCACTTGTGAATGAACGCACCCTCTCAGGAATATAATGTTCAGAACTGTATCACTTCAGGTCAGGTGCATGATAAAAAAAAAATATAGCTAAATTTATGTGGAGAAGCGATCATTAAAACACATGTACCCCGCTTAATCCCGCACCTGCCGTTTTTATGGGAAGTGGAGGAAGATAGCTGTCAGCTGGAGGAAGGAGTTGTCCAGCTGCTGCTGAATAATGGCCGCCTCACCTCGCTACGTGTAAATCCTCACACTTCCAGGTAGGGTTTCATGATCATATCCACAAGCTGTGTATACAATGGATGGCCTTGCTCCACAATAGCCAACGTGGCAGATTGCTTACAGCACTGTATCAGATAAAGACCTTTTGTTCATGAGTTGATTACTTGCAGTGTTTGTTATTGTCAAGTCTTCAGCCATGGGTTTCATTTGTCTGCATGACGATGTTGTGCTTAAGTCGTAATGGTCAGTATACACTAGAAAACCTTACCCCTACCTAACTTTTACTGATAATATATTGTATATAAATTCATTCAATAACTACAAAATTAAGATTTTCACTTATCTCATGTATGTTTATCATCATGACATACCATGATCGCATACATAAGGAACATAACCATATATCCTCGAGTATAGCCCTAGATTTTCAGGCACAAACATTACTGAAACCCTAAACTCAGCTTATACTCGAGAAAAAAAAATAGGTTTTACCAAGGTTTTATGGTAAAATTAGGGCCCGGCTTATACTTGAGTCGGCTTATACTCGATTATATATGGTATATTCAGCGATGGCGACCTATGGCCGCGTGCCACATACGTCACGCAAGCCGTTTTCTGTTTGGCCCACGCGTACGTCGTTCATTAGCTCTGCCCCGCGCCCGTAAAAATTTGTCTTGCGAGCGGGCGGAACTACGCGACGCTCCATAGACAGAAACCGCAGTGTTTTGCGCATGCGCGGTACTTGGGAAGCGCTGAAAGTTTACAGTCGCTCCATAGAAACCGCGCATGCTCATTAATTAATCCTGGGCCTCTCCGCTCTGCTCTGCTCCCTCCCTGTCCGTCTACTCTTCCCTGTCCGCTTCCGCACTGCTTTGCTCCATCTGTCCCGTTCCGTAGCCCCCTCTCCTCACGCTCCTATCCCCCTCTCTACCACCTCTCCGACCCCCCTCTCTACCCCGCTCCGTAGCCCCCCTCTCCTCCGCTCCGTAGCCCCCCTCTCCTCGCTCCCGTGGCCTCCCTCTCCTCCGCTCCGTGGCCCCCCCTCTCCTCCGCTCCTGGCCGCCCTCTCCTCCGCTCCGTAGCCCCCTCTCCTCCGCTCCGTACCCCCTCTCCGCCCTCCAGAGTTGGAGTGGAGAATTGCATACAGTGTAACCTGCATGCATCTGGAGAACCTCCTGTAGAATAAGAAAAGAAAGTAAGTTTAGCTGTGTATATGTGTCTATTATATGTATGTAATGGTATTGTATGTGTATATGTATGTAATAATGTATCTGTATGTAAATGAGTATATTATATTAATATTATGTAACTGAGTATCTGTATTTGTAACTGTATGGTAATGTTTCTCTGTATGTAATGTGTCTTGTCATGTGTACTTGTCGGTGGTTTATCTGTGTATATAATGTTCTGTCTGTATTTTCATACTACATGGCGATAAGCTGGATCATTTTAATCATACTGCAGGCATTCTTTAAGCAGTTTATACTACATTGCTGCATTCTGTATGCAATTTTATACTACATGGCGACATTCTTTATGCATTTTATACTACATGGCAAATTCTTATGCATTTTATACTACTTGGCAGCATTCTGTATGCATTTTTATACTACTTTGGGCGGCATTCTGTATGCATTTTATAACTACATGTTGCGACATTCTGTAATGCCTTTATACTAACATGGGCGACATTCCTGTATGCCTTTTCTACTACATGCAGGGCGACATTCTGTATGCATTTTTAATACTACTTGGCGGCATGCTGTACATTTTATCTACATGGCGACATTCTGTATGCTTTTATACTATCTCTTGGCGGCATTCTGTATGCATTGTATACTAAATGCGACATCTTATGCATTTTTACTACCTTGGCGGCATTTCTGTATGCCATTTTCAATTACTACAGCGACCATCTGTAGGCATTTTTACTACTTGGCGGCATTCTTAGCATTTTATACTACAATGGCGACAATCGTTATATATGCTTTTAAATACTACACTGGCGACAACTTTACTGCATTTTATAACTACATGGTGACAATCTGTATGCTTTTATACTATATACGTATTTGGTGGGGGGGCTCTCTCTATGGCTCGTTTTCTCATTAAAACCTTGTTATTCTAGTTAAAAAATTTTTGTTGGACTTCACTTCAACGTCAGAAGGGTTTGTAGTTGCATTTTGGGCACTCCGGCCTCTCAAATGGTTCGCCATCACTGGTATATAGGATACACTTTTATGATTGAAGACAGCATCAGACATCACATTAATCATAGTATAACACCTGTACATGGGACGTAACACTTTTCTAAACTACACATGTTTTATACTCTGCACATAAAAGTGTAGGAGAATCTGTTTCCATAATCTATAGATAGTCCTGGACCTGTATTGCTGCACCTAAAGCAACTATTGGTGAGATAGAAACCTAATACATAGCCTAGCAATCTATCGCTAGAAGCACACTACCGTGATCATGACTGTGTGGTGGCTTGTTTCACAAACAGACTGACCACATACTTCTCCACACTTATAGTGAGATATGATGCAAGGATTCCCTCTCTTCTTATAAAGTGCCAACTGTAATCAAATTACAGTTTCAATGTTCTGGAAAGGCGGTTCTGTTGGGACTCCTTCATCATACATCACTATGATGCTCGGAGTCACGATCCTCTGCCCTGGCTCCGTCCTGTGAAAAAATTCACAGAGATAGTTGTGTGCTTCTAGCCTAATTCTGTGGGTTGCCGTCACCCATACTGCTAACGCTCTGCTACGCTCGTTTACTGCAAATCACACATGCTTTCTAGGAACGCAAACGATTGGTAACCAGAACACCTGTTCCTTGCATTAAACAATGGGTTCTGATTCAATTTATAAACGCATATGCTATTCAGCCGAGGCCGCGTCGCTGTACACCAGCGCCACATTACATGTGACCCGCACCTAATCTCTCCTTTCCTCTCCTTCCCTCTCCATGGACTCCTATTATCCTCTGATGCTGTGGAGCTGTAGTTCATCTTGCCTGGCTAAAATGGATTCAGGAACGTCTCCGAGTGATAGATGAAAGACAAGACAGACGTGACATGACCAGACTTTCTGGCCGAACTTACAAGTGCTGAACTGAACGGACATGCCTAAGGTTCAGTTGATAAGTTCTTGGTAATCCATCACGGAGCGAGTTTTCTTGAAAATACCCACCATACCTACCTCTCTTGTAAGGCACCGTTCCTTGGACTCACTTAGTGCCACTAATCTAAAGGCAAAGGCTGTAATTAGTAATTCACTGTAATCAATGTAAACACTTCATCTGTGTCAACGAACATCATTGCTTTCTTGATTACTGATAGTTACCAGGTGTTTTCTGTGGTGATATAAAGGAGACCGCAGAGTAATCCAATCCTTTGTCCTCCATACATTTCTCAGGATGTGTGAAGCTAGTACTGAGTTCTCAAGTTAGCAGATAAGTGGAGATACAAGTCCTCCTGTACCAGGACTGAGCAATGCCCATAGTAGAGGTATATTACCACCATGTTATTGGCCATGGTTCCCAATTATAAGATAGCTGTAGCCATCCCTTTTGTCTCTCTATTAGAGCCTCTGTGTAGTCGTCCATCCTTCATCAAGCCACCCTAACTCTTATGTCCTGACCTTCTGGCCCAACTTTATCCGCTGGGAGGGTCAGCAGGGAACATAGCAGTATTTTATCAAAAAAACGTCTATTCTGCCATTAAAAAATCATTATATACGCATAACTTTTGAAAAATGTTAACAGCTGCAGTTGAAAATTTGGCTCACATCTTTGCTCCTTCCCCCTTAAAGGAAACCTACCACTTGAAGTGGCAGGTGTTTCTGATGAAATCCTGGGCCACAAAGCTCAGGGTGAGCTGGTGGCCGGAGCTTATTTTTTGTTAGTGTTTTAAAAAACCGCGGTATCGCGGTTTAAAACACTTTTTAAGCTTTATGCCGGCGCAGGAAGGTACCGCTCGGCTCTTACCATGCCGCCGCGCTCTCATTCACTTCCTATGTAGCCGCGCGCGACGGTCGCGCTCCAATGTTAAGCGCCGTAGCGCGTACCTCCCTCCCCTCTATTTATACCCGGCATCAGCCTGCACCCCTCTATTTATACCCGGCATCAGCCTGCACCCCTCTATTTATACCCGGCATCAGCCTGCACCCCTCTATTCTACCTGGCATCGCCTGCAACCTCTCTATTATACCTGCATCAGCCATGCACCCCCCCCGTCTATTTTAATACACCCGGCATTCCCTGCACCCCTCTATTTATACCTGGCATCAGCCTGCACCCCTGTATTTATACCTGGCATCATCCTGCACCCCGACATTTATACCCGGCATCAGCCTGCACCCTGTACTATACCCGGCATCAGCCTGCACCCCTGTATTTATACCCTGGCATCAGCCTGCCCCCCCTGATTATACCCATCAGGCTGCACCCTGTTATTTAACCAGCATCATCCTGCCCCCCTGTACATATATATCCGCCTCACAGCCTGCATCCCTGTATTTATACCCGCATCACCTGCACCCCTGTACATATATATCCTGGCATCACCTGCCACCCCTGTTTTATACCCATCAGCCTGCACCCCTGTATATATACCCGCATCATCCGCTGCCCGCCTGTATTTATTACCCGGTATCAGCTGCACCCACGCCAACGCACCCCGCCTTTATACCCGGCATCAGCCTGCACCCCTGTATTTACACCCGGCAACAGCCTGCACCCCTGTATTTATACCCGGCAACGCCTGCACCCCCCTGTATTTATACCCGGCATCAGCCGCCCCCCCCTGTATTTACCGCATCAGCCTGCCCCCCTGTATTTATACCCGGCATCAGCCTCCCCCCCTGTATTTATACCCGGCAACAGCCTGCACCCCTGTATTTATACCCGCAACAGCCTGCACCCCTGTATTTATACCCGGCATCAGCTGCACCCCTGTATTTATACCCACATCGCCTGCACCCCTGTATTTATAACCCATTATCATGCTGCCCCCCCTGTATTTATACCCACATCAGCCTGCACCCTTGTATTTATACCCAGTATCATGCTGACCCCGTATTTATAACCAGAATCAGGCTGCCCCCCCTGTATTTATAACCCAGCATCAGGCTTACCCCCTGTATTTATTTATACCCAGCATCAGCTTAACCCCTGTATTTATACCCCCCTCAGCCTGCACCCTTGTATTTATACCCAGTATCATGCTGAACCCCTGTATTTATAACCAGAATCAGGCTGCCCCCTGTATTTATACCCAGTGTCATGCTGCCCCCTGTATTATACCCAGTATCATGCTGCCCCCTGTATTTATACCCAGTATCATGCTGCCCCCGCCTGTATTTATACCAAGTATCATGCTGCCCCCTGTATTTATACCCGTACATGCTGCCCCCTGTATTTATACCCAGCATCAGGCTTAACCCCTGTATTATTTATACCCAGCATCAGGCTGAACCCCTGTATTTATACCCCAGTATCATGCTGAACCCCTGTTTTATAACCAGAATCAGCTGCCCCCTTTATTTATACCCAGTATCATGCTGCCCCCTGTTTTATAACCCCATCAGGCTGCCCCCTGTATTTTAACCCGTATCATGCTGCCCCTGTATTTATACCCAGCATCAAGCCTGCACCCCTGTATTTATTTATACCCAGCATCAGGCTGAACCCCTGTATTTATACCCGGCATCATGCATGCACACCCTTGTATTTATACCCAGTATCATGCTGCCCCCCTGATTTATACCCAGCATCAGCCTGCACCCCTGTATTTATTTATACCCAGCATCAGGCTGAACCCCTGTATTTACCCGGCATCATGCTGCACCCTTGTATTTATACCCAGCATCAACCTGCACCCTTGTATTTATAACCCAGAATCACCTGCACCCTTATTTATACTAAGCAGTCAAGTTGCACCCCACCATCAGCCTTCACCCGGATAATATATCCTGCACCCGACTATTCATAAAACAATCCCCTAATCATAAGGCTGCACTCACTATATGCCCTGATGATCAGGCTCATTAAGCTTGTGCACTACTATTAATACCAGTCATCAAACTGAACCCCACTTTTCATCCTTATTAGGTGCATTCACATGGGGCTCATTTACTAAGGTCTGCAGACGCATTTCGTCGCGTTTCCCGGTGATTTCCGAGTTGTGCCGCATTTGGAATTTTGGTGCGCGTGATCGGATTTTGGCCATGGCGTCGGATTTCACGCGTGACAAATCAGGGACGATCTGATGAATTCGGACGCGCGCGCATGATTTAACATCGGAAATTGGGTCACAAGACACGCACTTACAAGCACAGGTAGAAGAAGGTGAACTCCGGCGGACGCGGCGGGAAAGCGACGGATGCAGAAAATCGGGTGCACAAGCTACATAATCGCGCCGACTTCCACTCTTCGTCGGATCGGGGATCGCGACAGGACTGGGTAAGTAATTTGCCCCAATGTATCTAGAACATCAGATTGCATCCACCAAGCTGCGCACTCTGTTACAGGGGCGTAACTGGGACCAATAGCAGTTACCTCATAGCAGACTTCTGAATGGGGCCCCTTCTCACTTAAAATATCTATTACAAATTACACTCTTAATATACAACAACATGTATATACTTATATAGATAAACATACTGTTCTTCCCTCATACATAGGGATATGGACATCACAGACATATAGTGCCATATACAGACGTACAGCATATATATACACATCACATATATGTTATATACTATTGCGTACAGGTGCAGGATAACATGAAATAATGGTGCCATCCTCCTTCTTCAGTGTCAGGTCAGATGAGGGGCCCCCTGACTCTGCAGGCCCCATAGCAGCTGCTATGGCTGTAACCCTGCAGCTCAACCCCCTGCTCTGTTATTTATTCTAATCATCAAAGTGCAGCCCATTCGTTTTCAAATCTTCAGACTGTACTTCCATTATTGATACCATCTTCAACCTGCACCCCACTAAAACAGCTGCACATATGTAGGACATATTTAAAAATAGTGACATAAAAATAAAACGCCTAAAAATTTCTAAAAAAAAAAAGGACATAAAAGTGTTTAGCCCTAAAGGAAAGGATACCGTGATTATTGAATTTCTGACAAAGGACTCCCACGATCCTGTGCACATTCAGTTTTCTTTAAGGTATTTTGAGTATAGATGATAACTGCTGATCGGTGGGGTTCTTATGGATCATTAACAGGGGTCCGTTGTACCTCATATGAAGGGAGTGGCAGCTCCAGTCACTGTCCAGTACTTTGCACGCCTTTACTTCATCAATCAGCAGTTATAATACCACTTTTAAACTTGGACCAATCCCTTTAACTGCAACTTAGAGACATTTACCACCAGATGAAATAATGTTGCAAATGAGCTTGAAGCCCCTCAGCCATTTGCATACAGTCCTTCGTCCTGGTAGTAGATGCTCTTTAAGCCAACACACAAGTGGTCACATTCAAAATAAGGGGTGGATCTATGATGGAGACTGTAATGTGGAACCTGTTGAACAACTTTAACACTGAACTTCGCTCTTGACTGAATTAACTTCCGCCCCACTTTAGGCTATATCAGACCTCCTCATACACATGTATGATCGGCTTGGCCAAAAGTGCATGTAGAATTAAAGGAATGGTCCACAGGATAATTAAGGGATGGTCCACAGATAATAGGTGAATGATGAGGGTCCTACTTCTGAGACCCCTACCAATCAAGAGAATGCGTCCACATGATCCAGAGAAGAATGTCCCGTTCTCAGTAATGGTAATGTCCACGTCTAACGTGTCCGTTGCTGAGAACAGTCCTCAGGTCTCTCAGTATAGACAGTGATTTTTAGTGCTGGAAATACTTGAGCACTGTGCTCAGCAATTTCCAAAAATCTTATACTACTGAGCCAAGTTTTGTATCTGGATTGCAAAGGGTCTATTTTCGTGATGAATTAAGGTTCAAGCCGTTGGACCCTCATTGATCATCTTGTTATCCCTTATCCTGTATATAAAAAAAATGAATCCAAAAGCTTTATTAATTGACACAGAATTAGATAAAGCCTGATCATTCGATCTTGATGTTTGTAGTATCTTTATCCCGCATATATTGCTGTGTTTATATACCCCTATACTGTGAATGACTTGAAAATGTGGGACATTCCCTGTAATGGTAAGAGCTGGACCGGATTTCTCCCGTTTTTCCTCCATAGTGTGTGATGGGTTTTTGTATAAGGTTTCTATACACTAAAGCTCTTTTCATTTTCCATGTCAACACTATATAATGAAATATACTGAAAAATATGTTAAAAAAACACAAGATTGTATGGGAACGCCATGATGTGCCCGAGCTCCCTGCTGCCCTGTGTGATATCAGCAGGACTGGGTATTATTCCTCCTCGCTGCCTTTAGTTATAGATGAAGGACAGCGAGCAGCAGGGCTCATCCTCTGGGTCTGCAGAGAATACAGCAGCGGCGAGATGAGCTTGTGTGTGAACGCGGCGCTGCGTACAGCATGCAGCATCCTCGCATCGCTGCTGCACGATAAACCACCGTACCCCTGAGGCCCCCAAGTGCTCTATGACAAAGTCCTGCGAATGAACTCTAGCATATTTGTGCTCTCCACGTAACCTTTGAAATACTTGGCTAGATATGCAAGGAATGTTTTAATCACTGTGTCCTGAAAATATGACACTGACATCCAGCTATGTTTATGCACAGGCATGGACTCTGTGTACCCATGGATTAAAGGAGGGAGGACTTCGGAGCGTGATGGCTTTGTTTACAGTTGTGGCCATCATGTCACCCCAGGAAGTTTATGTAATATGTCAACAACATAACCTATATCTATCTGTTATGTATTCTATCAACTATCTTTCAGTTATGTATTCTATCATCTATCGACCTCTCTCTCTCTGCCTATCTATAATCCATCAACCCATTTCATATCTTGTCTATCTATCCATCTGATATCTAATCTGTCTAATGTCTATTTTCCAACTATTTATCTAATATGTCTTCATTCATCTATTTTATTTCTATCCACCTATACATCATCCCTCTTTACCTATGTGAGGAATGATGGTAGCATTAACAATTGATTGCGGTTATAAAACAAGATGCACTTACTGCATGGATCCATGGGACACTATCAAAGTTCCAAGGCATTCCAAGATCTCTTCCTTTGATAAGCTCTACACGCATCTATTTTGCTATCCACTGCACCCCATCATAGACGATTGTACATGCAATTTTACTCCTTCAAAAATCGCCTATGCGGATAAATCTGCTTAGGCTTTTTTCTTCTCCCTTCATCTTGTTGGAGAGGTCCCAACAGACATGTCCTTCCTGTAGCATCTGCCATGCTAGAGGTCATGTGACTGGAGAATTTGTGGCCTATGCTGAATTACTGAGCTCCAGTCACATGACTATGATGGGCATTGAGGGGAAACTTTTCAGAGACTGAGTGCCCAAACTACAACTAAAACCCACTTATTATTATGCATAGTGGCCAACAATTTAAAGAACCCATCAGCAAAATTGACCTAATAGACCAATGTTAAAAACACCTATAAAGAAATGTTGTCAAGCACTGAATACCTTCTAGATAATGTTTCTTGCATGACACAGTAGGTGGCATCATCCAGAAAATCACTTTGACAGTGAGTATAAATTATTTGTATAAGTCAACGAGGCGAGATTTTAACAACTGAAGTCAGCTCTCTCTTCCTCAGAAACATTGTCTTCATAGTAATTGTACAGTCCCTCACCTAGATAAATCACTACCCGAACTCCTGTGCTGATGGCAATCACATGGAGGAGGCCTTCTGAGGCAGGGAGAGCTGGACTTCCATGATAAAATCTCTGCCTCCTTGCTTTAACAACCATTTTATACATATCACTCCAAAGTTGATTTTGTGGAGTGATGGAACCATGCAGGGCCATGAAAGAACCATGCCCTGGAAGGTTTAAACTGCGAGACAACATACTGTGAGTGGTTTATTAGACCAATTTCTTGATGACAGGTTCCCTTTAAGCAGTAACTTATGCTCTGCCACGACTTTTAGTCGGATCTGTTTCGCGCGGACACCATACAGTTAAAAAAGCTGGAGAAATTCAGATTATCATTACAGTTTCCCCTCCAGGGCCCCCCAAATGCAGAAAAATTGTTGGGGCCAGCAGCAGAAGCTCCAAAGATAAGCAACCCTGTCCACACCTACTAGCTCCTCCTGCGTCTGGCAGCGTAGGATGTGTCACTTAAAAATTGGCCCTGCCTGTCCTGGGCTGTTCTTGGACTGCAGCAGAAGTGCCCAAGAATGGCTCTGAATACCGCCGCTGGCACTCATGCTACACATTCACCACCGCTGCCCTGGAACCTTTCCTCCCGCACCAAAATCTGTCCCAAATCCCACAGTAACACATGCAGATTCGTTGAAGACGTCACACAGATTTGGAAGCAATGTTTAATGTTAGCTACACAGATGTGTTCATGACCTGGGGTGCGTGGTTTACTCACGTTGCGTTTTCATTGCGTTTTGAAACGCATTCACAGCTGAGGAGGCGATTTGCCAAATGACAATTCAGTTTACTGTACACATTTGTTAGACAAACCACGCCAAACACATTGTTAGACACACATTTCACCCTTACACTTGTAAATGCAATGTTCAACAGTAAATGTACTTAAGGCAAATCATCTCTCCCCACTGCTGTTGCGTGCTTCAAAAACGCACTAAAATGGCAAACGCCGTGTGATCGGCCTAAGCATTTTTGGATTGGGACCGAGCACCATGTGTTCAGTGTCTAAGGGTGGTGTCACACGTGGCGTTTTGAACCCGTTTTAAGCCCACTAAAAAACGCATGCGTTTTTTTAAACGCATCAGTTTTGAACGTTTTTTCCCCATTACTCAATTAGATAATGGGAAAACGTAAAAAAACTGATGAGATTCAAACAACGCATGCCTGATTTTTAATAGACTGTTGCCTAAAAATGGGTTCAAAAAACGCCACGTGTAACCACCACCTAAGGTGTTGCTCATCCCCTCACAGCATTTAGGTCGTATGCCCTTGAATTGGCATTTTTGCACGTCAAGACAACACACGTTTGAGAATCACAGCCTGACCACATACATTTTGTCTAGCAGCTCTCTCTTTCTGAGCTTGGCCTAAACTTATCTAGAGACTACTATATGGAGAGATCTGTGCTTAAAATATCTCAGCAATTCAATAAGCAGATAGTGCCAGTTCCTTGTGGGTGCCGATATCTGCAGATATGTTTCACGTAGGCCAATTCCATAAGCATATTGCCAGGAGTAACAGACCGCCTTTGGGACCCCAAAACTGCCTGCAATACACACAGGGCTCCATTCCCCACTGCCGTTATCCCGCCGCACCGTGACACGGCGCACAACAGCAGCTCGGGAGAGGTGTGGAGTGGCACTCACCCCCCCCCGCTCTCCTAGCGATGTTTGGCCGCGCCGTAATAACCGGGAACAAGTGGACATTTCCTATCTTTTCCCGGGCTTACGGAGCGCTATGCTACCCCTCCAGTAGGTTCGCGCTCGCAGCCCATAGTAGTTATGGGGACGATTTGGCACGCATATACGTCCCCCATACTGTAGTTGAATGGTAGCCTAAGCTACATTCACACAGGTACGTATGAAAACGGCCATTCGTCCGTACCATAACCGTTTTTTACGATTAACATACGTGCCACATTCATTTCAATGGCAATACCCCGTTCTGACCATGTTAATATTGCCGGCTTGTTACGACTCACGTTCCCGGTACGTATATAGCCGTATAAACATATAAGGCATGTCCATTTTTCTCCGTATTTAGTTCCGTATGCCCTAAAAGTCCTATGGGGACGTAAAAAATGACGGGTTACAAACGTTCTGCTACGGAGAAAAATGTCACGTATATACGGCCCGTAAATAGGGACTGGAGAATCATACGTCCTTGTGAATGTTGCTTAGCATGGTTTCCTTCACATGTGCCTTTTTGTCACAGTTTTTTTTTAAAAGCATCCAACACGCAAGTAGAAGAGGGGTTGGCCCAACCCCTTCCATTTGTATTTTCGGATGCTTAAAAAAAGCACATGGAAACCCGCCCTAAGGCGCATGGCGGTTTTAAAACGATCTGACAACGCACTTAGTAAACGGCCCAAAAACGCCATGTGTGTCTTCACCCGAATGCTGTCAAATCAGACTGAACTCGCATGTCATTTGAGTTTCCTGTTTTGCAGCATCCAGCAATCAACCGTGGAAGGGGGCCTTAGAATTTTAGTGGATTGTTTTGTCTGTTGCAGTATTCCCTACTTGTATCTTCCAGACCAACATTTTTTTTTTTTTTGGCTTTACAGTGCAAACGAAGTACAATGACCCCCTGCTTAGTTTCATACATGCACCACCTAAAAAGTTGCCAGGAAAAAATTAAAAACCCGCAATCAGAAACCAAGATAAAAACCAATTCAGCCAATCTTTAAAAGGTCGCAAAAGATTGACAAATGATACATGTGCCCCATAGTCTACTAATACTCTTCCCACTCAAATAAGACAGGAGTCTCCACCAGATCACTCCACGATTAGAAATGAGCAGATCTTATGTTGGGTTTGGCTGCCTGACTTGCCATTTTGGGGTAGCCCCTCTGGCCAATATGTCGTGGATATTTGTAGGGTGTCAATTTTTTTCCATTTGCAGAGAAGATTAGTGGGAAACTATGAATCGTTGTGCGGCCCGGTTGCCTATATCTGCACCCACGTATCATTTTTCAACATACTGTAGACCTTATCCTCGGCGCCACAACCTATACATTGGACGGAACAGAAGAAAAAGTCTCCATCCTTTGTATATTGGTCCTATTATAGCCCAAAAGAGCTGTGAGTCTATACGGTTTAAGGTGTGCTTATTCGTGCTCTATCTTGATACAGAAAGTCATGTCATGGGTGGGGGGTACATGGTAGAGTTTTTGGGTCTCATCAGTACCAAAACTGATCACGGCAGAACCCCTTTGAGAATGACCTTCCACATGCAGAACAACATTTGCGTTTATACAGCCATTCTTTGTTGCATATATTCAGTTTTTGGATGTCACGATGGCTTTAGTTATAAACACCTACACCCGGGTTTCTCGTAAAATGCGGCACCACTTCTTCAAGCAACTTCTGAGAGCCGCATTCAGATGATGCGTTTTTTTTGTTATGTTTTGGACAAATTCCAAAGGCTTCATGCCACAGTTTGACACATTCAGGCCTTTGAATGCGTTGAAAACGCAGCAAAATCAGCAAACGCAATGCATTCGTGTGAAGGGAGCCTGAAGAGATCCTGCGTCCACTTTGTGGTAGGAGACCCAACAGGGAGTTGAAAAAAAATAATTGCTATTATTGCCAACATAGCACATTTTGTGAATCTGTGTGTTTGTGGTCACTTTAAGAGGTATAGAAGCTCCAAGTCTCTTTGACAATTACCGAAATTAAATGGTTTCCCTACAGCCTCCCCTAATTGTGGGGGCAAGACTTCACGTGAATCATTTGCTTTTGAAACGCAATGCAGTGTAGCAGGGGGACTGTCCCAATCACAAATGTGATTTTCCTCGTTCCCACAACGTTTATGTCCCTTCTCCTCCGATACCAGCGAGCTGCTAAACCAATTGAAATGTTGTGTGAAACGCTCCTGAATGGGTAGTAGTTTTACAAATACAAAATACTATGTTAATTTCATTTTCTGGTGATAGTCCGCTTTAAAAGGGTATATAGCACTGACGCATGAATGATTGCTATTTACGACTTGTACGGTATATTGTGGAGCTAATATTGGTGATCCGGCATTGGATTTGATCATTAACCAGTTAAAGTTAATCGCTATATAAGTCCGTTGTTTACGGCGGCGGATAACCGTTCCAATGTGAGACTCCCTTGACCCATGTATTTTGCATGGCCTGATACGTAAGTATCCAACGCTAAGCGTTTACTGTCCCGGCATTCTAGGATAACGAATCAATTACCATCAGCCACTAATTATCAAGCAAACTAATTTACATTTCTCTTCAAGGTCAAGACCTACATGTCCTATGACCTATAGCACATCTGACAACCTTTTCCCCTGCTCAGAGCCCTTCTCCATGCATCCCCCTCCTATAATACACACCCGTGCCGCTGCTTGTTAGCCCATAATATCACATACTATTAATTGCAGTCTCCTTAGTCCAACATAAATGACGAATGGCAAAGAGAGATCTTGATTGGCACATCGGTACCATACCTCATTATTTGGATCGCGCGGGGGAAGGGGGGAGATCGATAAGACAATTCCTGGTGGTGTCCTTGTTTTCGTTTTGCTGTCTAGCTTTGCGAGCGACCTGATCGCCACGAGCACTTTGACACTGGCTGGTTAGTGCGCAGGCGCCCCCCGCGCTGGCTCATGGGAGATGTATATTTCTCAGCACAGGCGCAGGAGCCTGCAGTGGTCATACATAGTAAGCCGGGTGCCCCCCACCGCAATACCTCCTTAGCAGATGACACATAGGGCAAGGCAGGCGAAATGCCGGAACAATGACACCAAAGAACCTGCCCGTCATATTATGTAGTGCTATTGAGGTCATCGGTATCATGTTACGTAATGACAAGAGGTTTTAGCCATAATAACAGATATCAGAACCCTTAAATCACTTCCCTTCATTTTTTTTTTTTTCTATTACAAAAGCAGTTTTTACTGGTCTTTTGCTGGCGGGGCTATACATTTAAAATACTTACATAATTCTGGTGGTATATATTTACCAGCTCGAAGTGGGTTGGGGGGGTGAGTGTTAAGAGAGAACCCTCATGGCAAAATCCCCCCTAAAACAAATATATTTTCATAAACTGCCCTTAAGAGCTGTTTGCCTCTATCCCTTCATTTGTCCCTCTAAATGCCTGTAAACCTAAGCAATGAGGTCCTAAATCTTATGCAAATTACGCTGTGAAATGTCCAATAGCATTAGCATATTCAAGCTTTCCACTCTATTCATGCATGGAGGCACAGCCACACCCCCCCTTGCATGACTTGCAGCCTGTATAAATGATGGAGCGTATAATGATGTGCTTCCTGTGCTGGTGGCCACGCCCCCTGGGCCATGTCCTGTTGTTGGCAATGTGTGTGTGTGTCTAGGAGGATACAGCAGCTCGACAGGCAGCCATGTTCCAGGCCGAACAAAGTGCAGATTCATGTGTAGCTGATGTCTTTGTCTCTCCCTGTATCTTAGGGAGATGCAGCGATGTCAGCAATCAGCACACAAACTGGAGCCATGAGAGAACTTTACGAATAGCATACAGGAAAACCACAGACATGAGGGGTCAGTAGGAGAGAAATAAGGGTAGGAAGGAATAACATAGGGTACATCACTTGCCTCTGAACCATGGGAGAGGAAAAAGGATGTTAGAAAAATAAGAGATAAGGGTGAGGAAAAGAAAAAGAGGGCGGGTAGGACAGACGAAGCGGAAACTGGTGAGAAGGATAGTAGATTCAAGAAGTCGTGTTCACATTTTTTTTTCTTTAAATGTCCTTTAATTATTTGTGTGTGTTGGACCAAGGGCCTCTGTAGTATGACCTGGAGGGTTTTTGCCAACAGCAGTTCTAATTAAAGGTCAAGTACCAGTGACCAAATTTTATCGATCTCGGTGCAACGATCCGCCCAAGGGAATGTAGGATCCAAGTCTATAGATCAATGGTGGTACTTTGCCCTTTAAGTGTAGAAGCTTGTGCCATTGTGTGTAAATACTCCTGATCGCCCTCCAGTACTGTGCGCACGGGGGGTGATCCCCAGTCCTCCCTTCCCTGGTTTCCGGTCTCTCTTCCTCTCTCTCTCTCTTCCTCCCTCTTTTCCTGGCGCCGTCTACTTCGCGCTTGGTGCTGGTTGTGGGGGGGGGTGGGTGTTTGATTCTGGTTTATTGTTATATTTACCAACCCTCATTTTCATGATAAAGAAAAGATGAATTTTACAATGAATAATGGATGAAATAACTAGATAAAGGCTTGGATGGGATCCTTGTGAGCTGCTCCCAACCGGTAGAGGTGAGCGGCCTAGTGGCAGAGACCTATGACAGTTGTCCTTTAAAGCCCAAGTTACCCCCATTAAAAATCTATTCCAGCCCCCTCCTATAATGTGCAATTAATATAGCTGCATTAGGGCGCAGAGAACTTAGCACCTCCCTCATAGTGTAGCTAAGGAGACTACACCATGGCGTTTTGGGGGGCCGTTTTTAGTTAAAAAAACGCGTGCGTTTTTGGCAGTTTGAACCAATTATATCTTAATTCAAACTGGGTCCAACGCATGCGCACGCACTAAAACGCCACGTGGTGTCTTCACCCTACTGCCGGCGCCACACGTATCGCTTTGGTGTCTGCGCTTGCAAACGCAATCAAGTCAAGCCTCCCGCCCGACTCGCATCAGCATTTCTATGGAAACGCTGCGCTCGGGCACGAGCCGCCGGTTTCGCGTTAAATTAACACAAACCCGTGGCTCTGTTCCTGATCACAGGCGTTTCCATAGAAACGCCAATGCTTCGGGCCAGGCCCCGCCCCGGTGGGCGCGACTTTTGTTTGCGTTTGCAAGCGCCTACAAGCGCCACGTGTGGCGCCGGCCAAGGGTGGATGGCCACACGTGGCGTTTCGAACTGTTTTGGGCCCTTTTAAGCAGTCCCGTTTAAAAACGTCATGTGTTTTTTGAAAACGCATGCCGTCTTTGAAGTTTTAACAGATTATCTTAATTACAACTATCAAAACGGATGCGTTTTCAAAAACAACATGCTTTTTAACGGACGGCTCAAAACAGCAGGTTTCAAACGCCCACGTCTTAACCCTAAGCGCGCTTTCATGTCTATACGTTTTTGATGCGTTTATGAACATTCCAAAGGCTTCAGCCTTGGATCACATTGAGGTTACAATGGCGTTTAAGCAAATGCAGTAGAAACACCATGGGGGACATTTACTTGGTGTTTCCGCCGTTTGTGGCGCTCTCCCCACATTTCTGCTCTCAACCTTTTATTAGCTGTCGGGCCAGAAAAATGACTTTCCGTCGCTCCGACTCTTCTCCGAAAGGGCGTGCTTGGGGAGTGGAAAACTCAGACAGAATTACTATGTGTCGCAGCCATTTATTGGGCGCTGTCAACTGGCGGAAAGTAACCAAAAGAAAACTGGTCTAGCAGGACTGTTGGACATATTTCTGTGCCGTGACAGATTTTTGGTCCCATGGACAGAATGGGGTCTCGGCGCCAAATGTATCTGCACAGCTCCACAATATTAATGTGTAGTCTTCTTCCGAGAGCAGTCCGGTAACAAAGGCCATGCAGACACCGACACTTTAAGTAATGTCCCCCAATGGGGGACATTTACTATGTGTTTTCCTCCTTTCTCCGGCCGTTCTGTGGTGTTTCATCATCATTCCCGCATCTTATGCTCCCTTACCTATTTTTAGCTGTCGGGGACAGAAAAAATTACTTTAATTTAGCCGCCTTGCTCCGACTCTTCTCTGAAAAGGGGCTTGGCTTTGGCGGAGTGGAAACTCATACACCATTAATAGTGTCACAGCCATTTGGACGCTGTAAACTGGCGCAAAGTAGACAAAAGAAATTTGGTCCTAGCATGGATACAACACATTGCTATTGGCACTGTTCCTGTTCTCTGACTGTTGCACCATTTTCGGTTCTCGGACATATTTTGTCCCATGGACAAATATGGTCTCAGGCGCGCATATATTTATCTGCCCATCTCTACCATATTAAATCTGTGCTTCCGTTACCGAAGTCAGTCGTTAACAAAGCCATGGCAGACACCGACACTTTTATGTAATGTCCCCCAATGTAACCTCAGCATGTAATCATGCTGAAGCCTCTGGAAGGCGTCACAATGCATCAAAAATGTGACGCAAAGCCTTGTGTGAAAGCGCCCTTACACACACCCCCACCGCTCCTTACACTGTGCCACTCCCCAGGCCCCCTCATTTGTTGCCCACCCAAAGTCCTTCTCATATTGTTAACATGGCTGAAGGCCAGCGGCACAGGTGGGTTTTGAGCCCGTTTTTGGATGCCGTTTTAATCAAACTGTTAAAAAATTCATCCCGTTTTTTTAAAACGCATCCGTTTTTTATCAAGATAATTGGTGAAGCCGGTTCACAACTGATGCCTTTTCCCAAAAAACGCAACGCCATATTTTACGATTTGGCTTACAAACAGCCCAAAACGCACATGTGCGCCGGCCTACACAGGTGCGTTAACGGTGGCGTCAAACTAGCTTCAGGCTTTTCTGTTCACCGTTTTTAAAACGCAACGCGCTAACTCCACTTGTGAATGAACGCACCCTCTCAGGAATATAATGTTCAGAACTGTATCACTTCAGGTCAGGTGCATGATAAAAAAAAAATATAGCTAAATTTATGTGGAGAAGCGATCATTAAAACACATGTACCCCGCTTAATCCCGCACCTGCCGTTTTTATGGGAAGTGGAGGAAGATAGCTGTCAGCTGGAGGAAGGAGTTGTCCAGCTGCTGCTGAATAATGGCCGCCTCACCTCGCTACGTGTAAATCCTCACACTTCCAGGTAGGGTTTCATGATCATATCCACAAGCTGTGTATACAATGGATGGCCTTGCTCCACAATAGCCAACGTGGCAGATTGCTTACAGCACTGTATCAGATAAAGACCTTTTGTTCATGAGTTGATTACTTGCAGTGTTTGTTATTGTCAAGTCTTCAGCCATGGGTTTCATTTGTCTGCATGACGATGTTGTGCTTAAGTCGTAATGGTCAGTATACACTAGAAAACCTTACCCCTACCTAACTTTTACTGATAATATATTGTATATAAATTCATTCAATAACTACAAAATTAAGATTTTCACTTATCTCATGTATGTTTATCATCATGACATACCATGATCGCATACATAAGGAACATAACCATATATCCTCGAGTATAGCCCTAGATTTTCAGGCACAAACATTACTGAAACCCTAAACTCAGCTTATACTCGAGAAAAAAAAATAGGTTTTACCAAGGTTTTATGGTAAAATTAGGGCCCGGCTTATACTTGAGTCGGCTTATACTCGATTATATATGGTATATTCAGCGATGGCGACCTATGGCCGCGTGCCACATACGTCACGCAAGCCGTTTTCTGTTTGGCCCACGCGTACGTCGTTCATTAGCTCTGCCCCGCGCCCGTAAAAATTTGTCTTGCGAGCGGGCGGAACTACGCGACGCTCCATAGACAGAAACCGCAGTGTTTTGCGCATGCGCGGTACTTGGGAAGCGCTGAAAGTTTACAGTCGCTCCATAGAAACCGCGCATGCTCATTAATTAATCCTGGGCCTCTCCGCTCTGCTCTGCTCCCTCCCTGTCCGTCTACTCTTCCCTGTCCGCTTCCGCACTGCTTTGCTCCATCTGTCCCGTTCCGTAGCCCCCTCTCCTCACGCTCCTATCCCCCTCTCTACCACCTCTCCGACCCCCCTCTCTACCCCGCTCCGTAGCCCCCCTCTCCTCCGCTCCGTAGCCCCCCTCTCCTCGCTCCCGTGGCCTCCCTCTCCTCCGCTCCGTGGCCCCCCCTCTCCTCCGCTCCTGGCCGCCCTCTCCTCCGCTCCGTAGCCCCCTCTCCTCCGCTCCGTACCCCCTCTCCGCCCTCCAGAGTTGGAGTGGAGAATTGCATACAGTGTAACCTGCATGCATCTGGAGAACCTCCTGTAGAATAAGAAAAGAAAGTAAGTTTAGCTGTGTATATGTGTCTATTATATGTATGTAATGGTATTGTATGTGTATATGTATGTAATAATGTATCTGTATGTAAATGAGTATATTATATTAATATTATGTAACTGAGTATCTGTATTTGTAACTGTATGGTAATGTTTCTCTGTATGTAATGTGTCTTGTCATGTGTACTTGTCGGTGGTTTATCTGTGTATATAATGTTCTGTCTGTATTTTCATACTACATGGCGATAAGCTGGATCATTTTAATCATACTGCAGGCATTCTTTAAGCAGTTTATACTACATTGCTGCATTCTGTATGCAATTTTATACTACATGGCGACATTCTTTATGCATTTTATACTACATGGCAAATTCTTATGCATTTTATACTACTTGGCAGCATTCTGTATGCATTTTTATACTACTTTGGGCGGCATTCTGTATGCATTTTATAACTACATGTTGCGACATTCTGTAATGCCTTTATACTAACATGGGCGACATTCCTGTATGCCTTTTCTACTACATGCAGGGCGACATTCTGTATGCATTTTTAATACTACTTGGCGGCATGCTGTACATTTTATCTACATGGCGACATTCTGTATGCTTTTATACTATCTCTTGGCGGCATTCTGTATGCATTGTATACTAAATGCGACATCTTATGCATTTTTACTACCTTGGCGGCATTTCTGTATGCCATTTTCAATTACTACAGCGACCATCTGTAGGCATTTTTACTACTTGGCGGCATTCTTAGCATTTTATACTACAATGGCGACAATCGTTATATATGCTTTTAAATACTACACTGGCGACAACTTTACTGCATTTTATAACTACATGGTGACAATCTGTATGCTTTTATACTATATACGTATTTGGTGGGGGGGCTCTCTCTATGGCTCGTTTTCTCATTAAAACCTTGTTATTCTAGTTAAAAAATTTTTGTTGGACTTCACTTCAACGTCAGAAGGGTTTGTAGTTGCATTTTGGGCACTCCGGCCTCTCAAATGGTTCGCCATCACTGGTATATAGGATACACTTTTATGATTGAAGACAGCATCAGACATCACATTAATCATAGTATAACACCTGTACATGGGACGTAACACTTTTCTAAACTACACATGTTTTATACTCTGCACATAAAAGTGTAGGAGAATCTGTTTCCATAATCTATAGATAGTCCTGGACCTGTATTGCTGCACCTAAAGCAACTATTGGTGAGATAGAAACCTAATACATAGCCTAGCAATCTATCGCTAGAAGCACACTACCGTGATCATGACTGTGTGGTGGCTTGTTTCACAAACAGACTGACCACATACTTCTCCACACTTATAGTGAGATATGATGCAAGGATTCCCTCTCTTCTTATAAAGTGCCAACTGTAATCAAATTACAGTTTCAATGTTCTGGAAAGGCGGTTCTGTTGGGACTCCTTCATCATACATCACTATGATGCTCGGAGTCACGATCCTCTGCCCTGGCTCCGTCCTGTGAAAAAATTCACAGAGATAGTTGTGTGCTTCTAGCCTAATTCTGTGGGTTGCCGTCACCCATACTGCTAACGCTCTGCTACGCTCGTTTACTGCAAATCACACATGCTTTCTAGGAACGCAAACGATTGGTAACCAGAACACCTGTTCCTTGCATTAAACAATGGGTTCTGATTCAATTTATAAACGCATATGCTATTCAGCCGAGGCCGCGTCGCTGTACACCAGCGCCACATTACATGTGACCCGCACCTAATCTCTCCTTTCCTCTCCTTCCCTCTCCATGGACTCCTATTATCCTCTGATGCTGTGGAGCTGTAGTTCATCTTGCCTGGCTAAAATGGATTCAGGAACGTCTCCGAGTGATAGATGAAAGACAAGACAGACGTGACATGACCAGACTTTCTGGCCGAACTTACAAGTGCTGAACTGAACGGACATGCCTAAGGTTCAGTTGATAAGTTCTTGGTAATCCATCACGGAGCGAGTTTTCTTGAAAATACCCACCATACCTACCTCTCTTGTAAGGCACCGTTCCTTGGACTCACTTAGTGCCACTAATCTAAAGGCAAAGGCTGTAATTAGTAATTCACTGTAATCAATGTAAACACTTCATCTGTGTCAACGAACATCATTGCTTTCTTGATTACTGATAGTTACCAGGTGTTTTCTGTGGTGATATAAAGGAGACCGCAGAGTAATCCAATCCTTTGTCCTCCATACATTTCTCAGGATGTGTGAAGCTAGTACTGAGTTCTCAAGTTAGCAGATAAGTGGAGATACAAGTCCTCCTGTACCAGGACTGAGCAATGCCCATAGTAGAGGTATATTACCACCATGTTATTGGCCATGGTTCCCAATTATAAGATAGCTGTAGCCATCCCTTTTGTCTCTCTATTAGAGCCTCTGTGTAGTCGTCCATCCTTCATCAAGCCACCCTAACTCTTATGTCCTGACCTTCTGGCCCAACTTTATCCGCTGGGAGGGTCAGCAGGGAACATAGCAGTATTTTATCAAAAAAACGTCTATTCTGCCATTAAAAAATCATTATATACGCATAACTTTTGAAAAATGTTAACAGCTGCAGTTGAAAATTTGGCTCACATCTTTGCTCCTTCCCCCTTAAAGGAAACCTACCACTTGAAGTGGCAGGTGTTTCTGATGAAATCCTGGGCCACAAAGCTCAGGGTGAGCTGGTGGCCGGAGCTTATTTTTTGTTAGTGTTTTAAAAAACCGCGGTATCGCGGTTTAAAACACTTTTTAAGCTTTATGCCGGCGCAGGAAGGTACCGCTCGGCTCTTACCATGCCGCCGCGCTCTCATTCACTTCCTATGTAGCCGCGCGCGACGGTCGCGCTCCAATGTTAAGCGCCGTAGCGCGTACCTCCCTCCCCTCTATTTATACCCGGCATCAGCCTGCACCTCTCTATTTATACCCGGCATCAGCCTGCACCCCTCTATTTATACCCGGAACCCGGCATTAGCCTGCCCCCCGCTATTTATAACCTGTCATCAGCCTGCAACCCTGTATTTATACCTGGCATCAGCCTGCACCCCGACATTTATACCCGCATCAGCCTGCACCCCTGTACTATACCCGGCATCCGCAGCCTCCCCCCCTGTCATTTATACCCGGCTCAGCCTGCCCCCCTTTATTTATACCCATTACAGGCTGCACCCCTGTATTTATACCCGCATCAGCCCTGCCCCCCTGTACATATATATCCGCATCAGCCTGCATCCCCTGTATTTATACCCGCATCACCTGCACCCCTGTACATATATATCCGGCATCAGCCTCACCCCCTGTATTTATACCCGCATCAGCCTGCACCCCTGTATATATACCCGGCATCATATCCTGCCCCCTGTATTTATCCCGGTATCAGGCTGCACCCCGCCAATTTTATACCCGGCATCAGCCTGCACCCCTGTATTTATACCCGGCAACAGCCTGCACCCCTGTATTTATACCCGGCAACAGCCTGCACCCCTGTATTTATACCCGGCCATCCGCTGCCCCCCCTGTAATTATAACCCGGCCATCAGCCTGCCCCCCTGTATTATACGGCATCAGCTCCCCCCGGTATTTATCCCGCAACAGCCTGCACCCCTGTTTATACCCGCAACAGCCTGCACCCCTGTATTTATACCCGGCATCAGCTGCCCCCTGTATTTATACCCAGCATCAGCCTGCACCCCTGTATTTTAACCCATATCATGCTGCCCCCTGTTTTAACCCAGATCAGCTACACCCTTGTATTTATACCCAGTATCATGCTGACCCCTGTATTTATAACCAGAATCAGGCTGCCCCCTGTATTTATAACCCAGCATCAGGCTTAACCCCTGTATTTATTTATACCCAGCATCAGGCTTAACCCCTGATTTATCCCCGCCATCAGCCTGCACCCTTGTATTTATACCCAGTATCATGCTGAACCCCTGTATTTATAACCAGAATCGGCTGCCCCCTGTATTTATACCCAGTGTCATGCTGCCCCTGTTTTATACCCAGTATCTGCTGCCCCCTGTATTTATACCCCAGTATCATGCTGCCCCCTGTATTTATACCCATATCATGCTGCCCCCTGTATTTATACCCAGTATCATGCTGCCCCCTTATTTAGCCCCATCAGCTTAACCCTGATTTTTATATACCCAGCATCAGCTGCTACCCCTGTATTTATACCCAGTATCATGCTGAACCCCTGTATTTATAACCAGAATCAGGCTGCCCCCTGTATTTATACCCAGTATCATGCTGCCCCCTGTATTTATACCCAGCATCAGGCTGCCCCCTGTTTTATACCCAGTATCATGCTGCCCCTTTGTATAATACCCAGCATCACCTGCACCCTGTATTTATTTATACCCAGCATCAGGCTGAACCCCTGTATTTATACCCGGCATCTATGCTGCAACCCTTGTATTTATACCCAGTATCATGCTGCCCCCCTGTATTTATACCCAGCATCAGCCTGCACCCCTGTATTTATTTATACCCAGCATCAGGCTGAACCCCTGTATTTATACCCGCATCATGCTGCAACCCTTGTATTTATACCCAGCATCAACCTGCACCCTTGTATTTATACCACCAGATATCAACCTGCACCCTTATTTATACTAAGCAGTCAAGTTGCACCCCACCATCAGCCTTCACCCGATAATATATCCTGCACCCGACTATTCATAAAACAATCCCCTAATCATAAGGCTGCACTCACTATATGCCCTGATGATCAGGCTCATTAAGCTTGTGCACTACTATTAATACCAGTCATCAAACTGAACCCCACATTTTCATCCTTTAAGGTGCAGTCACAATGGGCTCATTTACTAAGGTCTGCAGAGCGCATTTCGTCGCGTTTCCCGGTGATTTCCGAGTTGTGCCGCATTTGGATTTTGGGGCGCGTATCGGATTTTGGCGTCATCGGCGTCGGATTTTCACGCGTGACAAATCAGGGACGATCTGATAATTCGGACGACGCGCAGATTAACATCGGAAATTGGGTCACAAGACACGCCACTTACAAGCACAGGTAGAAGAAGGTGAACTCCGGCGGACCCGCGGCGGAAAGCGACGGATGCAGAAATTCGGGTGCACAAGCTACATGAATCGGCCCGACTTCATCTCTTCGTCGGATCGGGGATCGCGACAGGACTGGGTAAGTAAATTTGCCCCAATGTATCTAGAACATCAGATTGCATCCACCAAGCTGCGCACTCTGTTACAGGGGCGTAACTGGGACCAATAGCAGTTACCTCATAGCAGACTTCTGAATGGGGCCCCTTCTCACTTAAAATATACATATTACAACACTCTTATATACAACAACTGTATATACTTATATAGATAACATACGGTTCTTCCCTCATACATAGGGATATGGACATACACAGACATATAGTGCCATATACACAGACGTAACATCATAATATACATCCATATATGTTATATACATATTATGCTGTACAGGTGCAGGATAACATGTAAATAATGGTGCATCCTCCTTCTCTCAGTGTCAGGTCAGATGAGGGGGCCCCCTGACTCTGCAGGCCCCATAGCAGCTGCTATGGCTGTTAACCCTGCAGCTACAACCCCCTGCTCTGTTATTATTCTAATCATCAAAGTGCAGCCCATTCGTTTTCAAATCTTCAGACTGTACCTCCATTATTGATACCAATCTTCAACCTGCCACCCCACTAAAACAGCTGCACATATGTAGGACATATTAAAAATAGTGACATAAAAATAAAACGCCTAAAATTTCTAAAAAAAAAAAAAGGACATAAAAGTGTTTAGCCCTAAAGGAAAGGATACCCGTGATTATTGAATTTCTGACAAAGGGACTCCCACGGATCCTGTGCACATTACAGTTTTCTTTAAGGTATTTTGAGTATAGATGATAACTTGCTGATCGTGGGGGTTCTGATGGATCATTAAACAGGGGTCCGTTGTACCTCATATGAAGGGAGTGGCAGCTCCAGTCCTGTCCAGTACTTTGCACGCCTTTACTTCATCAATCAGCAAGTTATAATACCACTTTTAAACTTGGACCAATCCCTTTAACTGCAACTTAAGGACATTTACCACCAGGATGAAATAATGTATGCAAATGAGCTTGAAGCCCCTCAGGCTCATTTGCATACAGTCCTTCGTCCTGGTAGTAGATGCTCTTTAAGCCACACACAAGTGTTCACATTCAGAATAAGAGGTGGATCTATGTGGAGACTGTAATGTGAACCTGTTGAACAAATCTTTAACACATGAACTTCGCTCTTGACTGAATTAACTTCCGCCCCACTTTAGGCTTATCAGACCTCCTCATACACATTATGATCGGCTTGGCCAAAAGTGCATGTAGAATTAAGAATGGTCCACAGGATAATTAAGGGATGGTCCACAGGATAATAGGTGAATGATGAGGGTCCTACTTCTGAGACCCTACCATCAAGAGAATGCGTCCACAGTGATCCAGAGAAGAATGTCCCTTCTCAGTAATAGGTAATGTCCCACGTCTAACGTGTCCAGTTGCTGAGAACAGTCCTCAGGTACTCTCAGTATAGACAGTGATTGTAGTGCTGGAAATACTTGAGCACTGTGCTCAGCAATTTCCAAAAATCTTATACTACTGAGCCAAGTTTTGTATCTGGATTGCAAAGGGTCCATTTTTCGTGATGAATATAAGGTTCAAGCCGTTGGACCCTCATGGATCATCTTGTTATCCCTTATCCTGTATATAAAAAAAATGAATCCCAAAGCTTTATTTATTGAACAAAATTAGATTAAGCCTGATCATTCGATCTTGATTTTTGTAGTATAGCTTTATCCCGCATATATTGCTGGTTTATATACCCCTATACTGTGAATGACTTGAAAATGTGGGACAATCCCTGTAATTGTAAGAGCTGGGACCGGATTCTCCCCGTTTTTCCCCATAGTGTGTGATGGTTTTTATAGTTTCTATACACTAAACACCTCTTTCATTTTCATGTCAACACTATATAATGAAATATACTGAAAAATATGTTAAAAAAAGAACACAAGATTGTAATGGGAACGCCATGATATGCCCGAGCTCCCTGCTGCCCGTGTGATATCAGCAGGACTGGGTATTATTCCTCCTCGCTGCCTTTGTTTATAGATGAAGGACAGCGAGCAGCAGGGCTCAGTCCTCTGGGTCTGCAGAGATACAGCAGCGGCGAGGATGAGCTTGTGTGTGAACGCGGCGCTGCGTACAGCATGCAGCATTCCTCGCCATCACTGCTGCACGATAAACACACCGTACCCCTGAGGCCCCCAAGTGCTCTATGACAAAGTCCTGCGAATGAACTCTAGCATATTTGTGCTCTCCACGTAACCTTTGAAAACTTGGCTAGATATGCAATGGAATGTTTTATCCACTGTGTCTGAAATATATGACACTGACATCCGCTATGTTTATGCACAGGCATGGACTCTGTGTACCCATGGATTAAAGGGAGGGAGGACTTCGGAGCGTGATGGCTTTGTTTACAATTGTGGCCATCTTGTCACCCCAGGAAGTTTATGTAATATGTCAACACCTATAACCCATATCTATCTGTTATGTATTCTATCATGCTATCTTTCAGTTATGTATTCTATCATCTATCGACCTCTCTCTCTCTGCCTATCTATAATCCATCAACCCATTTCATATCTTGTCTATCTATCCATCTGATATCTAATCTGTCTAATGTCATTTCCAACTATTTATCTAATATGATCATTCATCTATTTTATTTCTATCCACCTATACATCCATCCCTCTTGACCTATGTGAGGGAATGATGGTAGCATTACAAATTGCGGTTATAAAACAAGATGCATTACTGCATGGATCCATGGGACATCTATCAAAGTTCCAGGCATTCCAAGATCTCTTCCTTTGATAAGCTCTACACGCATCTATTTTGCTATCCACTGCACCCCATCATAGACGATTGTACATGCAATTTTACTCCTTCAAAAATCCTATGCGGATAAATCTGCATTAGGCTTTTTTCTTCTCCCTTCATCATTGTTGGAGAGGTGCCACAACAGACATGTCCTTCCTGTAGCATCTGCCATGCTAGGGTCATGTGACTGGAGAATTTGTGGCCTATGCTGAATTACTGAGCTCCAGTCACATGACTATGATGGGGCATGATGGAAACTTTTCAGAGACTGAGTGCCCAAACTACAACTAACCCACTTATTATACGCATAGTGGCCAACAATTTAAAGAACCCATCAGCAAAATTGACCTAATAGACCCAATGTAATAAAAACCCTTAAGAAGAAATGTTGTCAAGCACTGAATAATACCTTCTAGATAATGTTTCTTGCATGACACTATGGTGGCATCATCCGAAAATCACTTTGAAGTGAGTATAAATTATTTGTATAAGTCAAGAGCGGAGATTTTAACAACTGACTGTCAGCTCTCTCTTCCTCAGAAACATTGTCTTCATAGTAATGTGACGTCCCTCACCTAGAGAATCACCTACCCGAACTCCTGTGCTGATGGCAATCACATGGAGGAGGCCTTCTGAGGCAGGGAGAGCTGGACTTCCATGATAAAATCTCTGCCTCCTTGACTTATAACAACCAATTTACAATATCACTCCAAAGTTGATTTTGTGGGAATGGAAACCATGCAGGGCCATGAAAGAAACATGCCCTGGAAGGTTTAAACTGCTAGACAACATACTGTAGTGGTTTATTAGACCAATTTCTGATTGACAGGTTTCCCTTTAAGCCAGTAACTTATGCTCTGCCACGACTTTTAGTCGGATCTGTTCGCTCGGACACCATACATTAAAAAAACTGGAGAAATTCAGATTATCATTACAGTTTCCCCTCCGGGCCCCCCAAATGCAGAAAAATTGTGGGGCACAGCAGAAGCTCCAGATAAAGCAACCCTGTCCACACCTACTAGCTCCTCCTGCGTCTGGCAGCGTAGGATGTGTCACCTTAAAAATTGGCCCTGCCTGTCCTGGGCTGTCTCTTGGACTGCAGCAGAAGTGCCCAAAGATATGGCTCTGAATACCGCCGCTGGCACTCATGCTACACATTCACCACCGCTGCCCTGGAACCTTTTCCGCACCAAAATCTGTCACCAAATCCCAGTAACACATGCAGATTCGTTGAAGACGTCACACAGTATTTGGAGCATGTTTAACTGTTATGCTACCAGATGTGTTCATACCGTGGGGCGGTGTTTACTCACGTTGCGTTTTCATTGCGTTTTGAACGCTTACAACAGCTGAGGAGGCGATTTGCCCAAATTGACATTCAGTTTACTGTTACACATTTGTTAAGCAAACACACGCAACACACATTGTTAGACAGTCACATTATCACCCTTACACTTGAAATGCCAAATGTTCAACATAATGTACTTAGGCAAATCATCTCTCCCCACTGCTGTTCGCTTTCAAAAACGCAACTAAAATGGCAAACGAGTGGATCGGCCTAAGCATTTTTGGATTGGGACCAGCATCCATGTGTTACAGGTGCTAAGGGTGGTGGCACACGTGGCGTTTTGAACCGTTTCTTAACAGCCACTAAAAAACGCATGCGTTTTTTGAAACGCATCAGTTTTTGAACGTTTTTTTCCCATTATCTCAATTACAGATAATGGGAAAACTGTAAAAAAACTGATGATTCAAACAACGCATGGCTTTTTTAATAGAGTCTGCCTAAAAATGGGTTTCAAAAAACGCCACGTGTACCACCCCTAAGGTGGTGTCATCCCCTCAAAGCATTTAGTCGATGCCCTTGAATTGCATTTTTGAACACCAAGACCACAAACCGTTTGGTAATACACAGCCTGACCACATACATTTGGTTCTAGCAACTCTCTTTCTGAGCGTTGGCCTAAACTTAATCTAAGGAACTACTGATATAGATGAGATCTGTGCATTAAAATATTGCATGCAATGCCATAAGCCAGATAGTGGCCAGTTCCTTGGGTGCCGATTCATGCAGATATGTTTCACTAGGCCAATTCCATAAGCATATTGCCGGAGTAACAAGACCCGCCATTTTGGGACCCCAAAACTGCCTGCAATACCACTACAGGGCCATTCCCCACTGCCGTTATCCCGCCGCACCGACACGGCGCACACAGCAGCCGGGAGATGGTGTGAGTGGCAGCTCACCCCCCCCCCCCTCTCCTAGCGATGTTTGGCCGCGCGCGTAATAACCGGGAAAATACGGACATTTCCTATCTTTTCCCGGCTACGTGAGCGCTATAGCTACCGCTCCAGTAGGTCGCTGCCGCAAGCCCATATTGTATGGGGGACGATTTGGCAGCATATACGTCCCCCATACTGTGAGTTGAATGTACCTAATGCCTAACATTCACACCGACGTATGAACAGGCCATTGCGTACCGGTACCATAACCGTTTTTTACGATTAATCATACGGTCCACATTCATTTCAATGGACAATACCCGGTTCTGACCATGTTATATTGCCGGCTTGTTACGACTCCGTTCCGCGTACCGTATATAGCCGTATAAACATATAAGGCATGTCTATTTTTCTCCGTATTGTATTCGTATGCCCTAAAAGTCTATGGGGACGTAATAAAATACGGGTTTACAAACGTTCTGCGTACGGAGAAAATGTCAGTATATACGGCCCGTAAATAACGGGACTGGAGAATCATACGTCCTGTGAATGTGAGCTTAGCATGGTTTCCCAATGTGGCCTTTTTGTCACATTTTTTTAAAAGCATCCAACACGCAAGTAGAAGGGGTTGGCCCGACCCCCTTCCATTTGTATTGTTCGGATGCTTAAAAAAAGCACATGGCAACCCGCCCTAGGCGCATGCGGTTTTAAAACGATCTGAAACGCACTTAGTAAAAACGGCCCAAAAACCCATGTTGTCTTTCACCCTGAATGCTGTCAAATCAGACTGAACTCGCATGTCAGTTTGAGTTCCGTTGTTTGCAAGCATCCATGCATCCAACCGTGGAATGGGCCTTAGAAGTTTGTGGATTGTTTGTGTCTGTTGCAGTATTCCTACATTGTTCTTTCCAGACCAAATTTTTTTTTTTTTTTGGCTTTACAGGTCAAAACGAGTACAATGTGACCCCCCATGCTTAGTTTCATACTGCACCATAAAAAGTGCCAGAAAAAATTAAAAACCCGCAACATCAGAAACAAGATAAAAACCATTCAGCCATACTTTAAAAGTCCAAAAGATGTACAAATGATACATGTGCCCCATAGTCTACTAATACTACTTCCCACGAAATGAAGACAGGAGTCTCCACCAGATCACTCCACGATTAGAAATGAGCAGATCCTATGTGGGTTGGCTGCCTGACTTGCGCCATTTTGGGGGTAGCCCCTTGGCCAATTATGTCGTGGATAATTTGTAGGGGTGTCAATTTTTCCATTGGCAGAGAGATTATGGGAACTATGAATCGTTGTGCGGCCCGCTTGGCCTATATCTGCCCACGTATCATTTTTCAATACTGTAGACCTTATCCTCGGGCGCCACAACCCTTCATTGACGGAACACGAAGAAAAAGTCTCCATCCCTTTGTATATTGGTCCTATTTAGCCCAATAAGAGCTGTGATCTATCGGTTATAAGGGCTTGATTGCGTGCTCTAATCTTGATACAGAACAGTCTGTTGGGGGGGGGGTGGTACAGTAGGAGTTTTGTGGTCTCATCAGTACAAAATCTGATCACGGCAAGAACCCCTTTAGAATGACCTTCCACATGCAGAACAACTTTGCGTGTTGATACGGCACCATTCCTTTTTGCATATATTCAGTTTTTGGATTCCACGTATGGCTTTAGTTATACCTACACCCGGGTTTCCTCGTAAAAATGGGCACCACTTCTTCAAGCACTTCTTGAGCCGCATTCAGATGATGCGTTTTTTTGTCTGTTTTGGGAAAATTCCAAAGGCTTCACCACAGTTGTGACCACAGTTCAGGCCTTTGGAATGCTTGAAACGCAGCAAAATCAGCAAACGCAATGCATATCGTGTGAAGAGCCTGAAGAAATCTGCGTCCCACTTTGTGGTAGGAAGACCCAACAGGTGAAAAAAAATAATTGCTACTTATTGCCAACATGGCACATTTTGTGATCTGTGTGTTGTGGTCACTTTAAGAGGTATAGAAGCTCCAAGTCTCTTTGACAATTACCGAATAAATGGTTTCCCTACAGCATCCCCTAATTGTGGGGGCAAGACTTTCACGTGAATACATTTGCTTTTAGAAACGCAATGCCAGTGTAGCCAGGGGGATGCTGTCCCAATCACAATGTGATTTTGCCTCGTTCCCACAATCGTTTATGTCCTTCTCCTCCATAGCCAGGCGAGCTGCGCTAAACTCAATTGAAATGTTGTGGAACGCTGCCTGAATCGGGTAGTAGTTTACAAATCAAAAATACTATAGTTTAATTTCATTTTCTGGTGATAGGATCCTTTAAAAGGGTAATATAGACACTGACGCATAATGATTCTATTTACTACTTGTACGTATTTGGGAGCTAATTGGGATGCCGCATTGGATTGTGAATCATTAATAACCAGTTAAAGTTAAGTCGCTATATACAGTCCGTGTTACGGCGGCGGATAACCGTCCAAGTGTGAGACTCCCTTGACCATGATTTTGGCTGGCTGATACGTAAAGTCTAACTCGCTAAAGCGTTTTATGTCCGGCATATTCTAGTGATAACGAATCAATTAACCATCAGCCACTAATTACCTCTCTATTTATACCTGGCATCAGCCTGCACCCCTCTATTTATACCCGGCATTAGCCTGCACCCCTCTATTTATACCTGGCATCAGCCTGCACCCCTGTAAAAATGAAAGAGCTTTAGTGTATAGAAACTATACAAAACCCATCACACACTATGGAGGAAAAAACGGGAGAAAATCCGGTCCCAGCTCTCACCATTACAGGGATTGTCCCACATTTTCAAGTCATTCACAGTATAGGGGATATATAACAGCAATATATGCGGGATAAAGCTATACTACAAACATCAAGATCGAATGATCAGGCTTTAATCTAATTCTGTTCAATAAATAAAGCTTTTGGAATTCATTTTTTTTATATACAGGATAAGGGATAACAAGATGATCAATGAGGGTCCAACGGCTTGAACCTAATTCATCACGAAAATAGGACCCTTTGCAATCCAGATACAAAACTTGGCTCAGTAGTATAAGATTTTTGGAAATTGCTGAGCACAGTGCTCAAGTATTTCCAGCACTAACAATCATGTCTATACTGAGATACCTGAGGACTGTTCTCAGCAACTGGACACGTTAGACGTGGACATTACCTATTACTGAGAACGGGACATTCTTCTCTGGATCACTGTGGACGCATTCTCTGATTGGTAGTGGTCTCAGAAGTAGGACCCTCATCATTCACCTATTATCTGTGGACCATCCCTTAATTATCCTGTGGACCATTCTTTAATTCATTACTGCACTTTTGGCCAAGCCGATCATACATGTGTATGAGGAGGTCTGATAGCCTAAGTGGGGCGGAATTAATTCAGTCAAGAGCGAAGTTCAGTGTTAAAGATTTGTTCCAGGTTCACATTACAGTCTCCATCATAGATCCACCCTTATTTCTGAATGTGACCACTTGTGGTTGGCTTAAAGAGCATCTACTACCAGGACGAAGGACTGTATGCAAATGAGCTGAGGGGCTTCAAGCTCATTTGCATCATTATTTCATCCTGGTGGTAAATGTCCTCTAAGTTGCAGTTAAAGGGATTGGTCCAAGTTTAAAAGTGGTATTATAACTTCTGATTGATGAAGTAAAGGCGTGCAAAGTACTGACAGTGACTGGAGCTGCCACTCCCTTCATATGAGGTACAACGGACCCTGTTCTAATGATCCATCAGAACCCCACCGATCAGCAGTTATCATCTATACTCAAAATACCTTAAAGAAAACTGTATGTGCACAGGATCCGTGGGAGTCCCTTTGTCACGAAATTCAATAATCACGGTATCCTTTCCTTTAGGGCTAAACACTTTTATGTCCTTTTTTTTTTTAGAAATTTTTTAGGCGTTTTATTTTTATGTCACTATTTTAATATGTCCTACATATGTGCAGCTGTTTTAGTGGGGTGCAGGTTGAAGATTGGTATCAATAATGGAGTACAGTCTGAAGATTTGAAAACGAATGGGCTGCACTTTGATGATTAGAATAAATAACAGAGCAGGGGTGTTGAGCTGCAGGGTTAACAGCCATAGCAGCTGCTATGGGGCCTGCAGAGTCAGGGGGCCCCTCATCTGACCTGACACTGAAGAATGGAGGATGTGCACCATTATTTACATGTTATCCTGCACCTGTACAGCATAATATGTATATAACATATATGGTGATGTATATATTCTGTACGTCGTTTATGGCACTATAGTCTGTGATGTCCATATCCCTATGTATGAGGGAAGAACAGTATGTTTATCTTATTAAGTATATACATTGTTGTGTATATAAGAGTGTAATATGTATATTTTTTAAGTGAGAAGGGGCCCCATTCAGAAGTCTGCTATGAGGTAACTGCTATTGGTCCCAGTTACGCCCCTGTAACAGAGTGCGCAGCTTGGTGGATGCAATCTGATGTTCTAGATACATTGGGGCAAATTTACTTACCCAGTCCGTCGCGATCCCCGATCCGACGAAGATGAAGTCGGCGCGATTATGTAGCTTGTGCACCCGATTTTCTGCATCCGTCGCTTTCCCGCGCGGTCCGCCGGAGTTCACCTTCTTCTACCTGTGCTTGTAAGTGCGTGTCTTGTGACCCAATTTCCGATGTTAAATCCTCGCGTCGTCGAATTCATCAGATCGTCCCTGATTTGTCACCGTGAAATCCGACGCCGATGCGCCAAAATCGATCACCCCCCAAAATCCAAATGCGGCACAACTCGGAAATCACCGGGAAACGCGACGAAATGCGTCTGCAGACCCTTAGTAATGAGCCCCATTGTGACTGCACCTTAATAAGGATGAAAAGTGGGGTTCAGTTTGATGACTGGTATTAATAGTAGTGCACAAGCTTAATGAGCCTGATCATCAGGCATATGTGAGTGCAGCCTTATGATTAGGGGATTTGTTTTATGAATAGTCGGGTGCAGGATATATTATCGGGTGAAGGCTGATGGTGGGGTGCAACTTGACTGCTTAGTATAAATAAGGGTGCAGGTGATTCTGGGTATAGAATACAAGGTTCAGGTTGATGCTGGGTATAAATACAAGAGTGCAGCATGATGCCGGTATAAATACAGGGGTTCAGCCTGATGCTGGGTATAAATAAATACAGGGGTGCAGGCTGATGCTGGGTATAAATACAGGGGGCAGCATGATACTGGGTATAAATACAAGGGTGCAGCATGATGCCGGGTATAAATACAGGGGTTCAGCCTGATGCTGGGTATAAATAAATACAGGGTGCAGGCTGATGCTGGGTATAAATACGGGCAGCATGATACTGGGTATAAATACAGGGGGCAGCCTGATGCTGGTATATAAACAGGGGGCAGCATGATACTGGGTATAAAATAGGGGCAGCTGATTCTGGTTATAAATACAGGGGTTCAGCATGATACTGGGTATAAATACAGGGGTTCAGCCTGATGCTGGGTATAAATAAATACAGGGGTTAAGCTGATGTGGGGTATAATACAGGGGGCAGCATGATACTGGTATAAATACAGGGGGCAGCATGATACTGGGTATAAAACAGGGGGCAGCATGATACTGGGTATAAATACAGGGGGCAGCATGATACTGGGTATAAATACAGGGGGCAGCATGATACTGGGTATAAATACAGGGGGCAGCCTGATTCTGGTTATAAATACAGGGGTTCAGCATGATACTGGGTATAAATACAAGGGGCAGGCTGATGGCGGGTATATACAGGGGTTAAGCCTGATCTGGGTATAAATAATACAGGGGTTAAGCCTGATGCTGGGTATAAATACAGGGGGCAGCTGATTCTGGTTATAAATACAGGGTTCAGCATGATACTGGGTATAAATACAAGGGTGTGCTGGATGCTGGGTATAAATACAGGGGGCAGCATGATAATGGGTTATAAATACAGGGGTGCAGGCTGATGCTGGGTATAAATACAGGGGTGCAGGCTGATGCCGGGTATAAATACAGGGGTGCAGGCTGTTGCGGGTATAAATACAGGGGTGCAGGCTGTTGCCGGGTATAATACAGGGGGGCAGCTGATGCCGGGTATAAATACAGGGGGGCAGGCTGATGCGTATAAATACAGGGGGGCAGGCTGATGCCGGGTATAAATACAGGGGTGCAGGCTGTTGCCGGGTATAAATACAGGGGTGCAGGCTGTTGCCGGGTATAAATACAGGGGTGCAGGCTGATGCCGGTTATAAATGGCGGGGTGCAGCTGATACCGGTAAAATACAGGCGGGCAGGCTGATGCCGGGTATATATACAGGGGTGCAGGCTGATGCCGGGTATAAATACAGGGGGTGAAGGCTGATGCCGGATATATATGTACAGGGGTGCAGGTGATGCGGTATAATACAGGGGATGCAGGCTGATGCGGATATATATGTACAGGGGGGCAGGCTGATGCCGGGTATAAATACAGGGGTGCAGCCTGATACGGTATAAATACAGGGGGGCAGGCTGATGCCGGGTATAATACAGGGGTGCAGGCTGATGCCGGGTATATGTAAGAGGGTGCAGGCTGATGCCGGGTATAAATGTCGGGGTGCAGGCTATGCCAGGTTAAATCATTTATACCCGGCATCAGCCTGCACCCCTGTACATATACCCGGCATCAGCCTGCACCCCCTGTATTTATACCCGGCATCAGCCTGCCCCCCTGTATTTATACCCAGTATCAGGCTGCACCCCTGTATTTATACCCGGCATCAGCCTGCCCCCCTGTACATATATATCCGGCATCAGCCTGCACCCCCTGTATTTATACCCGGCATCAGCCTGCACCCCTGTACATATATATCCGGCATCAGCCTGCACCCCCTGTATTTATACCCGGCATCAGCCTGCACCCCTGTATATATACCCGGCATCAGCCTGCCCGCCTGTATTTATACCCGGTATCAGGCTGCACCCCGCCATTTATACCCGGCATCAGCCTGCACCCCTGTATTTATACCCGGCAACAGCCTGCACCCCTGTATTTATACCCGGCAACAGCCTGCACCCCTGTATTTATACCCGGCATCAGCCTGCCCCCCTGTATTTATACCCGGCATCAGCCTGCCCCCCTGTATTTATACCCGGCAACAGCCTGCACCCCTGTATTTATACCCGGCAACAGCCTGCACCCCTGTATTTATACCCGGCATCAGCCTGCCCCCCTGTATTTATACCCCCCTGTATTTATACCCGGCATCAGCCTGCCCCCCTGTATTTATACCCAGTATCAGGCTGCACCCCTGTATTTATACCCGGCATCAGCCTGCCCCCCTGTACATATATATCCGGCATCAGCCTGCACCCCCTGTATTTATACCCGGCATCAGCCTGCCCCCCTGTATTTATACCCGGCAACAGCCTGCACCCCTGTATTTATACCCGGCAACAGCCTGCACCCCTGTATTTATACCCGGCATCAGCCTGCACCCCTGTATTTATACCCAGCATCAGCCTGCACCCCTGTATTTATACCCAGTATCATGCTGCCCCCTGTATTTATACCCAGCATCAGCCTGCACCCTTGTATTTATACCCAGTATCATGCTGAACCCCTGTATTTATAACCAGAATCAGGCTGCCCCCTGTATTTATACCCAGCATCAGGCTTAACCCCTGTATTTATTTATACCCAGCATCAGGCTTAACCCCTGTATTTATACCCGCCATCAGCCTGCACCCTTGTATTTATACCCAGTATCATGCTGAACCCCTGTATTTATAACCAGAATCAGGCTGCCCCCTGTATTTATACCCAGTATCATGCTGCCCCCTGTATTTATACCCAGTATCATGCTGCCCCCTGTATTTATACCCAGTATCATGCTGCCCCCTGTATTTATACCCAGTATCATGCTGCCCCCTGTACCTGTATTTATAACCAGAATCAGGCTGCCCCCTGTATTTATACCCAGTATCATGCTGCCCCCTGTATTTATACCCAGCATCAGGCTGCCCCCTGTATTTATACCCAGTATCATGCTGCCCCCTGTATTTATACCCAGCAGGTATAAATAAATACAGGGGGGCAGGCTTGATGCTGGGTATAAATACAGGGGGCAGCATGTACTGGGATAAATACAAGGGTTGTGCAGCATGATGCCGGGTATAAATACAGGGGTTCAGCCTGATGCTGGGTATAAATAAATACAGGGGTGCAGGCTGATGCTGGGTATAAATACAGGGGGCAGCATGATACTGGGTATAAATACAGGGGGCAGCCTGATGCTGGGTATAAATACAGGGGGCAGCATGATACTGGGTATAAATACAGGGGGCAGCTGATTCTGGTTATAAATACAGGGGTTCAGCATGATAGGGTATAAATACAGGGGTTCAGCCTGATGCTGGTATAATAAAACAGGGGTTAAGCTGATGCTGGGTATAAATACAGGGGGCAGCATGATACTGGGTATAAATACAGGGGGCAGCATGATACTGGGTATAAATACAGGGGGCAGCATGATACTGGGTATAAAACAGGGGGCAGCATGATACTGGGTATAAATACAGGGGGCAGCATGATACTGGGTATAAATACAGGGGGCAGCCTGATTCTGGTTATAAATACAGGGGTTCAGCATGATACTGGGTATAAATACAAGGGGCAGGCTGTGGCGGGGTATAAATACAGGGGTTAAGCCTGTGCTGGGTATAAATAAATACAGGGGTAAGCCTGATGCTGGGTTATAAATACAGGGGGCAGCCTGATTCTGGTTATAAATACAGGGTTCAGCATGATACTGGGTAGTAAAATACAAGGGGTGCAGGCTGATGCTGGGTATAAATACAGGGGGGGCAGCATGATAATGGGTTAAATACAGGGGTGCAGGCTGATGCTGGGTATAAATACAGGGGTGCAGGCTGATGCCGGGTATAAATACAGGGGTGCAGGCTGTTGACGGGTATAAATACAGGGGTGCAGGCTGTTGCCGGGTATAAATACAGGGGGGCAGGCTGATGCCGGGTTATAAATAAAGGGGGGCAGGCTGATGCGGGTATAAAACAGGGGGGCAGGAGTGATGCCGGGTATAAATACAGGGGTGCAGGCTGTTGCCGGGGATAAATACAGGGGTGCAGGCTGTTGCCGGGTATAAATACAGGGGTGCAGGCTGATGGGGTATAAATGGCGGGTGCAGCCTGATACGGGTAAAATACAGGCGGGCAGGCTGATGCCGGGTATATATACAGGGGTGCAGGCTGATGCCGGGTATAAATACAGGGGGTGAAGCTGATGCGACGGATATATATGTACAGGGGTGGCGGTGATGCCGGGTATAAATACAGGGGATGCAGGCTGATGCGGATATATATGTACAGGGGGGCAGGCTGATGCGGGTTAAATACAGGGGTGCAGCCTGTACTGGGTATAAATACAGGGGGGCAGGCTGATGCCGGGTATAAATACAGGGGGTGCAGGCTGATGCCGGGTATATGTACAGGGGTGCAGGCTGATGCCGGGTATAAATGTCGGGGTGCAGGCTGATGCCAGGTATAAATAGAGGGGTGCAGGCTGATGCCAGGTATAAATAGAGGGGTGCAGGCTGATGCCGGGTATAAATAGAGGGGTGCAGGCTGATGCCAGGTATAAATAGAGGGGTGCAGGCTGATGCCAGGTATAATAGAGGGGTGCAGGGTGATGTGCGGGTTATAAATAGAGGGGTGCAGGCTAATGCCGGGTATAATAGAGGGGTGCAGGCTGATGCCGGGTATAAATAGAGGGGTGCTGAGCTGATGCCGGGTATAAATAGAGGGGGTGCAGGCTAATGCCAGTATAAATAGGGGGTGCAGGCTGATGCAGAGTAAAATAGAGATGTGCAGGCGTGATGCCGGGTATAAATAGATGGGTTGCACCGGCCAGCATCAGGCTGAACCCCTGTATTTATACCCGGCATCATGCTGCACTCTTGTATTTATACCCAGCATCAACCTGCACCCTTGTATTTATACCCAGAATCAACCTGCACCCTTATTTATACTAAGCAGTCAAGTTGCACCCCACCATCAGCCTTCACCCGGATAATATATCCTGCACCCGACTATTCATAAAACAAATCCCCTAATCATAAGGCTGCACTCACTATATGCCCTGATGATCAGGCTCATTAAGCTTGTGCACTACTATTAATACCAGTCATCAAACTGAACCCCACTTTTCATCCTTATTAAGGTGCAGTCACAATGGGGCTCATTTACTAAGGGTCTGCAGAGCGCATTTTCGTCGCGTTTCCCGGTGATTTCCGAGTTGTGCCGCATTTGGATTTTGGGGCGCGTGATCGGATTTTGGCGCATCGGCGTCGGATTTCACGCGTGACAAATCAGGGACGATCTGATGAATTCGGACGACGCGCAGGATTTAACATCGGAAATTGGGTCACAAGACACGCACTTACAAGCACCAGGTAGAAGAAGGTGAACTCCGGCGGACCGCGGCGGGGAAGCGACGGATGCAGAAAATCGGGTGCACAAGCTACATGAATCGCGCCGGACTTCATCTTCGTCGGATCGGGGATCGCGACAGGACTGGGTAAGTAAATTTGCCCCAATGTATCTAGAACATCAGATTGCATCCACCAAGCTGCCGCACTCTGTTACAGGGGCGTAACTGGGACCAATAGCAGTTACCTCATAGCAGACTTCTGAATGGGGCCCCTTCTCACTTAAAAATATACATATTACACTCTTATATACACAAACATGTATATACTTATATAGATAAACATACTGTTCTTCCCTCATACATAGGGATATGGGACATACACAGACATATAGTGCCATATACAGACGTACAGCATATATATACATCACATATATGTTATATACATATTATGCTGTACAGGTGCAGGATAACATGTAAATAATGGTGCACATCCTCCATTCTTCAGTGTCAGGTCAGATGAGGGGGCCCCCTGACTCTGCAGGCCCCATAGCAGCTGCTATGGCTGTTAACCCTGCAGCTACACCCCTGCTCTGTTATTTATTCTAATCATCAAAGTGCAGCCCATTCGTTTTCAAATCTTCAGACTGTACTCCATTATTGATACCAATCTTCAACCTGCACCCCACTAAAACAGCTGCACATATGTAGGACATATTTAAAAATAGTGACATAAAAATAAAACGCCTAAAAAATTTCTAAAAAAAAAAAAAGGACATAAAAGTGTTTAGCCCCTAAAGGAAAGGATACCGTGATTATTGAATTTCTGACAAAGGGACTCCCACGGATCCTGTGCACATTACAGTTTTCTTTAAAGGTATTTTGAGTATAGATGATAACTTGCTGATCGGTGGGGTTCTGATGGATCATTAGAACAGGGGTCCGTTGTACCTCATATGAAGGGAGTGGCAGCTCCAGTCACTGTCCAGTACTTTGCACGCCTTTACTTCATCAATCAGCAAGTTATAATACCACTTTTAAACTTGGACCAATCCCTTTAACTGCAACTTAGAGGACATTTACCACCAGGATGAAATAATGTATGCAAATGAGCTTGAAGCCCCTCAGGCTCATTTGCATACAGTCCTTCGTCCTGGTAGTAGATGCTCTTTAAGCCAACACACAAGTGGTCACATTCAGAAATAAGGAGGTGGATCTATGATGGAGACTGTAATGTGGAACCTGTTGAACAAATCTTTAACACATGAACTTCGCTCTTGACTGAATTAACGTTCCGCCCCACTTTAGGCTATCAGACCTCCTCATACACATGTATGATCGGCTTGGCCAAAAGTGCATGTAGAATTAAAGGAATGGTCCACAGGATAATTAAAGGGATGGTCCACAGGATAATAAGGTGAATGATGAGGGTCCTACTTCTGAGACCCTACCAATCAAGAGAATGCGTCCACAGTGATCCAGAGAAGAAATGTCCCGTTCTCAGTAATAGGTAATGTACCACGTCTAACGTGTCCAGTTGCTGAGAACAGTCCTCAGGTATCTCAGTATAGACAGTGATTGTTAGTGCTGGAAATACTTGAGCACTGTGCTCAGCAATTTCCAAAAATCTTATACTACTGAGCCAAGTTTGTATCTGGATTGCAAAGGGTCCTATTTTCGTGATGAATTAAGGTTCAAGCCGTTGGACCCTCATTGATCATCTTGTTATCCCTTATCCTGTATATAAAAAAAATGAATTCCAAAAGCTTTATTTAATTGAACAGAATTAGATTAAAGCCTGATCATTCGATCTTGATGTTTGTAGTATAGCTTTATCCCGCATCTATATTGCTGGTTTATATATGCCCTATACTGTGAATGACTTGAAAATGTGGGACAATCCCTGTAATGGTAAGAGCTGGGACCGGATTTCTCCCGTTTTTCCTCCATAGTGTGTGGATGGGTTTTGTATAGTTTCTATACACTAAAAGCCTCTTTCATTTTCATGTCAACACTATATAATGAAATATACTGAAAAATATGTTAAAAAAAGAACACAAGATTGTAATGGGAAGTGCCATGATGTGCCCGAGCTCCTGCTCCCTGTGTGATAATCAGCAGGACTGGGTATTATTCCTCCTCGCTGGCCTTTAGTTATAGATGAAGGACAGCGAGCAGCAGGGGCTCAGTCCTCTGGGTCTGCAGAGAAGATACAGCAGCGGCGAGGATGAGCTTGTGTGTGAACGCGGCGCTGCAGTACAGCAATGCAGCAGTCTCGCATCAGCTGCTGGCACGATAAACACCGTACCCTGAGGCCCCACAAGTGCTCTATGACAAAGTCCTGCGTAATGAACTCTAGCATATTTGTGCTCTCCACGTAACCTTTGAAATACCTTGGCTAGATATGCAGAGGAATGTTTTATCACTGTGTCTGAAATATATGACACATGACATCCAGCTATGTTTATGCACAGGCATGGACTCTGTGTACCCAGGGATTAAAGGGAGGGAGGACTTCGGAGCGTGATGGCTTTGTTTACATTGGTGGCCATCATGTCACCCCAGGAAGTTTATGTAATATGTCAACAAGCTATAACCCTATATCTATCTGTTATGTATTCTATCATCTATCTTTCAGTTATGTATTCTATCATCTATCGACCTCTCTCTCTCTGCCTATCTATATCCATCAACCCATTTCATATCTTGTCTATCTATCCATCTGATATCTAATCTGTCTAATGTATCATTTATCCAACTATTTATCTAATATGTATTCATTCATCTATTTTATTTCTATCCACCTATACATCCATCCCTCTGTACCTATGTGAGGAATGATGGTAGCATTACAAATTGCGGTTATAAAACAAGATGCATTACTGCATGGATCCCATGGGACACGTATCAAAGTTCCAAGGCATTCCAAGATCTCTTCCTTTGATAAGCTCTACACGCATCTATTTTGCTAATCCACTGCACCCCATCATAGACGATTGTACATGCAATTTTACTCCTTCAAAAAATCCCTATGCGGATAAATCTGCATTAGGCTTTTCTTCTCCCTTCATCAGTGTTGGAGAGGTGCCAAACAGACATGTCCTTCCTGTAGCATCTGCCATGCTAGAGGTCATGTGACTGGAGAATTTGTGGCCTATGCTGAATTACTGAGCTCCAGTCACATGACTATGATGGGCAGTGATGGGAAACTTTTCAGAGACTGAGTGCCCAAACTACAACTAAAACCCACTTATTTATCGCATAGTGCCAACAATTTAAAGGGAACCCATCAGCAGAAATTGACCTAATAGACCAATGTTAAGAAAAACACCTAATAGAGAAATGTTGTCAAGCAGCTGAATACCTTCTAGATAATGTTTCTTGCATGACACAGTATGGTGGCATCATCCAGAAAATCAACTTTGAAGTGAGTATAAATTATTTGTATAAAGTCAAGGAGGCGGAGATTTTAACACTGAAGTCAAGCTCTCTCTTCCTCAGAACATTGTCTTCATAGTAATTGACAGTCCCTCACCTAGAGAAATCACTAACCAGAACTCCTGTGCATGATGTCAATCACAGGGGAGGAGGCCTTCTGAGGCAGGGAGAGCTGGACTTCCATGATAAAATCTCTGCCTCCTTGACTTTATACAACCAATTTACATATCACTCCAAAGTTGATTTTGTGGATGATGGAACCATGCAGGGCCATGAAAGAAACATGCCCTGGAAGGTTTAAAGCTGCTAGACAACATACTGGTAGTGGTTTATTAGACCAATTTCTGATGACAGGTTCCCTTTAAGCAGTAACTTATTGCTCTGCCACGACTTTTAGTCGGATCTGTGTCGCTCGGACACCAATACAGTTAAAAAAAGCTGGAGAAATTCAGATTATCATTACGGTTCCCCTCCAGGGCCCCCCAAATGAGAAAAATGGTGGGGCCAGCAGCAGAAGCTCCAAAGATAGAGCAACCCTGTCCACACCTACTAGCTCCTCCTGCGTCTGGCAGCGTAGGATGTGTCACTTAAAAATTGGCCCTGCCTGTCCTGGGCTGTCTTGGACTGCAGCAGAAGTGCCCAAAGATATGGCTCTGAATACCGCCGCTGGCACTCATGCTACACATTCACCACCGCTGCCCTGGAACCTTTCCGCACCAAAATCTGTCACAAAATCCACAGTAACACATGCAGATTCGTTGAAGATCGTCACACAGATTTGGAGGCATGTTTAACTGTTAGCTACACAGATGTGTTCAGACCTGGGGGCGTGTTTACTCACGTTGCGTTTTCATTGCGTTTTGAAACGCATTACAACAGCTGAGGAGAGGCGATTTGCCAAATGACATTACAGTTTACTGTTACACATTTGTTTACAAACACACGCAAACACATTGTTAGCACATGCACTATTATCACCACTTACACTTGTAAATGCAAATGTTAACAGTAATGTACTTAGGCAAATCATCTCTTCCCCAACTGCTGTTATGCGTTTCAAAACGCAACTAAAATGCAACGTGTGAATGCGGCCTAAGCATTTTTGATTGGGACCAAGCACCATGTGTTAAGGTGCTAAGGGTGGTGGCACACGTGGCGTTTTGAACCCGTTCTTAAGCAGCCCACTAAAAAACGCATGCGTTTTTTTAAACGCATCAGTTTTTGAACGTTTTTCCCAATTATCTCAATTAAGATAATGGGAAAACGGTAAAAAAACTGATGAGATTTCAAAAACGCATGCGATTTTTTAATAGACTGCCTAAAAATGGGTTCAAAAACGCCACGTGTACCACCACCCTAAGGTGTTGCTCATCCCCCATCACAAGCATTTAGGTCGCATGCCCTTGAATTGCATTTTTGAACGCAAGACAAACACAGTTTGTAAACACAGCCTGACCACATACAATTTGGTCTAGCAGCTCTTCTTTTCTGAGCGTGGCGCTAAACTTAATCTAAGAACTACTATATGGATGAGATCTGTGCATTATAAATATGCAGCAATTCCAATAAGTCAGATAGTGGCCAGTTCCTTCGGGTGCCGTATTATGCAGATATGTTCACTTAGGCCAATTCCATAAGCATATTGCCAGGAGTAACAGACCAGCCATTTTGGGACCCAAAAACGTGCCTGCAATACACACTAAGGCTACATTCCCACTGCCGTGAGCCCGCCGCACCGTAGCACGGCGGCCACACAGCAGCGCGGGGAGAGGAGGTGAGTGCAGCTCACCCCCGCCCCTCTCCATAGCGATGTGTGGCCGCGGCGCCGTAATACGGGAAAAGATAGGACATGTCCTATCTTTTCCCGGGCTACGGAGCGCTACGGTACCGCTCCAGTAGGGCGCCGCAAGCCCATAGTAGTGTATGGGGGACGTATATTGGCCGCATATACGTCCCCCATACTGTAGTGTGAATGTAGCCTAAGGCTACATTCACACGGACGTATGAAAACGGCCATATCCGTACCGTACCATACCGTTTTTTTACGGATTACATACGGCCACATTCATTTCAATGGACAATACGTCTGACCATTTATATTGCCGTTGTTAACTCCGTTCCGTACCGTACTGTATACAAGCCGTATAAAAATAAAAAAAAAAAAAAAAAAAAAAAAAAAAAAAAAAAAAAAAAAAAAAATATGGGGACGTATAAAATACGGGTTACAAACGTGCTGCATACGGATGAAAAATGTCACGTATATACGGCCCGTAAATACGGGACTGGAGAAATCATACGGTCGTGTGAATGTAGGCTTAGCATGGTTTCCCATGTGGCCTTTTTGTCACATTTTTAAAAGCATCCAAAACGCAAGCAGAAGGGGGTTGGCCCAGACCCCCTTCCATTTGTATTTTCGGATGCATTAAAAAAAGCACATTGAAACCCGTCCTAAGGCCGGTGACACACGTGACGTTTTGTTGTGTTTTAAAAAAACGCATCATATTCGCATATTGCCTTTTTCAATGGGTTTTTGGTTAAAGTGTCTTAACTTGACGTTTTTGTCACCAGCATTTTTTTGTCTGCGTTTTTAAGGTGCGTTTTCATTGCATTTTTCAAAGCGGTTGTGTTTTTGAAAATGCAGTGGGTGCGGCTTTGTCTGCGTTTGCGTTTTCAAACGCAGACAAAGCGGTGCGTGTGGCAGCGGTCTAAGTCTTAGGGTGAAGACACACATGGCGTTTTTGGGCCGTTTTTACTAAGTGCGTTTTCAGATCGTTAAAAACGCATGCGTTTTTTGAAAACGCATGCGTTTTTTGAAAACGTTCTCTGTTTTGTTTTGTTAAAACTGACAAAAACGGATGCGTTTTTTAACGCATGCGTTTTTAACGATCTGAAAACGCAATTAGTAAAAACGGCCCAAAAACGGCCCAAAAATGCCATGTGTGTCTTCACCCTTAGGCCCCTTCCACAATTGTGAGTGTGATGCACTAAACTCACATCACACTCGCAGCGAGAGATGCCTGAATGCTGCAAATCGGAACTGAACTCGGCATGTCAGTTTAGTTCCGGTTTGCAGCGTTTAGGCCAGGGGATCCAGGCAGCAAGCGTGGAAGGGGCCTTATGAAGTTAGTGGATTGTTGTATCTGTTGCAGTATTCCTAAATTTATCTTTCCAAGACAAATTTTTTTTTGTTTTGGGCCTTTTTAGGTGCAAAGCGAAGTACAATTGACCCCCATGCTTAGTTTCATACATGCACCTAAAAAGTTGCCAAAAAAAAAAATCAAAACACCCGCAAATCAGAAACAAAGATAAAAAACACTTCAGCCAACTTTAAAAAGTCGCAAAAGATGACAAATGATACATGTGCCCCATAGTCTACTAATACTTCCACCTAATGTCGTAAATACGGGACTGGAGAAATCATACGGTCGTGTGAATGTAGGCTTAGCATGGTTTCCCATGTGGCCTTTTTGTCACATTTTTAAAAGCATCCAAAACGCAAGTAGAAGGGGGTTGGCCCAGACCCCCTTCCATTTGTATTTTCGGATGCATTAAAAAAAGCACATGGAAACCCGCCCTAAGGCGCATGCGGTTTTAACGATCTGAAAACGCACTTAGTAAAAACGGCCCAAAAACGCCATGTGTGTCTTCACCCTGAATGCTGCAAATCAGAACTGAACTCGGCATGTCAGTTTAGTTCCGGTTTGCAGCGATCCAGGCAGCAAGCGTGGAAGGGGCCTTATGAAGTTAGTGGATTGTTGTGTCTGTTGCAGTATTCCTAAATTTATCTTTCCAAGACAATTTTTTTTTGTTTTGTGCCTTTACAGGTGCAAAGCGAAGTACAATTGACCCCCATGCTTAGTTTCATACATAAGTACAATTGACCCCCATGCTTAGTTTCATACATGCACCTAAAAAGTTGCCGAAAAAAAATTAAAAAACCCGCAAATCAGAAACAAAGATAAAAAACACTTCAGCCAACTTTAAAAAGTCGCCAAAGATGACAAATGATACATGTGCCCCATAGTCTACTAATACTTCCCACTAAATGTAAAGACAGGATGTCTCCACCAGATCACTCACGATTAGAAATGAGCAGATCTGATGGTTGGGTTTGGCTGCCTGACTTGGCCATTTTGGGGGAGCCCCTCTGGCCAATTATAGCCGTAGATATTTGTTAGGGGTGTCAATTTTCCGTTTGCATAAGAGATTATTGGAAACTATGAATCGTTGTGCGGCCTTGGCCTTATATCTGACCCCACTATCAATTTTTCATACTGTAGACTTATCCTCGGGCGCCACAACCTATACAGTGGACGGAACAAGAAGAAAAAGTCTCCATCCATTGTATATTGGTCCTATTTTAGCCAATAAGAGCTGTGATCTATATGCGGTAAAGGGCTATTCTGCTCTATCTTGATACCAGAACAGGTCATGGGTAGGTACAGGTAGGAGTTTTGGTCTCATCAGTACCAAAATCTGATCACGGGCAGAAACCCCTTTAGAATGACCTTCCACATGCAGAACAACATTTGGCTGTTTATTAGGCAGCACACTTGGTTGCCATATATTCAGTTTTGGATGTCACTATGGCTTTAGTTAAACCTACACCCCTGGGGTTTCTCGTAAAATGGCAGCCCACTTCTTCAAGGAATCTGTAAGTCACAGACATGCGGGGAGCCTAAAATTTGTCTAAATCATGATGTGCCTTTCAAGCAACTTCCTTGAGGCCGCATTCAGATGATGCGTTTTTTTGTTATGTTTTTGACAAATTCCAAAGGCTTCAGCCACAGTTGTGACCACAGTTCAAGCCTTTGGAATGCGTTGAAAACGCAGCAAAATCAGCAACGCAATGCATCGTGTGAATGTAGCCTGAAGAAATCTGCTCCCACTTTGTGTAGGAGACCCAACAGGTGAGTTGAAAAAAATAAATTGCTAATTATTGCCAAACATAGGCACATTTTGTGATCTGTGTGTTGGTGGTCACTTTAAAGAGGTATAGAAGCTCCAGTATCTTTGCACAATTACCAAATTAAATGGTTCCTACAGCCATCCCCTATTGTGGGGGCAAGACTTCACGTGAATACATTTGCTTTTAGAAACGCAATGCAAGTGTAGCAAGGGGGATCTTGTCCCAATCACAAATGTGATTTTCTCGTTCCCACAAGCGTTTATGTCCTGCTCCTCCGAGACCAGGACGAGCTGCTAAACGCAATTGAAATGTAGTGTGTGAACGCTTCCTAATCGGGTAGTAGTTTACAAATAAAAATACTATAGTTAAATTTCATTTTCTGGGTGGATAGTCGCTTTAAAAGGGTATATAGGCACTGACGCATGAATGATTGCTATTTACTACTGTATATTTGGAGCTATAATTGGGATGCCGGCATTGGATTGGATCATTTAACCAGTTAAAGTTAAGTCGCTATAATACGTCCGTGTTACGGCGGCGGATAACCGTTCCAATTGTGAGACTCCATTGACCATTATTTTGGCACGGCTGATACGTAAGGATCGCTAGCGTTTACTGTCCCGGCTATATCTAGGATAACGAATCAATTACCAATCAGTCCACTAATTATCAAGCAAAACTAATTTACATTTCTCTTCAAGGTCAAGACCTACATGTCCTATGAAGCCTATAGCACATCGGACAACTTTTCCCCTGCCTCAGAGCCCTGCTCCATGCATCCCCCTCCTATAATACACAGCCCGTGCAGCTGCTGCCCATATATCACATACTAATTAATGCAGTCTCATTAGTCAACATAATGACGAATGGAAAAGAGAGATCTGGATTGGCACATCGTTACCTTATTTGTGATCGCGCGGGGGGAGGGGGGAGATCGATAAGACAATTCTTGGTGGTGTCCTTGTTTCGTTTTGCTTCTAGCTGGCGAGCGACCTGATCGCCAAGAGCACTTTGACAACTGGCTGGTTAGTGCGCAGGCGCCCGCGCTGGCTCATGGGAGATGTAGTCTTTCTCAGCACAGGCGCATGAAGACTGCAGTGTCAGTACAGTAGTAAGCCGGGTGCCCCACCGACACCTCCTTAGCAGATGACACATAGGGCAAGGCAGGCGAAATGCACGGAACAATGACACCAAAGAACCTGCAGCCGTCATAGTATATATGCATAGTGAGGTCATCGGTATCATGTGACGTAATGACAAGAGGTTTAGCCATAATAACAGATATTCAGAACCCATTAAATCACTTCCTTCATTTTTTTTTTTTTACTAGTACAAAAAAGCAGTTTTTACTGTTATTTGCTGCAGGTGCTATACATTTAATACTTACATAATGTCTGTGGTATATATTTAGCCAGCTCAGAAGTAGTTTAAAGAGAACCCGTCATGCAAAATAACCCCCCTAAAATAAATATATTTTCATAAACTGCCATTAGAGAGCATTGCCTCTATCCCTTCATTGTCCCTCTAAATGCCTGTAAACCTAAGCAATGAGGTCCTAAAGCTGTATGCAAATGACCTGTTTAAAATGTCCAATGAAGCCTTAGCATATCAAGCTGTCCACTCTAAAGCTAGAGGGAGGCACAGCCCACCCCCCTGTGCATGAATGAAGCCGGTATCATATGTGAGTGCCTGTATAATGATGGCTTCCTGGATGGTGGCCACGCCCCCTGCAGCCGGTTTGTGCAGTGTGTGGTGTTATAGGAGATACAAGTCAGCTCCAAGCAGCCTTTTACAGCAGAACATGTCAGCTTCATGTGTTGAGCTGATTCTGTGTTCTCACCTGTATAGTCAGGAGGATGCAGCATGTCAGCAGGAATGCAGCTCAAACTAGCCACGTTATCTATAATTACACACAGACATGAGCCGAGGAGGAGAGGGGAGGGGTAACAGGGGTACACACTGCCTTGACCATGGTGACCCATCTCATCATTACTGATTACAAAAAGATGATTTTACAATGAATAATGTATGAAATAACTAGATAGGCTTGTATGGGATCTTTTGAGCTGCTCCAACAGGTAGAGGTGACAGGACTAGTGGCAGAGACCTGATGACAGGTGTCCTTTAAAGCCCAAGGGACCCCATTAAAAAATCTATTACAGGGCCCCCCAACTAGAATGTGCAATTAATATAGCGCATGAGGCTCAGAGAACATTAGCAACCTCCCTCATAGTGTGCCTAAGGAAGAAGACACACATGGCGTTTTTGGGCCGTTTTTAGTTAAAAAAACGCGTGCGTTTTTGGCAGGTTTGACCAATTATCTTAATTCAAACTGGTCAAAAACGCATGCGCAACGCAACTAAAAACGCCACGTGTGTCCCACCCTAAGCCGCCGCCACACGTAGCGCTTTGTCTGCGCTTGCAAACGCAGCAAAGTCAGCCTCCGCCCGATCGCATCACATTTCTATGGAAACGCCTGCGATCGGGAACGAGCCGCCGGTTTCGCGGTAAATTAACACAAAACACCGTGGCTCGTTCCTGATCACAGGCGTTCCAGAGAACGACCCAATGCGATCGGGCCAAGCCCGCCCCGTGGGCCGACTTTTGTTTGCGTTTTGCAAGCGCAGACAAGCGCCACGTGTGGCGCCGCCTAAGGGTGGATGCCACACGTGGCGTTTCGAACTCGTTTTTGGGCCATTTTTAAGCAGTCCGTTTAAAAACGCATGTGTTTTTTGAAAACGCATCCGTCTTTGACAGTTGTTACACGATTCATCTTAATTAAAACTAGTCAAAAACGGATGCGTTTTCAAAAAACACATGCGTTTTTAAACGGACTGCTCAAAAGCAGGTTCAAAACGCCACGTCTTAACCCTAAGCGCGCTTTCATGCGATACGTTTTTTGATGCGTTTATGAAGCATTCCAAAGGCTTCAGCCTTGATCACATTGAGGTTACATTGCGTTTAAGCAAATGCAGTAGAAACACAATGGGGGACATTTACTATGGTGTTTCCGCCAGTTAGATAAAAGGCTGGATGGATCCTGGTGCGCTGCTCCAACAGTAGAGGGAGCAGGACTAGTGGCAGAGACCTGATGACAGTGTCCTTTAAAGCCAAGGGTACCCCCATTAAATCTATTCCAGGGCCCCCCACTAAATGTGCAATTAATATAGCGCATGTAGGGCAGAGAACTTAGCAACCTCCTCATAGGTGCCTAAGGAGACATACACATGGCGTTTTGGGCGGCCGTTTTTAGTTAAAAAAACGCGTGCGTTTTTGGCAGTTTGAACCAAGTTATATCTTAATTCAAACTGGTCACAACGCATGCGGCAACGCACTAAAAACGCCACGTTGTCTTCACCACTACTGCCGGCGCCACACGTAGCTTTGTGTCTGCGCTTGCAAACGCAACAAGTCAAGCCTCCACGCACCGACTCGCTCAGCATTTCTAATGGCAAAGCTGCGTAGGGACGAGCCGCCGGGTTTCGCGTAAATTAACACAAACCCGTGGCTCGTTCCTGATCACAGGCGTTTCCATAGAAACGCCAAGCGTTCGGCCAGGCCCCGCCCGGTGGGGCGCGACTTTGTTTGCGTTTGCAAGCGGACTACAAGCGCCACGTGTGGCGCGCGGCTCAAGGGTGATGCCAACGTGGCGTTTCGAATCTTTTTGGGCCTTTTAAGCAGTCCCGTTTAAAAACGTCATGTGTTTTTGAAAAGCATGCCGTCTTTGACAGTTTTAACAGATTATCTTAATTACAACTGATCAAAACGGATGCGTTTTCAAAAAACAACATAGTTTTTAACGGACTGGCTCAAAAAGCAGGTTTCAAAAGCCACGTTCTAACCCTAAGCGCGCTTTCATGCGTATACGTTTTTTGATGCGTTTATGAACATTCCAAAGGCTTCAGCCTTGGATCACATTGAGGTTACAGTGGCGTTTAAGCAATGCAGTAGAAACACCATGGGGGACATTTACTTGTGTTTACGCGTTTGTGGCGCTCTCCACCACATGTTCTGCTCCAGACCTTTATTAGCTGTCGGGCAGAAAAAATGACTTTTTCCGTCTGCTCCGACCTTCTCCGAAAGGGGCGTGCTTTGAGGGAGTGGGAAAACTCAGGACAGAATTATATGTGTCGCAGCCTTTTGGGCGCTGTAACTGGCGGGGAAAGTACCAAAAGAAAACTGGTCTAGCAGGACTGTTGGACATTTTTCTGGATGCTCGGACAGATTTTGGTACCCAGGACGGAAAATGGGTCTCGGCGCAAATGTATATGCACAGCTCACAATATAAATGTGTTCTTCTTCCGAGAGCAGGTCGGTAACAAAGCCATGCAGACACGACACTTTAAGTAATGTCCCCCAATGGGGGCATTTACTATGTGTCCTTTTCCGGCCGTTCTGTGGTGTTTCATGCTCATCCCGCATCTTATGCCTCCTTACCTATTTATTAGCTGTGGGGACAGAAAAAATTACTTTAATTCCGCTTGCTCCGACTCTTCTCTGAAAAGGGGCTTGGCTTTGGCGGAGTGGAAATCTCAGTACACCATTATATGTGTCACAGCCATTTGACGCTGTAAAACTGGCGCAAAGTAGACCAAAAGAAATTTGGTCCTAGCCGAGGATACAACACATTGCTATTGGCAATGCTGTTCTTGACTGTTGCACCATTCTTCGGTTCTCGGGAAATTGTCCCGAGGACAAATATGGTTCTCGGCGCGCATATATTATCTGCCAATCTCACATATTAAATCTGTGTCTTCCTTAACCGAGAGTCAGTCGGTAACAAAGACCATGCAGACACCGACACTTTGTAAATGTCCAACCCAATGTAAACTCAGCATGTAAGCAATGCTGAAGCCTCTGGAAGGCGTCAAAATGCATCAAAAATGTGACGCAAAGCCTTGTGTGAAAGCGCCTTACAACACACCCCCACCGCTCCTTACACTGTGCCACTCCCCAGCCCCCTCATTTGTGCCCACCCAAAGTCCTTCTCATATTGTTAACATGGCTGAGGCAGCGCACAGGTGGGTTTTGAGCCCGTTTTTGGAGCCGTTTTAATCAATACTGTTAAAAAATGTCATCCGTTTTTTTAAAACGCATCCGTTTTAATCAAGATAATTGGTGAAGCCGGTCAAAAACTGATGCATTTTCCAAAAAACGCACGCATATTTTAACGGATTGCTTAAAAACAGCCCAAAAACGCCACATGTGCCGCCGGCCTAAAACATGTGCGTTAACGGTGGCGTCAAAACTCTCTTCAGCTGTTTCTGTTCAACGTTTTAAAACGCACGTGCTAACGCCACGTGTGAACGCACCCTCTCAGGAACTATAATGTTAAGAATCTGTATCATTCAGGTCAGGTGCACTGATAAAAAAAAATATGAGCTAAATTTATGTGGAGAAGCGATCCATTAAAAACACATGTACACCCAGCTGATCCACACCTGCCAGTTTTATGGGAGTGGAGGAAGAATAGCTGTCAGCTGGAGGAGAGTTGTCCAGCTGCTGCTGGAGATAAATGGCCGCCTCACCTCGATGCTTGTAAATCCTCACACTTCCAGGTAGGGTTCATGATGTCATATCCACACGCTGTGTATACAATGGATTGGCCTTGCTCCACAATAGCCACGTGGCAGATTGCTTACAGCACTGATCAGATAAGACCTTATTGTTCAGTGAGTTGACTTACTTGCAGTGTTTGTATGTGCAAGTCTTCAGCCATGGTTCATTTGTCTGCATGACGTATGTTGTGCTAAAGTCTTAAGGTCTAGTATACACTAGGAAAACCTTAACCCTAACCTAACTTTTACTGATAATATATTGTATATAAAGTCAATCAATAAACAAAAAATTAAGATTTTCACTTATCTCATGTAAGTTTATCATCATGACATACCATGATCGCATACATAAGGAACATACCATATATACTCGAGTATAAGCCTAGATTTTCAGCACAAAAAAAGGTACTGAAACCCAACCTCAGCTTATCCTCGAGTAAAAAAAAATAGGTTTACCAGGTTTTATGGTAAAATTAGGGCCTCGGCTTATACTTGAGTCGGCTTATACTCGAGTTTATAGGTATAGCAGCGACTGGCGAACCTATGGCACGCGGTCCACAGACGGCACGCGAAGCCGTTTTCTGTTGGCAACGCGTACGTCGTCAGTAAGCCTCTGCCCGCTGCCCTAAAAATTTGGTCTATGCGAGCGGCGGAACTACGCGACGCTCCATAAACAGAACCGCAGTGTTTTTGCGCAATCGCGGGTACTTGGGAAGCCTGAAAGTTTCATCGCTCCCATAGAAACCGCGCATGCGCATTAATTATCCTGGGCCGCTCCGCTCTGCTCTGCTCCCTCCCTGTCCGCTCTACTCGTCCCGTTCCGCCGCACTGCTTTGCTCCCTCTGTCCCGTTCCGTAGCCCCCCTCTCCTCCGCTCCAAGTCCCCCTCTCTACCCTCCCGTAGCCCCCCTCTCTACCGCTCCGTAGCCCCCCTCTCATCCGCTCCTTAGCCCCCCCTCCCTCTCTCCCGTGGCCTCCCTCTCTCCGCTCCGTGGCCCCCCTCTCCTCCTCTCCTGGCCCCCCTCTCCTCCGCTCCGTACCCCTCTCCTCCGCCCGAGCCCCCTCTCCCGCTCCAGGTGGGGATGGAGAATGCATACAAGTGTAACCTGCATGCATTCTGGAGAACCTTCCTGTAGAATAAAAGAAAGTAGGTAAGTTTATCTGTGTATATGTATGTAATATGTATAGTTATTGTAATGATAATGTCTGTGTATATGTTAATTATATGTATATTTCTGTATGCTTAAATTAATATGTATGTGTCTTAGTATATTTCGTGTTTATCATGTTTGTTCTGTCTGTATTTTCTCTATGTGGTGTATATGTTTAGTCTCTCGCTTCTTTTTATCACATGTGCTGCATGCTGTATGCATATTTTATATACATGGCGATCTGATGTCTTATTGGGCATTTCTGTCGATTTTATACACATGGCATTCTGTTGCATTTATACTACTGGCAACGCTCTGTATGCATTTTATACACTTGGCCATTCTGTATGCATTTATACTACTGGCGGCATTGTTGCTGACATTCTTTGCATTTTATACTACATGGCGACATCTGTAGCCATTTTATACTACATGCCGCGACATTCTGTAATGCATTTTATACTACTTGGCGGCATCGTAGCATTTTATCTACATGGCGACATTCTGTATGCATTTATACTACTCTTGGCGGCATTCTGTATGCATTTTATCTACATGCGACATTCTGTATGCATTTTATACTACTGGCTGATGTCTGATGCATTTATGACTACATGCGCATTCTTATTGTGTAGGCATTTTAATACATGGCGGCCGGCATTCTTCTGCGTTTCTATACTACATGGCGACAGCATCGTCATCATTTTAACTACATGGCGACAAGCTTTATGCATTTATACTAACTACTTGTGTCAAGCTGTATGCATTTATACTATATTACGTAGGGTGGGGGGGCGTCTCCTACGGCTCGTTTTCCTCATAAAACCTTGTTATTCAGTAAATTTTTGTGTGGCACTTCATTCAAGTCGCGAAGGGTTGGGTGTGCATTTTGGGCACTCGGGCCTCTTAAAAGGTTCGCATCACTGGTTAATAGGATACAATTTTAGTAAGACAGCAGTCAGCATCAAACACACATAGATCAACCGTACATGGGAGTAACACTTTCTACTAAAATGTTATACTGCACATAAAAAGTGGAGGAGAATCTGTTCCATGATACTATAGATAAGTCCTGACCTGTATTGATGACCATAAAGCAACTATTGGTGAGAGGAAACCTAATACATACCCTAGCAGTCTATACTAGAAGCACACGACCGTGAATCTGAACTGTGTGGTGGCTTTTTTCACGACGGACCACAGTACTCCCAACTTAATAGTGAGATATGATGCAAGGATCCTTCTTCTTCTTATAAAGTGCCAACTGTAATCACAATTACAGTGCATTGTTCCTGGTTCTGTTGGACTCCTTCATCATACATCAATATGAAGGCTCGGTCACGTCATCCTTGCACTGTGCTCCGTCTGTGAAAAATTCACAGAGATAGTTGTGTGCTTCTAGCCTATGTCTGTGGGTTCCGTCACATACTGCTAACGCTGCGTTTACTACTGGCAATCACACATCCTTTCTATGGAACGCAAACATTGGTAACCAGAACACGTGCCTTGCATTAAAACAGTGGTTTCTGATTACCAATTTATAGAACCATATGCTATCAGGCCGAGGCCCGTCGCTGTACACCAGCGCCACGTACAGGTGACCGCACCAAATCTCTCCTTTGTCTCTCTCCTTCCCTCTCCATGGACTCCTATTTATCTCTGATGCTGTGTAGCTGTAGTTCATCTTGCCGGCGTAAAGGGATTCAGGAACTCTCGAGTGATGATGAAAAGACAGACAGACTTGTACATGCCAACTTCTGGACCGAACTTACAACGTGCTGAAACTGAACGGACATGCTAAGGTCATTTGAGAAGTTCTTGGTAATCCATCACGGAGCGAGTTTCTTGAAAATACCCCCACCCCTCGCTTGTAGGCACCGTCCTTGGACTCACTTGTGCCACTAATCTAGGCAAAGGCTGTAATTAGTAATTCACTGTAATCAATGAACACTTCATCTGTGTCACGAACATCATTGCTTTCTTGATTACTGAAGTTACACAGGTGTTTTCTGTGGTGATATAAAGGAGACCGCAGAGGTAATCCAAGCCTTTGTCCCCATACAGGTAGCAGGACTGTGTGAAGCTAAGTACTGAGTTCTCAGTGTTAGCAGATAAGTGGAGATAACAAGTCCCTCTGTACCAGGACTGAAGCAATGCACAATAGTAGAGGTATATTACCACCATGTATTGGCCATGGTCCCCATTTATAAGAGAGCTGGGTAGCCAATCTTTGTCTCTCTATATACTCTCGTGGTAGTCGTCATCCTTCACCAACCCCTAACTCATTTTGTCTGACTCTTCTGGCAACTTTATCCCAGCTGGGAGGGTCAGCAGGGGAACATGGCATTATTTTTATCAAAAAACTTCTCTTCTGCCATTAAAAAATAATTATATACGCATAACTTTTGAAAAATGTTACAGCGCAGTTGAAAATTTGGCTACATCTTTGCTCCTTCCCCCTTAAAGGAACCCTACCACTTGAAGTGGCAGGTTTCTGATGGAAATACCGGGCACAAGCTCAGGGTGAGCTGGTGCCGGACTTTTTTTTGTTAGTGTTTTAAAACCGCGTTTACGCGGTTTAAAACACTTTTAAGCTTATAGGGCCGGCCTGCAGGGAGGTACCGCTCGGCGCTACCCATGCCGCGCGCTCTCTTCACTTCCTATGTAGCCGCCGCGACGGTCCGCGCTGGTAAGCGCCGAGCGCGTACCTCCAGCGCCGGCTTATAAAGTTTAACACAAAACGTTTTATAACAAATATAGCTTCGGCACCAGCCCCTGACTGGTGCCCGGTATTTTCCATCTGAAACCGCCACTTCAAGTGGTTAGTTTCCTTTATGGTTTTCCAAAAAAATAAGACTGAGGAACCCCCATAGCACTAAATGCTACTGTTGGACACCCCCTAGCGACTGCGTAGAAACTGGAGAAACTCTAAGAAGGCCAAAAATTACTCTCTTTTATGGCTTCTATCCTCCTGCTTCCCCGGGCCGCGGCTCTGCATCCTAAGCCAGCACTTGACACCACGCGAGGGTCTGGACAGAGTTGATTGGGCAGGAGGAGGAGCCCTGGATGGGTGAGAACATCTCACCGCACACCGCTACGCAATTATGGACCTTCACTGTCCACTACAAATCAGTGCACGGAAGGAATGGCTGCACCATCTTGAGGGTGCTTTCAACATTAATTTTACATGACTATTTTGGTGGAGGTGGAGTTCGTGGTTATAACAAATTGAGAGTCCGAGTTAGAGTCAAAGAGTGGTTGAAAGGGGTTTTGTCCAACAAAAAAAAATTCTCACATTCAATCCCCTGGTGATTTTAACACAATAAGATAATTTTAAAGAACTGTACGTTACAATTTTTACTCATTAATTTGTCTGTTTTGCTCACATCCCTCCCTAGGCCTGCTCAGTGTAAAATACAGAGTGTGTGGCGCTCGCCATCCCTCCCTAAGCCGACCATTAGGCACCCATCCGTTTTTGTGGGGTGACAATGTGGTTACATTATCAGGGTAGAAGGTGTATATGCATTTCATCTGGCTGACATTGTACTAACACACAGACACATAGAAGAGAGATTGAGACAGTATCCAGATTGCATGATTACACAGAGGCTGACAGACAGAGACTGACGAGACTTTATACCTGTTAACAATATGTGCTGCTGCTGACATCTCACGATATTGCCTCGCCTCCCCCTTCCCCCGTATCACTTATCTCCTTGTGTTTGCAGCTTTCTCTGCCAACAATCCTAGTAGTGAAGAGATCAGTGAGTGTCTCTGAGCTGCGTGCAGGGGGCTCGGCTACAGGATCAGAGATAGAGATGAACAGAAATCTAATCTGCAACAATCTCAGTCAAAGAGGCCACCCATATATACTCGAGTATAAGCCTAGATTTTCAGCACAAAAAAATGTGCTTAAACCCCAAACTCGGCTTATACTCGAGTAAAAAAAAAGGTTTTACCAAGGTTTTTATGGTAAAATTAGGGGCCTCGGCTTATACTTGAGTCGGCTTATACTCGAGTATATATGGTATATAGCAGCGATGGCGAACCTATGGCACGCGTGCCACAGACGGCACGCGAAGCCGTTTCTGTTGGCACGCGTACCGTCGTCAGTAAGCCTCTGCCCGCTGCCCGTAAAAATTTGGTCTATGCGAGCGGCGGAACTATATAAAATGCAGTAAAGTTGTCGCCATGTAGTATTAAAAGCATTATACGAGTTGTCGCCATTGTAGTATAAAAGCAGAAGAATCGCCGCCACTCGTATAAAACTGCCTCACAATAGTCGATGCGAGTAATTAAAATGCATACAGAAATGCCGCCAAGTAGTAAAAATGCATACAGTCATGTCGCATTTAGTATAAATGCATACAGAATGCCGCCAAGTAGTATAAAAGCATACAGAATGTCGCCATGTAGATAAAATGCATACAGATGCCGCCAAGTAGTATAAAATGCTACAGAAGTCGCATGTGCACAATGTCAGTTATATAAATGGCATTACAGAATGTCGCCATGTAGTTATAAAATGCATACAGAATGCCGCCAAGTAGTATAAAAATGCTACAGAATGCTGCCAAGTAGTTAAAATGCATACAGAATTTGCCATGTAGTATAAAATGCATAAGAATGTCGCCATGTAGTATAAATGCATACAGAATGCGCATGTAGTATAAATGCACACAGAATGCCGCAAGTATGATAAAATGCATCCAGCTATCGCCATGTAGTATAAACATACAGATCAGACATTATACTACACAGATAAACCACCGACAAGTACACATACATAGACACATTACATACAGAGAAACATTACATACAGTTACAAATACAGATGACTCAGTTACTAATATAATATATATACCATTTACATACAGATACATTATTACATACATATACACATACAATACCATTACATACATATACATAACTACATATACACAGTAAACTTACTTTCTTTTCTTATTCTACAGGAGGTTCTCCAGGAATGCATGCAGGTTACACTGTATGCATTCTCCACCCACCTGGAGCGGGGAGAGGGGGCTCGGAGCGGAGGAGAGGGGGCTACGGAGCGGAGGAGAGGGGGCCAGGAGACGGAGGAGAGGGGGGCCACGGAGCGGAGGAGAGGGAGGCCACTGGGAGCGAGGAGAGGGGGGCTACGGAGCGGAGGAGAGGGGGGCTACGGAGCGGTAGAGAGGGGGGCTACGGAGAGGGTAGAGAGGGGGTGGAGCGGAGGAGAGGGGGCTACGGAACGGGACAGAGGAGCAAAGCAGTGCGGAGCGGACGGGACAGAGTAGAGCGGACAGGGAGGGAGCAGAGCAGAGCGGAGGGCCCAGGATAATTAATGGCATGCGCGGTTTCTATGGGAGCGACTGAAACTTTCAGCGCTTCCCAAGTACCCGCGCATGCGCAAAAACACTGCGGTTCTGTCTATGGAGCGTCGCGTAGTTCCGCCGCTCGCATAGACCAAATTTTTACGGGCAGCGGGCAGAGGCTAATGACGACGTACGCGTGCCAACAGAAAACGGCTTGCGTGCGTTGTGGCACGCGTGCCATAGGTTCGCCATCGCTGATATACCTATATAACTCGAGTATAAGCCGACTCAAGTATAAGCCGAGGCCCTAATTTTACCATAAAACCTTGGTAAACCTATTTTTTTTTACTCGAGTATAAGCTGAGTTTGGGTTTCAGTAATTTTGTGCTGAAAATCTAGGCTTATACTCGAGGATATATGGTATGTTCCTTATGTATGCGATCATGGTATGTCATGATGATAAACTACATGAGATAAGTGAAAATCTTAATTTTGTGTTATTGAATGAATTTATATACAATATATTATCAGTAAAGTTAGGTTAGGGGTAAGGTTTTCCTAGTGTATACTAGACCTTAGACTTAGCACAACATACGTCATGCAGACAAATGAAACCATGGCTGAAGACTTGACAATACAAACACTGCAAGTAAGTCAACTCATGAACAATAAGGTCTTATCTGATCAGTGCTGTAAGCAATCTGCCACGTGGCCTATTGTGGAGCAAGGCCAATCCATTGTATACACAGCTTGTGGATATGACATCATGAACCCTACCTGGAAGTGTGAGGATTTACAGTACGAGGTGAGGCGGCCATTATCTCCAGCAGCAGCTGGACAACTCTCCTCCAGCTGACAGCTATTCTTCCTCCACTCCCATAAAACTGGCAGGTGGGGATTAGCGGGGTGACATGTGTTTTTAATGGATCGCTTCTCCACATAAATTTAGCTCATATTTTTTTTTTATCAGTGCACCTGACCTGAAGTGATCAGCTTCTATACATTATACGTTCCTCCGAGGGTGCGTTCATCACAGTGAGTTAGCGCGTTGCGTTTAAAAGGTGAACAGAAAAGCCTGAAGCTAGGTTTGACGCCACCGTTACGCACCTGTTTAGGCCGGCGGCACATGTGGCGTTTTGGCTGTTTTAAGGCAAATCGTAAAATATGGCGTGTGCGTTTTTTGTGGAAAAGTGCATCCGTTGTGAACCGGCCTTCACCAATTATCTTGATAAAAACGGATGCTTTTAAAAAAACGGGATGCATTTTTTAACAGTTTGATTAAAACGGCACCAAAAACGGGCTCAAACGCCACCTGTGCGCTGGCCTTCATCCATGTTAACAATATGAGAAGGACTTTGGGTGGCAACAAATGAGGGGGCGCTGGGGAGTGGCACATGTAAGGACGTGTGGGGGTGTTTGGTAAGGGCGCTTTCACACAAGGCTTTGCGTCACATTTTTGATGCATTGTTTGACGCTTCCAGAGCTTCAGCATTGACTTACATGCTGAGTTACATTGGGTTGGACATTCATAAAAGTGTCGGTGTCTGCATTGGTCTTTGTTAAGCGACCTACTCTCGTTAACAAGCACAGATTATATTAGTAGATGGCAGATATATATGCGGCGCCGAGACCATATTTGTCCATCGGGGACCAATTTTCCCGAGAAACCAAGCAATGTGTGCAACGTCAAGAACAGGACCCTTGCAATAGCACTGTGTTTGTATCCACGCTAGACCAAATTTCTTTTGTCTACTTTGCGCCAGTTTTACAGCGTCAAATGGCTGTGACACATATAATGGTGTATGGATTTTCCACTCCGCCAAAGCCAACGCCCCTTTTCAGAGAAGAGTCGGAGCATGCGGCTAATTAAAGTAATTTTTTCTGTCCCCACAGCTAAAAATAGGTAGGAGGCATAAGATGCGGGATGAGATGCACCACAGAACGCCGAAAAGGGGAAAACACCATAGTAATGTCCCCCATTGGGGGACATTTACTTAAAGTGTCGGTGTCTGCATGGCTTTGTTACCGACTGCTCTCGGAAAAGAAATCACATTAATATTGTGGAGCTGTGCATATACATTTGGCGCCGAGACCCATTCTTGTCCATGGGACCAAAATCTGTCCGGCATCCGAAATAATGTCCAACAGTCCTGCTAGACCAGTTTTCTTTTGGGTACTCGTTCTCCGCCAGTTTACAGCGCCCAAAATGGCTGCGACACATATTAATTCTGTCCTGAGTTTCCACTCCCTCAAAGCCACGCCCTTTCGGAGAAGAGTCGGAGCGACGGAAAAAAGTCATTTTTTCTGTCCCGCACAGCTAATAAATGGTTGGAGCAGAACATGTGGGGAGAGCGCCACAAACGGCGTAAACACATAGTAAATTCCCCCATTGTGTTTCTACTGCATTGTTAAACGCCACTGTAACCTCATGTGATCAAGGCTGAAGCCTTTGGAATGTTCATAAACGCATCAAAAAACGTATACGACATGAAAGCGCGCTTAGGGTTAAGACGTGGCTTTGAACTGCTTTTGAGCCGTCCGTTTAAAAAACTCATGTGTTTTTGAAAACGCTCCGTTTTGACTCAGTTTTAATTAAGATAATCTGTAAAACTGTCAAAGACGGCATGCTTTTCAAAAAACACATGCGTTTTTAAACGGACTGCTTAAAAGTGGCCCAAAACAGTTCGAAACGCCACGTTGGCCATCACCCTTAGCCGCGGCGCCATACGTGGCGCTTTAGTCTCTCGCTTGTCAAACGCAAACAAGTCCGCCCCACCGGGCGGGCCTGGCCGATGCATTGGCGTTTCTATGGAAACGCCTGTGACAGGAACGAGCCACCGGGTTTTGTGTTAATTTACGCGAAACACCGGGGCTCGTGCCCGTAGTCGCAGCTTTCCATTAGAAATGCTGAGCGATCGGGCGTGGAGGCTTGACTTGTTGCGTTTGCAAGCGCAGCACAAAGCATACGTGTGCGCCGGCGCTTAGGTGAAGACACACGTGGCGTTTTTAGTTGCGTGCCGCATGCGTTGTTTGACCCAGTTTGAATTAAGTATAACTTGGTCAAACTGCCAACAAACGCACGCGTTTTTTTAACTAAAAAGCCCGCCCAAAACGCCATGGTGTTGTCTCCTTGCTACACTATGAGGAGGTTGCTAAGTTCTCTGCGCCTCATGCAGCTATATTAATTGCACATTTAGGGGGGGCCCTGGTAATAGATTTAATGGGGGTACTTGGCTTTAAAGGACACCTGTCATAGGTCTCTGCCACTAGGTCCGCTCACCTCTACCGGTTGGGAGCAGCTCACAAGGATCCATCCAGCCTTTATCTAGTTATTTCATCCATTATTCATTGTAAAATTCATCTTTTCTTTATCATGAAAATGAGGGTTGGTAAATATAACAATAAACCAGAATCAAACACCCACCCCCCCCCACAACCAGCACCAAGCGCGAAGTAGACGGCGCCAGGAAAAGAGGGAGGAAGAGAGAGAGAGAGGAAGAGAGACCGGAAACCAGGGAAGGGAGGACTGGGGATCACCCCCCGTGCGCACAGTACTGGAGGGCGATCAGGAGTATTTACACACAATGGCACAAGCTTCTACACTTAAAGGGCAAAGTACCACCATTGATCTATAGACTTGGATCCTACATTCCCTTGGGCGGATCGTTGCACCGAGATCGATAAAATTTGGTCACTGGTACTTGACCTTTAATTAGAACTGCTGTTGGCAAAAACCCTCCAGGTCATACTACAGAGGCCCTTGGTCCAACACACACAAATAATTAAAGGACATTTAAAGAAAAAAAAATGTGAACACGACTTCTTGAATCTACTATCCTTCTCACCAGTTTCCGCTTCGTCTGTCCTACCCGCCCTCTTTTTCTTTTCCTCACCCTTATCTCTTATTTTTCTAACATCCTTTTTCCTCTCCCATGGTTCAGAGGCAAGTGATGTACCCTATGTTATTCCTTCCTACCCTTATTTCTCTCCTACTGACCCCTCATGTCTGTGGTTTTCCTGTATGCTATTCGTAAAGTTCTCTCATGGCTCCAGTTTGTGTGCTGATTGCTGACATCGCTGCATCTCCCTAAGATACAGGGAGAGACAAAGACATCAGCTACACATGAATCTGCACTTTGTTCGGCCTGGAACATGGCTGCCTGTCGAGCTGCTGTATCCTCCTAGACACACACACACATTGCCAACAACAGGACATGGCCCAGGGGGCGTGGCCACCAGCACAGGAAGCACATCATTATACGCTCCATCATTTATACAGGCTGCAAGTCATGCAAGGGGGGGTGTGGCTGTGCCTCCATGCATGAATAGAGTGGAAAGCTTGAATATGCTAATGCTATTGGACATTTCACAGCGTAATTTGCATAAGATTTAGGACCTCATTGCTTAGGTTTACAGGCATTTAGAGGGACAAATGAAGGGATAGAGGCAAACAGCTCTTAAGGGCAGTTTATGAAAATATATTTGTTTTAGGGGGGATTTTGCCATGAGGGTTCTCTCTTAACACTCACCCCCCCAACCCACTTCGAGCTGGTAAATATATACCACCAGAATTATGTAAGTATTTTAAATGTATAGCCCCGCCAGCAAAAGACCAGTAAAAACTGCTTTTGTAATAGAAAAAAAAAAAAATGAAGGGAAGTGATTTAAGGGTTCTGATATCTGTTATTATGGCTAAAACCTCTTGTCATTACGTAACATGATACCGATGACCTCAATAGCACTACATAATATGACGGGCAGGTTCTTTGGTGTCATTGTTCCGGCATTTCGCCTGCCTTGCCCTATGTGTCATCTGCTAAGGAGGTATTGCGGTGGGGGGCACCCGGCTTACTATGTATGACCACTGCAGGCTCCTGCGCCTGTGCTGAGAAATATACATCTCCCATGAGCCAGCGCGGGGGGCGCCTGCGCACTAACCAGCCAGTGTCAAAGTGCTCGTGGCGATCAGGTCGCTCGCAAAGCTAGACAGCAAAACGAAAACAAGGACACCACCAGGAATTGTCTTATCGATCTCCCCCCTTCCCCCGCGCGATCCAAATAATGAGGTATGGTACCGATGTGCCAATCAAGATCTCTCTTTGCCATTCGTCATTTATGTTGGACTAAGGAGACTGCAATTAATAGTATGTGATATTATGGGCTAACAAGCAGCGGCACGGGTGTGTATTATAGGAGGGGGATGCATGGAGAAGGGCTCTGAGCAGGGGAAAAGGTTGTCAGATGTGCTATAGGTCATAGGACATGTAGGTCTTGACCTTGAAGAGAAATGTAAATTAGTTTGCTTGATAATTAGTGGCTGATGGTTAATTGATTCGTTATCACTAGAATAGCCGGGACAGTAAAACGCTAGCGATACCTTACGTATCACCATGCCAAAATCATGGTCAAGGAGTCTCACATTGGAACGTTATCCGCCGCCGTAACCACCGGACTTATTATAGACCGATTAACTTTTAACTGCGTTAATGATTCAAAATCCAATGCAGATCACCAATTTAGCCTCCACAATATACCGTTAAGCTAAGTAGTAAATAGGAAATCATTCATGCGTCAGTGCTATATACCCTTTTTAAACGGGATCTATCCACCCAGAAAATGAAATTTAAACATAGTATTTTTATTTGTAAACTACTACCCGATTCAGGAGCGTTTCACACAAACATTTCAATTGCGTTTAGCCAGCTCGCCTGGTCTAGGGAGGGAGACAGGGACATAAACGCTTGTGGGAACGAGAAAACACATTGTGATTGGGACAGCTCCCCCTGGTACACTGGCATTGCGTTTCTAAAGCAAATGATTCACGTGACGTCTTGCCCCCACAATTAGGGGATGGCTGTAGGGAAACCATTTATTGGTAATTGTCAAAGATACTGGAGCTTCTTATACTCTTAAGTGACACAAACACACAGATTCACAAAAATGTGCCATGTTTGGCAATAAGTAGCAATTATTTTTTTCAACTCACCTGTTGGGTCTTCCTACACAAAGTGGAGCAGATTTCTTCAGGCTACATTCACACGATATGCATTGCGTTTGCTGATTTTGCTGCGTTTCAACGCATTCAAAGGCTGAACTGTGTTCACAACTGTGGATGAAGCCTTTGGAATTTGTCAAAAACATAACAAAAAAAACGCATCATCTGAATGCGGCCTCAAGAAGTGCTGAAGAAGTGGTGCCCATTCTTTACGAGAAACCCCGGGTGTAGGTTTGTTTATTAACTAAAGCCATAGTGACATCCAAAAAACTGAATATATGCAAACAAAGAATGGCTGCCTATCAACAGCAAAGTTGTTCTGCATGTGGAAGGTCATTCTAAAAGGGGTTCTGCCCGTGATCAGTTTTGTACTGATTGAGACCAAAAACTCTACATGTACCACCCAGACAGTTTCTGGTATCAAGATAGAGCAGAATATAGCCCTTATAACCGCATAGCTCACAGCTCTTATTGGGCTAATAATAGGACCAATATACAATGGATGGGAGACTTTTTCTTCTGTTCCGTCAATGTATAGGTTGTGGCGCCGAGATAAGTCTACAGTATGTGTGAAAATGATACGTGGGGCAGATATAAGGCCAAGGCCGGGCCGCACAACGATTCATAGTTCCATAACTCTCTCTGCCAAATGGAAAAAAATTGACACCCTACAAATATCCACGACGATATTGGCCAAGGGGCTCCCCAAAATGGCCAAGTCAGGCAGCCAAACCCAACATCAGGATCTGCATCATTTCTAATCGTGAGGTATGGTGGAGACATCTGTCTTATTTGAGTGGGAAGTAGTATTAGTAGACTATGGGGCACATGTATCATTTGTAATCTTTTGGACTCTTTTAAAGTTGGCTGAAGGTTTTTATCTTGTTTCTGATGTGCGGGTTTTTAATTTTTTCTGGACAACTTTTTATGTGCAGTATGAAACTAAGCATGGGGGTGCATTGTACTTCGTTTTGCACCTGTAAAAGGCACAAAAAAAAAAAAAAATTTGTCTTGGAAGATAAATTTAGGGAATACTGCAACAGACACAACAATCCACTAAAATTCATAAGGCCCCCTTCCACGGCTTGATTGCATGGATGCTGCAAACAGGAACTCAAATGAACATGCGAGTTCAGTTCTGATTTGACAGCATTCCGGGTGTGAAAGACACACATGGGTTTTTGGGCCGTTTTTACTAAGTGCGTTGTCAGATCGTTTTTAAAAACCGCCATGCGCCTTAGGGCGGGTTTCCATGTGCTTTTTTTAAGGCATCCGAAAAATACAAATGGAAGGGGTCGGGCCAACCCCCTTCTACTTGCGTTTGGATGCTTTTAAAAAAAAAACTGTGACAAAAAGGCCACATGGTGAAAGGAAAACCATGCTAAGCATACATTCACAAGGACGTATGATTTCTCCAGTCCCGTATTTACGGGGCCGTATATACGTGACATTTTCTCCGTAGCAGACACGTTTGTAAACCCGTATTTTTACGTCCCCATAGACTTTTAGGGCATACGGAATACAATACGGGAGAAAAATAGACATGCCTTATTTTTATACGGCTATATACGGTACGGGAACGTGAGTCCGTAACAACGGCCGGCAATATTAAATGGTCAGAACCGGGGGTTATTGCCAATTGAAATGAATGTGGACGTATGATGTAATCGTAAAAAACGGTTATGGTACGGTACGCTATGGCCTTTTTCATACGTCCGTGTGTGAATGTTAGGCCTTAGGGTACATTCAACTCACAGTATGGGGGACGTATATGCTGCCAATATACGTCCCCCATAACTAATATGGGCTTGCGGCGCGAACCTACTGAGGGTACTAGCCGCTCAGTAGCCCGGGAAAAGATAGGAAATGTCCGATCTTTTCCCGGTTATTTACTGCGCGCTGCCAAACATCGCTAGGAGAGGGGCGGGGGGGGGGTGAGCTGCCACTCCACACCTCTCCGAGCTGCTGTGTGCGCCGTGTACGGTGCGGCGGGCTCACGGCAGTGGGGGAATGTAGCCTGTGTGTATTGCAGGCACGTTTTGGGGGGTCCCAAAGGCTGGTCTGTTACTCCTGGCAATATGCTTATGGAATTGGCCTAGTGAACATATCTGCATTATATACGGCACACGAAGGAACTGGCACCTATCTGGCTTATGGAATTGCAGCATATTTTAATGCACAGATCTCATCCCATATAGTAGTTCTAGAAAGTTTAGCGCCAAGCTCAGAAAAGAGAGCTGCTAGAAAAAATTGTATGTGGTCAGGCTGTGTTTACAAACTGTGTTTTGTCTTGCGTGCAAAAAATGCAATTCAAGGGCATGACGACCTAAATGCTGTTGATGGGGATGAGCACACCTTAGGGTGGTACACGTGGCGTTTTTGAAACCCATTTTTAGGCAGTCTATTAAAAATAGGCATGCGTTTTTGAATCATCAGTTTTTTTACCAGTTTTCCCATTATCTTAATTGAGATAATGGGAAAAAGAAAACGTTCAAAAACTGAATGCGTTAAAAAAACGCATGCGTTTTTTTTAGTGGGCTGGTAAGAACGGTTCAAAAACGCCACGTGTGACACCACCCTTAGACACCTGAACACAGGATGCTGGTCCCAATCCAAAAAATGCTTAGGCCGCATCACCACGTTGCAGTTTGCCATTTTAGTTGCGTTTTGAAACGCCAACAGCAGTGGGGAAGAGATGATTTGCCTTAAGTACATTTATGTTGAACATTTGCATGACAAGTGTAAGGGGTGAGAATAGTGAATGTGCCTAACAATGTGTTTGCGTGTGTTTGCTAACCAAAGTGTACCAGTAAACTGTAATGTCAATTTGGCAAATCGCCTTCCTCAGCTGTGAAGCGTTTCAAAACGCAATGAAAACGCAACGTGAGGTAAACACGACCCCCAGGTATGAAAACACATCTGTGTAGCAAACATTAAACATTGCTTCCAAATATGTGTGACGATCTTCAACGAATCTGCATGTGTTACTGTGGGATTTGGGACAGATTTTGGTGCGGAGAGAAAGGGGAAAGGGTCAGAGGCAGCGGGTGGTGAATTGTGTAGCAGAGTGCCAGCGGCGGGATTCAGAGCCATTCGTTGGGCCCTTCTGCTGCAGTCAAGAACAGCCCAGGACAGGCAGGGCCAATTTTTAAGTGACACATCATACGATGCCAGACGAGGAGGAGCTAGTAGGTGTGGGAAGGGGTGTGCTTATTTTGGAGCCTTCTGCTGCTGGCCCCAACAATTTTTCAGCATGGGGGCCCTGGAGGGGAAACTGTAATGATAATCTGAATTTCTCCAGCGTTTTTTACTGTATGGTGTCCGCGCGAAACAGATCCGACTAAAAGTCGTGGCAGAGCAAATAAGTTACTGCTTCTTAAAGGGACCCTGTCATAAGAAATTGGTCTAATAAACCACTGCACCAGTATGTTGTCTCGCAGTTTAAACCTTCCAGGGATGGTTCTTTCATGCCTGCATGCGTTCATACTCCACAAAATCAACTTTGGAAGTGATATGTATAAAAAAAAAATGGGTTGTTAAAGTCAAGGAGGCAGAGATTAAATGTTATCATGGAAGTCCAGCCTCCCTGCCTCAGAAGGCCTCCTCCCTGTGGATTGCCATCATGCACAGGAGTTCGGGTAGTGCTTTATCGTAGGTGAGGGGATGTCAATTACTATGAAGACAATGTTCTGAGAAGAGAGAGCTTGATTCAGTGTTAAATCTCGCCTCGTTGACTATACAACTAATTTATACTTCACGTCAAAGTTATTTCTGGATGATGCCACCTACTGTGTCATGGCAAGAAGAAACATTATCTAGAAGGTATTCAGTGCTTGACAACATTTCTTCTATAGGTGTTTTCTAACATTGGTCTATTAGGTCAATTTGCTGAGGGGGCCCTTTAAAATTGTGGCACCACTATGCTATAGATAATAAGTGGTTTTAGTTGTAAGTTTGGGCACTCAGTCTCTGAAAGTTTCCCCTCAATGCCACATCATAGTCATGTGGAATGGGAGCTCAGAATTCAGCATAGGCCACAAATTCTCCAGTCACATGACCTCCTAGCATGAGATGCTACAGAAGGACATGTCTGTTGGGAACCTCTCCAACAAGATAAGGGAGAAGAAAAAAGCCTAAGCAGGATTTATCGCATAGCGATTTTTGAAGGAGTAAAATTGCATGCTACAATGTCTATGTGGGGTGCCGTGCGATAGCAAAAATAGATGCGTGTGTAGAGGCTTATCAAAGGAAGAGATCTTGAATGCCTTGGAACTTTGAGACGAGTCCCATGGATCATGCAGTAATGCATCTTGTTTTATAACGCAATTCAATTGTTAATGCTACCATCATTCATCACATAGGTAACAGAGGGATGATGTATAGGTGGATAGAAATAAAATAGATGAATTGAAGACATATTAGATAAATAGTTGGATAAATAGACATTAGACAGATTAGAATCGATGGATAGATAGGCAAGATATGAAATGGGTTGATGGATTATAGATAGGCAGAGAGAGAAGGTCGTAGATGATAGAATACATAACTGAAAGATAGCTGATAGAATACATAACGATAGATATAGGTTATGTTGTTGACATATTACATAAACTTCCTTGGGTGAATGATGGCCACAATGTAACCAAAGCCATCACGCTCGAAGTCCTCCCTCCTTTAATCACATGGGGACACAGAGTCCATGGCCGTGCATAAACATAGTGGATGTAGTGTCATATTTTTCGGACACAGTGATTAAAACATTCCTATGCATATCTAGCCAAGGTATTTAAAACGGTTACGTGGAGAGCACAAATATGCTAGAGTTCATTCGCAGGGACTTTGTCATAGAGCAAATTGGGGGGCCTCAGGGGTACGGGGTTTGTTATCGTGCAGCAGCGTGCGAGGATGCTGCATGCTGTACGCAGCGCCGCGTTCACACACAAGATCATCATCGCCGCTGCTTATTCTCTGCAGACCCAGAGGAATGAGACCCTGCTGCTCGCTGTCCTTCATCTATAATAAAAGGCAGCGAGGAGGAATAATACCAGTCCTGCTGATTTATCAACAGGGAGCGGGAGCTCGGGCCCATTCATGGCGTTCCCATACAATCTTGTGTTATTTTTGACATATTTTTCAGTATATTTCATGATATAGTGTTGACATGGAAAATGAAAGAGCTTTAGTGTATAGAAACCTTATACAAAAACCCATCAACCACACTATGGGGAAAAACGGGAGAAATCCGGGTACCAGCTCTTACCATTCAGGGAATGTCCCACATTTTCAAGTCATTCACAGTATAGGGGATATAATATAAACACAGCAATATATGCGGGATCTAAAGTACCTACCAACTAAGACGAATGATCCGGTTTATCAATCTTGTGCAATTCAATAAAGCTTTTGGATCATTTTTTTTATATTACAGGATAAGGGATAACAAGATGACAATGAGGGTCCAACGGCTTGAACCTTAATTCATCACGAAAATAGACCCTTTGCAATCCAGATACAAACTTGGCTCAGTAGTATAGATTTTGGAAATTGCTGAGCACAGTGCTCAAGTATTTCCAGCAAAAAATCACTGTCTATACTGAGAGACCTGGGACTGTCTCAGCAACGAGACACGTTAGACGTGACATACCATACTGAGAACGGGACATTCTTCTCGGAATCAATGTGGACGCATTCTCTTGATTGGTTAGGGAGTCTCAGAAGTAGGACCCTCATCATTCACCTATTATCAGTGGACCACCCTTAATTATCCTGTGCAGACCATTCCTTTTAATTCTACATGCACTTTTGGCCAAGCCGATCATACATGTGTATGAGGAGGTCTGATATAGCCTAAAGGGGGCGGAAGTTAATTCAGTCAAGAGCGAAGTTCATGTGTTAAAGCTTGTTTCAACAGGTTCCACATACAGTCTCCATCATTAGAGATCACCGCCTATTTATGAATGTGACACTTGTGTTGTTGGGCTTAAAGAGCATACTACTACCAGGACGAAGGACTGTATGCAATGCGCATGAGGGGCTTCAAGCTGCATTTGCAACATTATTTCATTAATGGTGGTAAATGTCCTAAGTTGCAAGTTAAAGGGATTGCGTCCAAGTTTAACAAGTGGATTATAACTGCTGATTGATTTGAAGTAAAGGCGTGCAAAGTACTGCAGACAGTGACTGGAGCTGCCACTTCCCTTCATATGAGGTACAACGGACCCCTGTTATAGATCCATAAGAACCCATCCGGCTCAGCACTTATCATCTAGTACTCAAATACCTTAAATGCAATGGAATGTGCACGGATCAGTGGGAGTACTTTGTCGCAATTCAATAATCACGAGTATCCTTTCCTTTAGGCTAAACACTTTATGTCCTTTTTTTTTTGTAGAAATTTTTAGGCGTTGTATTTTTTGTCACTATTTTTAAATATGTCCTACATATGTGCAGCTTTTTAGTGGGTGCACGGTTGAAGAGTGGTATCAATGAATGGAAGTACAGTTGAAGCTTGAAAAATCGAATGGGCTGCACTTGATGATTAGAATAAATAATCAGAGCAGGGGGTTGAGACATGCAGGTGTTTACAGCCATAGCAGCTGCTATGGGGCCTGCAGACGTCAGGGGGCACCCTCATTGACCTGACACGGAAGAGAAGGAGGATGTGCACCATTATTTTTCTAATGTTATCCTGCACCTGTACCGCATATAGTATATAACATATATGTGATGTTGTATATATATGCTGTACGTCTGTATATGGCACTATATGTCTGTGATGTCCCATATCCCCTAGTATGAGGGAAGAACAGTATGTTTATTTATCTATATAAGTATTATACATGTTGTTGTTATTAAGAGTGTAATTGTGTAATAGATATTTTAAGGAGAGGGGCCCCATTCAGAAGCTGCTATGAGGGTAACTGCTATGGTCCCAGTTAAGCCCTGTAACAGAGTGCGCAGGCTTGGTGGATGCAATATGGCATGTTCTAGGATACATGGGGGCAAATTCAAACTTACCCAGTCCTTCGCGATCCCCGATCCGACGAAGAGTGGAAGTCGGCGCCGATAATGTAGTTGTGCACCGATTTCTGATCAGTCGTTTCCCGCCGCGTCCGCCGAGTTCACCTTCTTCTACCTGTGCTTGAGTGGCGTGTCTTGTGACCCAAATTTTCCCGAGTAAATATGAGCGGCGTCCGAATTCATCAGATCGTCACTGGATTTGTCACGCTGGGTGAAATCCGACGCCAATGAGCCAAAATCGATCACGCGCACCAAAATTCCAAATGCGGCCACAACTCGGAAATCACCGGGAAAACGCGACGAAAATGCGATCTGCAGACCTTAGTAAATGAGCCCCATGGTGAAATGCACCGTAATAAGGATGAAAGTGGGTCAGTTTGATGATGGTATTAATAGTAGTCACAAGCTTAAGGAGCCTGATTAATCCAGGGCAATAGTGAGTGCAGCCTTATGATTAGGGGATTGTTGTTATGAATAGTCGGGTGCAGGATATATTATCGGTGGTGAAGGTGATGGTGGGGTGCAAGTGATGCTTAGTATAATATAAGGGTGCAGGTGTTCTGGGTTATAAATACAAGGGTGCAGGTTGATGCTGGGGTATAAATACAAGGGTGCAGACATGATGCCGGGCTAAATACAGGGGTTCAGCCTGATGTGGGTATAAATAAATACAGGGGTGCAGGCTGGATGTCTGGTATAAATTCAGGGGGGGCAGCATGATAACTGGGTATAAATACCAAGGGTGTGCAAGCATGCATGATGCCGAGGTATAAAATACAGGGTTCAGCCTGAATGTGGGTATAAATAAATACGGGGGCAGGCTTGATGCTGGGTATAAATACAGGGGGGGCCGCATGATACGGGGTTAGAAATACAGGGGGCAGCCTGATGGGGGTTATAAAACAGGGGGGCAGCATGATACGGGTATAAATAAAGGGGGCAGCATGATTCTGGTTATAAAGACAGGGGTTTTCAGCATGATACTGGAGTGGTATAAATACAGGGGTTCAGCCTGATGCTGGGTATAAATAATACAGGGGTTAAGCCTGATGCTGGGTATTATAAATACAGGGGGCAGCATGGTACGGGTATAAATTTACAGGGTGGGGTAGATGATACTTGGTATAAATACAGGGGGCAGATGAGGGCAGCATGATACTGAGGTATAAATACAGGGGGCAGCATGATATGGGTATAACTACAGGGGGCAGCATGACACTGGGTTAAAATACAGGGGGCAGCCTGATTCTGGTTATAAATACAGGGGTTCAGCATATACTGGGTATAAATACAAGGGTGCAGGCTGAGGGGGGGGTATAAATACAGGGGTTAAGCATGTGCGGGTATAAATAAATACAGGGGGTAAGCTTGAATGCTGGGTATATATAAATACAGGGGGGGCAGCTGATTCTGGTTATAAATACGGGGTCAGCATGGATACTGGGTATAAATACAAGGGTGCAGCTGATGATGGGTATAAATACAGGGGGGGCCAGCATGATTTATGGGTATATAAATACAGGGGTGCAGGCGATGATGGGTATAAATAAGGGGTGGCAGCTGATGCCGGGTATAAAAACAGGGGTGCCAGGCTGGGTGACGGGTATTATAAATACAGGGGTGCAGGCTTGTTGCCGGGTATATAAATACAGGGGGGGAGGCTGATGCCGGGTATAAAATTACAGGGGGGGGGCAGGTGATGCGGGGTAGAAATTACAGGGGGGGGCGGCTTGATGCCGGGTATAAATACAGGGGGGTGCAGGCGGTTGCCGGGTATAAATACAGGGGGCAGGCTGTTGCGGGTCGTACTACAGGGGTGCAGGCTGATGCCGGGTATAAAGGCGGGGTGCGTTGGCAGTGGGTGCAGCCTGATACCGGGTATATAAATACAGGCGGGAGCGGATGATGACGGGTTATATATACAGGGGTGCAGGCTGATGAGGTATAAAAACAGGGGGGCGGATGATGCCAGGATATATATGTACAGGGGTGCAGGATTATTGCAGGGTTATAAATACAGGGATGCAGCTGTGAGGCCGGGATATATATGTACAGGGGGGCAGGATGATGCCTGGTTTAAATAACAGGGGGTGCAGCCTGATACTGGGTATAATACAGGGGGGGGGCAGGCTGATGCAGGGTATAAATACAGGGGTGAGGATGATGCCGGGTATAGTTACAGGGGTGCAGGCTGATGCCGGGTATAAATGTCGGGGTGCAGGATGATGCCAGGTATAAATACAGGGGTGCGGTGTGCAGGTATAAATAGAGGGGTGCAGGGAATGCCCGGGTGTATTAAAATAGACGGGGGGGGTGCATGGCTGATGCAGGTATAATAGAGAGGTTGCAGGCGATGCCAGGTAGAATAGAGGGGTGCAGGAGGATGCCGGGTATAAATAGAGGGGTGCAGGCTAATGCCGGGATAAAATCGAGGGGTGCAGGCTGATGCCGGGGTATAAATAGAGGGGTGCAGGCTGATGCCGGTATAAAAAAATAAGAGGGGGGGTGGCAGGCTAATGCCAGTGATTATACTAGAGGGGGTGCAGGCTGAGGCCAGGTATATAAATAGAGAGTGCAGGATGATGCGGGGAGAAATAGAGGGGTTGCAGGCTGATGCCGGGTGTAACATTGAATGCTGGTGATGGGCATCGCCTCCCCGGCCGCGGTCACCTTGTGAAGGACGCACAGTGGCAATGAGTCTGCGGCGGCGGCTGTGGGGAGGCGGCTCCCCGCAACCATAACAGGAACCTGCATAATCGGTGCGGCCGCGGCTCGGAGGAGTTCCGGTGCTGGGCACAGACGGGAGGAGTCGCCGGTAATGTGGCTCCGGTGGCCCCGCCATCGGCGGCGCTTGCCCGCAGGTGGTGACCCGCTCCTAACCACATCTGCTTTTCTCTCTGCTCCTGTTACAGCTGCACAAGCAAATGCAGGAGATTTACGGATGGACAAAAGCCAATCCCAGCAGAGGCAGCAGGCAGCCCCCGCATCCCAGAAAGAGCTCAGAAGAAGCCCCCAGTGATGCAGAGACCCCCGCAGCCCCTGGAGACGCCCACTCTGAAGGATGAAGATGCAGGATGGAGTCCCCGCGTGTGACTGGTCTGAGTTCCCCCGCAGGCGCCCCCCAATGGCCCTTCCCGGTTCACATCCTTCGGAAGCACCTGGTCCACCGGAGGGAGGGACTGGCATGCAATGGAGACAAGCTTTTCAAGGAATTACCCCGTCAATGGGACCATGGCTATGCCAGAAAGTTCCTCACCACCATCGTCACACTGTATTTGGGGGCACATTCTCCCCCAGAGGGGTCTAGCACATCAGACTCATCAGCAAAGCAGCAGACAGAGAAGATCCCGGCGAGACCCCAATAAACCATCACCCACTATAACAGAGAAATGCCGTTACAGCCACCAGGCTACCTGACCAAGAAGCCCTCCACATCCTCCTATTAATCCACAGTCCCCTCCAGCTGGAATAACCAGCAGAACGACAGCTGGAGAACCCCTCCAACCCCTGGGGAGGATACAGCCCGGGCAGAGACCCACGCAGGGCGGTGGGGGTCGGAGTAGGTGTCGGAGTTGGGGTGCCGTCACCATAAATCCGAATCCCAAGAAGAAACCTTTTCCAGTTAATGTGCTTTGCACCTCCCAAAATTCCCCGAGCTTCACCTCTAGGTCCCAAATCGTGGTGGGAAGACAACGCTTTCAGGTACGGAATAACGGAAATACCTTTGCCCTTGCAGGTACTTGATAATCTATGCATGTCTGATGCTTAACATTGTTCCATGTGTTGTGTCCTCTTACTATCAAACCGTACAGCAACGCGGGTGTTTAACCGTTAGGCGTGCACGGCCTGTTCAGACTGGCATATGCCCACGGGGCCCATAAATATGTCACTCTGACCACTGCAGGGTGTATCATTATAGTTTATTTTTTTAAAGATAATTTTTCACACGTCTCGAACTCGGTTCTGTTTGCTGCTTTGCCATTTTTCATCCCTTTGTGTGATGATGGATGAAATTGCCTCTCAATTTCTTATTTTTTTTTTTGGTCAATCCCCATTGTTTATACTATTAGGAATTAAAGATACTACAGATACAAATTGCAAGACTGACTGTAGTTTGATATTGAGGAGTAGGTGGGGGTACAATGTGTGCAGTCCTATGTCACGCCACCTACCTGCTGATCAGTACCATGTTGTCACACTGCAGTGCCGCCATCACACTCGTTTTTTTTAGTACTGTCTCAGGCATGTTGACATCTGCAGAGAAAGGGTATTGCCGTGGAGTGTTTTGCTAAGGCTTCACCACAATGACCGACGGCTTCCCGTCTTCTATTCTATAATTGGAAAGTTCCACTTTGCTAAAAAAAATCAGCGGGTGACACGGGTGACGCTAGTGAATGGTACAAGACTGGTGGTAGAGGGATGTTTGTGCAGGCCGTGTTGTAACAGCTGTTGGATAAAGGCAAGTGCTTGAAATGCCTTTCATTGTAGCTGAGTCGTCTGACATTTCGGGTTAATCTGCTGGTTGACATACGTGGCTTATTTTTCCAACATTTTTTTTTTACCTGTCCTTACTAGGTAGGGAGCGTTCAAAATTTGCATTGTAGGCTCACGGAATTAGTACAGAACTGTACTGTTGTCAGTAGAACTTGCATACATATGATGGGGAGGCCTGGTGGACGGGCTATAGTGGGGGGGCTGTTGGGGAAGTCATGTAGTGGGTTCATGGAAATTTGACCTTTAGGGTCGGAGTTTGATCCACGTTCAGGATTTACTAGCGGCAAACCCAATACAGCCTAAACTGAACCCAGCCAGCAAATTTTCAATGATGGTTCAGGTCATGTTGATTACATGGAAACAACTTCATAGGTCTAAACTCAACCTTGTGCGGACACTTTTAGGGCATGCTTTACTATGGATAAAGCCGTAGCCCACAAGTGAGTTTTGTCCAAGAAGTCCGGACACCTGCAGGAATACTGGACCGAACCTCCGATACGAAACTGATTGGACTTGCTGAGTTAGTGCAGTGATACAAGGTCAGCTCTCATAAATCCCACAAACCTAGCTGTAGGCAAGGATTTTTTTGAGGAAATCTAGGCTGTATTCACACGCAGTGTGCTTCGCCCAGGCTGGTTCTGGGTGAGTAAAGGTGTCCGTAGAGAGTTAGGAGAGTGGAGTGCTACCTTGCAGCCCGACCGGCGTAACGTCGTGCTGACAAACGCGTGCTACCGCTTGTGAACAGGAGACATTGAATTATGGGGGTCGTGATTGGTATGCCTTGAAAGGCCATCTGAATGAGCCCCACCATTGGCGTATAGGCGATGTCACCTTAATGCTGGTGGGTAGGATATATACCAGATAGGTATATAAAGCTAGCTCAAGTATATAGGAGCTCAGCTCCGTAGTGGGTTTAAAAAATAACTTTAATCTTTACGTAAATCAGTGCAAGTGCAAGTTCTCTGGGGGTTACCAGAGCCCCTCCGGTTCTGGCTCTTGCAGAGGACTTCTAGAATTATCAGAAGTGTCTGAGAGAAGAAAAAACTGTTGGAGCCCTCAGTTTTATTTGTCCACAGCTGTTTATAAAATGAAAGCTGAGTTCTGATGTTTCCATGGGCAACTTCAAAAGTTTTACCTCAGACACGGATAAATCTCCCCATTTCAATGGCTCTAAGCCTAGAATACTCGGTTGTCCCGTATATAAAATTAGTATGAAGTTGCTCTTATAGGGAATTTGAGTACGCCCGAAACGCAAGAAAATTTTAGTAGTGGCCAACAAAAACATTTGTCTTCTTCTTTTTCTATAGTGATAATTATAAAGGAGGTGAAAAAAGATGGGCCCAAACCGTATAATGGGGATGAAGAGAATCTTGTGTCATTCTATCTCATGACTGCTGGGAGTCCGTCTTCTGACTGTGGTTGGTCCGTGATGAAATATGCCAGGCCAAAGTTTCATGGACCATTCTACAGTCGTGTGCAATGGACCCTAACAGCTGAGGTAAAATCTTCCACCGAATCTCCACCTCTGGTAAACCCTGTCCTTGACAGATCTGTTGTAAAATAATCAGGGTGCAATGCAAATGAGTCTTTACTGACGAGTTGTACTCTGAGGTAAATGTCCTTGACAGATCTGTTGTAAAAATCCAAGTGACTTGACCTATTTGGCCCAGCAGGTGCACGGCCTTTAAAATGAAAGAAAACGTACCCTAGTGTCGATTGCAGGCCAGGATAGACAGAAGAAATTCTCCAAAAGCAGCGGACGTTTTGCGATCTGTAGATTGTGTTGTATAGGATAAAACTCTGCTTCTACTCGAGTATATACGGTAATGAGTATAAGCATAGTGGATTTTTTCAGCACAATACTCAAGTATATACTGAATGTAGTTACACCGGAAAAAAAAGCACCAAAAGTCTGGCTGGCATTTATATAATTTTTGTCAGAAATCCCGATTTTTTTTTTTTTTTTTCTTTTTTTTTTTTGTTTTTTTTTTTTTTTATCCCCCACTAGGCCACTTCCCTTTTCTCGGACATAAGAATGTGCAAAAATTTTTTATCAGGCAAAGCCTGATAAAATCTGTCCCAGTGTGAACAGCGGGGTAAGTAATTATACAGGTCTGGACAGTCTGTTCAACCAGTGAAGGGAACCCATAATAGCCTTTACGTACTTTGCTTTACTTCCAACACTTACATAGAACCTGTGGTCCTTGGTTGCTCGTTACAGTAAAGAATCCTGTCTATAATTTTTTTTGGTGGGGGGGAAAGGGAATTCAAATATACTTGATGCAACCATAGGGTGGTAAGGGATAAAAAATGTCCACTCGGGCCTTCATGGGGTCTCAGCAACATAATTCCATAACGAGGATTAGACTCATGTCAGATCCATATAAAATCAAATAATATGTGATTGCGTTTTATTGTTGGATATCAAGAAGCCAATCCCCAGATGTGTTGTTACTAGAGGAGAATTGGGAATTCAGTATACAGGCAGATGAGGTCTAACCACTAGATCCTCCACCTAGACATTTACTTGTGTCCAAATAATAATAATAACAATACTGGAATACCCAAATAAGGTAAATTTGCATGATGCGTTTTTTTGAAGTAGAGGCTACTGCTCTCTTTGTATATTTTTTATTTGAACTCCTCCTTATATCTGAAGGTCTTCGAGAATATTTTTAGATTTTGGAGAACCCTTAATATCTATGTAGGGTGTTGTGTAATAGAGGGCGCTGTATGACTGCAGTATAGGACTAACCCTGCTGTGTAAGCATATGCCCAGGTTTTGGCTGATAAACTGGGGCACTGTGTATTCATGGTTGTGTCACAGTGGTCACAATAATTTCCCGTTACAACGATGTCATTGTTGACATTATAGCAATAAAGCAAAGGTTATTTTCTGCGGTACAGAAATTGACTTCTAAATGTAAACTGTCCCCATTAACTTTGAGGGCTTATGCCTACGGACGGTAGTGGGTTGTAACATAAGCAGACTGCGCGAGTTGCAGAAGTTAGAAGTGGTAGTCTTTTTTTGTGTTTTGTTATTGTACGGCTTTTGAGCAGACCTCGCATGCTGGATCCACGGAGGAGCAGTTTCGAGTGTCTGTTAGAGAAGGGGAATGGGACCATTGGTCAAAAACCTCCTGGTCCATTAGCTTGTCTTTTAATAGAAGACGAAATAAAATCTTGGCTATAAACATAATCATATAATCCGGGGGCAATCACTTCATAATACAGGCCTGTGACTTTGTTAATCTTTAATATTTGTTATTCATGGCCTCCTCTCTTCTTAAAATCGAATATTTAAATTATGCTAATGAGCCAACCCAAATTGTTGGTGGTCTAACCTGTGAGATGATATAGAAATCCCATAAAAAGAGATTGTAGTCACAACATGAAAACCATGGCGACCATAAGCTGATGGGTTGCATTGTATGGGATGGATTTTATGACCAATGCCCAAATTGACAATTTAGGATTTTCAGTACAAAACCCCCTTCGGTGCTTCTTGTTTTTCTAAAGATCGAGAGTTGAGCGACTTCAAGGAGCATGCAGGATCCCGCAGATCTCGGCTCGCTGTTACACCGGTGCCGGCACAGGTGTTTTTTTTGTGCTCTGTCCAAAAAGAATAGGAAAACACAGAAATTACTCCCTTAAATGAAGGAAAATGTATAGAAAACAAACAGACATGAGGGACCCGGATTGACTCGCGGTGCGCCCTGTGAGGCCATGACAGGATTAGGAAACATTAACTTTTGGGAAATGTGTTCTTACCCTGCAGTGCTTCTCGGGTTTGTAAATGGAAAATAGAGACAAGTGGGGTCAAGGAGGATCAACGCACTTGTGTAACTATACAAATGCCTCATACATAATGTGCAGACAGCAGGGAAGCGATGCAGTGCAACCATGTAGCATTACAGCTGCAAATAATAATTTTTTTCCCGAATTATGTTACAATGACCGACAAAGAAAAACTACGTATGGCAGGCAGAGGAATTTTTTACCCTTCAAACAGGGACACACGGATAGGCGGCTTAAAGCAAATATGTAAATCGGACACACCAAAATGCGCATAAGGGCCCCAAATGCACGTAAGAATGAAAATCGTTTGTGCGCTCTCAGATTTTTGGACGGACAAAGGGCTGCACAGAAAATGCCATACTTTTTAACAAAACAGATCATAACGCAATGTCAGAGTTAGAGACGAGGTTAACCACAGACCATTGGGGAGAGTTATCAGGACTGCACTACAATTCTCGCTTCGCTGCGCCTTGTGGAACTGCCAGGAATTGCATGGAAAGGCCGGGCCGGCCTCCAAATGGTCTCCAACCGGGCCGGAAAGGTGGCACCATCACGAGTGCCGGGTATGAAAAATGTTGATAGAATAAATAAACTCTTGAGCTTTACAAGTTTAGCGTAACAATTATCCATTCTTTTTGACGGACTGTAAAAGGACAGAAGAGAGAAGGTTCAGCAAAATCATCCGGAAATCTACCATCAAATGCATAATGGCTCAACCAGGGACATGTCCCCATAGATCCAGGCAGCGGTGACTATGATAATCTATATGTTATACATGGCCTCCTTCCTTTCACAATCATAAACTTTTAAAATAATGAATCTGTAAGGTCTTGGGGGCTCTGTTACCAGAATCCCCTTCTGTGATGCAGCTTCCAAAGGCTGTTTAGACGGTTTCAATCTTCCCTGATCTCTCAGCGTTTACCCCTCCTCCCCTGTCTAATGTAATCGCACTAAGAAGTTTTAGAAACAGTAGGAGGGGGAAGTGCTCATGCATAGTGTAAACAGCCTGCGGGAGCTACAGCACGGAGGGCTATGCGTAATGCCCCCCCCCCAAGAACCCTTCTGTCTCATTAGCATAATTTTAAAATTTATTTTAATAGGAAGGAGGCCATGAATCATGAAATTAAGAAGATATCACAGTCACGTGCCCCCCCTGGATCTATAAAAGAGTAAGTGACCCGGTTTATCATGATGGGTTTTGATGCTTAGATTTCCATAACACTTAGGAGGGATCGAAAAGAAGCCGAATGGAACGTTTATGGACATTGAGGAAAAGGGGTCTGCCTGTAAAACCGCGTTAATAAGAGTAAAGGTATAACGGTCTGTCATCCCTCATAGTGGTTTAGTACATAGTATATGGGAAGTAAATGGCTTCTAAAAAGTCCAAATAAACATCATAGGCGCAAAGAAAAGGCGTGGTGTAGTATTTTGTGATGATCATGATTGCTATCTACATAGAGGTAATAATTGTAATGCATTTAGACTGTGTATGATGGTAGTACATGGAAGACGGGAGGTGGATATTCGGGTTGGTTAGTGCAGTCTTACCTTCTTTATATGGTACACCCTCTGATGAGTAACCTATTCATAAAGAGAATGCCGGATCTGCTGGAACATTATTCTTTGGGAGGAGTGCGCTGGAAGTATACCAGATAGTGAACTTTTTTTTAACGGTTTTAACATATTTACATAATCTTACTGTATAATCATTATTAAAGTAGGCATGGATATTGGTCACATATAGAACGTGTTTTAACACATCATGGGCTGCTACCATGGTTATGTACCAATTCTGATATTACAGGGGCGGTATGGATAGAGATGTTATGTTTTTAAAAAAAATAGTTTGTCATGTCTGTCTTTAATGGGAGTCTGTATTCAGAAATGGACCTGATAAACCAGTTAGCTGATGGTTTCGCATTGCACCCAGTGTGGTGGCACATACAGAAAAGAAAAATCACGCTTTTAAGTGAGATGTAAATTTGGTTTTATAAAGTCAAGGAGGTGGAGATTTTAACAATGAAGTCAAGCTTTTCTTCCCATAAAGCCCCCCAACCTGTAATGATGTCGCATCAGAGACGTCACTAACTGATTTCTCTTGAAGTCCAATGTATGATGTCAATCACAGGGAGGAGGAGTTCAGAGTTTACCATCATGCTTCAGTTTAAACTCTCCACCCTTGACTTTACACAAGCATAGCATTTCACTACAAGTTGATGTCTGGATGATGCCACCACACCCAGGGCATGAAGAAGCAACGAGAAAGATGTTTGATGCTTGATAATATTCTTGTTAGTGGTTTAATAGGCCAGTTCTCTATGGCAGGTCCCTTTAAGGTTGTAGCTGTTATGCTTTTTAAACTTTTATTTTAATTTTAAGTGGTCTGACTTGTAGTACACAAAAATCGATGCACAGGTGCTGCTGAATTACTGATCCCAATTTCTCCCTATTATGAAGGGGAATCTAGAAGTTCAATAAATCTGAGAATTACGCCATGAAAAAAACGCATCTTGTTGGGGCTCAGGATGCACATTTAACCCGGCCAGCCTCGCAATCCGATTTTTGCTCCCGTCTTCCTTGCATCTTTTGTCATGTTTCTAGTGTAACCGCCTACAAACGGAGATGTTTAGTCTAGCCCGACTATTCGCGGCAAACTAGCAACAGGTCATAAACACAATCCTTTGAATATTAAGCAAAGCCATGTTCCTGCAAATCTTGGCCACTAGACGTTATAAATAAAAATGAGGGTATAGAAGATATTTTTCTGGCAAACAAAGCTAAATGTGTAGCGGCAGCGAGAGCCAAGAAGGCGAAAATAAATTGTGTTGGATGTAGATGAGGAAGAGGGTTTTTTTTTCTTTTCTCTTTTGATTTATTTTTAATGACTCTTTATGTAAGTGTGAATTTCTGGAGATTATTTGCTTTGGATTTTGGGGAAAATAAATAAACGGGCAAAGAAATAGTAATATGTATTTTTTTTTTTAAGTATTATTTTTTGACGCATTGCTAATTTATGCTACAATGTCAGAGGCGAATTGTGTTGTGATAGTTAATGAATCCATCATTCTGACACCTCTAAGGACGACATTAATATAGGATGAAAGCTACTGGATGCAGCGCTCAATCACATGCACAATCCCCGCCCCATGGATGATGAAAATCGGTGATGAACCTACGTGAAACGCTTGCAGATTTTCTTGCACATGCGGCCCGCAGATTGTTGCAGAGAGAACCTCCATTCACATTGTAGTGGTGTGCCATGGTACTACAACTTGTCTGTATTATTCATGATGGCCACTACACAGTGAAGCATCTCCCATGGAATAGCTGACATGATTTGATCAGGTCTTGAACTGACAGATCTAATAAGAGACCCATCCCCAAAGATCCAAAAAGTTTTTAATCTGGGGATTGTGTTTTCCGGGGGGGGCATTTGATCTTAATTCGACCCAATTAAATGCTGAAGATCCTACTCATCCTATAATAAACTCATATTGTTCTACTGCCTTGTGTGGCTTCCTCACAGTAGATATCTATTTACAAATTGAGTGTCGATGGAGAGGAGTCTGTAAGCTGATTTGTCAGTAGATGTAAATTCTTCCACCGTCAGGTTCCCCTCCAAATTTATGATGTTTACCAATGTCGTTGGAGACTCGAATTGACCTAGATACTTTCAGAACTTCTTCTCGTTAATCCAGGCAACTGCGGAGTAGTTACATTAGATGCAGCTTTAAGAGGACCTGTCACCAGGAATTTTGCCCCCCCCTCCCGCTCGACAAACAATGCCTGCTGATAAAGCGGTTACCAAAGTCCTACCCCATATCACATAAAAACTAGCTGCCAGTGAGGAATATACCTAGGAATTTTTCTGATGTGCAAATTAGCTTTGTTTGACTCATACTCTGGTATCTGGGACTCTTCTCTCTCCGGGCTGGCAGTGAGATGAGCCAAGCCCCATTAGTGTGACTGGAACAGCTCTGGTGTCACTTCAAATCACTGCCCGGCCGCCTTGTACGGGGGTTCCATTGCTATATTAAACTACAGGCAATATGCTCTATGTACAGAGGAAATATTGTGTACTATTTTTTTCTACACGAAGCCTTGTATACATCATGACATGGACATCAGGACATCATCGCAGAATAGAAACTGTTACACCATGTATGGTGATGAAATCACCAGAGGCCCTCATGAAGATGGAGGGTAGTGGGTAGTCGAAAGGGTTGTAGGGGAGGCTGTTTGTCTTAATGTGATCAGATACATGCATGGGGTACAGGGTGCTATAAGAGGTGAACTACCTGAGTGATGTCACTTTGATCACATGGAACATGATCTGGGACCAGTGAGGAGGCATGGGGAGTATAAGATGGGAGGGCCGGATGAAAATGGACAAACCCCCTCTGATGCAAGGCAATTATAAGATAAAAGGTAATTATGGGGATGTAAGCGAACAATTTTTAGCTCAAAGAAGGGTGTCCAGACAGTTATAGGCTCTTTTGGGAACCTGTTCATTGGCTGTAATGTGCAAATGTGGGTGACCGGTTCCCTTTAAGGAACAATGGAAGAATGTATTTGATACCTAAAAGAGGGGGTTTAGAGGTATATTTTGGAGAGAAGATTTTGATACGAGGTCTGTCCTCAGGGACCACCTCTTAAATAAAAAACCCAATAATAACTCTAGGGTGAGCATGCCCTTGATGATGGATGACAATTAAAGGGTCGTGTTTGTACTGTTTTTTTTTTTTTTTTAAGTTTTCACATATCCACAGAATAAGGGATAACGGTGATCGTTGAGGGTCTATCGGATGGATTTCCCACCAATATCAAGAGCGGAACCCCATGTAATCTGGACATTGAGGGTCCCCTTTTACGAATTAATAGAAGCGGCATTATACTCCTATGGACATAGTGCTTGGCTATCTCAGCACTTCCATTCACTGGAGACAGCTCTTCTTTCCCTCCTCTCGAGCACATGCACTCCGCAATTTCGGACTTCCCGCTATGTCGGACCGATATGGGTTTAATATCGTGATCAGCAGTCTGATCTTTCTCTGATTAGCCTATGGATAGGGGATGGACATGCAACAAGGTAAAAGCCCTTTAAGTGAGGGATGAGGTGGTTCAACTGCCCCGGACCACAAGTCCCCTTATCGTCCTATATTACAGACCCATAGCATGGCAAATCCTTGCTCCATAGGTGGCATGGCTCAATGGATGAGGCTGCCTAGACGTGGGGCAATACGGGGACTTGCAAAGATACTGATTCAGAACCCCCCTGTCATTCAACCATAATCCTCCTGAATATCGACCAGTTTTACATGTTGTGAACTGTGTGAAGAATTAAGGACCTTGTATTAGTCCACCCCCCCCCCCCCCCCCCATAATAATAATAATAAAGAAAGAAATACCTATGGAAACTTCTCTGCATCCCAGTTTTACCTCTTAAAAAACGTAATCAAATTGTGGTTGTCATTTGGTCAGAGCCCAATCTCCCAGATACGGAACCCCAGCGGGTTAAAGTATTTCTTTATTGTGTACTATGTTGACCAGGATAAGATAATTCTAGCCGGCGCGTTTTCGGGGAGCCACTTTTATCCGCTCTATTGGTTGGGTGAGTAAACCTTTTTCAGCTGCAAATCGTTTGTTGTGTCAGCAGAGGAAGCCTTTTAGCTTTTTATGTGTTGGTCGCCGGGGAATGGGAGGAATTTGACAGAACGTACCTTTCATTTATTGGGAAATTGTAAAGTTGCTGCCACAAAATACGGCGTTTTGTTTTTTTTTGTAGTGTGTATCCTTGCAAAATTTTTTTCATGCTAGCCTTTCAGTCGACCTGTACTTAAACCGTTCCCTCTTAGAGCAGAAAATATTATTTTATAGAAAAATTTTACCCATTCTAGTGAACTGGGCTCCACCATAGAGTTTGACCTGTACAAGGTAATAGAAACCCACGGTGTCGAGCAGATGGGTTGATGGATCCCACTTTGGTCACGTGAGACCAAGCGGACCACAAGAAGTTGTGCCCATCTTTAACTTCTACACCACTCCTTCTCAGAGGCTGGGAGGATTTGGACGCTGAATGACTGTGCATGTGGAAATCTAGAAAGATAAGATGAAAGGTAAACCTATTCAAAGACCTTCAGTGGGATATTGAGAATGATCTTGTCCTTACGTGGTATCTTGGTTTTAAGTGATTAATGATGAGGAGAAATATTTCTCGACCATTTCATTTTATTTATGTAAACCTTCAGACTACATTAGCTGGCAGTAAATGAAGGGCCCCAACCCAGATTTTGTGAGATACCCTTCGAATGGATTTGACATTTTTCTGAAGGTTTTTTCTCACCATCACCAGGATGAATATCGGTGGGTAAGCCCATACATCTCTCGGAGGATGCCAAATTCCAACGGAGCGACGGATGTTTGGACATGCTCTCTTACTTACTACACTACGGTCCTGAGGACATTCATTCATTAGGGCCCAATGTGATGTGTCAATGGTGGACTGCTGGAGCCAGAACATCATAGGCACAATATGATATATTCACAAACGGCCAGGCGTAGTAGACGGTCCAATGGGGGGCTAACATACGACAAAGAAGAGGTAATTATAACTTTTCCTTCACTCCATGTAAATGCTATAGAAGCAGAAAATGCCTCTATGGGCGAACTTATTATAAATGGTCGGGTATTATTGTATGCCTTTACATTTGCTGTTTCTTCTGTTGTCCTTTATAGATTGCAAGCTCATGCGTACCAAGTGTTGTGCATATCTCTCAAAGCACTTGGCTAATGCCCCAGGAAACTTGATCTGTACTTCACAATGCACTTAAAAGCTTTTTAAAGATTCCATCTTGGCAGTAGTGCTGCCTTTTCTAATTAGAGGCTGGGCCTCCTCAAGTACATCTCATAACGCTTCTGGGGGGGGAAAACTGCTTCATACATCAGATTTCTTTGATGCGACACTTAAGTCTGGCTGGCACCTCAAACAGATGGAAGTGGGGACAACATTTATAGGGTCGGTGGCTTCAGATTCGGTCTAGGAAGTGGCAATGTGATGATTGCTTTTCATCGAAAGATCAGCATTTGTTGTAGTTTTATTATGGAAACTCTTCCGATACAAGGCCCAAAGTCCCAACAAGAACGTCTAGGCACTTGAGAAGAAACTTTCAGATTTATCTTTGCTGACCCCCCCCCAGTGAATCTGCAGAAAGAAGAAATTCTTCGGGGATGAGGCTTGTTTAGAGGCACCATTTCATCTTGGAAATACAAAGAAAGAAAAACAAAGGAAGAAAGCGCAAATTTTCAGGTTGTTAGATGATTCTTTACAGTGCTAGTGGTTGTGACTAATACACAAGCTCGAAAGGGTGAGCAAAGGACTTTGTGGTGATGCACTGGGGCCGGGGTTAGAATCCCACCCAGGGCCAAACAATGCAAGAGTTGTAGTTCTCTCCGGGTACTCCAGTTTGCTTCCACACTCCAAAAAACATATGTTAGGTGTGTTTAGATGTGAGCCCATTGGGGACATGGACAATTTGGCATGCTTGTGCAGCGCTGAGTAATCTGTGTGCGATTATATAAATAAAGGATTAGTATTATCCACGGGGCAGCCCTCGGTAATACCACTGTCCTAAAGGTTAGTGGGTCTAGTAATCCAGGGGTTTTGATGATAACACTCACCGGCCATTTATAGGTACACATGCTATGAGTAACGGGTGGACCCCTTGGCCTTCCGAACTGCCTCAATTCTTCGTGTCATAGATTCACAATGTTGTGCGGAAGAATTCTCAGAGATTGGTCCATATTTGACATGATGGGGCATCACACAATAAAATCCAAAGATGCTCTATTGGATTGACGATCGTGACTGTGGAGGCCATTCTGAGTACAGTGTGACGCATTGTAATGTCTCAAGAAACCAGTCTGAGATATTCCAGCTTATGACATGGCGATATCCTGCTGAAAAGTATAGCCATCCAGATGTGGGTACATTGTGGTCATAAGGGATGGACATGGCCAGCAACAATACGTCAGGTAGGCTGTGGTTGTTGCAACGATGCTCACTTGGTACCAAGGGGCCAAAAGAGTGCCAATGAAAATATTCCCCACACCATGGACACCACCACCACAGACTGAACGTTGATTACAAGGGCAGGATGGATCCATGCTTCATGTTGTTGACGCCAAATTATGACCCTACCATCCGAAGGCGCAGCAGAAAGAAAGAGAAATGAGACTCATCAGACCAAGGCAAAGTTTTCCAATATCTAGAGTCCATTTCGATGAGCTTGTGCAATTGTTAGCTAGTATGCTGATTCTGAAGGATTGGCACCGGTGTGGTCTTCTGGCGGTAGCCCCAATCTGCCTTTCAAAGTTTGACGTACTGTGAGTTGCTTCAGAGATGCTCTTCTGCCCTAACTTGGTGTAACGGGTGGCGATTTGAGTCACTGTTGCATTTTATCAGCTCGACTCAGTCGCCCATTATCCTCTGACCTCTGGCCATCAACACGGCATTTCCGCCGACAGAACTGCCGCCTCGATGGTGTTTTTTCCTTTTCGGGACCATTCTCTGTAAACCTAGAGATGGTTGGGCGTGTGGAATGAAAATCCACGTAGATCAGCAGTTTCCTGAAATACTTAGACCAGGCTTGTGGAACCAACAACCATGACACGGTTCAAGCCTCAAATCAAACCCCCGTTATTCCCCATACCTGATGCTCGGTTGAACTGCAGAGATGTGTCTGACCATGTCTAAATGCTAAAGGCAATGCAGGTATTGCCAGCGGATGGTGTTGACTTGAGCATCGATTAGAAATAAGGTTAACGAGCAGTTTGGGACAAGTGTTGTAACTAATAACTGGGCAGGTGAGGTGTATAGCTCATGTGAATAATTTCAGTTTGGTGCCCAAAAATGTGTAAAAATTACTATTTTTGATTTTATAAAAAAAATGTGCAAAGCACAGTAAAACCCTTTCAAAACATATAAAAATGTGGAGATGCGTTTCGCTTGCTCGTACCAAGCGCGGCATCAAACCAATACATACTTGGATGATGACGGTGCTTGGTACCGAGCCACCACGAAAACACATGTCCAAAAATGTTATATGTGGATATTTTAAAGTGTTTTTACTGGGCTTTTGCCACATTTTTTTAAATAAAATAATAGAAATAGTAATTTTAACAAGTTTTTGGGCGCCAAACAGAATTGTTTTTACAAGGAGCTGTATGTTCTCACAACCCTGGATTGTAACATTCTAGCTTTCTACACCTTTTTGTATTGATGTCAGACTGTTGTGGACAGGGCTAGGTATAGGTTGAGAAGAAGAAAAGAGGATGAACGGAACCACTTGCACCAATTGAATGTTAAATAAACTGAAGATGTACCAGTTACTAGGAAGTCCGGATATAGAATATTCTTGAACGCTTACAAGTGTCCTACATATGCTATTTTACTTGGGATGCTGTTTAGTAAACTTGTAGATGCACTTTTATGAGGGGTTGGATCGCCCAGTAGCTGTCATTGAAGGTTTAGTCGTACAGAGATGTGTCAAGAAGCAATGCAAACTTACATCTCACTGGGAGTGTCCCCTTACTGACAGGCAACTCTTCTTTTCCCATCATCTACATTTCTACTCAAGTGGGCTCATAGGTATAGAGAGTAGCGATGAGCGAGCAAAAAAATGCTCGGGTACGCGTTATGTCGAAGACGAACTTTTCCCGATGCTTGAGTGCTCGTCTCGAATGAACGAAGCCCCATTGAAGTCAATGGGAGGACTCGAGCATTTTTCAAGGGGACCAGGCTCTGCACAGGGAAGCTGCCAAACACATGGGAAACTCATCGTGAATCAAGGATGGGAAAAACACCACGGAAATGGACAGGAAAACAGCAGGGGCAGCATGCATGGATGCCTCTGAGGAGCTTAAAACGCACATTATGCAAAATATGGGCAACCAGCATGGCCATGACAGAGTTGACAGAATGAAGAATAGATAGCATCTCAACAATCCATATGACACCTGACACTATAGGGACTGGCAAGCAGATGGCGTCAGCTTTATACGGCAGCAGTGCGGAGGCTAGGAGAGTCATGGCGACTACCATAAATGGATCTCAGCTTCAAAAAGGGTGCAGAGTGGGTGCTGGCAGAGAGGAACCAAAGGAGGTGAGACGGGAGCAAGAAGCGCTGAAATGATTCATCTGTGACAAAATGGTTGACGGTTATTATTTAGCGATAAACAGGTATGGTGGCGACATTAGCTGACGCAAAGTGTAGTTACATAACGATCTGGTGAAAAAACACCCGAAAAATGAGCCTCTGACAACAGCTCGTTTGAAAAGGGACGACATTGGATCCGGTCCTAGCAATGGAGAGATGGTCCGCGCAGAAATGGAGGTTCCACCGGACTTCCATGATTAAAGCGACAGTATGGGGCGTCCATATGCGCTTCTATGATTGCAACTGCAGGTCGCAGCAGGCGGCGACAGAAGCGCCGAGTAGTTCCACATGTATGTGGTGTTGTGAAACACCTGAAAATTCTGCCTGACACAGTTCGTTTGATAAGGGGGGACCATGTAGTGGAGCAAGTGAACATAGTAGTAGATTACAAGGAGGCTGCAGGTTAAAACTATTCGGTAGTTGGATCTGGGATGGAGATGGCGCTCCGCTATAAAGGAGGCTTTCGCCAAATCCAAGCCCCATGTCCTCTAGGCTACTCCCCAAACAGCACTACTAAGAACACTTTGTATAAGATAAAGTGTAGTGACGGGTATCTTTGGGTCCAGTAGCGTTTTCTTATAAGTTTGGGATATGGCGGGTGAGGGGAATTGGTGAGGGGAATGTAAACAGAGGCGGCAAGAGCGATGAAATAAGATCGGTTAATCATAAAAGTTGTGCGGTTATTATTTTGGGATAACCACAGCAGGTCGCGGGGGGGACCAAGTTAAACAAACCTTTGATTGTGGAATCCATTGGAACAACAACCCAAATTTCTGCCTGACACACCTCGTTTGATAAAGGGGCGATGTATGGAGGCAGCTATATGACGGACGGTGGGACATTTCCCGGGCGGCGGTTCGGGGGGGGGAAGCTCGGGTAGCCAAGGAGAAAAGGTGGAGGCGGCTATGGAGACAATTAATTGGATAGTGACGTATGTGGCAGTCAGAAAAAGTTTTCAAACCAAGACGGAGCAGGGAGGTGGACCACCTCCAGAAAAATTGAATAGATTGAGTGCCTGTATGTGGCCAACTCACAAAAGGGTTCGACAACCAGGGAGTGGGAGGACACCGGGTAGTGACCTCCAGAAAATTACATGCCTAAAGTAATATAGATGAGCAGTGGGCAATGTCAAAAAAATAGCCAGTTCCTCTGCTTTAGTGTACAAAAGAGGAGGGAAGAGGGAAAATGAGGAGGAGGAGGCATTAACAAGATGTAAGGTTGAGCGTCCTTCAACCTCTTCGGTAGGAGAATTGGAGCAATGATGAGCAAATCACAGGCTTTATTCACTTTAATAAGCATAGAATGTCAGACGCTGGTCAGTAGACAGGGCAGTGTCGGCTTATAGGTGATGATGGCCACCAGGTTGCAATGAAACACTCCAGATAGAAACCGAAGAGGCTGCGGCCAGGGCAGAAGAACCTCCAAGGCGGGGTAAAGAAGACAGTTCGGTGCCAATGCCAGCTCTTGAAAACCAATAGTTGTAGGGGCTGATGTGATCATTTAGCGCGACGATGGTATGGTCAGTGACGTGTACGCCAGAAACAATCTTTCTGTAAAGATCAGCCATACTCTGCGCGAATGGGGGACGGGACAGTGACGAAGTGTCTTGAGTCGGGTGACATAGATGATGGCAAAAGGCCTTGTTAAGAGTCAGCCTTTGCCTGTGTGCGACCAAGCTGCCTGCTAGCCTACCTCGCATCCTCGCTACGAAGTCCCGCAGAACTACGCCACTCGGCAGCTAGCGCTAATTCAGAAGGGGAACTACGGTTCAGATCGGTGAACCAAGGGCTTGGCTGGTATTATGCAGTTATTCTCACATCCTTTATCTACACGGGATGAAGTGGAAGAATTTGCTTGTACCGGGGTCCAGGAGAGGTGAAGACCCAGTAATAGGAGTGGACTTAAATTCTTTGAACGCCGCGAGGCGTGTAACTGGAAGGAGCCTAGATGAACTTGCCATATGGCAGAGTCACAAACGCGCAAGAATTCACTCCTACTGGCTTAGACTGTCCAGTTTCCTCTTTATTTGCAATACACGTGTGAACAGTTTGAATGGAGATTTACTACATGGTGACAAGCTGTATGCATTTTATACTATATTACGTATATGGTGGGGGGGCGTCTCTCTATGGCTCGTTTTCTCAATTAAAACCTTGTTATTCTAGTTAAATTTTTGTGTTGGCACTTCACTTCAAGTCAGAAGGGTTTGGGTTGCATTTTGGGCACTCGGCCTCTAAAAGGTTCGCCATCACTGGTATATAGGATACAATTGTATGATTGAAGACAGCAGTCAGACATCAAATTAATCAATAGTATAACACATGTACATGGGAAGTAACACTTTCTACTAAAAATGTTTATACTGCACATAAAAAGTGGAGGAGAATCTGTTCCATAGATACTATAGATAAGTCCTGACCTGTATTGATGCACATAAAGCACTATTGGTGAGATAGAAACCTAATACATAGCCCTAGCAGTCTATAGCTAGAAGCACACGACCGTGAATCATGAACTGTGTGGTGGCTGGTTTTCACAGACTGACCACAGTACTCCAAACTTAATAGTGAGATATGATGCAAGGAGTCCCTTCTTCTTCTTATAAAGTGCCAAACTGTAATCACAATTACAGTTCAATGTTCCTGTTCTGTTGGGACTCCTTGCATCATACATCACTATGATGCTCGGAGTCACGTCCTCTGCACTGTGCTCCGTCTGTAAAAAAATTCACAGAGATAGTTGTGTGCTTCTAGCCTATGTCTGTGGGTGCCGTCACACATACTGCTAACGCTGCGTTTACTGGCAATCACACATGCCTTTCTATGGAAACGCAAACGATTGGTAACCAGAACCCTGTGCCTTGCATTAAAACAATGGGTTCTGATTACCAATTTATAGAAACGCATATGCTATCAGGCCGAGGCCCGTCGCTGTACACCAGCGCCACAGTACATGTGACCGCACCCTAAATCTCTCCTGTCTCTCCCTTCCCTCTCCATGGACTCCTATTTACTCTGATGCTGTGTAGCTGTAGTTCATCTTGCACTGCTAAAATGGATTCAGGAACTCTCCGAGTGATAGGATGAAAAGACAAGACAGACTTGACATGCCAGACTTTCTGGACCGAACTTACAAGTGCTGAACTGAACGGACATGCTAAGTTCAGTTGAGAAGTTCTTGGTAAATCCATCACGGAGCGAGTTTCTTGAAAATACCTCGCTTGTAGGCAACCGTCCTTGGACTCACTTGTGCCACTAATCTAGGCAAAGGCTGTAATTAGTAATTCACTGTAATCAAATGTAAACACTTCATCTGTGTCAACGAACAATCATTGCTTTCTTGATTACTGATAGTTACAAGGTGTTTTCTGTGGTGATATAAAGGAGACCGCAGAGTAAATCCAAGCCTTTTGTCCTCCATACAGGTTAGCAGGACTGATGTGAAGCTAAGTACTGAGTTCTCAAGTGTTAGCAGATAAGTGGAGATAACAAGTCCTCCTTGTACCAGGACTGAGCAATGCACAATAGTAGAGGTATATTACCACCATGTATTGTGCCATGGTTCCCAATTATAAGAGAGCTGGTAGCCAATCCTTTGTCTCTCTATAGACCTCTGTGGTAGTCGTCATCCTTCAAGCCACCCCTAACTCATTTATGTCTGACTCTTCTGGCAAACTTTATCCCAGCTGGGAGGGTCAGCAGGGGAACATGCAGTATTTTTATCAAAAAACGTCTATTCTGCCATTAAAAAATAATTATATACGCATAACTTTTGAAAAATGTTAACAGCTGCAGTTGAAAATTTGGCTAACATCTTTGCTCCTTCCCCCTTAAAGGAAACCTACCACTTGAAGTGGCAGGTTTCTGATGGAAATACCGGGCACAAGCTCAGGGTGAGCTGGTGCCGGAGCTTATTTTTGTTAGTGTTTTAACGCCGGTATCGCGGTTTTTAAAACATTTTAAGCTTATAGCGGCGGACCCGGGAGGTACGCGCTCGGCGCTACCCATGCGCGCGGCTCTTACTTTCTATGTAAGGCCGCGCGCACGGTCGCGCGATGGTAAGCGCCGAGCGGACCTCCTGCGCCGGCTATAAAGTTTAAACAAAAGTTTTAACAAAAATAAGCTTCGGCACCAGCTCACCCTGAGCTGGTGCCCGGTATTCCATCTGAACCGCCACTTCAAGTGGTAGGTTTCCTTTAACTGTTTTCCAAAAAATAAGACTGGAGACCCCCAAGCGACAAATGCTACATGTTGGACACCCCCTAGCAGACGGAGAAACTGGAGAAACTCTAAGAAGCCAAAAAATTACTCTCTTTTGGCTTCTATCCTCCTGCTCCCCCGGGCCGCGCTCTGCATCCTGAAGCCAGCACTTGCAACCAACGCGAGGAGTCTGGACAGAGTGATTGGCAGGAGCGAGCCTGGAGGGGTGAGAACATCTCAACTGCACTCACCGCTACCCAATTATGGACTCTTCACTGTCCACTACCGAAATAAGGCACTTGGAAGGAATGGCTGCACTCATCTGAGGGTGCTTTCACACATTAATTTTACATGACTATTTTGGTGGAGGTGGAGTCGTGGTTATACAAATTGAGAAGTCCGAGTTAGAGTCAGAAGTATGGTTTAAAGGGGTTTTCCAACAAAAGAAAATTCTCACATTTCAATCCCCTGGTGATTTTAACACAATAAAGATCATTTTAAGAACTTACTTTACAATTTTACTCAGTTATATTGCTGTTTTAGCTCCAATCCCTCCCTAGGCTGCTCAGTGTAAAATTACAGAGTGTGGGCGGGGCATCACTAAGCAGACACATTATGACCCATCTAGTTTTGTGGGGTGACAATGTGGTTACATTATCAGGGTAGAAGGTGTATATGCACTTTCATCTGGCCGCTGACATTGTACTAACACACAGACACATAGACAGAGAGATGAGACAGATCAGAGATGCATGAGATTACACAGAGGCTGACAGACAGAGACTGACAGACTTTTACACTGTTACACTATGAGGTCTGCTACATCTCACAGATATGTGCCTGCCTCCCCCTTTCCCCGGATCACTTATCTCCTTGTAGTTTTTCAGCTTTCTCTGCTCACAATCTCCTAGTAGGAAGTGATCAGTGAGTGTCTCTTAGCTCCGTGCAGGGGGCGCGGCTACAGGCTCAGAGCAGAGAGACACAGAAATCTAATCTGCACAATCTCATCAAAGATGGCCACCACCCAACCCTAAGTCAGAAGTTACAGGGTTGTGTCTAGGGGCAACTGAAATTGTGTACACCAGGACTGATAGAGACAGGTTGGACTTATATCTGTGAATAGCTGTATTTTTGTTAATAACAGTAAATTAGAGAATGTGTTATTTTGTTATCCTGAGTACACATAAGAAATTGGTCTTTGTGTGAATACCCCTTTATGGGGCTTGATCTCTTCAGTTCAGTTGCATGCATCCAGACCCAGTTCACATGAAGCTATGATATTTCGACTCTCCGAAGGGGAACTCAGAGCGAGACTTCTTCAACATATGCAGTGTCTGAAAACTAAGGGGGTGATTTATCTTTATTGTGGAACTTTTTTCAGGAGTTTAGGCTAGTTTAATTTATTAAAGCATGTGTTAAATCTTGCTTTTTTTGTGTTTTATCTGCAACCTTTAAAAATTTTTAGTGACTTCGCACTCTACACCAGCAATGGAGTGGAGTGGTTTTTGCACAAAAAAGTTGTGACTCTTTTTGTAAGGCACTTTCTTGTTATCCAATTAATAAAATTTTGTTGAAACAAAAAAACTGTGCTGCTTTTTGTTTTAATAAAGTTTTTATTTGGTTTTTATTTTTCACAAGAAGAAGACCATACAACAAAGATGGGGATACCTCATCCCCTTCAACATTGAAAACAAAACATACTGGTGCTCATTTACTCAGGGGCCGAATCGGCGGGTTTCCCGAATATTACCGTTTTGTGCCATTTGTCCCTGAATCGCCCAAGGTTTTTGGCGCACGTGATCGGATTGTGTCGCATCGGCACCGGCTTGCATGCGATGTAAATCGGGGGCGTGGCCGTCGGAAAAACCCGACGGATTCGGAAAACTGCGGTATTTAAAAAAGAATTTGTGTCGCAAGATCAGCACTTACATGCAACAGGAAGAAAAAGGTGAACTCCGGTAGACCTCGGTGCAGCAGCAACACCTGCTGGATATTGGGCACACGACCTTAGTGAATCTCGGCAACGCGCCACGGGATTCGCGAATGGACCGGGAAAGTAAATATGCCCCACTATGTTGACAAACATTTCAACACGGTGCTGAGTCTTACAAGTAGGGGATATAGAGCGGAGCAGAATATAAAGAATAGGGCGTGTTGTATATTAAACCCGTCTCAACTCATGGCACTCTCAATGGGCCCAAGGTGCCTTTCAGGTTCTCCAAAAAGTACCACTGGGTGAGGGTTGCATCATTGTTGTGATTTCTCTTGCATTTAAATAAACAACAACCCATTTCCTCCATAATCCATGAAGTAAATCAGTAGCTTTCTCCTGACATTTAGGACAGGATATTTTCCTATCTGGTGACCTTTTCAGTCACCATATTTCTTAGCGCATATAAAAGGAGGATATGTTAGGACACTTTGTTACGTTGTGTCCCCTAGTATTTGGAAATCAAATGAGTTGTTGGGTATCTCCCTGCTTACATCACGTAATTTTGTCATGATTACATCCCTCACCTGACCAGATTGTATGAACTGGTCAGTGCCCAAGTCAAATTGTTGGGCTAGTTCTTCCATTGTCAACCAGCGAGGCTCAGAGCCATGTAGTCTCCATTTATGGAACAATCTATTACTCAGACCCCGTAGGAAAGCAGGGTTGGTCCAAATGTTTTGAAACTGTAAAAGACAAACCAAACCTTTTTCTTAGGATTCTCCAGGTTGCTATAGTATCTTTACATATAATTGAACTTTTACGGTCGTGTGGCACCTGCGGTAATGGTGAGTGTAGTGGCACTGTTGGATTTGTTGGATTGTAAGGGGAACAGAATGCTTCTTCTAACTCACAGTCGGAATAGGAATTGGTCTTATGTGTCCCGTCAAATATGTGTCCGGTCATACAATCCAGGTTATATGTTCGTATGCATGGTAGTCCCATACCCCCCATTTCTTTTGTCATGATCAATTTCTCCCAATTTCTCCCGTGCCACAGGAAACACGAGAACGCAGCGTTCATTTTCAACACACCCACATGTCTAAGGAGAATTGGGACAGTCTGCATTTGATATAATAGTTTCGATACATTAACTGTTAAGATTTTGATAGCCATGTGACAATTCACGGACTTTAATGTCTGGATTCCAATGTTAAATAAGGCGTAAATAACTAGGATAACATGATAACTCAGGTGCGGCGAATCTTGCAGGGAGGGAAACTTAGGAACAAGAAAAGTGCAAATCCACAAAAAAACTTCAAAAATTATTTAAAAAAAGCCTAAGATTCCACCCTCTAACTTTTATTTAAATGATTTATTTAAACCTCAAATCCTGTTTATGTTCCAATGATTTAGCAAGGCTGACTTCTGCATTTGATTGTTAATCATTTCCTAATTATAAGTAAACCCAGAGGATATGGATTATTTTTTAACATGTTGGAGCATGCCCCTTTACACGTAAACACTAACAGATACTATTCTATCAGGAGTTTGGATACTATTAATAGTAAGGGAAATGGAAAGGAAAATACTCCAGATCCCATCTCTGTTTAGGATGAACAAAAATACTGGAAAGTATAACTGGTTAGGAAAAGACCAAATTGCACTTTCTTTTTTTTTGTCTTCTTAGACTTCAACTTAAAGGAGTTTTCTTGTTTAAGCAAATAAATCTTACAGTTTGCAAAACGAAAATGTATCCTATTTAACACCTTCATGAACCCTTAGAAATACAGGCAATGCTTTTCATTTATAGTTTTTAATGAAGTATTTATTTTGGGTGGGATTATTTTTGGTGGTTTGTCCCTTTTAGCCCCTTAGACACTGAAACATGAAGTGGGTGCAGAGGATGTGAGATCCTTCTGCCACCCATCGCAGGCAGCTGGGCTCCCCTAAAGGAGGAACCCCTGGGCTGCCAGTAGTATCTTTCTCTCGCTCCATGCAAGAGGTATGGCCTAATATAAAACCTGTCAGTAGCTGGCAGTATACTATAGTAGCTGTATAGTAGCAGTAACTGACATAGGGTAAGTAATGCAGTGTATTATACACAAGAATAAGTGATGTTGTGTCAGTGTCCCTTGTGGGACAAAGTAATAAACAATGTAAAAAAATAAATAAAGTATAAAAAAAAACCTCACAAAAAATGTATAAAAAAGTAAAATCACACACATTTTGCATTTGCAGATCTATACCAACCCAGGCTAAAAACCATAATAGTATTTATCCCATACAACAAAAAAAACTTAAAGGAAAAACCAATGTCCAAATTGACATTTTTACTATCATTCACCACACAAAAAAACTATATTAAACGCAATCAAAAAACGTTATGGACCCCAAATGTGTACAAATACAATCTACAGGTTTTTAGGCAAAAACTAAGGCCTCACATTTACAATTTTGCTAAAAAAGTTATGGTGCTTGGAAGGAGAAGATGGAATATTCCCCCCCCCCCCCTAAAAGGATTTCATTTTTTAAAGTAAGGTCATTATTAAAAAAAAAGCTAAAAAAAAATGCATATGCGATCGTGTGGATCTGTTCGGGTAGTTTGTAAATGCAGCACTAGCAGTACGTGTGACCACACCTGTAGGTTCCACAGTAAATGCAGAAATTTTAGAAAAACCAATGTCTGCATTGCATTTTTTTAAAAATATACTGCACAGAAGGGTTAATAAAAGTTCATCAGTAGGACATTAAAAAACAAGACCCAAAACAGCCATAGTTACTGAAAAATAAAAAAGTTATAGCTTGTAAAAGGCATTGAAAAAAAAACTTAATAAACAGTCTGGTCTTTAATATGGAAACCAGGTGCAGAGATAAGGGGATAATATACTTTATTATCTATCAATCCCTCATTTCTAGGTCTTTGCTTGCTCTCAATATACTGAAAGCTTCAAACAGTTTACTTCATGTGAATAAAACCAGTCCTTGGTGAAATGAAAATTTTTATGCTGACCAGAAATAACTAAAGGGGCTTCCTGTTCCTCCACTAATATTTAATACTAATCACTTATTCTTAGAATAGGTTATTAATAAAGGATCAGTGGGGTTTTGACACATTGATCAGCTGTTACAGCTACTTCGTGATTGTACCGAACCAAAGAATAAAGCAGACCTATGATTTGGAGGGCACAGTGAAAGTCGTAAAAACTGAACCCACAAGAAAGTGTCATGTTTTTTTTCGGTATCTTAGGTATAGTAGGCATTAGGTATATTAGGCAGCACAGCATGGAATAATAAATACTGGGGCACATTTACTTACCCGGTCCCTGCGCGTTCCCAGATCCGGAGTGTCAGACGAGAATGAACTCTGCCGCAATTCACGTACATTATGCGCCCGATTTTCTGCATGTGTCGCCTCCCTGATCAGGTCCGCCTGATTTCACCTTCTTCTTCCCGGTGTATTTGGGGGCTTGATCTTGTGATCACAGCACACAGCATGGAATAATAAATACTGGGGCACATTTACTTACCCGGTCCCTGCACGTTCCCCGATCCGGAGTGTCAGACGAGAATGAACTCTGCCGCAAATTACCGTAGATTATGCGCCCGATGTGTCGCTTCCCTGATCAGGTCCGCCTGATTGCACCTTCTTCTTCCCGGTGTATGTAAGTGCCTGATCTAGTGACACAAATTTAAAGTTAAATCCCGCCCCCAAATTTGTGTCACATGAAAGCAGGCGCATTTGCGACACAATCCCATTGCGTGCGACACAATGCGCTTCTAAATACCTGTCCTGGCGGCGCAATCCTCGAAAAGTCAGAAAACCCGACGGAAATGCTGCTACGGGGCGCTTAGTAAATAAGCCCCACTGTCACTGAGAAATACACGTTGTAACGCAGAAAATAAGCTCTCACACAGCTCTTTTTGAAGGTGGGGAGCAAAAAATGAACAAAAAAAGGCAGCGACGCAAAGGGGTTAAAGAACACAGACATGTTATTTGAACTACTGCATAAAACATATGTATAAGTAAGCTGAAAAGTTAGGCCCCTTCTACACTTACGTTTTTCATGCACGTGTTCTGCATCACATAATCACCATAATCACCATTGTAATCAATGGGCATTTTCAGACTTTTCACGCTCACACGTGTGTTTTTCTTAACTTGCGTTTAAATCGCTTTATGCTCTACTTTTGCAAGTCACGCGCATGAAAAACGCATCACACAAGTCTATGGAGACGCAGCAAAAACGCATTGCATTCTGAGACACTTGCAAGTGCAATGCGTTTTTCAAGCATCAATTTCAATTAAAAAAAAGCGCGTTATCTGAAATGTGAAAAACTGAGACACTGAACAAACTCTGACTGAAAATTGATTGAACTCTGTTTAAAAATGTCAGTTTTTCACTGACCAAACCCTGATCGTACCCTGATCAGACTCTGACGTGATCTGCAACGCGAGTGTGGAGGGGGCCTTAGACTGTACAGATTGAATATGCCTTGTATAGTATAAAATTAGACAAAAAAAAAGAAGAAAGAAAGAAAAGAAAAAAAAAATGCTTCTGTAGACCAGCTCCTGGGTTAAAGTCCATGTTAATCATATCAAGTCTTTGTTCTCTCACTCTGCAAAAGCCCAGTGACATTGCAGCTGCTAGGATAGTGCGCAAAGGCAGGCGGCCAGCTCGCACAATAAAAATCTACATAGTGGCCAGCTGCGGAGAGGTAAGAACGAAAATAACTGCGCCCATATCATTTCCTCTAGAGGAAATCAGTACCAGCTGATCTATAGAGCAATGGTTTGCGCTCCAGATGAAATGTGGGCTAGTAAAAAGTCGCCTTGACAAAACAAGAGATTGTAATCAGATTTTCTTTCTGTTATTTGGTCGCAGTTTGAGCTGATGCCATTTTTTAAAATCATTTCACAAGATACATGGCAAACAATTACCGAATGTGACTATGAAGACTGACATATGGTGAATTCAGTGCTGGGCCCATTTGATATATATATCTCATAGCCCCTCATGCATCTATAGAAGTTGAAATATAGTTCACTTGGAAAGCTTAGAGATGTTTCTGTAAGCGTCAAGGATGACCCTGCATTTCTTGCCATTCAGGCAACTGCACCTCAAAATATAGGACCTATGTCTTATTTTCCACCATTTTGACAGCACAGCTGCTTGGCTCCTTATGGAGAGGGGAAAGGTGAGGAGTACTCACCCCTCCTCCCACCTGCACGCAGCTGTATGCTTGCCCAGCCTACGATCCGGGCATGCATGAGGCCTTACAGTTTGTGAATGTTCCAATGGCAGACTGTGTGCACAGTGGCGTAACTTGTACACTACAAGTACCAGTAGAAAGACTTTGCCAGGCCCAACTAAACTTCCAAGATGAATAAGACTCTGCCTTAGGCAGGGTTTTAATGCACACTTGACCTTTTAGGGGTTACATCTCTCAACTATATCAGCTATTATTGCCATATTATAGGCCTGGTGAACTGGAGTAAATCTTTGTCAAACATAGATGCCTCAACAGTTCTGCGGGCTTTAGGATAAGCATTTAAAACACGTCCATCAGCTAGTTGCACATAGAACTTACAACTCCCACACAGCAGATTGCCCTATAAATGGTTAGGAAGATGCAGATATTTTCCATTGTCTATGGTCCTGCCCTCTTACACAATGATTTTGGTTGTCTGTAAGGGATTTTACTATATCACTACCATTGTGCCTTTCACTCTAGAGTGGACACTCTTTGGATGTTTGGACACCCTTGTACCTATTGTAGTAGAAAACTGGTAAATCCTTTCACTTTATATTCAGCCACTTTTTAGAAAAATAGACAATAGAATAGAAATAGACTTTATAGACAAATATTTTTCCTATGGGCTGGGGGAAAGCGTATTTACACAAAGAGTTGAAGGAACTGTAGTTTTTTTTAAACATGGGAAAGCTTTATAGCGATCCTACCACCAAGAATCCACTCCAAAATACAGCTTTTCCCTTTGGTACTTGGAGAGGAATAAGTTGGGAGAGATGAATGTATGATCACTTGATTTTTCAGAAATAATGTAATCTCTGTTAATTAACATTTCATGGATATTTTGTAAAGGGTACATCATGTCACTAGAGCATTGTTTTACATAATTACCGTACTAAAGTAGATCAACCTAAAACCTTTATTTTGCAAAAAAAACATAATGATCATAATTAGAGATCAGCAATGACTGTAGCAAGAGAAATATTCTAATTACATTTTCAGAAGGTTCCACCAGTCACCAATCAGTAGGGACTGCCCAGGCTTTTGCTGTGAATGATTTCAGCACATCTGCAGCCAATGGACATCACTAGTCTCTTACACGGTTCTTCTGGGATTCTTCTCCACTCTTCTTCCAGTCTCTTCCAAAGTTCTGTGACTGCTGTAGGTTTCTTGGCCATAACTTTTTCACCAGGGTTTTGTCGCCATTGGGTTTATATCAGGACTCTGGGCTGTGGCCATTTTATTGTTTCAATGTTTTCTGTTTCAATAAACTGCTTTACCTGTTTTGCTGTGTGAAAGGGGGCAATGTCTTGTATGAAAATTGCTGGCTGATTGAGCGAAGAATGCAAGGAAAGAACTAGGCGTTGTTGAAGAAGGTTCTGATACACACTTGTGTTCACTCTGCCATGAAGCTGTATGAGAGGCCCAACTCCTGCTGCAGGGAACATTCCCCAAACAATGACACTTCCTCCACCACCTTTCACTGACTTCTTTACATACTTTGGGTTCAGTCTTTCCCCAGTTGCTTTCCTCTCGTGCATTTGTTTGTCGAGGCAACCATTCTTCTTTGGGAACTTGAATGAGTTTGTGATGCTGTAAAGATGCAATATTATAAAAATCAGAGACTTGGAACGACCAACTTCTCTTGCTATGGCTGATAGGTCACCCATTTGCCCCTTATCTGGACAACCTGCTGCCTGTCGTGTATTTATGGTCTTCCAAATGCTCAAGGATTTAGAAAACAAGGTTAATGAAAAAGTTTACGAACATTAAAGCAGAACCGTCACTGTAACAGTTAATACAGTGCCTGCGCTACAGTTTGGTCTGCAGACGGTGAGTCCTTGTATCATATTTCTGCATGGTGCACAGACACATGCTTGGCATCATTAGCTTTGTTATGTATTGATTGTAAAGACTGTAATGTTATAATATAATATAAAAAATTAATTTTGGATAGGTATTGCCTAGTGAGACCAAAAAGAAGACCTCCACAATATACAGTGTGTCACTTTGCTCCCTCTATCTGACTGTACATTATTCTTATTCAAGAATTTTTTGGAGTGCAGAGTCTTTTCTGCTTATAAATAGCTTCCATTTTGAATTGTAGAGTTCCTTTGCTTGTTCTTCATCTGTGCTTTGCTGTTAATGCCATGATGCCTCAGTACAGCATCACATGACCATTTGAAGACGGGACCATGTATGTTGGCTGGGAGGAGTGTCACTGTGATCCTCCTCTCCATCTATATAGTCTATACCATAAGTATACAGTTAGGGATGCAGAGCTGTGAGCTACACACTGGCTCTCCACAGGGGCTGGGAGTACACACCATCATATGGAAAGCTATAATGCCTGTGATGGGTGAAACATAGATTTCTATAGACTTAAAGTAAACCTACCATGAGGAATCTAGCATCAGTAGTAGATCTGATGGTAGATTCCTCCTTCTTGCCTCTGCCCTAATCTGTAATGTAATAATCCTGGAACCTAACCTAACTTGCTAAAAACTTTATTTTAGTAATATGTAAATTAACTGTAGAGGCTACTGGGGCGTGGATTAGCCTTAGCGCCCATTGCGTGGCCAGGCTAGTACACATCCCAGTAGACTCTGCAGTTAATTCACATATTACTATAAGTTTTTAACAGGTTAGGTTCCAGGATTATTAAATGACAGATTAGGACAGAAGCAGGAAGGAGGAATCTACCATCAGATCTACTTCTCATTGGAGATTCCTCATAGTAGGTTTCCTAAAAGTGAGTCACTGAAGGTTGATTCCATCTGCTGCTAAGCAACCATCCCAATGTGTTTTATAGTGATAGTAAATAAGATGTGCAACATATGTAATAATATACCGCACCTCCTAACTACAAAAAAAGGTCCCCAAAAGTCAGTGTGCTCTTAAGAGCTATTTATTTATTAAAAGTAGACAATGTTGCATTCATTCGACATTGTAATAAAATCATTATTTAAAACATACATTAAAAATAACCATTCTAAAACTCACACTTAAACATAATCTTCAAAATCTACAGGGTTTCTCCAAGAATCCTAAAAGTTCTCCTTTGGGCCAGGGCTACAATGCTTGAAGCGGGAGCCAGAGTAGGAGAAGTACATTTCCTTCGTTACATCTTTTATTATCTTGAAAGCCATGTGAAAATGAACAGAAAAGAGTCATATTTTTAGAGGCTGAAGCGGGGAGAGTAACATATCTTTCGGTACTATAGGAAACATTTAATGTCATATTAAAGCTAAGTATTTATTCTTTCAGATTGCATCAGGCTTGTGGTTTTGTGATCTACAGAACCATAGATACAGTTAAAGACGTAAGCAGAAACTCGGTTTTTATTTGTACATTTTTAGATAGATGTCTTTAACTGTTCTGTAGCACAGAAATTTGAAAGATGAGATTCCTATCTTTAATATGAAACCATGGGGGGAGTTAACACAATCGGTACGCCTGAAAACAGACGTACAAGCCGCAATTTAGTCAACTTTTCCACCTTCTGCATCAGTTGGGCAGGGAGCGGTTGGTGCTGGGCCATGCAGTGGGCAGGCGTTGGGTTCTACCCTGAACTACCTATAGCCTGCACATGTTCAGGCACAAGCTAGGGTACTATTCTGCACCAGGTCAGACCTGGTGTAGTAGTGACCTGACAGAGTTTTGCGCTTTTGCCTACGGGGATAGATTTGCTGCACGTCATATGCTGGCACACTAAGGCCGCTGTCACGCGTCCCGCTAGGCGTCCGTCATAACGCGCCGCTAGCGCACAAGGGGAGGTCCTCGGCCCGAATGCATATGCGTTTCCAGGGAAATGCATGCGATTGTTAAGCCGATTGCATGCGTTTCTCTGGGCTGAGGACCTCCCCCTGTGTGCTAGCATCGCGTTATGAACGGACGCCTAACGGTACGTGTGACCGCAGCCTAAGCACCAGCCTATGATAAATGTGCCCCATGTTATTAGTTACTAACAACCAAAGTTAACGATGTCCAAATAAGTGACTGTAAACTTGACTCATCTGAGGTAAAATGACTCTTCTCTGCTCATTTTTACAAGAGTTTTAAGGTTTTTATTTTTATAAATAAAAGGGCAAGATTACACAAAAAAAAGAAGTACATTTTATAACAACATCACACATTTCATACCCTACATGAGGGGGGCTGCTAGTTTAATGAGGTAAAGTGTGGTGACTGTTTCCACTTTTGGTTGGCTTTACATAACCTATTTCCCCTTTTTCAATCAAATTACTACAAAGCATTTTTTAAAATCTTGCAAATTTCAGACACTTGTAGTGATGAGAGAAGGCTACACAGCAGCCCTACATAGAGGTGATAACGGCCATGACCGGCAGGTTCACTGAAAGGGCTACTGAAATCCCTGTAGCCTCCTCTACCTTCCCTCACTTCCGGTTTACGTCACCAGCGTATGACGTAGCGCGTACGGATGGCGGATCACGTGACAGCGCAGGAGCGACGACTCTGGTGACCTCACAACAACAACACGGATCCCGGCCTCCGTTATACGACGTGCAGCGGCCGCGGACTGCTCTTCTTCTCCCCGTGGAGCCGTGAATGGACCCGTGAGCGGTTATTACAGAGAGCAGCAGCGAGGGGGCGCCATGTCCGAGCCCAACAGCGTGTCCCTGCAGCAGATCCTGGACAGGTGAATGTCGGGGGCCTCTGGCTGTCATTCATGGCTCATTTCTGTGGTGAAAATTGTTACTTTTGGGTCATGACTCAGCTTTCTTGGGGTCCTGAGTGGATGATATTTATATATCTGCTATACAGGTGCAGTGAAAAGCTGGGTGACTCCTTATAGAAGCTGTACTGGGCTTTCCTTCACTAGTGGCATATGGTACAGGGGGGCACATCTGTGACACCCCCACATGTGTGCTTATTTCACGATAATTGATATGGTCTTGTGCACGCAGCATCATGGGATTGATAATAGGCAATTTACATGTTAAATGCAGGCTACTCAGGTCTAGATGACATGATTTTGTGGTGGGCACTGTCCCCCGTTCTCTGTGGCTGAGATGAGACGTAAAGTAGTTTTTACACTTGGTGCTCGTCATATAACGGAGCTTATATTTGTGAAGATGTTTGCTTTGGCGATGTTGATATTATACATGATAGTCCATATAAGAATCCTGTCACCTGTAAGGGATGATTCATACTTCTAGGGTCGGACCGTGGATCACGGATTGTGTGCTGGATGGATTTCATGGGCTGGGGGTGGGACTAGTGATATATGATACAAGCACTGTTATAGCTCGGTGCTACTGGGAATCAAGGCATTTTTCCGGGTGGTCTTGATGTCCCTTTCCCGATTCAGATCTTGTCATCTATTAGGCACATGCTTTGCTACAATTGGGGACTAGAATAATTTATTTTAAGCTTTCACACCGGAAAAATGGGGTGAAAGTTGATGGATCTGACAGCTAGTTGGCCCCCTTCTCAGGAACTACTTTTTGTGCAAATGGAGTAGAAATGGACGCAAACTGGGGGATTGAGCCTTTTTTATGCCAGACCCCAGAGTGTGTGTGTGTGTTTTTTTTTCCTGCAGAATATACAGTATTGTCCTTATTGTCCTTATAATGGCACTTTCATCATGTTTCTCACTAGTCATGACTTGCTTTATTGTGGCCACTGATGTCATAAGATACGAACCATTGTGACCTCTCATGAGGGTGTATTCACGCGTGTGTTTTTAAATGTTAAAATGGGTTTTGCTACTCTGGAAGCTTTTTTTTCTTCATTGCTGTAAGTGAATGCAACTGAAAATGTTTACACACCACTGTTGGGGGGCTGCTTGGTTTCAATACTACTGTTGCAGTTGTGGCTATTGAAGGGTCAAAGTTTTGTTCATTTAGTTTTGCTAAATGAAATCTGTTTGTTTTGCATAACTATTAGAATGAGGCCAGGTGCTGCAATACAGGGGGGGGGGGGGGGGGTTTTTTACCTTGTCTGGGGATAGAATGAAGCTTGGGTGACCTTGGATCAATATTAAAGGGAACCTGTCACCAGCAGGACGCCTGTTAAACCTCTTACTGACTGACTAGTAGATGACTTGGAATATAAGGTGATATTTCAGCATGCGGCCGGCACACCCAATAAGGTGTGTTTAGGGGTTTAACAGGCGTCCCGCTGGTGACAGGTTCCCTTTAATACAATACAAATACAGGCAGTCCCCGGGTTACATACAAGATAGGGTCTGTAGGTTTGTTCTTAAGTTGAATTTGTATGTAAGTCGGAACTGTATATTTTATCATTGTAATCCCAGCCAGAACTTTTTTGGTCTCTGTGACAATTGGATTTTAAAAATGTTGGGTTGTCATAAGAATCAGGATTAACAATAAAGCTTCATTGTAGACACCTGTGATAACTGTTATAGCTGATCATTGTAGCCTGGGACTAAAACACAATAAATTACCAATATCCAGAGGTCCGTTTGTAACTAGGGGTCGTATGTAAGTCGAGTGTTCTTAAGTAGGGGACTATGTTAAGCAGGGGATGTCAGGTTTTGGAAATGATTGTTCATCGCAAAATGGGTTTAAAACTTTGAAAGAACCTATGCCTGCCTCTCTCCCATCCAGTCTTGTCACACAGAGCCTGCAGTCGTAATATATTACATTGACAACCTGTCCCCAATTCAGCCTCAGTGCACAGAGACCTGATGGCTGGCACAATCCCTAGTAAGGGAACCTGTCACCAGATTTTATCCCATTAAACTACCAGCCTTCTCAGGTAGTGGATGCAATGTCCTCTCTAGAATTGCCTTTTATTTGAAATTGTATATATCCCATCGCTTCATCACTTCACAGTTTGTTGCATCTTCTTTCTGAAGTAACTTACTCTAAAAGGATAACATCTTATTAAGGGGACCTCCTACATGTCTGCTTCTATATGCCAAATTATGAAGCGATTGGAGTGAGGCCGCCCCAGCATCATGTCTGTCCTGTAAATGGATTCTTGCCAGCGATGGACCAACACTTGGCTTCTAGGACTTCAGGCACAACCTCATATTGCAGGCAGAGGTCGCACTAACATTTTTACAGAAGGGTAAAAATACTCCTCTCACCATTTTTGAGGAGTATTTTTACCCGAGGAGGAGTATGAAAATTTGCACACACATTACACTACACGCACACAGCACACACTACACACTACACACTACACTCACACAGCACACACTACACGAAGTTGTGAAAATGGATTGATTTCTAGCTTGTCCAGCTCCATGAGTGGTCGCGCTCTGTCCGTGGAAACCTGGCAGCCCTTGCAATCTCTATCCTGATAACAAAGCATGGTGATTGTGGTAAGTGATTGCTGATTAGTCGGGAAGCCTTGGCGTGCGCTGTGAGGAGCACTCGGGTGCCACGTGATGGATTGACTACTGTAGGCCTGGCATAACTGGCCGCTTTGGTAACTTCTTGCCATAGCTTGGGAGTATGATACTCATGGCATGAAGCCCGGGGTATCCGTTCCCTGATGGAAAGGAACAGATTTTAACATTTCAGCCTTTCCATCTTGATGGAACGAGCTTGGGTGTTCTAGACTCCACATGGTGGAACAAAGTACAAATGTTTGCAGAGCTCTGACTGACTTGAAATACACAGACTGCTTATTTTTTTCCACAAATTTTTCTACATTTCTTTGTGTGTGTTTTTTTCTTTTCTTTAAAGCAGTTTGCAGTAAAACCAAAAAACTCATTATTTTAATTACATGCGGTCGCCCCATGCTAATGAAGGTTGCAACTTGCTAATGTGGGTTTCTGACTCCCTCCGCCCGTTAATTAAACTTGCTCCGCTCTGTGAAAGCAGGAGGTCCCAGCCAGCAGAGCGTTACCCCGCCTGGAGCCTGGACTCGGTGTGCGCGTGAAGAGCATGCCAATTTAACTCCTTCTCTGCCAGAGGCGTTTTCTTTCCTTGGCGTGGAGGCCTAATTGTTGCCTATGTAGCTCAGTTGGCTCACAGCCTTGTTTCCTTGGTTGGTTTGTATGAGTAATCAAAGTGTACTAATAAAACTTCTAATAATACAGGGTAGGAATCTGAGAACAAAATATGTTTATGAAATATGGCTATGTAGGCTTGTAAATTGTATGATTTGTATGATTTTTAAATAATAAACCTAGTATTTAATTGTAAATTAAAGGGGGCAGATTGTGAGCATAACTATAGAGTAGGTCATCATTATCAGATAGCTGTGGGTATAACACCCAGCGCGCCCATAGATGACGGGTCTCAGCAGCTGATGCACACAGAATGGAACAAGAAGCGGACAGCTCCATTCTCTGTGTAGTGGTCAAAGCGGGCAAGTACAGATATGCTACCATTCATTTGACAAAGATGTAAGTTGCTGTCTGCGTTTTCTTCAGTTCTGTGTTTATCAGCTGCTGAGAACTGTTGTTTCTGTTGTTATCTTCCGTACACGCCTAAGTGGTTGTGTTTGACATTACATTCTTTTAATTTTTGATAGCTTGTCCCATTATTATATTATATTTGGTTTTCGGAGAAATTGAGTAGTTAAATGGAATGGCACATTAACATGAGCTAAAGTGGACCACCGATTTAGGGTACATTCACACCACAGTGTGCTGGAGAGGAGGAGGCGGTGACCCCTCCTCCCTCCATAGAAAACAGCGTCTCACAGCCGCACACACGCCGAAAGATGGAGCATGCTCTATCTTTTTGCGGTGTGTGGCCCGGATCGGTGCCTCACATGTGTTGCATCGTATCCCCGCTGTGCCGCTATTGCCGTCTATGGGGCCATACATGCGACCACATGTACGTCCCCGCAGACGGCCATGTGAATAAGCCCTAAACTGTGGACACATAGATAATAATTATCATCTGTAACCTCTCCAGCCATATTCTTAACCCAGTAGACCAATATCACATTCTATAGGCTATTTTATCATTTGCATATTATCTAACCATTTTTTTTTTTATACGTACGTTTATATTTTAGGATTGTGGCTGAACTTTCTGGTACACTGGTGTGTGAGATATCTGCACTGAACACAGCATATCCCCTACCCTTTGTATAGCTGCTGCTTCAAACAGAAGCCCGCTACAGCAGTGACTCATAGCATGAGGCCTGGCTGTGCTGTGTTCAATGAAGAGATCTCACACAACAGTTCACTTCAATGCTTCAAGTCCAGCTACAATCCTGTATTATAAACTAGCAACACGCATTTCCTTCTACCTGGATTCTTTTTCCGTTATAAAAAGAAAAGTTAGCAGAGTGTGTTGTTTTTTTTAATTATTATTAGAATAAAACCTGCACCTATAAAGACATGTTAAAAATTTCTCTCATTTAGTGTAGTGGGACTTACTAATAGAATCTGTTTACACAGAAGCTAATAGCCGTGAACAGCGGGGGAGAAAATATGTGAAAGATATCCGAGGCTCTCTCCATCACCTATTAACCAGAGGAATCCCTGGTGAAAAGCTTTTGTTATCACACTCGGCCAGAGGTCGCACTAACATTTTTCCAGAAGGGTAAAAATACTCCTCTCACCATTTTTGAGGAGTATTTTTACCCGAGGAGGAGTATGAAAATTTGGGTAGCACACTGCGCACACTACACTCACACACTACGCACACAGCACACACTACACTCACACAGCACACACTACACTCACACAGCACACACTACACTCACACAGCACACACTACACTCACACTGGCAATTATTTTGGGGGGTAATGGCGCCTCATCACGCGTCTATGACGCATGGTGAGGCGTTAATGCGACCTCTGATTGCAGGAACTCCCTATAAGTGACCTGGCAGCCAGGTGATATTTTATTTCTTTCCTGCAATTTTTTTCGTTCTCTGTGTAAGAGATTGGTTAGTTAATAGCAAGTGGACATGTGAAGGAGATGTCTCTAACAATCGCTGCTCCTCCTGTGCTTTAACACACCCAGAACCAGTTAAGATGTCAGTGTCCTCCTGGTCATATGCTCACCTCTGCGCCAGCACAGTGTAGTCGTCTATTACTTGGGTGTAGTACTTGCTTCTCTTCGGTATAACCTTTGCACTCTCATCTGGATTACATATGAATAATACCACTATGCCCATACTGTCTACGTTGCCTGTTCACATATTTCCTATTCCTATAATGTGTTTAGAGACACAGCAAAGTCTTGGCAGCTTCTCATCCTGTAGAGAGCATGTATATAGAAATGTGTATGGAGATAGGGCAGGGGTTTTTCCACTATGCAGTGCGCTGCGTTCTTCCATCTATCTTTTAGGGTATTTTCATACAGAACGGATACCCTGGGGAATTTCCACACCAGGATTGCAGGTCAATATCCACAGGAGTTATAATAGCTAGAAAGGGAATGGAATTTTACGAAGTACTATTCACTTGCTATGGAAAACATTTGGACATATTCTCCATGGGAATCTGCCATAACAAACATAAAGCAGGGACACTTGCTCATAGATCCAGGCACTGTGACTGTGGTAATCTTATGTGTTATCCATGACCTCCTTCCTTCTAAAATCAACTTTTATAATTATGTTAATGAGCCAGAAGGGCTCTGAAGAGGTGTTATCCATGCTGTAGTTTTACAGGCTGTCACACTGTCTTACCCTCCCTCCTCTGCCTGATGTAATATCACTGCAGCAGAGGATATTCCAGCACACAGTGGGAGGGGATGTGTTCCTGCACAATGTAACAGCTGGTAAACCTAAAGCATTTCTGTTAACATCCCAGAGTCTTCCCACCTCACTAGCATAATTTAAAAAATTGATTGTATAACGAAAGAGGCCATAGATAACACTTATAGGAACATTACCAGAGTCACGGTGCCTGGATCTATGAGTAAGTGTCCCTGGATTATCATTGATTTTGAGGGTAGATTTCCTTTTAAGTGTTAAACATTGTGACAAGGAAACACACAGTATACTCAACTCTCTCTGGATTTGGCATTTCCAGCACTATTGCTCTGGGTCACTTAGGACTCAATGGGGTGACACCACCTTCATTTTACATGTAACCTTAAACCTGTAATTTCTAAAAGTTAAATACACTGCAAGTCAATGTATGAAAATTCAATATTTCTTTCAGTGAGGGCAGTAAAATCCACAATGAACCCGCAACAAAATCTGTAACACAAGGGTATGGAATTCATGCGGTTTTGCTTGGGATTGGGTCTGGAATTTGCTTGGATTTTAAAGTAATTCAGTGTTGGATTCTTCCACTGAGTCTCTGAGCTGTGGGGATGTTCCCCTATAGTAACTTCCATAAAATGACGTATTATGGGCATGTTACGGCTTGGGAAGGATTAGGACTGTGTTCGTACCCTGTAACTCCCCTTTTATTATGCTGTCCTACCTGTTCTGTCTGCAGTTATGTCACAGCATATTTGCCCTGTTTTATAGACATTACATGACATGTTCTTGTCTAACAACACGGGGAAGTCAAGCAGGTGGAAAGAACAGTGGTATATACAGTGTGTGTGTGTGTGTTATACAGTGTATATATATTACACACACAGTAACTGGTAAGTGCAGGGTAGAAATGTCATGAGGTTGGCCAAGCCACAAGCCATTACTGTCTGCTGTATGTACAGATTATGTAACCTGCTCGTTATATAGATTAAAGTCCAGACAATAACACAACATTGTTCCAATGTGAGATACATAGGGTTAAATTGATATTCAGGGTTAAAATGATCTCTGCAAGAGGTTTTATTACCTGACAACCCACTTACAATCAGTCGTTCTCTATATCTTGTTCCATTCACTGTGTGTAGACAATATACAGCTCCATTCTCTGCATAGTTGCTGAACCAAGTAATTGCAGCTCAAGTAATTCGGAAATGCTCTGCAGTAACCTGGTGTTGCCACTACCCAAAGATGGAGCTGTGTGGAAGATTTAGGCTTAAAGAGCTTGAAACAAGTTTGCAAGTTATGGGTGAAAACAAGGTGATCGAAGAAGGTCTAACTGCTGGGACCCCCAGCAATCCAGAGAACAGGGTCCGGTTCTCAATAGTGGACCACCCCTTCACCTGTACTTGAGGTTGGGGGATTCATTCTCATGATCGGTGGGGATCCCAGCTGTCAGACCTCCACCAGTCAGCTTGTTTCTACAAAACATGGGCAACTTGTAAACTTGTCTCCTTTAAGTCTAGGAGCTGCAATACAAATATAAGTGGCAACTGAGTAGAATATGGAGATAAATCTGTCAGATCCTTATGTCCGAAAGGGAAAGTTCTTACTCCTCATTGCAATAAACATGTGTTTTAGAGAAAAATAACTAATTGAGTGTTAAAGGACAACTACCCCCAGAATGAAGGACTGTAAACCAAGAATACTGATATACTGGTGTGGGCCCCCTTTGGCAGGATCTGCTCTTCTTTTAGCTGCTTGTTTCCTGGGTTTTACACATAAAAGGCTTTTTTAAATTATTCAAATAAGCCTGAGGGGCTCCAAACTCCATAGGACTCTGCTCCAATGACGACTCCCAGTTTGACCTGACTCTGATCTGTATCTTTCTGTCCGGGCCTCTGGCCTGTACCTCGGATTCTATTGACTGCCCTGCAGAGATCGCATTAACGCCTCACCACGCGTCATAGACGCGTGATGAGGCGCCATTACCCCCCAAAATAATTGCCATGCGTAAAGATACGCTTGGCAATTATTCCGTGTAGCGCGCAGGCTGAGCGGCCCGGCGCGCACTGCATAGGAGGGGAATGGCAGTAGAGTGATCGCATCGTGCGCGGGACCGCTCAGCAGGATGCAGCGATCTCTGGGATCTGTGAGCGCCGGACCCAGGGGAGACATGTGAGCCGCTGCTACTCGTCCTGCTCCAATTCTCTCTGCCTGCAGCAGCGGCCAACAGTTATGTGATCCAGGGTGAGTGTGAGCCGCGGTACACTGCACTCTGTGTATGTGAGTGAGTGCTGTGTTGTGCCAGTGCAGGGCCCACTTAAGGCGGGGGAGGTGTGTGACAGGGATATAATAATGATACAGAGAGCGGTTACTCTCTGCATCCTCAGTGTCTGTGTTACAGCCGTGCACTGTACTCCCGTACGGGCCATGGCCGAGCCTCCCACTGTGTGATATACCGAGCACTCAGTGCCTCCAGCCACCAGCGCTGCTCGGATCGGCCTCAGCATTATCAGCGTTCAGACAGAAACAGACAGGAAGCAAAGCCCACTCCTGTTTGATGTATGGTGACCCTGTGACCTAGCTGAGGAGGACAGCATGGTAGGAGTCAAGCCCTGTGTGTGCAATTAACCCTTTCAGTCTTGACTCTGACAGAGTCGGTTGTGTTTTTTTATGCCCACTTTCTGCCCCCTGCAATGTTACCTGTGTGCCACCTGTTCCACCACTCCCTTTCTCTTGACCTCCTATCTCTTTCCCATGTACAACCACCTAACTATATTTGCCAGGTCACCTTGCCTCCAAATTATGTCCCTGCTGCCATTCTATTAATGCTTCCTTACATTAACCCTGACGGTGCATTCACACAAAGCACATTTATTAAAGTGTTTGCGCCAGTTTTCTGTGTGACTTTGCACTGAAAAGAAGGTGCAAACGGCTTGTACATGTATTTATGAAGTGTCTGCGACAGTATTGTGTCACGGCATCTGTGTCCGCTGTACCACAAAATCCTGCACAAAACAGGGCGTTCTGGTGCAGAGTCGGACCGTGCTCCATATTTTTTACTGCGTCTTGACAGAATTATGTCAAAGGTGCATAAAAAAAGCTGTTGACACTTCCCGAGCAGTGCAGGGGGCGTCAGATTCATGAAGAACGTGCCCCAGTTTTGATGAATCTGCCGCACTTGTGAGGAAACTGCACATAGTACAGGCTTCACTACTTTTGATAAATGTGGCCCACAGTGTTTGGACGTATGGGTAAGAAGAACGCATGTATTTCTAATGTTACCATGTGTTTGGATGCTTTCAAATCGTATTCTTTCATTGTTAGAAATGTATGCAAATGTGAAAGTGTTAACACAGCTGTTTACGTGTCCAGCAATGAATAAAAAGGCTTTCAAAGCAGCCAAACACATGATAACATGTAAAACACATAGTGGGGTTAGGACAGGGGGCAAAAGTGGGGCCATATGACACGTTATCTGCCACAAAATTTGGGAGCTATAGCAAAGGGGCCCACTAAGGTTCTACTCAAACCTAGAGCCGGCCCTGTGCCGTTGTGTGTGCGTGCTGTGTTGTGTGTGCGATGAGCATGTGTTGTGTTGTGTGAGTGGATGTGTGGGTGTGTGAGTGATGTGTTGTGTGTGTGAGTCTGTGTGTGTGTGTGTGGTGCTGTGTGTGTGTGTGTGGTGTGTGTTGTGTGTGTGTGGTGAGGCTGTGTTGTGTGTGTGTGAAGTGAGTGGGTGGTGGTGTTGTGAGGCTGCTGTGTTGTGTGTGCGTGCTGTGCTGTGTTGTGTGTGCGTGCTGTGCTGTGCTGTGTTGTGTGTGCGTGCTGTGCTGTGTGTGCGTGCGCGCGCGCGCTGTGTTGTGCCAGTGTGTGTGTGTGTGTGCGCGCGCTGTGCTGTGCCAGTGTGTGTGTGCAGTGAGCAGACAGATGATTCTTTTTGTATAAATAGCGTCTATTAACATTATAAACACCTATGAGATGTGTATATGTATTACCAAAATTTTCATACTCCTCATCGGCTAAAAATACTCTTCAAAAATGGTAAGAGGAGTATTATTACCCTTCCGTAAAAATGTTAGTGCGACCTCTGCTGCCCTGACTACTGTATTGTTTTTGAATACATTTGGCTGACCCCTGTGCTATGCAGCTGTGTTTCCTGGGCCAGTGGCTATCCACATCGGGACCACCAGCGGTACTAGTGGCCTTGCGATCCCTCCGCCGTGAAGTCTAGCTCGCCATGCAGTCTTTAAATAGAGGACTACTGGATGCTTAAAGAGAACCCGTCTGGCAAAACTAAACTAAATATATTTTCATAAACTGCCATTATCCCTTCATTGTCCCTCTACATGCCTGTAACCCTAAGCAATGAGGTCCTAAAGCTGTATGCAAATGACCTGTGAGATGTCCATTGAGTCATTAGCATATTCAAGCTTTCCCGCTCATTGATGAGTGTGAGGTACAGCCACACCCCCAGTGCTTGACTGACAGCCTGTATAATGATGTGCTTCCTGCTGCTGGCGGCCACACCCCCTGCTGCCTGTTTGTGTATAGGAGAGATACAGCAGCTCCAGGCTGCAGCCATATTACAGCATAACATGTCAGGTACTTGTGTAGCTGATGTCTGTGTCACACATGTGTATTAGGAGGATGCAGCATGTCAGCAGATAAAGCACAGACACCAGCATTGCTTTACTATACATTACACACAGACATGAGCAGGGGGAGGAGAGGGGAGGGGGAACAGGGGTGACATCACTGCCTCTGACCATGTGACCAGCCTCATTTACATAATAAAGAATAGATGATTTTATAATGATTAATGTATGAATTGACTAGATAAAGGCTGGGATGGATCCTTGTGAGCTGCTCCAACAGGTAGTAGTGACAGGACAAGTGACACAGACCTGATGACAGGTGTCCTTTAAGGGACAAGTGATAGTTTTATCTGACATTACAGCTTTCGTGACGTTTTGGACTGAAGGTCAGACCCTTATCATACATCACATTGCTGGGGTTGGGAGTCGAATGGTACAGAGGTTGTGTGTAGTGCGATGGAGTGGTGACCTCCTTCTTGAGTCTCTCCTTCATACCTTACACTTCTTCATGTGATTGGGTGTAGCTGTTATTACATGACGGTCTGAGAGCCTCTTTCTCTATATGCAGAGTTGGCATAGTAATGTCTCCAGCAGTGTGTTGTGAGTGACATCCACAGCCCTGACCTTTAGGCATCGTCCTGTAACACTAATAACGTGTTAGGTGTTGGTTCTCCGATTGAACTGCGACTTCCTTTTGATATTTCTCCTACATCCTGGCTTAGCTGGGAGTCTTTCCAAAAATAACAGTGCTGACAATATTTGCTGTAGCTATATTATTTCTGAAAGCCGTTCCAGCTGCGGAGAACAGGGTGACACAATCCCAAATGCCAAGTGCATCCACTCTGCAGTTGAAGGACAACATTGCATCACCTTTAAAAGAAAGTACAAGGGGAGTGAAAGTTCAAAACCCCTTAAAGGATATATAAGTAGTACCAAGTATTGCTTAACCAAAATAGCAATAGCATACAAAGTGTTTACACTAAAGTGCCCCGTACACACTAGATAAAAATCTGACAACATCACTGGGTTCAGATAAGCATTTAATACCTAATGGACCTCCCAAATCTCCTTGACCCAAATGCAGATGTTAGGAGAGAGGATAATCCAGCATGTGGTCTGATCACTAGTGGAGATGAGCTGACCCGATATTCAGGGTTTGGGTTTCACTGTAGATTCTGGCATCCCGATCAATGCCTTACAGCTACTTTGATAATTTTCACAATTTAATGTTTTTTTTAAAAAAATACTATTTAGCTTTAGTATAGATGAATAGAAGGAAAGCTTCTACCCCACAAGATCTAATAGGCACAGGTTACCTGCTATGTGTTTGCCATCAGCTACCACATGGAGATTTACAGTATTTGCCACATAAATGTTTGAGAATTCGCCTCCCAAAAACACGCTGGAGTGATTTGTAGTCAGTAGTTTCGTAAGCGATTTCACTGGCACATGGGGTTTCCCACAGAGAAACCTGCAGGATTCCCACCTTAAATACTGACCCATTTTTCCATAGGAGTATTACAGTACATAGGTTTAAAGTATCAACTAGTGTCGCTTATACAATCACCAGAAGTTCCTATATGACGAAATAGAGGAATGTTGGATGACACTGTCCTCCCAGCAGGTCAATATGCTAAAGGAAATAGCATACTATAATGATGTGCTGAGGAATTAGGAGAAAAGCTTCTGAAATATAAATTGAGGTGATGTCTACTAAGCCATATAACAGTATGATGATAGCTATCTTGGTCTCGTTCTGGTGTTGTAATATATATATATATATATATATATATATATATATATATATATATCCTTTAGAAGCAATCTAAAAATCGAAAAAAAGATTTGTTGGGGGATTTGGATCCAGTTTGGAATCCTTGTAACCCCAATTCAAACAAATAAGGGCAGGATACCCCCGAGCACTGGGTAAGCACCCCTTGAATGCTTGACATAAATCACAGGCTGAGAAGAGGATCCTATTAACCCCATCAATATAGACTTTCCCTTTAAGTGTTGTTCTGCGTCTGGGAAATGATCTTCGACCATGTAATAGTGATTTATGGATGACAAGAAGGGGGGATGGGATTTGGTTTTGTATGACTAGATCCAACTTTCATATAAACTTTACGTGTGGTTCTCTTTTAACCTCTGTAGGTTTGTGTTATGTTATTGTCCTCATACGTGAAATATTTCACAAATCTCTCCTGTGAAGCATTTACTGGTGCGGAGCAATGTGCAAGCGAGATTTCTAGCAATAAAATTGTTTCCATGGCTTCCAATTAGGTTTCCACATAGCAGCCCAAGTCGGGGAAATAGATTTTTTTGACCTCTTCCGCATCGGAGGTCACAGTTTCATTATTCTTTGCTGAAATTGTCCTTTTTCTACTTGTCATTTTTCTATTTGTAGAATGCCTGTGCTGTGGTATGTGGTGAGATGGCAGACGCGGCTCGATGAACTTGTTTAGTGGCAGAAACATTTCAATGTATGGAAGGAGATTCCTTCTCATGACTAGTGATAAGCACCCCCTCCAACCCTCAGCCCTTATCCTATCCCATAGGGGGTATCTTAACTTGCCCCAAAGGACCCCAAAGGCTCACAAGAACAGGGTTCGTTGTACCCCAGATAAGTAGAGTGGCCAGTCATCGGCTGCTCTATTCATTCTATGGCAGAGATCAGCTACCACCGTACTCTACTGCACCCATCAGATGAATAGAGCAGCCACTGCAGGCGCTACTAGCTGCTATATATGTCCGGGGTACAATAGGCGTACCCTTGTTATCATAATGCTTTGGAGTGCCATCCCTGAGTCCTGCACCAATCAGCAAGTTGGCCTCATTCCTGTGGAAAAGGGCTATCTTGTCACTGGACAACCCCTTTAAACACAATTGTTTCTTCATTCCCTTTCTTTCTGCTTTAAAAGAACACTCCAATTAAAGCTAATTCAGTGAATAATACATGGTGCAGGACTCCTAGTCATTGTATCTGTAGAGCCTTGCTAGAACCTAGAGTAATCCTCCTCCCTTCAGGCCCTGCACCAGATATAATTCAATGAATCGGCTATGACTGGAGTGTTCCTATAAGCAGTGTGCCTGAATCCGCTTCCCCTCCTGTACTCACACTGGCAGCTCACCGATAAAGAGAAGCTTTTAAAGTGTTTAATGACTGTAATCCTTACAGACAACCGCTGTGTACATTTTTACATCCTGAATTATTGCACGAAATATTCTTTAGTTCTTTGGAAAGAGGGAAACTTTCTGCCCATGTCCTCATCTATCTGCTGTGTAGGTATTTGAGAGAGGTTTCGGGCACACTGCTTAGTACAGGAGAAGAAAGAGGCAAAAACAGGACAAGGAAGCGAATGTAATGTTTATAATGTTTACCATCTCTTATCACTTGCACTATTTATTCCTGAAATAATATAATAATGTAATAGCAAAAATACAAATCCATTGCTAAGAAAATTAAGTCTGTAGTTCTCTTTTTGATATATAATATGTTGGCTGTGATTTTGATTTGTGGACGGGCACTGGTGATGAGGAATTATTTATTTATTTTTTTCCCCCTTGACTTTTACTTTTGTTATTTGGCCGGTCTTGTTTCCCAATATCTTCGGCCAGATTTTTTTTTTTTCGTTTTTTTTTGTTGGCAGTGAGTTGGCAGTCTGAGTTTTAGAAGTGTTGGTAGAAAGAAACTTCAATTCTTCAATTATCAGCACTGGAGTTGCAGATCTCAGCACTAGGGAGGTTTTCAATTAATATTTAATCTCTCCTCTACCTAGAACGGAGTACAAGGAGCTGCATCACCATCTCGTCATATCCATGGATGTCAATTTCTTTGTAATTCCCACATTTCATTTACAATGTAATTCCAGCCATTCTACTTATGTTACATACACTGCCTGACAGTTACCAGAATACAGATAGCCGACCATACAAACCTATCGGCCAAACTTGTGATCTCCCTGCAAGCACATGCACACTCGGCTTCGCTCAGTTTTCCTAGATTCTTATCTCAATCCGAAAAAAACACGAGAGTGAACAATGGTTCTTACACACTGAATCCTACAAAGAGGTTCCTTAAAATATTCCATTCTTTATTAAGAATTAATTAAAAAGAAATATAGACAAACAATTTACAACATTTGTGAATATCTATAAATAGTTTAGATCGTTCTTGAAGGTCCACAAAAAACCATTACTACAATACCAATGTTTATACTTGCGTGAGGCACAAATTATACATACACTGCGATAGCTGCCGGTATTATATCAGGTGCAAAGAGAGATTGCAAATGTAAAAGATCGCTCAACTCAAGAAAGTGCCCGTGCATAAGAGAAGGGGAGTCAAGATATACAAATGGGTATGATGAAAGTGTCCAGTCACAATGATTATATGTCCAAAGGGAAAAAAAATTCAAAAGTAAGTTTGCTTACCCATAGTATATAAGGTATGTAGAATGGAAACCCCGACGCGCGTTTCGCGTGCCACCGCTTCCTCAGGGCGCCTTCCTAGATTCTTAGTTGGTTGGAGTAAATGTGAGCCCTCGGGAGAAGCTTGCTGTTGTTTTTGCAGGATTGCTCAGGGTTTTACTGTGCAGTGAGCCCATTCTCTGTAGAGATCGTGGGTGAGCGCTGGTTCTGTGAGCTCACCTCCATGGACAGCACTGCAGCCCGGTGCCTGTATTCTGCACAATAATTCACTCCAATATTACATTTAATCTTATCCTGGGCAATTAACCCTTTAACAAACCCACCTTTTTTTTTTCTTAATTATTACTATATTATCTATTATTATTATATTATTATTATTATTTGTTGTTTAAAATTATTCTAATTTACAGAGTTTGCAAATTGTACTTCCAATATATTCCCGGCAATGTATAGGGAAGCCGTACACATTTGCGCCATTTTCTTAATGGGTTTGTATTTTCTGCTTTCACTGTGCACGCTCCAAATGACACGGGTCCTTTTATCCCTTCGGTCGGTACGATCACAGATATCACATTTATGTAGGTTTTAGTACATTTGAATAAACAGATATATATTTTTGACACGATTCCCTGTCTCATACTGCGGTGTGACACGTGTAAGGTATCATTATTTTTGTAGGCCAACATTTCCATGCGATTGTATTTGGGGACTGTTCAACCTCTTGATCGTATTTTCATTCAGATTTTTATGTGTTGCGTAAAAGTGACGTTTTAGAATAATCATTTTTATATTTTGAGTGATTGGACATTTTGGGATGCGGAGATTCTTAACGTGTTTTTGTCTGCACCAATCCTATATGGAGAGGGCCCTCTCCTCCCGATGCTGTGTAGTTATAGTATGTGACTCGTCTGGAGGGGGGCGAATGACATGGTGAGTGGTCTGCAGATTTCTGCGCCCCTAGTGTAGCTATCCTTATCTTGGTATTGGCAAAATTGTGTATAATCGAATTAATGTCTGCTTTTACATTTGTTTTGTGTTTCAGTAATGGAAATATGTGTTGTAACGCAAAGTTAATGGGCCCCAGTGCAAAGTCAGTGCCCGGCCCCCGACTATAATGTATGGTTTATAGTACAAGTCTCCTAATATAGGAAAGTAGCACCATGCAGGCCCCCTAAGCCTATTGGGCCCTGTTACAATCGCACACTCAGCACCCCTATAAGTTACGCCACTGGGTGTAGCCCTTAATTTCAACTGTATATGTATGTTCATAGGAAGTGGTAATGTCTGTAGTCCAATACGAAACCCATGAACCAGAACATTTGCTTTCCGTTATTCCAAGATCAACAAGTTAGCCATACCGTTTTGGCGCTTTTCCCATTTACTTTCAAATGTTAAAAATCCCGCCCCCCCCCCCCCCCCTGCCCCTACTCCATAGACTGATGCAGATCTTTCCCGTATGGCCATGTATCCTAATGTTTTCCCTTTCCCTGTGCGGATGGCACATTAATACACATTTGCGGATTTTTCTCCTTCATTAGTCGCCAAATCTGCAACTATTCACGTGAAATAAGCGACTAATGCTTTTCCACTTAGTTAACATAATTTTTTTTCTTTTATTTCGGCAAATGTGAGAATGCCGCAGTGCTCTTCAGAGGGGAATATTGGACGCGGCTCCGCTGTCTCCATGGTTTATGGTTCAGGGCTTCGCTCGCTGTTTTCCTGTCTTCTGACTTTGAACTTGCTGACACTAGGAGAATGAAATAAGTTGTAGAAAATCCATTTATAATGCATGAATGTTGTGTTTTATCTGCTATTTCAGCTCTGGGAATAGTTTTATATATCAGTAAGACATTGTTATTAATCACTCAGTTTACAATCAGTTTACAGCATCAAACATTACACTAGATACATAATACAATAGAATACTGATAATTTTCAGGGATGTTGAGGTGTCTGTACAGACCGGTGGCTGGACTGATGGACAAATAATATGACCAGATCACTACTGTAGGGCTCTTATGGTCTACAGATAAGCTTAAACATGCTGAGAGCTGGGAGCCCTCCGTCACGTCATCCCCCTAGTCCCTGCCCTTAGCATAGCTAAAACATCCTTCAGGGGGTGAACAAAACAAACAACTCCAGGATCTCCATAAAGCATAGGTGGTAAATATTCCCCCGTTAAGGACTTATTGGTGTTATTTTTGTTGGAGGTGCTTTAGTTTTTGCAACGGTAAGATATCCTTGATGGGTGTCCTGCATAGATGAAGTACTACCTTTGCCTAGGTAATAATAATCCTTATATAGCTCCATCAGGCGCTAGACGTAATTAAACAAATGGAAGAATTGAAGGCGAGCGATGAGGGCAGATATGAACAATACAACAACATATGGTCTGCTTGGATTGATTATCGAGACACCCCTGCCTTGCATGATTGGTTAACCTCAGGTAACAGTGTACATGATCCATAAACATAGGTTTAGGGCAGAAAATGCGGCTCATTTCCCCTCTTCCCCCCCCTTTTTCCTTCCCCCAACCCTTAATCCTTGTATGTGTTGTCTTGTCTTATGTTTTACACTCATTTTCATGTTTTTCAACTACCTATGACAGGCCGTTTGGTCGTTTGACAATTGTTGTTGTTGATGTTCTTAAAATGTTTACCCTTTTCGCCAAATGCGATGTATACCACTATAAAAGTACATATGTACTAATAATGTAAATGTATACGTATTTCTACATGTTGCAAACCAAACAATATATTGCTACTTTTTGTATCAATATGTAACAGTCAATAAAGTTTGATGTTGAACCATAATCCTTATATAGCTCCATCATATTCTGCAGCACTTGACAAATCACAGTAGGTTAAAGTGCCGTAGAAATATTATTACTGTCATGAGAGACGTCCAGGCCCCTCTTGTTGTATTGAATCTGCCAACACCGGATGAAGTGTAGCATTACATGGTGTCGCTGCTCTGCCAGTATGGAGTCTTCCTCCGTGGTGATGTGTGACATGTCGGGAGAGGTGACAGCTCTATGACATGGACATCATGTGGCAGGTCGCTGTCTTCCTGCACTACAGGATTTCTAGTGTGTTTGCAGTAAGCACAATGTAACCAAACAGATTCTCGTCTCCTTTGTGCAGTCATCACGCGAGGTCCATGCCCCGGCCCTCCCAACAATACGGCCCTTGTGTGCACCGGCCAGACTCTTGTAATTCAGGTTATTTGAGCGCTGACCTGATTCAGTCCTCAGGTCCAAGGTCATGTTTTATTCAGCGCAAGAAAATGGAAAATCTGGCAAGCAGCGCGATCCTTGTGCTGAAACCGTTTTATTTAGCTCACCGCGCAACAATAGAGAGAGAGACGAAGCCGACCAGATAATACAAGGGAATTTCCATCTATTATTCATTGGCCTTCTAAAGCTTTAATTATACAGAGGGTTATCATGTGATTCCATTTTTGTCCTGAGAGAGGGGGGGGGGTTGACCTTGAATTTTTCATTTGAAGGAACACTCCTGCACACCGTATCCTTGTTATGTAGATTTCTGTGCATATAGAATTGTCTATACCCAGGTTTTTTTTTTTTTTTTTACTAACTTGGAGTAGAATTTTTTTTTTTTAACAATGCTGAATCAGCATTTTCATCCATGGCGCATGAGGCAGAACCAAATACTGGGAGAATGAAAAATTGTGCGCAGGACACTTATCGCTAATGTGGTAATATTCCTGGAGGGTCCTACTGCAGATGGTAAGAAACTCCAGGGCTCCAACTGAGAAGATGATAAGCTAAAGGCAACTTTCTGCATTTTTTTTTTACATTTACTTTGTGCCTATATCTTTTATGTGAGGATTTTCATGTAAAAAAAAAAAAAGTTTCATGAGCTGGAGTAAGAGAACATGAAGTGTGATGTCGAGGCCTATGGAAAGTCTAAGGGAATCTATCAGCAGTTTTGACTGCACAAAGCTGCAGACAGTGTTGGGTATTGTCCCTGGAGAGCTGCATAATCGTCAGTCAGCCTTAATAAAAGGGACTTAATACAAATAAGCATTTACTTACCTTTGAGCTCCCTCCCGGCGTCCCGCGCGGCCTTCACCCTGGTTCGTGCCCCATGTAAACAAACGGGCACAGAAGCGCGGCTTACATGGGGCACGGACCGGAGTGATGGCAGCGATGGAGGGAGCTCGAAGGTAAGTAAATGCTTATTTTTATTTTTTTAACCAGCTACCTCCCGGCCACCAGTAGGATTTTTTAAATGCTCTGGGACAACCCCTTTAAGTCGCCAGGCAAGGCTGAAGTGGTGGGAGGCGCCCCCATCGCATACAATGAAGTGTGCGCACAGTACCACAAGCACAGACAGGGCTCCTACAAGCCACAGCTGTGTAAGGTCATGTGACCAAAACACTGCTGCAGTCACATGACCTTGCATCAGGTCAGGTGGCTGCAGCTGTGATTGGACAGCCTGGCACACCGGAAAAGGGAGGAGGTAAAACTTCCTGTACAATCATCTATGATGTGTATACAGGCGTTATCGCGACCTCTGCTAGAAAATCGAACTGGCTTTCTTCAACCGAGGCAAAAGTTACGTTTTAGGCCACATTGTTGTCCGCCATAATTTGCAACTCTCTTCGACAAAGACTTCCTGCACCTATAGTTAGCAGGATGAGGGCGCCCCCTACAGGACAAGCGTGTGTCTCCTCACCTGTCCTCTCACCTCTCAGTAAGTGCAGTAGATAACATGCATATAGTGACGGCCATACGTGTCTGTGTTGCAGGAGTTGCTGGGTGTGTTTCGCTACTGATGAAGATGACAGAACAGCGGAGTGGGTCAGGCCATGCCGCTGCCGAGGGTCTACAAAGTGGGTCCATCAGTCATGTCTCCAGCGGTGGGTAGACGAGAAACAGAGAGGAAACAGCACTGCCAGAGTCGCCTGCCCCCAGTGCAATGCCGAATATTTAATAGAGTTCCCCAACCTTGGTAAGTGTCACGGATCCGCTCTACCACCACATGTAGCGTCACTCATCTGAATCTTGATGTTTTTCCTAGTTTACAGTTATCGTTTCCACAACAATTTTTTGTCTATATCTAGTGATGTATTAGTTGCTTCTGATATGTTAATCATTCAGAATAATGGTAAATGAGTAAATATGACATTGTTATATCAATTAAAGAGAGACGTGGAAACGGGAATATCTGCATATTTTACTGGCAGGCAGTGCTGACTGTATATACTGTACTAGGAGGAACTGGCGGGCAGTGCTGACTGTATACACTGTACTAGGAGGGACTCCCGGGCAATATCCCTGGTCATGTGATGTCACACAGGTAAATGGCTTGTTATATCACATCACACTTCTCCGATTTCCTTCTTTGATGATAAAGAGCTGTGCACCCGCATGTTCAAAAGAAGACCATGGTCAGATTTCTATCCACTGGAAGTAATCATGGAATCTTTTATTATATATATATATATGGTACACACACACACACATATATATATATACACACACTTTTCCTTCCGAAAACAATATCAATTATTTGATAAAAGTGGAGATCCCTCAACTAAATGAAGGATCACTCCTAGCAAAACAAAGGCAGTACATGACAGTCCATAGCCAGCAGTAGAAAACCAGATATAAGTAGTAGCGGGGGATGAAATATTGTGGGTCCCCGGTCATGTGAAGACAAAACGGCTTACAATAAATAACTCTGCCGCGCCAGTCAAGTGAATCTCTACGAGGAAGCGCTCGCGCCAGTGATTTGGTAGTTTAGTTGTCGGGCTGGTTGTGAGCCATGCAAAGAGGGCAAAGAGTGGCTGCATTCCCACGGGAAGAGGACACCTCCGGCCTTCTTGTAGGAAACAGGTTTCACTGTCCAGAAAGGCTTTAACCCCTGCGACGCCGGCGGAGGCGCTGATGCTTGGCGGCGCGGCTTTGCACAGGTCTATGCCTTCATTGTAGCCCTGGTTGAACATGGCATCTCTCCCCTTCGGAGGCCTCTAGGTCTGGTCTTTTATGAGACAGAAATCACTTGTGTGCCCCAAATCTGCGCTGGAGACTTTCCCACGTTTGTTTGTAAATGACAATCTATGGAGAACTTGGCCTGACCTGAAAAGGGGGGGAAGGAGGAGGCGGGAGGACAACGTTCCTCTTTAGTGGCCTCCTCAAATTATATGGTTTCACCTCGTGCCGCCTGACAAAACATTACACCCGTAAGGTGCGTTACCTGTGCAAAACGTGGGGAAAAAAATATCTCCATCAATATTCTCAGGAGAACATAGCGGGCGTTACACAGATCTACATGGAGCCACCAGCAACCCAAAAATGGGGCGATAGAGGGACCGCACAAGGAGAGAACCCATCAGAGGCTTCTGAAGTTATACAGAAATAATGTATAGATCTATGTGTGTATATATAAATATATATTATTCATTTAAAAGTTTACCCTTTTCACCAAATGCGATGTATACCACTATAAAAGTACATATGTACTAATAATGTAAATGTATACGTATTTCTACATGTTGCAAACCAAACAATATATTGCTACTTTTTGTATCAATATGCAGCAGTCAATAAAGTTTGATGTTGAACTATAAATATATATTATTCAAAAAGTTCTCTATAGGTAAAAGTGAAATCTGATTATCTTAATTAGGATGAGGACTATATAGTTTTATGCTTTCTTTTATCGCTATTATTTGAATACAGTACAGATATAATGGAGAGAGGCCTGAGAGCGCTATGAAAACTGGACGACAGACAGAGGGATAGAGAAACGACACAAAAAGCGCTATAAAAAGAGTCACGGAACAAGCAAACGACAGAGATAGAGAGCACAAGCTCAGTGGGCATAGAGAGCCTGAGCGCTGGGGTGCCCATAGAGAATGCACGCTAGAGAGCCATGTGGGGGCCAATAGAGAGCAAACTAGGGAGCCATGGGGAAGGCGATAGCGAGCTACGGAGCTATGGAGGGCTGATAGAGAGCATAAGCTAGCAAGCCATGGGGGCGGGGGGAGAAAGCAAGCGCGAGCTAGGGAGCCATGGAGGGCCAATAGAGAGTGCAAGCTTTGCAAGCTAGGGGGGAGGGGAGGGGCGGACCGTGAGCTAGGGAGCTATGGAGGGCTGGGACTCCCGGGCAGTGCTGACTGTATACACTGTGCTAGGAGGGACTCGCGGGCAGCGCTGACTGTATACACTGTACTAGGAGGGTCTCCCGGGCAGCGCTGACTGTATACACTGTGCTAGGAGGGACTCGCGGGCAGCGCTGACTGTATATATTCCCCTCTCATGTACTTGTCCTTGCAGCTCTTGCTGTGATACTTCAGCCAGTGAAGGATGCTGGGAGATAATCCGGCACCTCCTACTTTTTGTATTGAACATGGGATAACGCGCAGCGGCTGATCATCGGCTCTGACATGGGTGACATTTCGAGCTTCAGCTAGAACTTTATTTTCTTCCAGGTCCAGTTGTATATGTGTTGGACCTCGCGGACAGACTCATCTCCAAAGCCTGTCCTTTTGCTGCTGCTGGAATAATGGTGGGCTCCATCTACTGGACTGCTGTCACCTATGGAGCGGTGACTGTCATGCAGGCAAGTAACATTTACAGTTCTCTGTCCCAGCCGGCCATCACCGCTATGCAGCCCACTGTGTGGTGTACGCGGGTGCTGTATCACCAATATTAGACGCCTGCACCAGCCAGGTCCTCCCAGTGATGGCACCGGGCACTACAAGATCTTCAGATTCCTACCAATCGGCATTGTAATTTCTCTTCTCCTCGGTAGTAGCAGCTTGGTGTGACACCAGAAGCACGCAGCAGGCCGGCCCTCCACCGCCTGTGCCACCAGGGTGCATTTATACAGAAGATGCTATTTAATTACCAGCCTCCCGATGTCCTGGAAAATGCCGGGTGATTGCTGGCAGATGTATTGACTGCGTATCCCCATGGTATTAGCTACAGATGTGTGTTCTCTCAGGGTATAATCATGGATGTGTAGACTCGTAGACAGCTGTGCCAGTCATGGAGCGTGGCCAGAAAATCATCCGCTGTGATGGCTTTGTATCCTGGTGGAGGAAAGAATTTTTTATTTTTTTTTTAAGGAAATTTGACAATCATAAAAAGTTAACTACTCTCTGCAACTTAGCTCAACAAGAATCCGACATATAATGGCTAAGTAAGGACCTACAAGAGCCCATCTAGCTGCTATCATTTCTAGTTTATAGGAAACCAGACACCATCATTTTCACCACCAAATTAACTGCATCCTCACGTAAGGTGTAACATTTCCCCTTTTTAGCTTTCTCTGTTATGGAAAAAAAAGAGGAAGTCCTATGAGGCAGATGGTAAAGTCGGACGCTGCTTTCTTAGGTTCCTAATCCCCTTGAACGACATCTACCACTAGGATGAAGGACTGTATGCAAACGAGCCTGAGGGGCTCCAGGCTCTATTAACACCTATGGAGTCGAGAGCCCCTCAGGCTCCTTTGCGTATAGTCCTTCATCCTAGACATTAAGACATAGTTGGAAATGTGATTGTGGTTTAAACTGCCTGTACCTATGGTCTTACGGTGCAAAGAAATGCAGTTCTGGTGCGGTTTTTTTAAGCTTAGTTTCTCTAAAATGACACCAAAAACATGGTGCTCTGGAGCTCAAGATATTTAAGTGACCCTTCCTCTCCAGCCTTAATCCTCAACTGGCTCTGCGACACTTCTTGTCTAATTTTGCATATGGCATGAAAGTTTTATTCTTTTCTAGGACAACAGGCTTTTTTTTCCCCACCAAATTGAATGAAAGCTAATAAATATATTTCATGCCCTACAATGCGCCATCTTTTCAGTGGTTAAAATACGTCGGTTGCCATCAAGGTGTTGATCCTTAATAACATTGCACTTTGCGGTGTGCAGATTAGTAGCAACATTTAGGGAATCTGAGAAATCCAACTCGTGTGTCTGCCCGGTCTCTGTAGCCCGTGAAGCAGCAGACCGGAAAACTATAAATTTCGTTTTGTTTAAATTCCAAAACCTTCTCCATCTCTCGGCTAATGAGTAATCAAAATCTCAAAAGAAAATGTTAAGCGCGATAACGGTTGTTAATTAACATCTGCGCTAATTATGTCAATGTTGACTTTGATTTGCCGCCAGTTTCTTTGAGCTCCCGTTGTGTGTATTTGCATAGCGAATATATAACTGATTAGTCACAAAGACCACATCGAGACGACGCCGAATTGTTGTTTTCCTGACGCTTTGTTAGGTTCTGGCAGCCCATTAAGTATTTACCGCTCTCCGGTGCTTCATTATACATCCTGACGACTGCGCCATATGTGCAAATGTACTACACGGTGCAGGTTTCCATGGATATTGCTGCCCAGACGATAGTTGTGTATGTCCATCCATCCGGTGCAGATCTGCTGATCCCTTCCCCAATCTATAATACACCCGAGGAGGAGGGAAGAAGCTGGTGAAATAATTATACACTAAGCTGTAATCATTTTCTCGCTTTTTGAATGTAAATCCGGCTAAATATCGAGCCCCTGGATGCAGCTGCGCTCCCCTTTATGTCATGTCACGGCGCAGCTCCAGTCACCATGGTGAAGAAACAATGCTGCGCGGCGGTCTACCGGAAGGACGGCTGCCATTACAACTTACAGACCATTAATACTAAACCGATACTAAACCATTTCAACCTTCTGTATGTTCTGTAATATCTGAGAAATGTCACTATTTTGCCATTTTTAACAGTTCACATTGATTGTTTCAGTCATTTCCGAAAATATCTAATGGAACAAGAGAATGGTAGATTTCCTTGAAGCTTTGGACCCTGAACACGGCAGCTATTGGGTCCTCTGCAGTTTTAGGATCTTATAATAACGTATTCTTATTTCCCTGTACATATCTGTAACGGGTTACATTGGTCTTTTATTCTCCAGGTTGTCGGCCACAAGGAAGGGCTAGATGTTATGGAGCGCGCCGATCCCCTGTTCCTGCTGATCGGTCTTCCCACCATCCCCGTTATGCTGATCCTCGGTAAAATGATTCGCTGGGAAGACTACGTGCTCAGGCTGTGGCGGAAATACTCCAACAAATTGCAGATACTCAACAGCATATTTCCAGGTAAAGTCAAATAAAGGGTTAATATTTGATGTCCCCCAAGTGTGGCTGTCGTGATCTATAAGGGAGCAGGGACAGGAGCTTGTCTAAGACTTACTGCTGGCTGATGAGGACTGAAAATGCAAATTTACAAGATTTCTGTAGTGGAGCGGCCTCTGGGTTGTCATCTTGTCTTTGGCGGCCATTGCTGTACACACAGATCACCGAGCTTCATTGACGAATTTCTGTGGCCTGTTTTGTCTCTCCACAGGAATTGGATGTCCAGTGCCCCGGGTTCCGGCAGAAGCCAATCCTCTAGCAGATCATGTCTCTGCTACCCGCATCCTCTGCGGGGCTCTAGTCTTTCCCACCATTGCCACAATAGTTGGCAAACTGATGTTCAGCAGTGTCAACTCCAACCTGCAAAGGACAATCTTGGTAAGAATCTTCTTATGAGGTGAGGTGTATGTGTAACATGAACCTCATTCATTACACGGGCGACCCCCGGTCCTGCGCGACCCCTCCGGCTGCAGGTTGCTGGATTTGCGTGAAAGTCAAATTTAGTTCCTATTCCTTCCTCTGATTTCCATGGGAAAAGGGTTTACATATATTACTTTAAGAGACGGCAACCTGGAGCAAATAGAAAGAGGACGTAGCTCCCAATCTGTAGGAGAGGGTGGATGGAGACACGAGGTGATGGAGTGGGGTCTTCAGCCTGAAACTATTTAGTAGAGAGTTCCCGAGTCTTTGGAAAGCACAGGAGAAGTCCAAGAGATGGGTGTGAGCAGAGCGGATTGTAATAGTGACGCTAAAGCTCCTGTGAGGAATGTATATTAGAGTAGTATTTTAAACTGAATTATCAGTAGAGAGACTGCTGCCTGGTTATTGCCCATTTCAATGAATAGGCCACACGTATGCTGCCTAAGGGTGCATTTACATGGGCGTATGCCCACTGCTCACCCCTCCCCTCTCCATAGAAAATAATGCCTCACAGCCGTTCTTACAGCAAAATATAGAGCATGCTTTATCTTTTTGGAAAAAGGTACATGGCTACAAATGTTGCTCAAGTTGAAAGGTCAGTAGGACCTTCTGAATATAGATGAGAGATATATGAATGGTTTATGTTCACATGTCCTTAATCTTGAGTTTTGCCAACTCCACTAATTCGCTTTGCACCTATAGGCCCCTTTACATCCCTCTGTCTTGTCTTTCAGGGAGGCATTGCTTTTGTTGCCATAAAAGGAGCTTTCAAGGTGTATTTCAAACAGCAGCAGTACTTACGCCAGGCCCACCGGAAGATCCTCAACAACCCTGAAGCGGAGGAAGTATAAAGTGTTCCCACCTCTGTGTCACCCACAGGGTGCTGCTGTGTCATACTGACTCTCGGCCATCGCACAGTCCTGGGATTTTGCATTGAGCTGCTGCTGCTACGACCCCTGAGCACTTTGTACTTACAAGAAGCGGCGGCAGGAGGCCCCCGTTCTAGAACATCCAGTTTGCCCCCATAATATAATGTATACAGAACCATAGGACGCCCTCTATACAGAAGAATAAACTCAAGATTGTGAACACCATTTTTATATTCTCCGCACTTACAGCCATGGTTTAACCATGGGGAATAAAAAGAGGGATTTTATTTAATTTTTGAGGCCAAATGACTTTGTTTCTGATCTTCCCTCTTGGCGGACGGTCGCTCTAGTGCAGCGACATATGGAGATCGCATGCATACTGGCTCGTGGCTCACATCCGTGGACTTTGCTGTCCTGTGGTAGCGCCTCTATGTGTTGTGCAGGATCTCTATGCTGCATGGGCTTTTTCTTTGTATCGTTGATGCCTTTGTTGTGTATTTTCTGGGCATGGATTTGGAGTATATATTTCTGTGTCCTCCTTACAGGCTCAGCTTTCAGCACTGTCTGACCGTAGAGGCTATACAGACCTGGTCCCCCATACCTTCTCCAAGTCTTCTTCATTTCCTAGCAGTCATGATTCTCCCGGCTGGGACCTTTTCTTTACTGCTGAGACCCCTCGGTAAATCCACTGTGTTGTCTATGTTCCACCATGATGATAAAAAACAAACCCTTTTGCATCTCTAGATAATAAAAACACACAACAAAAATCCAATTTTTCTTTAAAAGATACCCAAGGATTTTTTTTAGGTTAAAGGTCACCAACCTAAGCTGCAGTTACCCAACTGGGCTACTACTATCCCTTTACATATAACCCCCCTTTATATATTAGAGACCGCATCAAACCATGTGCTACTAATACACACTTTATGGGAGACTTCTCAGAAGCGTCTAAGGTAAAACTGTCCCAGATGAAACCAATCGGAGCTCAGCTTTAATTTTATAAACTGCTGTGGGGACATGGACAACTCAAACTGTTCTGAACCTGTGTCCTTGCTCTACTTTAACTTTTACAATGATTTTATTTTCGTAGAACAAATATCCAGATGCTGAACAAGCAGGAGCTGAATACTGCAGAATTCTGAATGCAGCTCTGGGTAAAAATACAATTCCCATTAATAGCTGCAGGGAGGAGCAGGACTCCTTGTTATTGTATTCCTGGAGTCCTGCTCCTCCCTTCAGGCCCTGCACAAGGTGAAAGTCAATGAAATGGCTGTGACTTTATAAAGATTATATATGTGTAGTACACTAACATTGCCTCACACTATAATGTGGACCCTTGTACTATCCCAGATTTACTTGTGATTAAGCCGTACTCTGCACCTCCCAGTAATCTGTCACAGTAAATGAAACTTGCTGAAAAACAAGGAATATTTTATGCTGCTTTTTAGATTTAGTGACACAGATACAAGGTAAAAAAAAATGTGAAGAAAGCAACACAGTGAATGTGAACTGTAGTGTATAGCCGCATCATCTTCAGAGGCAGCTTAGGGTTTTTGTTGGGAATAGTCCAGTGTATACTTGCAGCTCATTTGTTATTGGGTTTCTGTGATTTAAATACCTCTAATTCTGCTACAATAAGTGTCATTGCTTTCCGGTATTGCAGCTCCGATGTGTTCAGCGTGTAATACCACAAGTGGCCTGTGGACAAGATTGGAGCTGTTTTTCTATCTGTGTACAAATCCTTTGTTTTGGTCACCCTTACTCATCCCCTTCCTCTTAGAAAGGTAAATGATACGTTTATTAGTAGTAGGAGGGTCCATATTAACCAGATCCTGTTTATATCATTAGAAACCTCTAAATAAAGAGGCTGTTTAGTCCTGTAGTTTTTTTTTTTTTAATTAGAGATAATTGGACGTTTTGCTTGATTGACTGCCGGCTAACCAGTGAGACAGCTTTAGGGTGATGCCACATGTGGCATTTTGGTAAATTTTTAAGCGTGCGGTTTCAGTCCATTAAAAAGAAGGAAAAAAAAGTGAGTTTTTAAAACGCATCCGTTTGAAGCCGTTTATCTTAATAGATAAACCGGTATAAAGCAGCCAAACAGTAAATAAACGGATGTGTTTTTAAAAGGACTGCAAATACATGCTTAAAAACGGACCAATAACGCCACGTGTGGCATCACCCTTAAGCCCCCAGCAGCTAGGAGTGGGCTAGTTGCTAGCTGCCTGATTGTGCTTGATGGGCTTCAGACCAACCAATGTCCGGATCCGCTCACCTCTACTCTGCATTGGCTCCATCACAACTGTTTGACAATGTCTAGAGGATTTGGCAGATTCATATATTTTGCATTTAGTTCAAGCTCCCAGGATTCTCTCATTCACAGAATAGATTATTATTTTTTTTTTTAGCTATGTCCCAGCCCCTTTAAACCTATGTACACATATAGCTGCAAGGCCTGTATTGGCGCATGTTCACACCTGCCTTTAATACAGACCCATGTGAGCTACAGGGAATTTAATTCCTTCAGTCTTATAGGGAAACAGAATCTCTACCTCTATTCTATGGAGATATCAGCAGGTTTGCTCAAGTGGATGGGGAAGTTCTGATAACCCACAACGTTCCTTAAAGGGGTTGGCCACTTTGCCTCATGTTTCTTGTAATTTGTGTGTGATATTAGGTAATTTGCCAATATACATCCTTTAACAGTTCTGCTCCACTTTCTTGAGATAAAAGGAGGCTTCACTTCACATATCAAGAAAGCAGAAAAGATTATTCTTAGCAGTGTATTGGTAAATTACCTCATATCCTGCTGCCCCCCCACTTGACCTTTTAGTGTCTAAGGGGTTGTGTCAGTAACACTTGTGATCTCTCTCACTACTTGTCTAATGAGGATCTGATCCCTGGTTCCCCTCGTTCTGTGTCAGTGTTCTACATCTTCAGTCTCCATTATCCACACACAAGCCGAGGTTTGTCTCTTTTGGCTTTTGCAGACTTTTGGCTACAAGTTGAAGTAACTTTCTGCTGTAAACATGATTTTCCTTTTGATGTTAAATATTAATAAAATATATATTTCCGAATAAAAACTTGGATGCTTAGAACATTAAGACTGCTGCAATAATGTTACTTCATACAAGCGACACACCTACAGGTAGCAAGCGGGCGCACCATGAACACAGCAGTGATGTCACGTGTAGTGGTCACACATCCTTTGGGCTTCATGCACGTGGATTCCTTCCCGAGTGAGCAAACCCAAGCCAAGCACATGGCGGGGAGGGGAGCGATCCTCTCTATAGTCACTGCATATCTAATGACAAGGGATTCCCTCTACCATTATGATAAACCAGGGGCACTTACTGTACTCCTAGATCCACGCACCAGAAATCTGCAGGGACCCTGTGGAAGGTGTTACCAGAGCTCATCCATTATGCAGTAGGTAGTGCTCCTACACTGTATAAAAGCCTGTGAAGCTACAGCACGGAGAGCCCTTTTGTGGCTCATTAGCATGATAATAAAAGTTGCTTTTTTGAGGGAGCAGTCCCAGTGTCTGGATCTATGAGGAAGTGCCCCCTGGTTTATCAAGATATTAGACTTCCTTTAAAAGGACCACAGCCATGTAAGTTATTGTGACCCAGATGTAAAGGTCTCCATTTCTGTCCAGTCTTCACACCAAGTTTTAGCTCACAATAACTGAAGCAAACAGGGTAGACAGACATTCATGTCCATACCTTGCATGTTATTTTCCCACTAAGATGTGGATAGGTTTTGCTAGAAGCTGCATTGTAACTGCTTGTAGATTTTATTTTTGGGTACAGATTATAGTTGGTCTCATAAAAGGAGGTTGGAAAAAAAAAAGTCAGTTTTCCAGGATATTCCTTTATCTGTAAACATCTGCCATGAACCTGAATCTTAGGGTGAACTGCATGGGCATCGCTATAAAAGGCCAGTTACCACGACAACCACGAAAGGAATTTCCTCATCTATGGGTAAACTAGCTGTAACACAATTTAACAACTGGACGTGTATCCATAAGCGTGGGAAGCCCTTACAATTCATATAATGGCAGAATCTCTCCAGTAAAGATGTACAGATAACAAAGGCCGGTGCCGCACAATGACAATCAACTGTATAAAGATTAAAAAAGAAACCTGCAACACAATTTTTTTTTTTTTTAATCGCTATGCAATTTCTAGCAAAATTTTTGACTGCAAATTATCACCAGCATGAAGAGAGGAGCGCTGGACTCTGAGGTCCCCCATTACATGTCCTGATATAGAAGGGGGAGGTGGTGCTTTGGTCCAGCTACAAGTGATGGGAATGGATGGTTGGAACTGCAGAGGAGACTCAGTAACCGGCGCAAAAGGAAAAACTTGTCATTATGAATGTGACCGATAGAAACAAAATGAAATGACTCAAACTTACCCTGTTCCAATCTATACAGCAAAGCTGAGACGTGAGAGCTACAGGGAATTGGAAAAATCTTCTTATTAGTTTTCTTTACACTTAAATATTTAGAAAATGTTTGCTGGAAGTCTTAGGCCGCGGTCACACGTACTGCTAAGCGTCCGTCATAACGCGACACTAGCGCACAGGGGAAGATCCTCGGCCCAAACACACATGCGGTTCCAGGGAAACGCATGTGACTTAAGCCGATCGCATGCGGTTCTCTGGAAACACATGTGCGTTCGGGCCGAGGACCTCCCCCTGTGCGCTAGCGTCGCGTTATGAACGGACGCTTAGCGGTACGTGTGACAGCGGCCTTAGACCATATACCAGGCTAAAAGTCCAACACCAGTCCTTGGCCCAGTACTGGCATTATATCAGATGTCCAGAAAAGTAAAAACTGGCCACATTTCTATAACATTTGGCTTGTACATCTTGCACTGTTATTCTGAGGGATACAAGAGAATGTAAAAATGTAATGCTAAAAAAAAAAAAAAAAAAGCCTCAAAGTGCACATTTTATATCAAGGTTATGGGACTGACTAACTACACAAACATAGTTTTTTTTTTTTTTTTTTTATTAATACAGCGGTCTCAGATTTTTGGAAATTAATAGGGCAGAGTTATGGCACCCGTGCATTTGCATCTATGCACTTGTAGGTGCATAAGGCTTTGGGGCCCCATTTAAAAAAAAGTGGGTCCTACCCATCTACAATTTGCACAGTAAAGTGCATCACACACTACAGACCCAAGAGGTTAAATCTTATTTTATTAATTGTATACAACTTGGATATGTACCAACATTACATATGACTCACCACCAGTCTCACATGTCACATGTCACATGTCACATCAAAACGGACACAAAAAAAGGCCATCAAACACACTGCTGCTGCTATTGGTAAGTGCTCTAGGTAGTCTGGTATTGCTTTTAAAGAAGATTGCAGCTATGGACTCCCTAAAAGGGATCCATCATAGTGCCTGAGTTTACTCAGTTTTGTAAATGGCTAATAAAAGAAAATTTTTTTTTTTAAAAAGGTTGCATATAAACTACAGCAGTATGACATCACATTTAATACGCAACGTAGTAAGGAGTCATGCATTCACGATCTGAAGGTGTAGTTGTGACACACGCTTCGCATACTGCCATGTATGAGGCAGAAGGGGCAAAATGCTACATAATTCAAGGACGTTCCTGAAGATGTTCCAAGTTGGCCAGGAATTTGTATTGATTGTTAGTAGAATAATACAGCAGTATCTGATCAGGGGATGAGGACCGTGTCACTGTAGAGCAGGGGTGGCAAACCTATGGCACGGGTGCCAGAGGCGGCACTCTGAGCCCTTTCTGTGGGCACCTGGGCCATCGCCTCAGAATAAAGTTCACCAGACAGAACTCAAAGAATCTGCCTACAGAATCTTCCTACAATGATAGGGGAATTTTCCCTCCTCATTTCAACTGGGTTGGTGTCCTTGGGAGGCTGAAGGATTGAAAGTTGTCAATGAACAAAGAAATACATTACTGCTGCGCTGGCACTTTACAATAAATAAGTGGCTTTTGGTTGAAGTTTACAACAGTGATGGCGAACCTTTCAGAGCCTCAGTGCCCAGAGGGTAATTATAATATATATTTTATATATATGCTATGCAAATGGAAACCACCTATTAGACCTAACCTGCGGTGCATTAAGAACAGTCGAAGTATATGCAAAGAAGGAGTAAGGCCGCACCGGAGTCTAGTAGCCCCTCAGCATAGGACACAGCCATAGCTGCACTACTTCTAGTACTGCACTATAAGAGGTAAACTGGGATGTTACAGATCAGTCATGTGATGGAATAAAATGAGAATGAGATGGATGCAAGCAATTGGAAAAGAAAAAGATATACATTTATTAAGGAGAGGCACCCCACTCCTCAATCATGGGTACAGACAAGAAGTTTCACACTTGGGACAAACACTTTTGCGCAAAATAAGGAAAACGGCAATGTAGATAACAGTGAAGGAAGGTTATACAGCAACCTGCCTGCAGGGAAAGGATATGGGGATAGAAATAGTGATAACCTGCAGCTCCATAAATTGGGGAGATGGGGACTTGAGTATCCGTGCTAGTAATATGTATCTGACAGTAAATGGACCAATTGCTCAACCTTCAGATCCAATAATTAGCAAAAAAATGAGACCCCCAGCCAATCACGACTATTCTCTCCTATTTACAGGATGTGGGATAACAATGCAGTGTGGTACCAGAACTGTGACTTCAGAAACAAAAAGAAAGGATAAAAACCAACCCATTTTAAATAAAAACACTTTTATTAATAAAGTCAGTGGGCAACAAACCAGAAGAACCCTGAGACAATAAGATGCCACAAAATTAAAAAATAAAATTAAAAAGAAAACAAACTAGTAAAATAAATAAACGGTTTGATACATATTTCAGCATCTCATGTGTTGGATCCTAAAATCTGAATTTGTTGGAAATAGGGCTAAAATCACAGCAAAGGTCAAGCATAAGAGCCCCATGTGATCCTTTATGTGTCCGCTCCCCCCCTCCGAAATTTCTGGTACTTTATATAGCGGTGATGGCTTAGTACATGTAGGATGATCGGGAATTACAATGAAAGATGAGAAAGATTAATGATCTCCTGTATGAAGAGAACTTCCAGGTTGCAGGTAAAAGCTCCTGCAGAACCTCTTCCTTTGATGAATGTGTGCACTCTTGCATCTTAACTAGATTTTTAAGGCCTAGTTGGATTAGTAAAACTGAACTTGTATTGGTTGTATGCTGACCCTCATGTGTACAGGCACTTACAGGAGGCAAGGAATAGACACCTCTTAACAAGTTTAAAGGGGTTGGCCACTTTCAGTAAATAATTGATATTATTTGTGCAATGATACAGAAAATGAAAAATTCTATATAAAGCAACTTTGTAAGGACAATGCGAAGCAGAATACCTGCCCCATACTGTATATGTAACCCAGTAATAAAGGCTATAATCCAGGGCTGCAGGAAAGCGTCCAACACTGGGACGCGCCATCTGCTGCCGCCAATGCTTTATAGATCTATACACACACACACCAATAAAAATCATTACAGAGCTTCATGTCATATAGGACACGGCACTGCAGCCCGAATTGTATATGACACAATTAAAAAATAACCTATTATTACATTTTGACTAGATCATTTGTTTATCCTATTGAAGGCCTATCAGCAAAATCCTACTATCGTCACCGTGAAGGGTGCACATTCTTCAACCCAATTGGAGAACTCGGATGCTTTTGCCCCCCTATTTTGCCTTGATCATAGTTTAGCAGCCATGAAGTTCACATGAGGCTTGACCAGAGGGAAGAGAGGTAGGCTTCTCTTGAAGTCTGTAATGTTACTGATGACATCGGGCTGTGGGAAGAAGAGATCCATGATCATTAGGACAAATACACAGGTCTCAGGGCCAACCAGGAGGGGAAGAGCCAACCAGTCCTGCTGACTCAATAAGAGGCGAGACTAATCGTACCTGTGGGAGAGCTGGTGCAGGAGCAAGATTGACATCATTCTGACTAGGGAACTCCCCTACAACGGGACCTGGGCGAAAGAGGAATGGGAAATTAGTGGAGTTTGGAGAACATTAATGGCACCATAGATGCACTGGGGAACCAGTAGAGGGTCCACACAGTCATGACTTACACGAATCCATCTCTCTGGCGAGCACGTGCACAGACACCTTATGCCTCCTTGGTGCTTCAACATCCAATAATTCCTGAAAAATACAAGTACATTCACGTCAGTAGAACTGAAACCGTATGGGAACTACAAACTATTTATACAACGTAGAAGAAAGACAATTCAGTCAGTTCTGCGACCTTGAACGGTTTCACAGTGTTTGCTGGTAGCCAAGATTAGTCACAAAATCAATTCACTAGCGCAAGTCCGATGCAAATCAGGTTGCCAAGAAACGATTTTCGAAGTAACAGCAAACCAGCATTTCTCCAAAACAAGGATCGGGGTGAAAAGAAAGAATTTATTTATATAGCGCACAGAGATTATACAGCGCTGCACAGAGCTTGGCAGATCAGTCCCTGTTCCCAATGGGGCTGACAATCTAATCAACCTACCAGTATGTTTTGGAGGGGTGTATGGAGAAAGCTTGGTCTGCGCCCTCTCCATAGACAGTGGGTGTCAGCTGTATAATACAGCTGACACCAGCCTGTTACTGCCGGGTTCGGGGCTGGCACCAATCGCGGCACTTTACCCGTTAAGTGCCACGGTTAAGCCTGACCATTGCACCTAACTTGCCTTCTGATCGGCGTCGTCCATGAAGTCATTTGGAAGTGGTGATCGGTTGCCATGGTAACGTACACTCTCAGAGACTTGTAGGCTTGCCATGTGTAATGATATCCAATAGCCTGCAGATAAGTTTGAAATCACCCCCCTTTCCCTAGATCACATATATATTTTGATGGGCACAGTCACCTCCAAAAAATGCGTGTTCCAACATGTTTAGGATTTTTACTGTTTATTTTTATAATGTATATAAAAAAAAATTAATCCTGACTGAACACTAACAGAAAATAGCACCCATTCTGTGAATGGTTTGCTGCTCCCTCTAGAGAAAGGGGGAGGTCATGTGAAACCCTCTGCGTAGACATTAGGAGAACCATGTGTCTGTGCAGATGCACAGTCTATGTAGGAGAGAGTTTTTTACAGATTCACAGAATAGGGAACAGGGGGTGACCTTTTAAAAGGACATCTACCACCAAGATGAAGGATTGTAAACTAAGCACACTGACCTACTGGTGTGTGATATAAACCAGGGCATAAGTAGTTAGTAATAAGACATCTGCTCTTTTAACTGTCAAAAGACAAAATACAGGATACTGAAGTGATTCAGAACCCAAATTCTACATGGAGAGAGGGGGGGCAGAGTTCTGGCATGAGGTGTGATCCTGAACTCAGACTTAGGCTACATTCACACGATGTATGCCCGCCGTACCGTAGTACGGCGGGCATACATTGGCGCTGCGGAGAGGAGCAGGGGATGAGCGCTGCTCACCCCCGCCCCTCTCCATAGGGAGATACAGCGCCGTAATACGGGAAAAGATAGGACATGTCCCATCTTTTCCCGTGCTACGGAGCAGTACGGTGCCGCAAGTGTGCTGCACCGTACCGCTCCCGTACAGGGCCGTGAGCCCATAGGAGTGTATGGGGGACGTATATCGGCCGTATATACGTCCCCCATACATTAGTGTGAATGTAGCCTAAGAGATCGGTTGCCCCCCCCCCCCCCCCCCATCACAATCAATACATTTGGTGAAGGATCAATGTAAGGCTACCTTGTAAAATTTGATGATATCATCCTTGACCAGGGTTTTTAGATACGCCACTTCAACATTATCTGCAGACAAAAATATAACAGAATCCGTGTCACTGTAAATGGACGCGTGGTTTTTGGAAAATAAGACAAAATGTCTACGCGTCCCCCCCCCCCTCCATAATTACACTTGGGGCCAAGTTCACATCGCAGTTTTTTTTTCTGCATCAGTTACAAGCCAGGTGTGGAGAGACAGATCAGATATAGTGGGAAGATCTGCAGCGGTTCTGTTTGACCACACCTGGTTTGTATTTGCAATATCGATGCCCCCCCCCCCCCCCCCGGGTACCTCTATCGAAGTGATACTGTTGAGAGATGATTTCCCCCCAGTATTTGGCGCATTCAGCCGACAGCTTCTTGGGCTTGTCCAGACGCCGCAGCGCCAGGGCTTGGATGTGTTTCTGGAAGGCCTCGTCCGTCATCTCCTCCAATGACTTCTCCATAGTTTTCAGAAATGCCTCCACCCGGCTCTCCAAGTAATGAGGTTGCTTCTCGGACTGGATAATAAATCGCAGGCCTTGGATGCCGTTTGCCCGGCGAGGGCCGCTGAATACAATGTAACCTGAAAAAAAACAGAAATGTTCTGTTTAAAGAGGAAAAACCTCTTTCTAGCTGGAAGCGTTCAGGAAAAATGACGAGTTGAAGTGAGCCTCCGCCAGCCTGCGAGCAGTAGACACTTTACCAAATATGTTACCATGTACACGTTGTCTGTCCATTTTCCAGGATCAGAGGGTGCATGTATTTTGCAAATGTTTATACAATTGTAACACAAACACTTTATGGAGGATAATAAATAAAAGAAAGTTGGGGGGAGTCCATCTGTAAGGCGATTCTAAGAAATATAATCCAGATAATGCAAAATTAATCCAGACATTAAGGCACCAATGACCCTTTGTCACAAAGGGGTCATAGTTGGAATGCTAAATCGGTGCAGAGATGAGTAATGAGCACAGTGGTTAGCGCTGGTCAGGAGTCCCTCACCTAGCTGTTCCTTGGTCCGCAGGGTGTTGAAGCAGGGCTCGGCGATGATCTGGCAGAACAGCTCCAGGAGCATGTTTTCGGATGTACTCTGCATGTCCGTCTGATAATAGATCTCGATTCCGCAGTTATTGTGCACTTCATTCCGCTGCTGATACACAAACCAGCCCTCTGGAAGGCAAGAAATCAGGAGGTCACTGGCCGTCAGTCATAGTTATAGGCGGGAGGAGAGACAAGACTTACTGTCAGGCAGCTGTACTTCTCTGTATCTGACCAGCTGACTCGGGAGCAGGGGTTTGGTGTGGGCATGCTCTATAAGCGTATCCTCAACCATCTGCATGATGCCGGATGCCGTCTGCAGAGATAAAAAAAAATAATACATTTTTTTAAAATTATGGCTGTGGTGAATGCAGCACAACTACCATTACATTGGCTTGTGGGTCAGCGATCATCTCCATACCTGTACAATATAAATAACCTACCTGCTTTGTGATATTGCCATGGAGAAGGGCTTCTACGTGCAAGCGGGACAGCAGCTGAGGAATGAAGGCCTTGAGACGAGGGAGGGTAACATCTGCCAGAGACAAGAATAGAACCTGTCAATGGGCTCAGCTGGTTCTGCTCCCGCACTCTTCACATAATTCCTAGAATCCCCAGTGCGAACCATCCGGTAAACCCTTTATACAGCAATAAGTCAACCAATGACAAGCCTCAGGAATGATCACATTCTCCGAAGCCCAATGCCGTCTAGAGCCAATAATACTAGAGACCCACTGGCAATTTACTATTTATTGGGGCTGCCCAGGAAAGTAATGAGAAATTCAATCCAGCTACATATCAAACACAAAAAAAGTTATAAAATTGAAGGAACTTTATGACGGAGTCTTTATAGCAACAGACTACAAACAAACCCTACGTAGTCTGGTCAAGACTTCATGCATCCTACACTGAGCAAGTTAGCAAGGCCCTGGGTGCAGATGCAAGGGCAGGATGAAAGAATTAGGATTGCAGGTTCAGTCTACAATGATTTTGTTCGCAGTCTGTTACTATGGATACACTGTCATACAAGTAATTTCACCAGTTTTATGTGCACTTCCTAATTTTAGACACGATGGGACAAGAAAAACTGAGCACTTGCTGAAAAGGAAAAATAGGTGAACATGTCTTTATTATGCGGGGGGGGGGGTGGCTTTTGTTGCTCGATCACATTCATGTAGTAGAAATGCTGCACATTATCACAGTCCCAGTATTACATACAGCTGCTCAAACAGGGGCCCGTGAACCCATTTACTTTTGAACGGGCCATCAATGTTCTGACGAATGGCTTTATATTTGGGTGGAGTTCTCATTTCTACTTTATACATTAATCTTTGTATTTGAGTAATTCTATTACCTATGGATGTTTCCCCTTCATATTAAATGACATGAGCTCAGCCCATGCTCATAACCCATCGCTATCTGACCCAGTTCCTGCTCTGCAATCTTCCGGCACATGTGTTTATGTTTAGAGCAAATGTCTCCGCTCGCCATGGTGGTGTAAAGAGATAAAGCTGCGCTCTGCAGCGGGGAATGCAATTTATAGGGCTGCCGGGAGAGCAAATATAGTATATTACCAGTATACAATACTAGTATAGTACTTCAACTGGTAAATGGTCTTAAAAAAGCAGCAGAACATAAAGACTCCAAGCAATGGATATGCACAGATATAGAAATGCGATGATATAGAAGACTAAGTCATTGTGCTCTGGTCTGGTGCAATCTATGGAAAACCACAGCCAGGTTTCGGATCCATCCCTGCCAGGACTGTATCCAGTAGAATGTCTGGAGAAGTACAGCACAACTACTCACATCATCTATGGATACAGGGAGTTATCTGACCCAAAATGACCAGAATGTGGAATGGAGAAGGAGAAGGAGAATATATAGCAATAACCAAATGTTTCTGCTACCTAGTGCATTCACCTAGCTGGAATATCCACCAAATGTAATGGACGCACTTATAAACTAGGCAGTGTATCAGCTATCCATCTCCCGTATTTCTATTCAAAAAACCGATAGATTTTGAATAGAAAAACAAAACAAAAAACACTAATATATAAAATATGATCATAAAGATTAGACATCTTTCCAGAGCGCCCTTCACGCAGAACATGTCTATGTGACCAACAAGAGGCGGATCACCTCCTTAAAGTCTGGGATCCAACATAGCAACGGGGAGCAGGGAACCAAAAATAGGACACGAGTGCAAAGACCTTTTATAAAGATCGCTGCATCCCGAATCCTCAGAGGATGATGATGTATAGATATAAAAAAAAAAAAAAAAAAAAAAAAATCGTTAGTTCTGAAGATAAACATGACAAGGATTTGTAGCCGCCTGGACTACATGAACCTGTAGACTGAGCAGGTTAGATTTATTTGGGTCCGGGGCGAGCTGTGTGTGTAAGGAGAAGTTGGAGCGGTGTCCATCAACTATTGTGAATGGTGGATCCTGAGGTATCACATAAAAGTGATCTCTACAGAACACCCATTATGGTGGCCAAAGTAAAAAAAAAAAAAAAAAAAAAAAACACACAGCTTTTAGTTCTATTCACCCTATAAGAGGAGAACATTGTAGCATTATATTCATCATTAACATCAGACGTGTTTTACCTTCTAGAGCTTCGCGGAGTTCGTCTTTTGTCCAGGCCACTTCAGTCATGAGCAGCCTCAGGTAATACATGGCGTGCTGGTGCGGCTGTTCTGCACGGAAGTTGTTCAGAGAACGCATGTACTGGAAGGTGGAAAACCTCAGCGTCAGGACCGTACAATACAACACACTTCTGGATACATTATATACACTTATATACATTATTATACACTTTTTTTTTTTAAAAAAAGGGACATCTTCCACCAGATTGACCCCATTTCTTAGAGTGTGAATTATGTAAATTAGCCAGTACCCCTGTCGGTGACTGGACAAGTGAGGGAGTGTAGGACTAATCTGCATAACCCTTTCAATCTCATTCTGGATTAGAATAAAATATTCCTAGCAGAATTCACACTAAGGAGCAGGTAGGTAGGACTAGTCTACCATCAGTCCGATGCTTGACGTCCTTTAATAACCGGACCTCTTATTTTGAGGTGGCGCGAATATAAAAATACATACAGAATGATATGGAGGTGGCTTCATGCAGAGAACGCAGTTTGAACCTGCAGGAGTCTTGTGCTTTGCTGCAATGAAGCTTAGTGTAGCCTTGTAGCCAAGTACGAGGAAGTGCATCGTTCTCTAGTCCTTATGTGAAGCTCCAATTTTATTGCTCATTTGTCCTCAATAATAACCTTAAAAGTGCCTCCAGGCTTCAGCATAGATAAAACTAATCTCCTACTTTGTTACTTTTGTTTGATTTTTGTTTACTGGCAAAATATTGCTCCAACTACTCACCGCTTCCTTTATGATCTCAAAACGTTTCTCGTCTATTTCAAAGGTGGCCATTTTCTCGATGATCTTCTTGAGCAAAATGTGCTGCTTGTCGTTGTAACCCTTCACAGAAAGCTGGAAAACAGGGGACATATTAATACACCCCCAAAAGTATCTCAGATCGGGTCAGGAGTGGTTCTGAACCCAAATTCTTAAGAGGTGTGAAGGCAAGTTGGCCCACTACACTCAGGACAGCATTTTCATAGGCAGACTCTTCCTAAAGGTCTTGATTAATCACACAAGATCCTTCTATACATCCTCTGGCAAACAAGCAGGTTTTGCTCGCTCAGGAATACCTAAAATGTCTATGAATTGGATTTCATTTTGAACCAGCTAATGCAGAGTCACCCCTGAGGTTGTCAGGTTACTCTGATCTGCCAAAATATGGACGACACCCAAGTAGAACACAATCACAAGCCAAATTCCTAAATGAACTCTCTCAGATACCGTAGTCTGCCTAAACAAAATGGCTTCCTGACAGAAGGCACCAGACACACTGTACCGCACCCGAAAGGCATCAAGCATGGTAACCTGATGCCCCGTGAGGAACACACATGCAATGGTTAGGAAGAGACGTACATAGCTTATTCTCTGGGATTTTTTTCTCCCCTATGTATAAAGTTAGATTTGCAAATTAGAACATGTAACCTCCCAAAAATTCTTATTGGACGATCCAATTCTCCACTGCTCATAATATAGGAGTCTCCGATTTTGGAGGACTCGCCATATCCATGCAGAGTAAACACAGACATCATTGATTTTAATGTGAGCTAATAGTGTAATGAGTCATTCCCTCCCCAAGGCGGTGCTGCAGGGAAACGCAACACTTGCTTTTGCAGATTAATGGTGACCACCAAAGAGGTCCCTCTATAGTTATCTTATGTGTCGCTATTGTGTGTAGGTAGCTTACTCCCTCTTTGGGATGTTTTTACCAAACAAGGTTTGATTAATAACCTGGGAAGGATCCACTTTTCCACTACAAGGAGAGGAGGATGATAGATGTATCTGGCAGATTCTTAGCATTGGGGGAAGTCTACAGATGGTTACCCTTGTTTAACCCATTCCTTTCTTTATAAAAGGGTAACAACTTATATTGTGGACTAAATCAAATGTTAAGGAGACAACAATGTGACTGGTGGAGACCCCCTACAGATCATGAAGGTCCTGTTCTCACCAACTGAATGAAACAGATTGGCTGATCAGGCTTTCCACCGTTATTGCATATTTACAGGGATTAACGGAGATGGACGAACGCTGTGCTCAATTTCCTACACTCCCATAGTAGTAAAGGAAGCAGTATGATGCATGCTTATAATGAGATTGGGACAGACGGGGCTCCATTGCCATCATTGGGGTGAGGCAGCAGTCAAGTTTTTACATAGAACAAGAACTTCATTAGTTTGACATAAACACAACCAATGAGAAGTCAGCAACAAACTGGACCACCTCACCCATGCATTTTTTTTGGTTTCATTCCCCATTCATATGGCAGACAAAGCTACTGGCTAGATTCTATACATCCCTTAATCCATTACAAACCCTTCATTGAAAAGGGGGAACCCCCTTTTCGTAAAAATAAAAGCCAGAATAAGCCCCCACACAGTAATAGATATGCCTTTTCATGCCTTGGTGGGAAGCTGCTTCTTCCGTGAGATGGTTACTTACAAGAATTGCATTCATTCCTGATGCAATGCCATAGTTGACACCTGCGAGGCGGGCTGCATATGTATACTCTTTTAAATCATCCTTCAATAACCTTAGAAACAGGTATGTCATGTTGCAATGGAGGGGGTCAGCGTAAAGGTAACGACTAACAAAAAGATGGAAAAAACACAAAGGGAACAAAAAATAAAACACAAAAAAGTAAAAAAAGAAAAAGAAAAGATGCTCTAAAATCTAATAATGCAAGCAATGAAATGAATGTGCGAAGAGGACCCAGGACCAAAAGAGTATGAATATGCAGCTTCACAATCACATTGTCTGGGGGTGGGATCTGGACAATGGGCATTTATACTACGGTAACGTGTAAAGGTGGGATCCCCGTAAAGGATGATCAAAGGTACTAAAAGCCTGAGCGATGGTAGAAGTCTTCCACCCGTAATGGAGGAGACGGCCTCACATCCGCCTTGGTGTCAGAGGTACTTACATACATCCCATAGATGGTATTTTGGAGGTCATAGTTCAGGCCGGCTAGCTCTGCTGCATATGCATACTCGTTGAGAGAATCTTTAAGCAGTTCAAGGTACAAATAGGCCATGTTACAATGCAAAGGATCCACATAAGCAAATGGGCTGAAAGAGAACATGGAGATTAAAGTCCTGCTACATCGCGTCCATGAGGAGAGGCACTACAAGGATCTGCCTTCATACCCGCCATAGTAATCAGTGTTGCTGTACAAGTGAAATATTCCTTAGTAAAGATGGTTTAGGACATTGCTGAATCATTGGTGGATGAACACTGCTCTATAGACAACAAATACTAATTTTATTAATTTTTTTAATAATGTATATTGTCTAATGTAATGTATTGTGTAATGTATTGTAAATTTATTTTTGGTCTATAAAAATGAAGAAAAAAAAAATTGTCTATTAAAATTTTTTTATAATGTGTGTGGTCAAGGACGGCCAACGACAAGTGATTGGAGTCTCGGCTGATCGATGTGTAGCGAGAGGATTAGCAGAGTATGCAAGTGTTTCTAAAGAAGAGCAAGGTGCCACCATAAGCACCAGGTGGATGGTTTTATTGCACCACAATCGGTGGGATCAGCCAACACTAAGGTGCATATCCAGCTTTACCGTCACTGGAAGGCAGAATGAAGCCAAAAGAGCAGCCCTGTTCTATGTGTTGTGGTGGAGCTGTGTTACCGCAACTCTATTCCCATTTACTTGAATGGGAGAAGAGCTGCAGTTACTCAGCCTCCACAACATATAAACAGTAAAAAAAAAAAAAAAAACGTAAATCAGAAAGGGTCCCACTGATCTGATACTGACAACCAAATCTGATGAATAGGTCATCAATATACAGATGCTACAAAACTGCTTTACTATAGAAACCCAATGCGGAATTAACTTACCTTATGAAATATTGATATTTAGCTACTGTTACTGTATATTTCAGATAAGTATAGAAACATGCAAATAGGGGGGGGGGGGGATTATGACTAAAGACCAAGAGGCAGAACATTAATAAACCAACATAAGTATCATAACACCAAACTTTGAGCACTATAAAGTTCCCCCAAAGAACCAGTGTGTATTTTATCCTTTCAAGTTTTGCAGCCATCACCATAGACCAGTGGTGGCGAACCTATGGCACGGGTGCCAGATGTGGCACTCAGAGCCCTCTCTTTGGGCACCCAGGTCAACATTCAGGACTCAAGACCTGAATCGAGGTGTGGACAGAGGAGGATTATCATTGTAGCCTCTTCTACGGACCCTTGATTCATCCTGTTAAGAGGACTTTAGAGGGAAACTACAATAACAATCAAATTTCTCCTTCTTTCTCTTGTATTGGTGTCATCAGGATGCCAATACGTTTGAAACCTGTGAGTTGCTTTAAATTGGCATTTGGCACTTTGTGAAAAATATGGCTTTTTCTTGTAGTTTTGGCACTCAGTCCCTATAAGGTGCGCCATCACTGATCTAGACCTTTCTCCTAATTCACTAGAATAAAATATTGATACAGTAGATCTCTGCAGCTTTGGCTTCTATCGGCTTAATACACAATGTTCTCTGCAAAGTTTTACTCAGAAGGGCTCAAGTGTAAAAAGATGGCACATGTCATGTGCAGACAATAGTGGATTTAAGATCTTAAATGATACTTAAAATACAACAAATCTTACATCAGTGTACAGACAGGGAGAAAGTAAAGGACCGCATTAAAGGGTTTTTCCCATTTCAGCAATTTAATGTTATTAGGATAAAAAGTTATACAATTTTCCAATATACTTTCTGTAACCATTCCTCGCCGTTTTCTAGATCTCTGATGACGCCCTTCTATAGAAAGCTGTGTTTGTCAGATTTCTGTCCACTGGAAGTACACAGGTGCACGGCTTATATCACTGAGTGATCAGAATGGTGTTATAATCAGCTGTGCACCTGTGTGACCATGGTCTGAATTCTGTCCACTGGTAGTAAACAGAATCTTTCTATAGAATGACAGCAAGCAGAGATCTAGGAAACCATGATGAATGTTACAGAAGGTATATTGAAAAATTGTGTAACTTTATAATACAAATAATTACGATAATTTTCTGTAATGGGAATACCCCTTTAAGTTAAGGAGTCTTCCTTCTCTGCCCCATAGAGAAATTATGTGACTGTACTGCAGCGCACCTGAAAGCAAGCTATAACAATTTTACTTTATAGCTTCCAGGCTGTGTTTCTGCAAGATAGATATAGTCTCCATGTGAAGTTACTTTATATTTTTGTCTATGCAGCGCTCCATCATGAAGGGAGACTGAATTGAAGCGATTGCAGCATTAACCGCTTAATGGGTTATGGCCCAGCATCTCAGATGAGGTAGAATTTATCATTAGCCGTAAAACTAGATGAGAAATACTCTTCGGTTATGGCCGATGCAAGGTATTATGGCAGTTTTAGTACTGTTCAAGCTATAAAACAAAATATGAACACAGCGTTTGGTGTCAGCACACAAGACGACTCCTGTGATTATAACCTGCCGCAGAAATGTCAATTTTCCGAAGCTTGGAAAACACAGTCTCCTAATTATACAATTGCTGACCATGTTTTCTGCACGGAATGTAAACGGCATATAATATTATCAGCAACTAATAAATAAAGGCAAAAGGACCTACCTAAAGAACTCAAAGTTGAGACAGGCTTTAGGAAGAAAGAATTTGTCATCTTGCTTGAACCATAATTTGCTCATAGCTGTATCCTAGAACAACCAAGATCAAAGAGAATGAGAATTTTATACATTTCTAAAGAAACCAGACTAAAAGAATTCTGTGGCACCATTTCTTTACACTCTGCACTGAACTGCTTCTTTGGAAGACCTTCTGGAAATTAGCCCTACTATTAGGATTACAGTCATGAAAGAGCTAGTAGAAAAGATCAGAAAAAACGATCATGATTTATGAGACCAGTGTATTCACAAGGAGAGTGCTTACCCTCTACTATCCTCCTCACAAGCGATTGTTACATACTGTGTTTTTGCTAGCCTCAATCATTCATTGCCTATGGGAAAGGGTACAGCGCGCTCCTCATTTACACACTTTGGGTCCCATGTGTTCACCAATAGCGGCGACCCTTCAATAGGGCAGCGCAGACCAAGGGTTCATCTGCTTTAAAGGTTATCTACCAGATCCCAATTCAACCCCCAAGCAAAAACAGGTATTGTTTAAGCTTTCCAGATATTGGTGGAGGTTCGTTATGCTCTTTAGGGGTGTCGAGAGCACACATGGACATTCCCACCATGGCCCACTGTATTTACAGTTAACTGGCGGAGATTGCGTCTGTATCTAGTAAGAGGCCGAGTTTAAAACGTTAGTCTCAAAATGTTTTCGGGAATATAAATTTGTTTCCATCTTTATTATTTCAGTGCACATGCAAGGCTCCATGTCTGCTAGAACGGCAACCTAAAAACTGCAGGTTTGCCAAGGTGACCTTACATAAGAACACGTACACAAAACCTACAGGATATTAAATGTTTTAATTGTAGCATTTTATCAATTCCTTATTCTTACCTTAACCAATGCAGGGTAAGGAGTTGCATCCTTTTCCAAAGGAACAATCTCAAAATTTGTGGGGATAAATTCATTCTTCATTGGCAGATGAAACTTTCCATTTATATCAGCCTTTTGCCACTTCTATAAAGACATTACACAACATTAGAAGGGTGTAACTCCACGAGCCACTTCATACACTGCTTATTATAAACAGATAATATCCTGTGTTTAGTATAGAACTCTTCATCTAGTTACAGAATGAGGCAGAAAATTAGGTATTTTACAGTACATAGTGTGTAGTACACTGCTCTAATCATTCCAGTGGAGAATTATTCAATCCAGGGAGAGGGGACACTATCCAGTGTGGCTCTACGGTCTAGACTCCTTACGAATCTCCCAGAACATAGAAGTTTAGAAGTTTTTGCCAAACCTCGATAACGTCTGCAGTCAGGTCTTCTTGCTTGTACTGTGTCCCGTACCATTCTTCTGTGCGGTCAGTTTTGCCCTCAAAAGACTTGGACACAATGGCCACTCTGTAGGGGAATAAGAAACAAATATTAGAAATGGTTATACCATCACCAGCTCCATGCAGATTGTTCTGGTTCACGGCATCTTGTATATGGTTACTCCTTTTAGTCCTCCTTTAAAATTTGTTTAGATTTTGAAACCGTCACCCGAAATAATCCCTCTAGGTGCACTTTTTAAAGTAAGCAGCTCCCTAGCCCAGTAACAGCAGTGTTATATTGCTAGAACATACTGATAAAGCTAGCAAACACTGCACTACATAGCCACCCACACGCTGGCCCAAGCTTCGGCTGCAGCATGGAGCCTGGCAGTCAATGCCAGTCTATGGTGTGAGAGGGGCGTTCCGGGGCTAAAGCTAAAGAGAGGGAAGTGCTCGGATGGCCCCCAAATAAATACGTTCGTAATATTTAAAAAATATATACAATTTGATTTTCTTTGCAGTCCATCCTCGTTTATGGCATGTTCTGTGTATGCTTATGGAGACAAGCATCTAGTCAAGCAGTGCCGACATGGGTAGCCTCTGCCAGATTATTTACATACTGACTGCTACAGGATTTGTGGGCATGCTCAGAAGGCGCCACGTATGGAGGAGGAGCTTAGCGGTCACAACAAACTATTATAAAACTGTTGGAAAGTAAGAGGATCCACCGTTAATTACAAACACAGAATACTGCTCATTGTAATGGCAACTGGGATAATAAGGAGGCAACTACTGAAAAGTGATCACTACTGAACAGGAAGCCAATTCAAATGATGTGCCAGATCTTATGTGAGCAATTGGTGCAGAATCAATGAGGGATGTGTTTGTCAATCCTAGAGACTACAAGCCTATCTGAATGTATAGCTTTTTCCTTCTCAGTTTATACCTAACTGCTGGAGTTTGGTCAGAGACAGATTTGTAGCCCATCCTGCAGGCGGTGACAATTTGTTATATTTGTCTAAACAGTAACACAAATTTACAGCAAGTGCAGCCCATTCACAAAATGATTATATTCCACATACTGCATTGGAAGTGGAGGCTGCCGAACATGATGTGCAGGAGCAGCACAAATCTTGGAACCGGTAAGTCTCTTGATCATATCCAGAGAAGCAACAAGGTTATAAGCACGAGAGCAGAAGATGGGAAATATACAAGGGACCCTTCCCAGCACAGTCTGCAGCGACTCATCAGCATGCAGCCTGTGCCACTACAGATGGCGGGCAGGATCCAATCCAACATGACTCTACAGATAATAGTCTTCCTCATGTCCCTGGGGCGGCTTTTCTGCAATAGTAAACAAGCTTGTGCTCGCTCGCAGCAGAGGGGAGCACGTAAAACTCAATTTTATGTTGCAGGATGGAAATAACGGAGCATATGGGCACTTAGTACTTGCCTTTACAGCTCAAGTTCTCTGCTTAATAAACAAATCTGCAGAAGGGGTAGAAAAGGTTTGGCGGACTAGAACATCCTCATCTAATCTCCGTGCAGCCCTTCTGTTTAATGCTAGGAAAATGTGAAGCAGACAGAATTACAAATATCTTTATTCTGCGGTGAATGCAAAGCGATTTTCATAAGCCGAGACATTCGTGTTTATAACATAGCAGGAATTCTGTGACTACAGGCAAAGGAAATACATTATAGATGGCGATACTCAAAGACATGACAATAATCTGGGGAAACCTGCAGGATCCAGACAAGGCTGCTCATAGGCAACGGCTGTACATTCATTGCCATGTACTAAGAAGGTATTGATGTGCATGTATATAGAAATCACTCAGGTTTTACTTTGGAGACAAATGGACCAACCATAGATGCTGAAGACAATAAGGTCCCATCTTCCCAAAATAGGACTGGTAAGGATAGTAGAACATTGTATTCTGCCATCACTGGCAGTCAAAAGGTCTAGGAGGTTTAACCTCTGAACTATGCCATTTTAACTCCATTTACTATTGGAGACACAAGTTCCAGTTTTCCCATAGTGGACACCAAAGCTACTGTAAGATCCATAATAAAACATGTGGCAGTTTGTAATAAATAATTTAATTTACACTGCCCCCAAATGAATAGAGGATTTGATGGAGATCGCCGAGCCAAGTACTCGTCAGCAGCAGCACACGTCAGACCAGCTGCTCCATTCATCTTTGGTTACAATGAACCCCTCCACCCCCATCTTTGCGATCCCTTGGATTTCCCACCCTAGGGACCCCAATCTTTCAATTAATCACTTATCCAGTGGTAGGGGGAAAACTTAAAGTGGTTGTCCAGCCTTACAAGACACCCTACTGCAGGCTGTATACAGAAACAGGCTAAATACCTGACATTTTCTGGTCTGAGTTTATCCAGGACCATTTCTATTAAATCCGGCCTGAATTCTTCTAGCAAATACTCTGCAGCCAAGACTTCTTCTAGAGGGTAATACTACAAAAAAAAAAAAAAAAAAAAAAATTACAAGTTATTACAATGTCTGAGAAAAAAAAAAAAAAAAAAAAAAAAAAAAAAAAAATAACGTTTGGCTTCTGATTTGGTGTTTATACCAGTCATTTCCTAGCTTTAGTCATTACTAGCTACAAAAATGCCTCTCAGCGACTTACATGCAGGAGCCCAGACACCTTTGACGTGTAGCCACGTGGACGCTCTTTATCTTTGAATCGAAAGCCGACTGCATTTAAGTCCTAAAGTAAAAACAAACCATTAAATCTAAAATTTCAACTAATATTCGGTACAATGATGACTTATTCTAAACCTGATAATCTCTTATGCAAGATTCTGCTAATGAAGGTTTCAGACAACCCCCTTTGGGCCTACATGCAGTTATAGAAAAGCGTAATGATATTGCAGAGACTAGTGCTGCAATATTGCAGGTCATCTCCCATTCAGGTGTGTGCTGATCTACTAGAGGGAGGACAAGCACCACAGTGTGTATGAGAACATCCACTTCCATCTCTGAACCTTAAACTCATGAGCTGATGGAGAAAAACCCTCAACACCACAGAACATAAATGGCTGCAATTCTGCAGGTTAGTAACACAGCAACAAACATGTCTAGCTAGGAAGTTTTTCTATTCTTTGCTTTGGCTTTAAGGGACAGCAGATAATAAAACCCTCACATTTGCACCTAAACACAGTTGCAGCAGCAGATGGGGGAAGGTTTACTGAACAGGTCACTGAGGACAGTTTAGGTCACAGTGACCGGCACATGTAGTCCTCAATGACCTCCCATAGGGACAAGCTTCAGTAATTCCCTGCAAATGTTCCATTAGTTGCTCCTGTAATCCAGGCCTTGCTGAAGGGCAAAGTCACATATACATACAAAAAAAAAAAAAGAATCATAATCTCCAGTATTGGGTGAGCTGACATGTCATTATTCGCTGTAAATGATTATCTTAGAAGATCACAGCCAACAACCTGCAGGCAGACAAAGCACAGGTTAATGTGATACAGAAGCGCTGTAACTGCAGCAACTAAAATTGACGGCCCCTTCAGTCAACTCCATTCGGATTCAGTAAAGTAGTTATGTAGACAGGTAACCCACTGTACACTAGCAGTAGAGGGGGATGAGATTTTACTATGACATAACAGGGATTTACACTGCCAGCTGATAGCTGCAACCAACACGCCATGCATATGTCCTCAAATGGTGGCCATGAGGTTGCCAAAAAAAAGCAGCTAGCTCACGGCCACCATAGACATGCATTATGCATGGCTGAGCCACTCAGCTTCCTATGGTGAGGGGAGGGGGTGAAGAGTGCTCACCCATCCCCTCTCCAACAGACTTATGGCTTAGAAACACGTCTACTGGAAACTATTGCAAGAACAGGTGCCAGCACAGCTGGAATATGTACAGGCAATCCCCTCCCACACTCAGGAACAAGCAGCAATCACAGATATTTTACGAACTATGTGAATACACAGATGTTAAGGAATGGTTAACATTTGGTGGCACTCACCTTACATTCCTGGAACACCCATTCTTGAGGACCCTCTGTCCGGAGTTTTTGGATGTATTGAAACATGTGGAAAATGATATCATCCACGTGCACTGTATATAGAAGGAAACCCACACGTTACAATGCAAAACATCCATTGCAAACATATACTATCCTATAACAAACTGTACGGTTACTTTTTAATAGAATCTTTTTTTTTAAACCTATAAAAATATCCTTAATTTTTAGTTCAAACTGTTTTCATGAGACTGATCGGACTATTGCTTGGTCATTTATAGTTTAACCCCATAAATCTCCCAAAAATCTCAAATGGGAACAGTATTGACTAATTGTAGAGAACTATACATGAGCTCTGGTAACAAACCCTTTAATATGTAGCGGCAGGATCTTGGTCACAGATGTCTCTAACAGAGCGGCCCTAGAAGTATACAAGGCCTCCACTCTATGGTATACGGATTTCTCTTTGGCTTTATCGGAAAGTCCCATACCTACATTTAGGCAAGTCCTGTAGGTTACTTACACAGTCCTTCTTCTGTCAGATCTACATTGATGATGAAGAACATGAATCCTTTGGCTCCTTCCTTCTGACCTCCAACCAAAGTATTTACCCAGCCTGGGGAAGAAAGACAGGGCAGAGATCAAGATAGGGAAAAGGTTTCGAAAATTGCGATGTCTGGCAGTCAGAGCATGTAATGAGGAGTCCCTGATTGACCGATTAGCTCTTTGCAGATTCTTTGGTGGAAATGCTGCAGATTTAACGCTTTGCATAGATTAGAATTGCAATTTTGCAGGCCGACTTTCCACTATACACACTGCTGCAGATTCTCTGCATGAAAATGCACTGCATTTTTAACGGCATTGGAAAACATGCTAAAAGGAAAGAGCTGAAATACCAAACACCTCCTCTGAAAGAGGTTTTTCTAATGCTAAAAGGCCATTTCAAATGGGAAAAAAAAAAATATACAACTCATCGAGTAATACAAGGTGTACAAAATTATTGGATTTACCTTTGGACTTAAGTTCAGAGAGAAGACTTCCCGGACCTTCATGTCCAATGAGGTGTCCAAGATAATGACCTGGGTTAGACTTGTAATATTTCTGGAGATCTGGGATTGGGAATGTGACATACAGGTTTCTTATGTCTTTAATAGGCACTATTTTGTACATTTTCTCAAAAAAAAAAAAAAAAAAAAAATAAAAAAAAAAATATCCATATATATTATATAATATTATTTATCTCCATGACTAAGAAATGTCCAGCAAAAAAAGAAACATACAGAGAAGAACAAGCCTCATCTGGAAGATGAGATTCTTATCTTTTATATGACACCAGAATTATGTTTTTAGGTACTATACAACCAAAAAGATAGTGGATTCTGAATTGACTTTCCCTCTGTAGCTTCTAAACTTGACTAATTTCAGGCAAAATATGACTCTCGTCTGCTTGTTTTCTAAGGGCTTGAGGTTTTTGTTTTGTTTTTTTTTAATAGGTAAATTAGGTGAGATTTCACATAAAAGAAAAGATTATAGAATGGACATTTTATCTCCTACCTGAGGGGGCTGGTAGTTTAGTGGGTTAAGATAGCAAGCAAGACCTTACCTGTAGATATTGCTTCTGGAAGGGATTTTCAGGGAATTCGGGAACTGGAACATTTTTATTTTCTACTTCTGCAAACAGTTTTACTAGTAACTCTGTCAAATCATCCAACGTTTCTATGTATAAAGAAAAAAAAAAGCGAAAACACATTTAAGGCATTTAGGTGACATCAATGTGTTAAAATGCATACAGTATGTACACAATCTCCACATCATACAGATTGTGTGCGTACAAAAGACATTTCATGGGCGATACACAGTCAGATATTACTATTAACACTTATCCCCCCATCCCACAAGGGTCTAATCAAGAGGGTTTGACTGCTGGGACTGCAGCTTATTTCAAGTATAATGACCTGGTGGCTCCCTGGATGGATAAAGTGTTGCTTGTGCATTCACCCCTATTTGACAGCAGAGGGCAAGTTCTAGTGGTAAACCCCCATGTAATGGGATCTAATGTAACATAAAGCTTATTTTACAGCATGAGAATTTATACAACATTCTTATATTTAAAATTACAAAAGATTGCACCCATCACTGGAAGACTGAAAACCTATACAATCCTTACAGATGTATGTAGTGCATTTAGCGCAGTGTTAATGTACATGATACAGTGTAGATCAAATAACTGGTCTGGAGTCCAGAGGTATGAATTATGTTTGAGGAACTGTCACAATCCGAATTCATACTATAAAACATTTAATTACTTGCTCCAGCAGGGCCTCCTCCCACCCCCTGACGGTCTTGGTGGTCTTTCCTGCTTCATTGTAACCAATCACTGGTCTCATAGTCACTGTTGAGGCTATTGATTAGTTGCATTATTGTCTGGATCATTGTTAATCCAAATTGTCAAAACATGTCAAAGTTAAAAAAAAAATTTCCCCCATTAAAAAAAAAAAAATTTTATTAACTCACACATACAAGCTCTTTGCATAGTTTACTGAGGGTATCCCAGCAACAAGTACAAGGGCACTCAGTACTCTATAAAAAGCATCACTACTCCAGATCACATTACTGTTGGCATAGCACCAGCCTCTGTGCGGGCCGACATTCAGCATCACAAACATTGCTCTGCACACAAGAGCTTCTCACATCTGTTCACACCATAGCCCCATCACTTTCAGATATAGGAGGTCCAAAAGGATAATAATAATAAAAAATAAAATAATAATAAAATAATAAAAAAAGAACCTATGGTGTAACTTTTCATTTAAATACAAAATCACATAATTATATACCGTTTCGTGCAATACATTGCATAGATTTACATCCACAGTTGTTACATACATATTCCAATTGATGTTAGTTTTACAGGACATGAAAGTGTCCTTGTCCCAGATCACTAAATTATAATATGAAGAAGGTTGATGAAGCTCCCGTGCTCCCCATATGCCTGTTCCTTTTCATCTCGGACATACCACTTAAACATGGTGTTTTATTCCAACACTTCCATTTCCCCCTTAAGTCAAAATTTAGAAGGTTCTTACCTCCCAGAGAATTCATACAGATGATATGTACATAACCTTGTGAATACAGAACATGGGTCCTGTAGGTTTATTCTGAAGTTATGCAAAGAATTTGTATGCAAGTTGGAATTGTATATTTTGTAAGTAACTCAACTTACGGTGACCAGATTTAAAAAATTTGGGGTTATTAAAGAACAAGGAAGCAAGAACAATAAAGTTTAATTTACTTTAGTCCAAGGCTGCAGTACATGACTGCATTTTGTCTGCAATGAAAGTAAAATTACCAGCATCCAGAGAAGTCAAATTTGTAACTAGGGGGTCGTCTGCAAGTCAACACCAAAAAAAAAAAAAAAAACACCACACAGCATCACCATTATAGATGCAAATGAGAACAAGAAAGTGACCCAATATCAAGGGTGTAAAAGGGTGCATATTTTTATCCCTGCCAGACTATAGCGCTATACTAACAACATTACAGTAAGGCGCCACATCCTGATGGAGGATCTCCTCGTATCATATATAACCATGATCCTTTGACTGCCCAGACAAGTCCTGAGATATGCAAAATTCAGATCCAGTCGCACGGATAGCTTTGAAATACCGTATATACTTGTGTATAAGCCGAGTTTTTCAGCACAAAAAATGTGCTGAAAAACGTCCCCTCGGCTTATACACGAGTCTATAACAAAAAAAAAAAATTACCCACTTAAAAAAAAAAAAAAAACACTCACCCTCCGATGTCAGCGCGGCTTACCGATCTCCCAAATGTCAGCGCGTCCCGTCTTCTTTCTTCTCCGCGGCTCCTCTTCTCTCTTCTATCTTCCGTCATGGACGAGGCCATGTCTTCTTAGTGGCCGCGCATACTATGACGTCAGCAGCGGCCGCGTCATAGTATGCGCCTGCTAGAAGAAAACATGGCCGCGTCCATGCCGGAAGAGAGAAGAGGAGCCGTGGAGAAGAAAGAACGCACTGACATCGGGGACATCGCTAAGTCGCGCTGACATCGGAGGATGAGTATATAAGTTTATTTTGTTAAGGGCCGTGGGGGCTGGCAGGCTGTATACTACTGGGGGCTGGCAGGCTGTATACTACTGGGGGCTGGCAGGCTGTATACTACTGGGGGCTGGCAGGCTGTATACTACTGGGGGGGGGGGTTTGACCAATGCATTTCCCACCCTCGGCTTATACTCGAGTCAGTAGTTTTTCCCAGTTTTTGGTGGTAAAATTTGGGGTCCCGGCTTATACGGTAATATTTTTTCGAGCGCACTTCCACGCTTGGCTTAGCCACCATTCTATTTATCTACAGCGCCTAACCTATACTTTCAGTAACAAACTGTCTGAAGGTGGTCTATAGCAGACCGAAACGTCACAACGGTTAAAGTCTAAAAATTTAATTTTGAAGCCATCAGTGTGACTGGATCTGCATTTTACGCAATCAATAGGATTGGGTCCCTTCCAAAGCACCTGAAAAAAAATCTTTATTAAGAGCGCAGTGAAATTCCACAAAAAAGTTAGGATATATGGACCATATAAGTATAAAGGGAAAAAAAAAAAAAAATTAAATAGAAGTTATATAACAGCCAAGAATAGGGTTATTCCAGTGTGTACATGCAAAGTGCACAGAGCAAATTAATTACCTCTTCCAAGCACACAAATGGACATGAGGTTAGAAGAATAATACGTGGAGTGGAATTTCAGCAATTCTTGGCGCACGTCAATCCCTTCTTGGGTAGGTCTTGTTTCAAGAGTAAGCTTATTACCTGAAAGACAAAGCAGCAGTACCAACCTGTCAGATATCGGATTCATTACTGTCGGACCATGTACACTCCTACAGCATATGTCAAATATATTATACAATAGGTTTGGTTATAAATTATATCACCTTGCTACATCTCACATTTTTTATTCACAGCCTTTACATATGTAACTAGCATTTTAGGAGTAAAGGCCAAAAAGCGGCAATACCTAATGTGTTTGATTTTTACTGTTTATTTATATTTATATCAATTCTAGGGAAAGGGGGGTGATTTGAATTTTTAGGTTTTTTTATTATAATTTTTTTATTTTTACTATTTTTCAGACTCCCTAGGGTACTTTAACCCTAGGCTGTCTGATCGATCCTATCATATACTGCCATACTACAGTATGGCAGTATATGGGGATTTTACTACTCATACATTACCATGTGCTGACAGCACATGGTAATGAATGGGTTAACCCGAAGTAGCTTCGGGTCTTCGTGAGACCCGAAGTTACCATGGCGACGGATCGCCGCTCCCCGATGAAGTCACGGGGAGCGACGATCCACGGAAAGATGGCGGCGCATGCGCGCCACCGTCTTTTTGAAGCCACCGGCACCTTTGCCGGCGGCGATCAGCGGTAAAGCACCCGCGATCGGTGCCGGCACCGATCGCGGGTGTTAACGGTAAGCCTTTCCTGCAATATGCAGCAAAGACTTACCGGCTATGGAGAGGGCTCGGCCCGCTACATGTACCGGGACCAGACATGTGACGTACTATTACGTCACATGTCGGTAAGGGGTTAAAAGTCCTCTTTAAAAGTAGTCAAAATGAGAAAGCAAATACTTTGACATTCTAGGGGAGAAATGTTAGAGCCCTACAATAGAGGTAGAGACATCGAGAGGGCTTAAAGTGTAACCGTCATTTCAAAAAACCTTTGATATGTTGTAGGGCAGGTAATTTTAAGCCCTTTTGCAATTGGATTAGTTACCCAAATCTTGCTCCTTTCTCTTGTATTCTGCAGACTTCCCCAAGATGTCAGCTGATCACCTCATGTGTCACTGCTCCAGCACACAGTCATGTGCAGGGAGAAGCCCTAACTAATGTATTAACAAAACACCTACACTTATCTGTCCCTCAGCTTTCCCGGCACTTGTATATAAACAAATAATCCACACAGACAAAATGCAGCCCCCCCCCCTCCCCCATCACCTCACACAAGGAAGAGGCAGGAGAGACTCTCCAAGTCTGCAAGCTGTGCTGGAGTTTTATTTTTGATAGATAATAGATATGAGTAGATAAAATACACCAATAGATATGAGAGATGGATAGATATAAGATAGCTCTGGTGTCATTGGTCAGTAGCAGGTGCTTGTGATGAGGTGACAGGAGGAAGTCCCACCCCTCCCATCTTGCTGGTTATAGTTTTTTTGAGAGCTGAAAACCATGGTTGCTATGGGCCAAAAGAGGTACTAAATTTGGACCGAGAGGCAAAATACTTTGAGGAATGATTCCCAGGGACACCTGGAGCAGAAGTATGTTTTTTTAGTTTTATTTGCTCAGAATGACAGTTACACTTTAAAGAATTCATGCAGTCTCCAACAAGCCCCATAAAGCCTAGCATATGCTTCCTGACTCATCCTGCTGCACCTACATTGTTGTGTGCAGTCTCTTTCCACCTTGTGGAGGCTTCTAGCTCAGCAGTGAACACCTCCACAGCTCCAGGTCGTTTTTACTGTTGATATAAAGGGGGTTTGTTATACATTCACACTGTAGTGACCAGCTCCTGAGATGGGTTATTCCATATATTAAAAGACCTTATGGTAACACTATAGCAACACTGACACCTCTCTGTACTGGCCAGAAGCCGCAACTACAGCCAACAGAAGCAAAGGAGCCATGTCCATCATGTATAATTTCTAGCAGAATATAGAAGGAGAACAGGGTTAACAATGTCCTGGATAACAAGCTGGCGGCTGCTTGTGGACCAAAATTCTAATAACAGGTATTCCCGTTCCCATGGAGGCTGCATGACTAAATTTGGGATGACTAGATAGAATAGTAGAAGAAAGCTTTCTAAGCCCTGATGCTAATACTTTAACAAGACAGTAATTTCCAGGCTCCAGGAAATGACAATTATGAAAGTAACAAAGAACGCAGCCAAGTGTCTTTTTGCAGTAGAAGAGGAACAAAGGCTCCACCACAGGGGAAATATTATTGTAAATGTTCTGCCAATTCACTTGAGACTGGAAATAAAATGACTGGGCTGAACAGAAACTAGTGGGAAACACCTGATGAGTAACACATTGCACCTCCCCGCCTATACTCAATAGGCAGCAATTGAACCTCTAAAAAAATGGTACAGAGTACATTTCTGGAATTGTGCCCCTTATACAGGCTCCCAAAATATTAATGTACCCTGGACTAGTCTACACCAGCAGATAAAGGGAATTTGTCTGCAGATGATCTTGTTAGACAGATTCCCTGCAATCAGAGATTTACAACCTTCAGGTTCCCAGGAAGGTGTCACTTCCGACCAGAGATTCCTATACAAATGGGAATCGTAAAAGATTTCATAGCAAAAAACAACTAGTTCCAGATGAACACTATATAATTACTCATGTTGCACGCTCCATGAGTCACATCACTACTATATACGCCTGCTGCTCACCCCTAGCCTCTCCATAGCGAGGCAGGTGCCCAACCGCGCATGCAGGAAAAGATAGAGCATGCTCTTTTTCCCGTGGAACAGTATTGCGACACGTGTGTGGTCACCGTACTGCAGCTAGGCGCCATAGACTTCTACGGGGACCAATAACCCGCCGAAAACTCCCACTATTCACAAGAACAGGAGTCCCATTCCTCCTGGCGCAGTCAGAAATGGAGCCTTCTCCTGCACACTTGTTTTACTTTAGCAGATTTCTGTACATAGACATAGTGTTAGGACAAATACTCAACCTACCAGCCAGAAAATGTGTAAAGACAGTAACGGTGGGCAAAAAAAAAAGGGTGCAAAACAATAACCGCCACAAAGAGAGAAATTAGAGGGAGAAGGGGAAAAAAAATAAATAAATAATAACAACTTTGCCCATCATCTTTGATACCTACATCCAGTAGTTTCTTTACTATACCCCTCGGATTATCAGGAGCTGCTTTCGCAGCCAAGTCCAGGAGTCCATAGTAGAAAAAAAAAACTGAACTCCTGGGAGGGGAGTGGCTGCTGATCCCTGCTCATAGGCGAGAAGGTCATGTGACGTGCAGGGCCGGCGCTAGGGGTAGGCAAAGTGGGCAATTGCCCAGGGAAATCTCTTCTTTCAAATGAATCTTGAATTTTGTTTCTAGGTGCCCTGGATCCAGAGATATTCAGGTTTAAAGTGAGAATATCAGGTGCCATTTTTACATATAAAAATCACTCCCGACGGCAGTTTAACAGATAATATCTCAGTTTTCATGACACCTAGAAACACAAATTTAGATGCATTTAAAAGAGGAACTCTTCTTTTATAGGAAAAAGGAAGTGAGGTTCTATGTGTTACAGAGCCAGAGATATAGTCCTCTGAAGTGACCCCCTCCAGATTCTTAGCCGGCAGCTACAGGGAGCATTTGCTGCACACAGGAGCTGCTGCACCTCACAGATAATGGAAATAATCACTTTATATGTTACTACATTCTGATAAGGAATAATATCAACTAATATTCATGTTTTTAACCCTCTCCTATCCAAAACTATCTAAGAATACACTTTCTCTCTTATTGCCTTTTATTTCGTGATAGTTTTTTTTCCCGAAAATTGATATGATGAACATTCGATCCTCTTCGCCTAATAGTAACACCGCGGCCCAGAACGTGTCCATAAAGTTAAATGTAACACCAAAAACACACACGTTCTGGAATAAAGTTTTTATTTCCCACCATCCTCCATTACTTACACCTATGTTATGACGTTCTCACTCAAAATTCTTATGAAGTGCGGAGGGTTCTGTTATTCTGCGGATAATACAATGGCGCACATCTAATAGTGACTTTTATTATCTCAGAGGGGTTTATGGATATATAGTTATTTATTTGGGTGACCATTGTGTACTGGAGCATACAATGATACATCTGTGTGAAGCTCAGTGCAATTTTCTGCAAAAATTGTTTGGTGTCCCCTGTGGATTTAACGTTCCCTTAGCTTAGTGCAGCGCTGCGTAATCTGCAGCAAACTCCATGGGGCTCACAATCTAATCAACCTACCAGTATGGTTTTGCAAATGTTGACCACCGCTGCAAGCCTATAGTGCTAAATACGGAGCCACCGTGCTGCCCATCAATCTCCCTATCATCTATCTCCTATAAAATTCTCCCATATTACAGTTTTACCATACTAATGGGAGCCTCTTGCTGACGGTGACTGGTCATAAAATAGTTTTATTTTGGGGCCCCACTTTTAGTTTTGCCCAGGGCCCCACTTTGTCTAGAACCGGCCCTGGTGACGTGTGTGCACATACATCTGTGTATGTAGTAGAGCTGGATGTGTTCAAGACTGTGGATACAGATGTCTCCTGCACAGAATAGTGAGGTACCCAGTTTCCCCAAAAAGGAGACCATGTCTTACATTATTTTGTTCTCCTAAAGACAAACTAGGTCTTATTTTCAGGGGATGTCTTATGTTTCGATGAACAAACATTCACTTTTAATGTTCAACAAAAAAAATATGAATATACTGTAGTCTTGTCACCAAAACATACCAAACTGAATTCCATCAAGAATCTTGTGACTTTATTCCCATGTACAACAATCTATGGCACTTTTGCTAATCCTGGTATTTTAAGTCATTAATCATCTTCTGGAACCTCAACTCTCCAAACCCTTAATTTCATGTCAAATTTCTTGTGACTCCATTTCTAATTAGAAGCATTGGCTCCAATCGCTCATGTTTAGCACTTTACTTAAATTAGCCCTGCTTGTCCAGGTAGCTTCTTTTTAGCACATTTTCACTGCAACAGTAATACATTTTATCACGTCACATTCTCTTGGTAGACAATTTAAATATTCAAATACAAATGTGCAGTGTGGGGGGAGCTATAGCAATGACTGCCGTTAGGCCTTATTTTCAAAAATAGATAGAGATAAATATACATCTATCAGAGACAAGGGTGCTGTTGTTCAGACCCAAATCAGGTTGTTTTCTGCTACAGTGGATATATTTACAGTGTAACAAATTGTGTGGCCACCTATTCAATCAGCAGTGGCGACAGGGTTCCCCAAACTCCTTTTCTCGACATCAGGGCCGGCTCCAGGTTTCAGTGGGCCCCTGGGCGCCTCACTGGGCCCCTTAGCAGTGAACTCACGTGGTGCCTTAAAAACGCAGAACGTTAAGATACCAATATTAATATACAGCTCCCCATGCTCCATTTATATACAGCCCCCCATGCTCCGTTAATTAATATACATCCCCGCCCAGGCTCCACTAATTAATATACATCCCCGCCCAGGCTCCACTAATTAATATACCCCCCACCCCACAGGTTCCATTAATTAAAACACACATTATTAGTGGCCAGAGAAAAGTAATAAACGCTAACTTACCTCAAGGGCTGCTTGCATCTTCTTCATCTGCTATCTTCCGAGTGACAGCAGCGTCTACTGTGCAGCAGCAGGGACGCTGGCGGCGTGAAGTCATTACGTCGGCAGCGTCCTGCACAGTATTAGACGCTCCGCGGCAGAAATACATCGGCCGCGCCGATGCTATTGTGTTTTGTGCAGGTCCGCTTGCTGTGCCGCCCCGTCAGCCGGGCCAGCACTGAGTGCGGCGCTTATCTCAATTACATCGGCAACAAGTATGCCGATATAATTGAGTTTACTTATGTTGCCAGTTTGTGCCGTGGGCCCCTCCGGGTAAGCCGGGTGCTGGCGCCGGCCATGGTCGGCATCTAGAAGATATTTATGGCTTATCTATTATATCTCTTGTGCTTACCAAAAAAAATTGGTGCAGAACTTTTAACAGATTTATATTGTCAATTACACACACAAAAAAAATTAGGTAAAGTGGCCAGTGACTTGGGCTTGTTCCCATGTCACACAAATGTACTAAGAGATGAAATACTGTGACATACCCTACTTGGACATAACTTGGAAAAGAAATATTACTCACCTGTCCCAAATTTATGGAAGGGGTGTTTGGAGTCTCCCGTCGCCTTCTCCAGCTGGAAGAGTCTCCAGGCATCGTTCATCAAATTCTTTTCGTGTTCAGAATCTACTGCGTTCACTTCCCGGTCCTTACAGCTCTCATCAAACAGAGGACACAAGAAAAACTGGGCAAACCTTAGAAAAGGAACACAAAAATCCATGAATTTTCTTGTATCAGTTATTGACATACAGCAGATCAGGCAATCTGAACAAGACAGTCGCTGTGTAATTGCTTGAGACAGTGGCCCACAGATCAATATTGGGACAGGGATCATTAAATATTGGGCAGGTGATTGACGGAGTGGAGATTGACAGCTACACAGTACCATTATAACCATACTGGTTCTGTGGCAACGGAGCAGGAGCAGTGCTAGGCCAGGCATCTCCACCACACTGTCAGTAGCTAATCTTACCTCATACACTGTGGTACCCAACTTTTTTTGTCCCATCACCAGCAACACTTATGCCCTCTCCCCAAGCCACTGGTCCAAAAAGGGTTGGAAACCAGTCTGGCTATTGTAACCTCCAGCATAGCTGTATATTGGGCCAACCTGTTGCATACAAAATCTTTCTACATCTTATTTCACCTGTCCAATGCTCCTTCAAGGTGTTCGTGGGACACATCAAAGTAATAGTTGGTGTGTTCTCCGCTGGTAAAGGCGTTGGAGCTCCCCGCATGTTCGCTTAGAAATTGGCTGTACTCATTCTCTTTTGGATATTTTTGTGTGCCCAAGAACAGCATATGCTCACAGAAGTGTGCCAGACCTGGGATATTTTCTGGATCGGACAGAGACCCTGCCACACAAAAAAATATATAGTTTAATACAGTGCACTATAAAACAAGATTAAAGGGAATCGGTCAACGGAATTAACTAAGCTAAAGTGCAGGCAGCGTTTAGTAGCAGCGATGGACACCGGTGTCGTTTTCTGAGGGTTTGCAATATAAATTAATTTTTCAGACCTGAGAAGCTGCTGCTTCTCAAGATGCACTAGAAACATGTCCTCACATTGCTGTGTAAAGAGCAAAGCAACATGAGGACAGGCCTCTTCCTTTGGAGTATAGATAAAGTCTTTATTTCTTGCTGCCAACAACAAAACTTTATTTAACCCCTTCTCTCTGCCCCACAACCTCACTTCAACAAGGAACTACTATATTTGGTGTAGAGTAATTTTTAACAGCAACATTTTGGGACTCTTATGCCTTACTGGTGAACTTTTATTAAATACTAATAGTTTTGTAGCCTGGATTGGTATGGGTGTGGAACGTGGAAGTACAGAATGTGCACGTTTTCACTTTTTCTTCTTAAAAAGGCGACTTTTGTGGGTTTGGTGTTCTTATTTATTTTATATGACATTGTCCTGCAACGGGACACTTACATCAGATTGTTTGAGATCTTATATGATGTGCTGCACTAGTACTATAGTGCAGTGCATTATAGCCCCCCCTGACAGGCTTCCAGCCTGGCCTATTAGGTACTAGTCACAGACAGCCCCGGTGGTCCTTTCCTGGACCCTGGGCTGCCGTGCCATACCCTGTGATTACAGCACGCTCCTTCTGCAGCCGCCTACACACTGCGGTCCTTTTTTGACCGCGATGCCTTAAGGCTAAACACAAAGGATGGGAGCTTTTAGGACCCCAGGTGTTAGTGATAACACAGCCAAACCTTGGCCCATGCAGAACCCAATGTCCTGCAATTTTCCTCTGCTGTGGCACCGTAGAAAGGCCTAGTGTCAGAAGAAATACTCTTAATGACCGCTGTAAAAAGTCGATACAATGGTGATTAAGGGGTTAAGGCAACTTGAAATATTCATCTATAATGGAGTACATGAGATTTATTAAATATAAATTTATTAGGACTGTAACCGACAGACCTTGTGCATAGGTAAATATTTTGGCAGTGTGGGCTAGCTTTTTCAATGGATAGCACACGTCCCTGTGTAATTCTATGGGCTCCTACACATTGCTGTGTTTGCAACGGTCCTAAAACTTGGAGCGCATCCTATTCCTGCCCTTATTTCAATAGAGCAACAGTGACTACACTGCAGTATTTGCTTACATAATTAGTGCCGATAAAAAAAAAAAAAGAATTCATGTCCGGGAGGATCTATGGACAAGCGACATGTCACATGCTTTCCATGTAAACAAAACAAGCCCGGGACCAAGGTCATAGTCCTTAGGACTGAGTATAGAGATCAAACTAACATCTTGTATCACAAGCCTTGCACTTGTCTAGTGTTCCAACAATGCAAACACACCGACAGGGACAGGAAATATTTGCAATGCAAAAAAAAATAAGATACAACAGAAACTTCATACCGATGTAAACGTCCAGGGCTGCGGAGGATTTGTCAGTGGTGGGGTCGCTTATAAGAAGGGCTTTTATCCCATTGATGAGCTCTACGCCCCGGTATTCCCGCTTGTCTTCTGGGGACTTGATGATGTCATTAACAACTCGTTTTACTGAAAAGGAGTTCATTTTGCTGTAGGGTTTAAACTGAAATCTGTAGTGGGGAAAAAAAAGGAATATCATAAAATAAATCCAAGAAAGAAAAACAGATGCTAGAAAATACTCATATGTTGTCTGGGAAGTTGCTCCATCTTAAATACATAACCTACCTACTGTAGGAAAGTACATTTTGTTATGTTAAGTTGCCACAATGATCGTTATTTTTGTATCAAAAAGCACTCAAAGAAAAAACCCACATGCTGCAGCATAGGCGACACAAGTGCCATTATGTTTACGGCACAACAAGTACAGCTCTTTGTGCTAAAAAGGGTTTACCAAGACTCTCAGTAATAGAGATAACAGGGGTCCTGTAAAGCACACGCCCTGCCACTACCCTCATTAGATTGGAATTGTCCGAAATTTCAGGGCACATTTAGAGAATGAAAGTGCCGGAGAGATCCTAGCGCTGTGCTCAGCAATTTCCAATACTCAAACTGGAGCAGCAGGTCATATGCTTGTTCTGCCCAAAAGTGAAGGGATTATTCCGGTGAGTGTCTGAGCAGATTAGGTTCCAAAGGATAGAGGATAACCAAGTAGGACATCAGTAGGTCAGACCGCCACTAGGACTGCCCCAACAATCAAGAGAATGGCTTCTCCCGATGTGTAGTAAATTTCAGAAGCGAAAACAACCTCGGGGATAGAAGTCTAAGGACATTCCTGTTATTCCCAAGCAGAGGGAAACCCTACACAGCTGAACGTCAGCCAGAAACACAGCTCAACCCTGACTCACATCCCCGACCGCACCAAGAGTATCACATGATACCAACATGAGCCCAGAGTAAACACCGTGCCCCCTCACTGACAGGCGGGGAAGCCCATGACAGCATTATTACCCTGCAGAAATATTACAGAGGGTTATTCTAGTTCAGGCCTGACACTATACACGTAAACACACCAGGGACGAGCAGACAAATCACTGGCAGTACCAAAGCTTAGAATATATTTCACTACTGAAATGAATCGATCTAACACCTGGCAGAAATTATGGCCAAAGAGGAATTACCATGAAGCAAGTGGGGAAACAACACAACAACAGTCAATCTGAATCACATTAAACAGGATAGACAGAAGGATCCTGCATCATTATTCCTATTTACTCAGCACTTATGATCAAAAAGAAAAACAGTGCCTGACCAGGATGCAAACACATGATGCGCGCAGGCCCCGAGGACATGTTCACACCCGGCCGCAGACATCACGCAACTGAGCATGAAAGAACATTGTGAACGTCGTCGTATGCCTCTTCACCGCAGACATGCCTGTATTTTGTTAACAATTGATCATATTGCAGTTTACTATCTAGGGGGGTATATAATGCAATCTACCCCATTAGGGGAGCTGCCGGGTGGCTTGTACAGTTTGTCTCCTTGCTGTGACTGAGGGGGCAGGAGGTCTTCAGTACAGCAGCATAAAGCCAGTCCCCAGTCACATGATACAGACTAATGAGAAACCAGGCTTCACCATCTAATATGGAATTTGCTTTAGCAGTTATGTGCATAAAGATCCAGGAAGCATTTAACAATAAGAATCCACATCCAGTGAATCAGGAAATAAGCAACAGCCCCGTTACCTGCCGTACACAGCCATCGTCCCATACAGAGGAAGCATTACTACAATCAGGGAAGTGAAGGTACACGGTACGATGTGATATATAGTGTGCTTCATGCCACTTACCCCAGAGACTGATGCGTCAGCATTCCTGCACAACCGGCAGAGTACGTTACATAATGGAGGAAGATGACAGATAATCCACGTGTATTTCTGGCAGATTGAGTTGTCCTTACCCATCGATACTACAACTCCACCAACTTGTGGCGCCTCCTAGGCCCAGCTCATTGCTGGCAGAGGTGGTCAGGAGGCATCAAAAATAGAGACTGATGGGCACATAAGCAGCCTGAGCACTCAGCCCTCTCTTTGTGGGCACCCGGGCCATCACCCCAGCAGTCTGCCAGGAAGATTGAGAGACTTAGGGCCACATCCTGCAGCCCTGGGTAGCCTCACTGTTGAGTACAGGGACCAATTAGGTGCCGATTAAATTGCCGTGTCAGCACGTTGTGATAAATAAGTGGGTTTTTGGCTGTAGTTCGTACACTTGGCCTCTAAAAGGTTTAACATCACTGCCATAAGACAATGCAAAACAGCAGTAGACGGAAAATGCTCCTCATACGTTTCGCATAATAACCCCTCCACGCTCAGCGACTGATATATATCTGCCAGAGAGCTGTGAAGGGTGTATGAAGAGGGCTCCCCTGCTGAGTCCTCTTTATAGAGATGGGCTTTGCTGCATATTGCAGCAAAGATCTATCGCTATCACCCATGGGCTGTGCAATTGCCCTTGTTTGCTGCCAGCAAAGACACCAGCGTCATTGAGAAAAAGGGGAGGCGCATGGGCACTGCCTCTTTGTTGAGATTGCCGCCCTCCGATGTTCGGGGGAGCGGCAATCGGTTGCCGTGATAGCCTCAGGTCTTCGCCAGACCCGAGGCTGCATGGTTTCAGTAGATTGGTTACAATCAGCCAGTGGCAAATTGTAATGAATCCCATGTAAAAACGCCATATACAGGCGGTCCCCGGGTTATGTACAAGATAGGGTCCACAGGTTTGTTCTTAAGTTGAATTTGTATGCAAGTCGAAACTATTTTTTTATAATTGTAGATCCAGAGAAAAAAAGTTTTTGGCCCTAATGACAATTGGAGTTTAAACATTTTTTGCTGTAACGGGACCAAGGATTATCAATAAAGCTTCACTACAGACACCTTACAGCTGATCATTGCAGTCTGGGACTATAGTAACGCACTAGAAAGCTTCACCAAGGTCAGAGGGGTCTGTCTAACTATGGGTTGTCTGCAAGTTGGGTGTCCTTAAGTAGGGGACCGCCTGTACTGTAATAAAGGAGTATTGCAGTACATGGTAGGAACAATCAGACTATCTAGGGTTAAAAGTACCCCAGAGGGTCTAAAAAATAGTGGGGGGAAAAAAAAGTAAACAAAAAATTCAAATCACCCAACCCCCCCCCCCCCCTTTTCCCCAAAAGTGATACAAAACAAACAGAAAAAAAAAAACCAAAACACATTAGGTATCACTGCATCCCAAAATGCCCGATTAAAATTAAAAAGGTTATATCCGGCGGTGGACCAACGGAAAATAGCACCCAAAAGCGACTTACACCAGTTTACATCACATAAAAAAAATAAATAAATAATAAAGTGCGATGTTGCACGGTCTTCAAAATGGTAGCAATGAAACCGTCAGCTCATTTCGCAAAAAAAAAAAAATGACACCTAACACTACTCTGAACACCATAGTATGAAAAAGTTAGTGTTAGGAAATGGCGAAAAAAAAAAATTTTCACCGTGATCGTACCAAACCAAAGAATACAGTAGAGGTGTTATTAGGAGCGCATGGTGAAAGTCATAAAAACTGAGCCCAAAAGAAAGTGACGCAAATTATTTTTTTTCATATTTTCCACATTTGGAATTTTTTCCAGCTTCCCAGTACATAGCATGGAATAAAAAATGTCAATGAGAAGTAAATTTTGTTAAGCACAAAATAAGCCCTCACACAGCTCTGTAAAGGTGAAAAAAGTTATGGATTTTTGAAGGTGGAAGGTGCTTAAAAATCCTGCATCCTTAGGGGTTTATGGGAATCCCCACTTCAAGGACACCTGTCACTACTACGTGTTGGAGCAGCTCAGAAAGATCCATCCCAGCCTTTAGCTAGACAATTCATACATGAATCATTATAAAATCATCTTTTCTTTATTATGTAAATGAGGCTGGTCACATGGTCAGAGGCAGTGATGTCACTCCTGTTCCCCCTCCCCTCTCCTCCCCCTGCTCATGTCTGTGTGTAATGTATAGTAAAGCATTGCTAGTGTCTGTGCGGCATCTGCTGACATGCTGCATCCTCCTAATACACAGACATCAGCTACACAAGTACCTGACATGTTCTGCTATAACATTGCTGCCTGGAGCCGTTTTATCTCTCACATACACACACAGGCTGCAGGCTGTGAGGCATAATGGTGTAATGGCTCCTCCATCATTATACAGGCTGTCAGTCAAGCACTGGGGGTGTGGCTGTGCCTCCCACTCATGAATAAGCTGGGAAGCTGAATATGATAATGACTCGTTAGACCTATCTCAGGTAATTTGCATACAGCTTTAGGACCCCATTGCTTATAGGGAACCGGTCACCAGTGATCTCATATTCACTAAAGAAAGGTTTCAGAAGCCCATTACAGCTGCAGTGTAAATCTGCCTTTGCTATGGTACGCAAATATGGGCTTTGGTTTGGATGCATTTCAAAAACCAACATGTGACTTGTCTGTGCTGCAGACTCCTCCACTCTCAGACCCCATCTTTGTGCTGTACAGCTCCTCCCTCACAGAGCTGTACAGGAGCACTAAGGTGGGGGCTGAGTACTGAGCAGCACGGACAAGTCACATGCCGTTTTTTGAAATGCAGCCAAACCAAAGCCTAACCCCTGGCACTACACAAGGCAAGTTATAAAATGCTATTATATTTTTATGAAAATGCTTACAGGAAGCAGAAAAGCATATTTGCATTGCAGCCTGTCTTTAGTGAAAATGAAGTCCCTGGTGACAGGTTCCCTTTAAAGGACACCTATCATCAGGTCTCTGTCACCACTACCTGTTGGAGCAGCTAACAAGGATTCCATCACAACCTTTATCTAGTCAATCATTAGTCAACCTTTATTTCTAGAAAATCATATTTTCTTTGTTATGTAAATGAGGCTGGTCACATGGTCAGAGGCAGTGATGTCACCCCTGGTCATGTCTGTGTGTAATGTATAGTAAAGCATTGCTAGCGTCTGTGCTGTATCTGCTGACGTGCTCTCCCTCTAATACATATGTGAGAGACAGACATCAGCTACACAAGTACACATGTTCGGCTATAACATGGCTGCCTGGAGCGGTTGTATCTCATACACACACAAGCTGCAAGGGGCGCCAGCACCAGGAATCACATGGAGGAGCCAGTACACAGGCTGTCAGTCAAGCACTGGGGGTGTGGCTGTGCCTCCCAATCATGAATAAGCTGGACAGCTTGAATATGCTAATGACTCATTGGACATCTCTCAGGTCATTTGCATACAGCTTTAGGACCTCATTGCGTAGAGGGACAATGAAGGGATAGAGGCAATGCTCTCTAATGGCAGTTTACGAAAATATATTTAGGGGGTTATTTTGCCTGCCGAGTTCTCTTTAAAAAGAATTACAGTATTTATCGGACTATAAGGTGCACCATCAATAAATGCCTGCTAAAACATCTAGGTTCATATATAAGGCGCACCGGATTATAAGGCGCACCCAATTATAAGGATGGATGACCAACAGGTGGCAGACCTGTGCACAGTTCAAGGCAGCTGTTGTCTGCAAGTATGCTTCATATACAAGGCGCACTGGACTATTTGATTTCTGAGAAAATCAAAGGATTTTTGTGCGCCTTATAATCTTAAAAAATATGGTACGGTAAAAACATAGGATTTGCCACAAAAGTCAAAACCAATGCTCAAGGCCGTGTTCATACATGAAGTTTGAATTGTGTGAATGTGGCCAAACACCAAATTATGTGGTTGTTTCCAGAAAATATGGCCTCTCCATTAATTCCTAACTGGATGCAGCAGACTTTGGACACTATTCTAGACAGATGACAAGAACATTTTCCGCTGGCTTGAAAAGAACTAAAGCTGTAACCAAATGGTTAAAAGATTATATTGCAGAGTGACATGAATGCTACACAGGCTGGAACTTGTCACAATCTCTTAAAGGTCAGCGGCACAGCTCCCAGGGTGTGATCTACCTGATCTGCTCAGTAGCAAGTCATTGTGGGTCACATATACAGGTGAGAGGGAAGATCAGCGCCATGCAACCTGCTTAAGGGGCACAACACAAGACCTCATTAAGAGGTTTTACTGAAACGCGTAGATCTTTGATTTAACTTCTAGGTTGGATGTTTCTATTGATATGGACACTTAACAATTTAAAAAAGTGTGGATTTTACTACAAGAATTGTGCCCAAGGCTGGAACTTTTGGACTTTTTGGTCACCAGCTTTAACACTATAAACTACCAGCCCTCTGATGAAGGGATAACATTTCTAAAATTCCCTCTTAAATACAGAATCTTGCGCACCCATATAGTTGGTTCTACAGTAATTATGCGGCTAGTGTAAAATTTACCTCTTAGTGCTCCCAAATAGTACAGCGCGGAGCTGCTAATGCTGTATGTAGAGGGCTCACGGACTTGGGCTTGCTGGGTTAGCACAGTGTTAACCTTTTGATTGCCATGACAGCCTTGGTTCTTTTTAAAACTGGAGGCTGTACGGTTTCTGCCAGTGGAACATTGTAATGAATAATGAGTAAAAACGCCATATACTGCAATACATTAGTATATGGTACCAACAAACTACAGGGTCTCAAACACACACTCCTCCTCCTCCCCCCCCCAAGAGCTGATAGATAAATAAACCGTAACAATTAAAAAAATGTTGGGTATTACCATGTACCAAATTGCCGGATCTATCAAAATATAAAAACAGTTATTCCTGAATGAAAAGGTGGCAGAGTCCTCAAAATGGTAGGAAGGAAAAATACAGCCCCTCTTGCCAAATAAAAAAAAAAAAATTATAGATGTCTTACACAGCTCGGTACACCAAAGTATGAAAAAAGTTATTAGCGTCAGAAGATGGAGAAGCAAAAGATTTTTTTCGTGCACATTGTTAACATTTTTTTAAAACCTATATAAGTGTGTATTCACAGTCATCTTCAGTATTTCAAAGACAGAACACAACTAGGATAAGTGGGCATAAGGGTGCGGTCACAGGGTGCCTTCTTGCTTTATCATTTCTAGGCAGCCAAACGCATGATGAATATACAAAAAACGCATGCATTTTAAGTCAGTTTAATAACGGACCAAGAACGCGCCATTTGACAGCACCCTAAGGTCGCATTCACACGTGGCGTTTTGAAACGCGTTATAACAGCTGAGGAGAGGTGATTTGCCAAATTACATTACTGTTAACATTTGCGTTTACAAACACTTTGTAAATATGATGTTAACATATGGGTTAACATAAGCGTTTTGTAAACACACGTTTTAACAGTAATGTAACTAGGCAAATCACCTCTCCTAGGCTGTTGATGGTGAACATTGCAGAATAGTAATTGTCCCACCACTCAACGAAAATGGCAGAGACTTACAGACACTGGTTACTACCCGGCCATGGTGTGACCAAAGACCACATCATCATAAGATTTTACTTTCTAAGTCTATTCGCTTTTACACTCTGGACAGCGGCCACTACACGTCCATTCCACAAGAACTCAGATCATTTACATAGGATTATATACATTGATAACAGGTCACCTCTATGGCCGCCTTACTGGAATGGTCACACTCCTACCCTGCACACTGATCACATATTTAGGAAAACTAGAAACAAGTCCAAAGAAAGAGGAACTAGAACCAGATTTTAAGCCCTCTTAAAACAAGGGCCCTAAAGTCTACATACTGCCCTAAAACTGTAGGTGGCCATGATAACGTACAGATGTGTACCATGGAGGGGCTCCTGTAGCCCATCCTTAACAATACAAAGCTGTGGGGTTCCTTATGAATCTGGGTTGAGTCATATACATAAGAGTCGTCTCCCACCTTATACCTCACCTATAGGTAGCGCTGTGGGTGGGTTTTAGGGTCACCACGTACTGTGTAGGTGGTGGGTGACATGAGTAACTTTCCCCAAACTCTCATAGACCTACACTTGCTCTAAAAGCTGGGGTCACAGTAACACATGATGCCTGATGTGGGGAAACCCTAACCCTATAGATAAGCTCTATGAAGAGACTGGGCCCTATAGTGCTAGGAGGAGCAGAAGCCGCACAGTGTGACTTGTGCACAATGTCTGCTGACTCATGACTTTACACTGTGTCCGGTACCATATAGACGGGACATACCGGGCCGGGGGGCAGAGAAGGGTCCGGCTGTCTCTCACCCTCTTACCCTGCGGTGAGTGATCGGGACCCCCAGAAGCAGCTGGCGACGAGGAGGCGGCGGGAGCCCTGCAACATGGCCCGGCACCGCAACAAGAGGAGAGGGGGCGGCCTATGGAGGACAGGGCCCTCCTCCCGTCACCCAATTCTAACCTATGGAGCCGGCTAGCAGCACCGTGCCCGCCTCCAAACAGCGCCCAAGGCCGGCCTCCAGCCTGTATTATGGAGGCTCATCCGCCAGCCCAGTGCCCTCCTCCTAATTTTTAACTTGCCGATCTTTCTAGCTTATCCCCGGTCTGCCGTAGTGGTCAGGCCGCGCTGCTGAGGGGAAACTTGGGGAGCGCACTAGGAGAGCCCGGGGGCTGCGGCCTGTGCAGGGCCTGCTCTACCACAACTTACCAAGAGATGGCGGAGCCGTAGGACAGGAGGACGGAGGTTATGCCCTGTCTCTTATAAGAAGCTGAGGGAGGGGGAGGACTTGTCATCGTGATTAGTCACCGGCACCTACCTGTCAGCCGCCTCCTCCGGATCAGCCCTGAGCTGCTGCCTCTCTGCCTACACCACGGGGACGAGGTTACTGAGGATCAGAAAGATGCCTTGTAGTCATGATAGCGCCCATAAGCCTTAAATAATATCTATACCAGTACAACTCTGTAGGGCTGGTTCACACGTTCCGTTTACATAGCATTTACATCACCATGTCCACACATTGCGTTTGAAAAAGATGCTCCCATTCCTCATTCATTTAAATGCAAGTCTTTTCGTCCTGCTTTGCTTTCTAGAAATGCACGCATGTGATGTGTGTCTCTTTACAGTTTAACATTTGCGCTTTGCTGGGAAGCAGTTTTAAACAGTCACAACTTTTAGGGCGCGTACATGCAATGTGCTGTGTCGCATTTTTTGCTGTGTTTTTGAGGCTTCGGCCTTGATCACATGCTGAGGTTACATTGGGGCACATTTACTTACCCAGCCCGATCGTGCGCCCGATTTCCTGCATCTGTTGCTTCCCCGCTCTGATCCGCTGGAATTCCTCTCGTTTCCCATCACCATCCTGCGGTGTGTCCGAATCCATCAGATTGTCTGACAGCACGCCCCCCGTTTTGTGTCGCATGAAAGCCGGCGCAATTTCGCCAAAATCAGATCGCATGTGCCAAAAACCCCTTTTAAATCCCTGTCACAGCAGTGCAAAATGGAAATTGTCGGGATGTCGGACGAAAGTGCAGTCCACGGGGCCCTTAGTAAATGAGAGTTGAAGCCTTTGGAATGCGTCAAAAACGCATCAAAAAACGCAATATGTGAACGCGCCCAGAATGTGTTTTTCAAGGGTGGAGAAGACAATTGCTTTTAGCTGATAAAATGCGTTTTCAGTGCATCAAGAACGCAACGTTGGAATATGGCCTGAGGCTGCATTCTTACGTTGCTTTTTGAAATGTATGAAAACGGCTGAGGAGAGGAGATTTGCTAAACCCCTTAAGGACACAGGGCTTTTTTTTCACTCATTTCTCGCTCTCCACCATCAAAAATCCACTTTTTTATTTTTCCGTGTACAGAGGAGTGTGAGGGCATATTTTCTGCGTAACAAATTTTAATGCTCAGTGACTTTATTATTCCATGCCGAGTACTGGGAAGCTGGAAAAAAAATTCCAAATGTGGTGAAATAGGCTAAAAACTCATTTGCCTCACTTTCTTGTGGGCTCAGTTTTTACGACTTTCACTCTGCGCTCCAAATAACACCTCTACTTTATACTTTGGTTCGGTGCGATCACGGTGATACCAAATTTATAACGGTTTTATTGTGTTTTAATACATTTTCAAAAATGAAACAAATGTGTACAGAAAGAAAATTACATTTTCTCCATCTTCTGACGCTAATAACTTTTTCATACTTTTGTGTGAGGTGTCATTTTTTTTTTTCGAAATGAGCCGACATTGCCTTTGTACTTTTTTGAGGACTGTACGGCCTTTTGATCACATTTTATTACATTTTTATGTGATATACTACTGTATTGCAGTCTATGGCACTTTTACACTGTATATTGGCTCATTGTAACAAACTGCAGAAACCAGACAGGCTGTCATGGAAACCGATAGCTGCTCCGGGGAGCGATGATGAGAACCCATGTGCCGCCGTCTTTTAAATGCTGCCAGCGGAATCAGCAGAGTTAATATCCGCAATCTGTGCTAGCATCGACCGCAGGTATTAGCAATATGCAGCAAGCCGCACCTCTGCATGAAGAAGGCTCAGCCCTTGAGCCCTCACCATATAGCACCTGCGCCTTTCCACAACTTCCGTAATAGTGCTTCACGTCGTAATAGTATGGCGAGGATCTCACCATCTGAGCTGAATCAGCATTGTGAAGCAAGGGGTGTCCGTGGAAATCTACCGCTGATATCCCTGTGTAAAACCTGCTGTCGGAGTGGGCTCTGATAGCGGGTCTCAACCCTTTAAATTCTGGGGTCAGTGTGACCTAGGCATTTATATGGCTGCAGGGAGATTCCCTGCTTGATTTGCGCCCCCTGCAGTGTTTTCGGTGGACCCACTAAATTCCATAGGGCAATACTGGCAGCTGCAGGGTGCTCCTTCCCTTCTGTGCCTCACTGTGCGCCCATACAACAGGTAACCTCCACATGTGGGGTGCCTCTGGGAGAAATTTCATTACAAATTTTAAAGGAAACCTACCACTGCTCGCATAATGAAATCACAGAGCACACCACCCTGTATGCTATTTAATCCTGATGCCTGCACATTCTTTGGTTAGGCACGGCGATCTTTAGTTAAGCAAAAAATCCGATGAACTCACATATCTAAATTCGCCCTCTGTTGCTACCCCTACGTCATCAGCCGATGGCTTACGATTGTTAATTATTCCCGCCTCCTTTCTACCCGCCCTCCTTCAGGTGCCAAGAGCTGTGACGTCACCGAGCTCTCGGCACTTATTGCCGGCTGGCTGTGCAAGAGTGAGGGCACGTTCACACGAAGCGTTGCTTTGCATTTTTTGATGCATTCCAAAGGCTTCAGCCTTGGGCACGTGGTAAGGTAACATTGCATTTTAGCAAATGCAATGGAAACGCAATGTTACTTCAACATGGGATGAAGGCGGAAGCCTTTAAAAAACGCATTAAAAAATGTGAGGCAACACATCATGTGAATGCACCCTAAGTGTCTGCACATGTGCGATAAGTGCCGAGAGCTCGGTGACGTCAAAGCTCTCGGCACCTAAAGGAGGGCGGGTACAAAGAAGGCGGCGGGAATAATTAACAATCGGAAGCCATCGACAGACAGCTGATGACGTCGGGGTAGCAACAGAGGGCGAATTTACATATGTGAGTTAATGTTTTTTTTTAAGCTAAACTAAAGATCGCCGTGCCTAACCAAAGTATGTGCCGACATCAGGATTAAATAGCCTACACTGGGTGGGGTGCTCCTTGGTTTCATCATGCGAGCAGTGGTAGGTTTCCTTATTTACACCCTCATGTTTGCTGGAGGCCCAGCAGTCAGACCTTCACCGTTCAGGTTTCTATAACTTGCAAAGAGGGTACATCCCCTTTAAGACTTCTCTGAAATTTTACTCAATTTTGGCTTCAATAATCCCTTCAGGATCATGCCGATTCTGTTTTTGTGTTTCTGATTTTTACTTCATGCATTCCACAAGCAATAACCTTTTATTTTTCCATTTAAAGAACTGTATGAGGGCTTATTATCGGTCATGGCAAGTGTTTAAGCGCAAGTGTAAGCGCCTTTTAATTTCCCCTACTATGTCTTGAAAAAAAAAAATCTAGATTGACAAAAAAAAAAAAAAAAAAACACAATTGCCCCAATTACCTCCAGGCTGCATTCATGTGGTTTGTTTTGAGATAAAATCCAAAAGCTCCAAGTGTGATCACATGCTGAGGTAACATTGCATTGCATTTGCTGAAATGATCACAGGTCTCTGGATTGCATCTCAGGATGTAATCAAAATTCACAGTGATAACACGACCTAAGGTGGCCCGATCTGCAGCGTACATGTACACAAGGTAGCACGGCCGGCTAGCTCGGACACGATCCCCATGGGCTGAGCAGCGGAGCTTGCGCAGTGTGTCTTTGTCTCCAGCCGGGTTTGTGCAGTGCTGGGGTTCCCCTCCCAGTGGATAGGTAGCCACTGCACAAACACCACCCACATAGATAGGTTGCCACAGCACATGCCACCCATGTATATAGGTAGTCGTGGCACACTCCCCCATTTAGATATGTAGCTGCAGCACACGCCCCTCCATGTGGATAGGTAGCTGCAGCACACGCCTTCCCCCATGTGGATAGGTAGCTGCAGCACACAAAGCCCCTCCATGTAGATAGGTAGCTGCAGCACATGCCTCCCCCCATGTATATAGGTAGTCGTAGCACACTCCCCCCATGTAGATATGTAGCTGCAGCACACGCCCCCATGTAGATATGTAGCTGCAGCACATGCCCGCCATGTAGATGGGTAGCTGCAGCACACGCCCCCCCATGTAGATAGGCAGTCACAGCACATGCTTCCCAAGATACTCTGAAAAAGCAGAAAGCGAGGCAGCACTCCTGGATAATCAAGGTGTTTTATTCACCCATTGTGGCAGGTGCAACGTTTCAGCTCATCAATGGAGCTATTTTCAAGCATACATGTGAATGATACAAGCGGAGTATAAATACACTCCCAGGAAGTGACATAGGTAATTAGAGACATAGTTTGTTATAGGTGTGCAGTGTTTGCGTATTAAGCTGCTGGCGCCTTCACTATGTGGACCATACAAATGGAATTCTATTAAAAGTAGCGTTTAATAGAATTCCATTTGTAGTGACGTATGGTCCACATAACGAACGCGCCAGCAGCTTAATACGCAAACACTGGTCCATCCTCTCTGATTATCATAAGGATGTTTAGGAATTTAAACGCCGCCCTTTGTTCTCCTTGAAGAGGGGCGGGCACTTACGAGACAAATTGGTAAAAAGTTATATAGGATCCAGTAAGGGTATAAATATTGCTACCGCCCTTAAACCCGGGTCGTATCCCTGCTTGCAATGTGAAAATTGCAAACATATTGTCAAGGGCGATGTTGTCACACACCCTACCACTGGCAGAACACATACATTGAGACACCACAAGACGTGTAGAACTGATTTTGTTATATATGTTCTAATATGTCCATGCCCAAAACTGTACGTAGGTGAAACCACAACTGAATGTAGACTTAGGTTTATCAATCACAGATCATCCATCAATACCAATAAAATAGAATTACCTGTACCCTGACATTTTAGGGAAGCAGGTCATGACATTTCCCAACTCAAAATTGCCATCACTGACCACATCCCACCATTAAGACGGGGAGGAGATAGACAACGTCTACTTAAAAAACTGAGTGGATCTACCGTCTACAGACACTACATTCTACCGGGATGAACATTGATTTTGACCTGAGCCCTTTGATCTGAAGAATGTCCTATGGATCTCCACCAGCTATATTAAATATATCATTTACTTCGTTATAAGGATGTTATGTATTTATGTTACTATTTTTACTCATTTTGTTATTTCCTTTTTTTCTATAGATCCCCTGGTGGTTGAACAATGGACATGACAAATCAACACCTTGGGATACCCTCATTTACGGACTATACGCACTTCTTTAGCTTTCAGTACATCTAACGGACCCTGTGTATATAAATGCCCGCATCATGTTTTACTGCCATCTTTTGCGTTACAGTCTATTTAGGCTTATTTTTGCCGTAGATGTAAACCCTACATGATTAGCGCTGTGTGTGACTAAGACACTCACAGCCCGAATGCTATTTATTAAAGATTTGTCTGCGAGCCAGATGCAGCCATCAGAAAAGACACATCTGGCTCTAGAGCCATAGGCTCCCTTCCCCTGATTGAATTGATAGAAATAAGAGAAGGATTTGAAGTAAAAGTTTTTGATAATACAATGGAAAAGTGTGTGGGCAAAATGAAAACATGCTACACACTATATAGGTGTCATGGGTGGTGCCGCGACCCATATCGCGCTCACCCGTGCTGCCCAGCCCCCGCCAGCATGTCTCACCTGGTCCGGCTCCCGGCTCGCTCCCTTCCGCGGTCCGCGCGCGTCCCCGACTGCTAGGGCGCGTCCGCGGCTGCTTTTCAAGATTTAAAGGGCTAGCGCGCCATTAATTGGCGCTGGCCATATTGCCAAAATCTACATAAGCCTGCCTCTTCCTGCAAGCCCTGCCGGATCTTTGTGCCTCACAGCCTGAGAGAAAGCTTTACTGTGATTAGCCTGCGTTCCTGTGTCTCATGCGTTCCTGTGTCCCTCCGTGTTCCTGTGTTACCTGAGCTCCTCCATGTTTCCTTGTACCAGTGATCCTCCGTGCTGCTATCCTGTGTGCTGTCTTCCCGTACCCCTCTGCTTGGACCTCCTGTTGCTGTCCCCAGATTGAACCCTGACGTTGCATCTCTGCTGCCTGCCCTGACCCTGTGCCTGGACTTTGACCACGAGATTGATTGCCGTTCTTGTACCTCAACCTTGGCCGCCACTGCAGACAAGTCACGCCTGAGGAACGACCTGGTGATACCACGCCGCAGCTTGTCTAGCCTGCTTTGTGGCGGGCTCTGGTGAAAACCGGGTACCACTTAGACTCCGGTCCCAGGTAGTGGCTTGAGTCATCGTCTGCAGTGGTCCAGTGGATCCACAACCCGTAAGCCTGACAGTAGGTCATATCGAAGAGCTAAAGAAGAAGGTACATTTATACTGGTATCAAGTACCAACCAAGCTAATCCAAAATAATCCAAAAGCTTCATACAAATGTTGAAGACAATGCGGGGAAGCAGGAAATATGGAACTTATGTGGTGGTCCTGCCCAAAAATTAGACCTTTCTGGAAAGAAACATTTTACTTAATCTATATATTAGAAAAACATATAATCCCACAAGCCCCAGCATTAGCCTTATCAACCCCTTCCCGCCAATGCCCTTTTTTGTTTTTGCGTCAATCTTTTATTTTTCCATGTATAGAGCTGTGTTATGGCTTATTTTCTGCATAACAAAATACACTTCAAAATTGTGGTATTTAATATTCCATGCCGTGTACTGGGAAGCGGGAAAAAAATTCCAAATGCAGTGAAATTGGTAAAAAAAAACGCATTTGCGCCGTATTCTTGTGGGCTTGGATTTTACAACTTTTATACGTTTACAAAAAGAAAAACCACCTATACAAAAAATGTTTTGGGGGATTTTGCCGTCTTCTGGCGCTAACAACTTTTTTATACTTTGGTATACAGAGCTTTGGAAGGTGTCGATGCTTACAATGTTATCATTTTTAGGACTGTACAACCTTTTGATCACTTTTTATAGAATTTTGTATATTTTTTAAAATGGCAAAAAAGTGCCATTTTCGAATTTGGGCGCTATTTTCTATTACTGGGTTAAACACAGTGAAAAAACGTTATTATATTTTGATAGATCGGGCATTTTTGGATGCGTCAATACCTAATGTATTTATAATATTCACTGTTTATTTATATTTATATCAGTTTTAGGGCAAGGGGGTTGTTAGGATCAGTGGATCCTCTGGACCACCGCGGGAGGTGGTGCTAGCCGACACCTGGGACCGGAGTCTAAGTGGCACCTGGTTTTGACCAGAGCTTGCCACAAAGCGGGATGGACTCGCAGCGGCAGGATACCACCAGGTCGTTCCACAGGTGAGACTAGCCCGCGGTGGCAGCCGAGCTCGAGGTACCTTAGCGGAAGACAGTCTTGGTGTCAGGTCCAAGCAGAAAGTCAGGGCAGGCGGCAGAGATGCAAGGTCAAGTCCAAATCCGGGGTCAGCAACGGGGGGTCCAGGCCGGGAGGACAGGCATACGGGACACAGAAACAGAGCAACACGGAGGGACTCAGGTAACATGGCAACACGGAGGGTCTCTGGTAACGCAGGAATATCACAGGAGAGCTTTCACCATGGAGTACACACAAAGATCCGGCAGGGAATGATGGGAGCCATTGGGTTAAATATAGAACAGGAAGTGGCCAGCGCCAATCACCTGTGCGCTGGCCCTTTAAATCTGGAGACACTGCCACGCGCGCGCCCTAGGGAGAGTGGCCGCGTGCGGGACCTAGTCCAGACGGGAACGAGAGCCAGGAGAGGTGAGTGCACAGGAGCGGGACCGGGGCAGCGGAGAGGGGCACGGGGGCACCCGCGATCCGTGGTATGGATTGCAGGGGTGCCCGTGACAGTACCCCTCCCCCTTTGGCCTCCCCCTCTTCTTCTTGGTCCCAAGAAACCTCTGGAGGAGAGTCCGATCAAAAATATTCTCTTCAGGCCCCCAGGATCTCTCCTCAGGCCCGAACCTCTTCCAATATACAAGGAAGAACCGCTTACCCCTGACGAACTTCATGTCCAGAACCTCCTTGACTTCATATACATCCGGAGAATCCGCCTCAGGGGCTGGAGGAGGGGATTGCTGGGTGAAGCAGTTCAAGACGACTGACTTCTGAAGGGACACATGGAAGGAGTTCGGGATGCGCATTGATGGAGGAAGCGAAGCTTGTAGGCCACTTGATTGATGGGTTTTATTACCTCAAAGGGACCAAGGAACCAGGGCCCAAATTTGTAGCTGGGTATCTTAAGCCGGACGTATCTGGAGGACACCCACACCTTGTCACCAAGAGAGGAGACAGGAGGAGCTCGACGTCTCTTAGCAGCCTGGGTCTTGGTATGGTCCTTAGCTCGTAGAAGGGACTGGCAGGTCGGGTCCCAAATAGCCTTGAGGTCCTGCACCAGATCCAGGGACAACAGAGGGAGTAGACAGCAGGAGAGGAGGGCGAGCATATGCCTCCATAGACCACAAAAAACGGAGCCAAACCAGTAGATCCCGAGTCCAGGGAATTGTAAGAGAGAACTCAGCCCAAGGTAGAAGGTCAGCCCAGTTGTCTTGACGGGCTGAGATGAAGTGGCGCAGGTAGCAGCCCAAAGTCTGGTTCACCCTCTCTACTTGACCATTCGACTGAGGGTGGTAAGCAGAAGAAAAGTCAAAGATGACCTGCAGCTGGTTACATAAAGAACGCCAGAACTTTGACACAAACTGGACTCCTCGATCGGACACAATGGGGCAGATTTATCAAGTGTCTGAAAGTCAGAATATTTCTCGTTGCCCATGGCAACTAATCACACCTCAGCTTTAAAATATTCATGAGAACTGGTAAAATGAAAGCTGAGGTGTGATTGGTTGCCATGGGCAACTAGAAATATTCTGACTTTCAGACACTTGATAAATCTGCCCCAATGTGTAGCGGAAGACCATGCAGCCGGAAGATATGTTTGAAGAACAAACCTGCCAGACCTGGAAGGGGAACAAAATGGGACATTTTGGAAAACCGGTCTGTCACCACCCAGATGACAGTATTGTCCGAGGAGACAGGCAGATCGGTGACAAAGTCCATTGCCATGTGAGACCACGGGGGACTGACTATCGGCAACGGGAGTAACACTCCAGCCGGTTTGAGACGAGAGGCTTTATTGCGGGCACAGGAGGAGCAGGATCCCACAAACTCCCAAACATCTTTGACCAGGCCTGGCCACCAGTAGTAGTGGGAGATGAGGGCCACGGAGCGTTGCACCTCAGGGTGTCCAGCCAGAAGAATGTCCCCAAGACAGAATCCTCTTCCGGAGAGCAGGTCTAACATACGTCTTGCCAGGAGGTAGCTGCCGAAGGTCCACCGGAGCTGCAACAAAAAGCTGGTCAGGAGAAATTATGTGCCGAGGAGCTGGTTCATCTCCAACAACATCCGAAGAACGGGACAGAGCATCAGCCTTGACATTCTTGTCTGCCGGACGAAAATGAATCAGTAGGTCAAAGCAGGAGAAGAACAATGACCACCGGGCTTGCCTGGGATTCAGGCACTGGGCTGTCTGGAGGTACAGTAAATTCTTGTGGTCAGTATACACCCAAACGGGATGGAGAGCTCCCTCCAGAAGATACCGCCATTCTTCTAGAGCAAGTTTGATGGCCAACATTTCTGTTTCCAATAGAGTAATTTCTCTCAGCTGGGGAAAAAGTCTTGGAAAAGAAGCCGCATGTCAAAGTTCTCCCCTTGGGCCCTTTCTGGGTGAACACCGCTCCAGCTGCTACGGAGGAAGCATCCACCTCCAGAAGAAAGGGTTTGTTCGTATCTGGCCTAGTGAGCACCGGAGCCATGGTAAAAGCGGACTTCAACTTGGAGAAGGCCATTTCAGCAGCCAGAGACCAGGCACGTGGATAGGCACCCTTCTTGGTGAGCGTCACGATGGGAGACACCAGAGTGGAGAAATGGGGAATAAACTGCCGGTAATAGTTCGCAAACCCCAGGAATCTCTGTATGGCTCGGAGGCCCTCTGGGCATGGCCACTGAAGAACTGCAGACAGTTTCGCGGGGTCGATCTGGAGGCCTCTGTCGAAAATTTTGTAACCGAGGAATGGAAGGCAATGCTGGTGAAACTGGCATTTTTCTAACTTGGCGTAGAGGTGATTGGCAGTAAGTTGACCAAGGACTTGTCGTACGTGTACCTGGTGGGACTCAAGGTCTAGAGAGTACACTAAGATGTCATCTAAAGTAGACCACGACACATGTATAAAGAAGGTCCCGAAAAATGTCGTTCACAATCTCCTGAAATACAGCAGGGGCATTACACAGTCCAAAGGGCATTACTAAATACTCAAAGTGCCCGTCACGGGTGTTAACCGCCGTCTTTCACTCGTCACCTTTGCAGATCCGGATGAGATTGTAAGCACCACAGAGGTCCAGCTTGGAGAACACCTTAGAACCATGCAGGCGATCAAAGAGTTCCATAATCAATGGCAGGGGGTAGCGTTTTTTTACCGTGATCTTGTTCAGCCCACAATAGTCTATACAGGGACGTACGGAGCCGTCCTTCTTGGTAAGGAAGAAGAAACCTGCGCCAGCCGGAGAAGAGGACTTAACTATGAAAAACTTCTGCAGATTCTCCTTGATGTAGTTAGACATGGCTACAGTCTCAGGTACAGAGAGAGAATAGACACGACCTCTGGGAGGAGTGGCGCCCGGAAGAAGATCCACAGGGCAATCATAGGGACGATGTGGTGGCAGAATCTCCGCCTGTTTCTTGGACAAACATCAGAAAAGTCCCGATAACAAGCTGGAAGACCCTCCAGAGACTTGAGAGTCTAAATCCTGACAGGTAGCAGACGAGGAATCTGCATGCAGCGTGAAGAACAGTTCGGGCCCCACCAGAGAATCTGCCCAGAGGACCATGCGTACGGAGAGAATCTGGCCGCTGACAGAGGCAATAGACAATGGCTTTTCGAGACGAACCACCGGGAAGTGATGCTGAGAGACCAGGGCAGCATCCGAAAAGTTCGCTGTAGAGCCTAAATCCAGGAAAGCAGAAACCTGGACCAGGTCACCAGAACCAGAGCCGAGCAATACGGGAATGTTCAATCTTAGAGAAGCCTCTCTCTCACTCAGGGACGACTCCCCTATAAATCCTAGGTGAGAACGTCCTCCCAGATGCTGGGGACAAACGGGACACATCTTGAGAAGATGTCCAGGAGAGGCACAATATAGGCAGAGGTTCTCCAGCCGACGCCGGGAACGTTCTTGCGGAGAAAGCCAGGATCTATCCACTCGTCTGGGTTCCTCAGCAGCAGGGAGGACCGGAAGCTGGGCAGGTCTTTGAAAAACAGGGGCCAAGCAAAATATTGCAGGGGAGATTTCACCAAGGAGTACACACAAAGATCCGGCAGGGAATGATGGGAGCCATTGGGTTAAATATAGAACAGGAAGTGGCCAGCGCCAATCACCTGTGCACTGGCCCTTTGAATCTGGAGACACTGCTGCGCGCGGGACCTAGTCCGAACAGGAGCGGGAGCCAGGAGAGGTGAGTGCGAGGGAGCGGGACCGGGGCAGCAGAGAGGGGCATGGGTGCACGTGACAGAGGTGATTTGAATTTTTATGTTTTTTTATTATAATTTTTTTTATTTTTACTATTTTTTTTTAACCCTATGTTGTCTGATCGATCCTACCATATACTACCATACTACATTACCAGAGGACGGCTGTAGGATATACAGTAACTCTCGGACATTTAATAGAAACTTTTTGATTCTTTGTGCAATCCCTCCAGCAGAGGTGGCCATATCCAAGGACACAGTCTTGTTTCTAAGGGACAATAAGACTACATTTATGAGAAATTATCTTTACACAGGTACATTTTTTTAATACCCGTATATACTCGAGTATAAGCCGACCCGAATATAAGCCAAGACCCATAATTTTACCACCAAAACTGGGAAAATCTATTGACTTGAGTATAAGCTGAGGGTGTAGTATACAGCCAGCCAGCCCCCTGTAGTATACAGCCAGCCCAACTAGTATACAGCCAGCCACAACTAGTATACAGCCAGCCACAACTAGTATACAGACAGCCCCAAGTAGTATACAGCCAGCCCCAAGTAGGATACAGCCAGCCCCAAGTAGTACACAGCCAGCCCCAAGTGGTATACACCCAGCCCCATGTAGTATACAGCCAGCCCCAAGTAGTATACAGTCAGCCCCCATACAGCATGCAGCCAGCCCCCATGTAGTATACAGCCAGCCCCCTGCCAAGCATATTAAAAATAAAAAAATTAATACTCAACCCCAATCCTCAGTGCGGCTCCCGGTCCCCGGCTGCTTCTGTCTTCTTTAGCCGGCAGACTCACGTCCATGCGACCTGCTGGCGCATCATAGTGTGCACATGGACTCTGCTGACTAGAGAAGAAAGAAGAGAGAAGAGGAGCTGCCGGGAACCGTGCGAAGATCGGAAGCCTCGCTTCGAAGATAGGGAGCCGCGCCAAGGATCCGGACACACCGGAGGGTGAGTATTAAGTTTTTTATTTTTTAATTGACTTGTGCATAAGCCGAGGTGAGGTTTTTCAGCACATTTTTTTGTGCTGAAAAACTCGGCTTATACACAAGTATATACAGTAACATCTAATTGAAGAAATGTATATAAATGGGAGATTTATGAAACTAAATGTGAATGCCCAGACAAGAATACCCCTTTAAGTAATATCTTAAGGGTTGTCTCTACAAGGGAGACTTGCCAGTGACCCCTACTCAATGGGGCTCATTTACTAGGGGTTGCGCTGCGTACTTTAGTTGGACTGTGCTCCTTTTTCGGGGCTAAAACGACTTGCACAGGTATTTAATAAGTTGCACGATTGTGGTGCACATGACCCTTTTTGTGGAACAGCTGCGTTGGCTTCCATGCGACTCAAATTACGGGGCATGACGTCTGACGATCCAACTGATTCAGACCGAGCACGTTTAACTTTTAAATTGTGACACAAGCCTTATGATTAAAATGCACCACAAAAAAGTTGGTGAACTCTTTCGGACCTGAGTAGGTCCGAAATTCATGATTTAGTGAATAGCCACACGCAGCATTATAGATGGACAATGTACTTTCAGTAAAGTCTGGTGTCCCTGTAAGTAAAAGTGCCCCAATATGTCTCCGCAGACCCTCCATCTTTCAATCTGTAGAGCAACCTGCAAATCCTCTTCCCATTTTAACATAAAAGGTAACTCCGTTCATTTATCAGTCCATACATAGAGAAAGAGGACATTGTACATTTATATGTTGTGGATATAAAAATATATTTAAAAAAAATCCTGCAAAAAATAAGACCTCGCACAGCTCCATACACCAAAGTATGAAAAAGTGACACTGTTAGCAAATAATTCAGTAAGACATAACGCATTTACTGTATATAAATGTGTTTCAATGGTGTGTTGACCCTGAAGGGAAAGCAGTAAAAACTTATTTTTTTTTGTCATTTCTGCCACATTCTGATTTTTTTGTTTTGTTCCTGGCCCCCCTGTAGATATCACAGAATATTAAACGGGGACAGTAGGAAGTACAACTTGTCCCGCAGATGACAAACCCTCATACGGCATGTCATTTACTTGTTTTATTCGTAAAAGGGTGTTTCTCTATTATACATCGACAAAATAAGGAAACATTGTTAGCAAATCATGACCTCAATTAACTTAAGAAAACATAAACACATCCTCCTTCTGGCCATTCTTGTTCTGATACACAATTGTACGGTGCCAAATGATATTGTGTAAGAGACTATGAAACAATCACAGCTGGTGTGTGGTCACACATCGGCGCATCTAATCCTTTAGTTGACTTTTTATGAGTGCAATGATTGTATGTCATACATTCTAAAAAAAAATGTGTAAGTAGTTTTCCCTCTATAGGCTTTATCTCAAATTCTCAGTCCCCCCTGAGCGAGCTGTGGTGCGTTTTTTTTCATTGCGTTTTTGCATCCTTGAAAAACACATCATATTTGCAAATTGGAAATGGGTTTTCAATGGGTTTTATGTTAAAATGTCTTAACTTGGCGTTTTCTCCCCTGTGTTTTTTTGAGGTGCGTTTTCATTGCACTTTTCAAAGCAGTAGCGTTTTTGAAAATGCTTGTGTTTGTGGTCTGCGTTTTGAAACGCATGCAATTACTTGCACAAACAGCAGGGAGAACAAGATGACTGCGTTTTTACAAATTCCAAGAGACACAGTTGCCTGCAATTACCGCACATCAAGCATTTGAAAAACGCCTGTGTAAAGAAGCATCCGTGGTACCAGGGATATGGAGTCAGACTCCACAGCCCTGGTATATATCCCCTCCATATATAATAAATTATACAAATCCTGAAATTTCCTTAAATGTCTGTCCTGTTCCTGATCTAAGGATTTAAAGAGAACCCGTCATGCAAAATAACCCCCCTAAACTAAATATATTTTCATAAACTGCCATTAGAGAGCATTGCCTCTATCCCTTCATTGTCCCTCTACATGCCTGTAAACCTAAGCAATGAGGTCCTAAAGCTGTATGCAAATGACCTGTGAGATGTCCAATGAGGCATTAGCATATTCAAGCTGTCCACCTTATTCATGAGTGGGAGGCACAGCCACACCCCCAGTGCATGACTAACAGCCTGTATAATGATGTGAGGCTGTATAATGATGTGCTTCCTGGTGCTGGTGGCCACACCCCCAGTGCATGACTGACAGCCTGTATAATGATGTGAGGCTGTATAATGATGTGCTTCCTGGTGCTGGTGGCCACGCCCCCTGCAGCCTGTGTGTGCATGTGTGTGTGTTTATGAGAGATACAGCAGCTCCAGGCAGCCATGTTACAGCAGAACATGTCAGATTCATGTGTAGCTGATGTCTGTGTCTCTCACCTGTATATTAGGAGGATGCAGCATGTCAGCAGATGCAGCACACACACTAGCAGTGCTTTACTATACATTACACACAGACATGAGCAGGGGGGGAGAGGGGAGGGGTAACAGGGGTGACATCACTGCCTCTGACCATGTGACCAGCCTCATTTACATGATAAAAAATAGATTTTACAATGATTAATGTATGAAATAACTAGATAAAGGCTGGGATGGGATCCTTGTGAGCTGCTCCAACAGGTAGTAGTGACAGGACTAGTGACACAGACCTGATGACAGGTGTCCTTTAAGAGAAGGGTGAACGACAAATATTGTCATACTGTTCAGCTGTAAGGGGCTGAACCAGTAACCAGCACACTAGATGCACCAACAACCACAGTACAGCACAAAATGTCACCCCAGAAATTATAGCAACCAAATACTGCAAGCATACCAAAATAGTGAGGATCTCAGAGAAATAATACTGGAGACTACCCATACTAGACAATGATAATACTGGAGACCCAGAGCAAACTAATAATACTGAGGACGCCCAGAGAAGCCAACTACTAATACTGGAGACACCCAGAGCCAGGGCTATGGAATTGGTAAGCCAAACTTCCAACTTCGACTCTCCCTAATTCCCTAACATTGACAGTTCCACAGTCTTTGGTGGAGGAGCTTCACTGCTGAGCATGTACATAAAGTGCAACATTCATCACAACTGAAAGCCTAGAAGAAGGATTCACAACCCGTGTCAATGGGCCACAGGCAGCCTGTCAAACCATTGCAGTTCACACCCTGCTGACAGTCCAATGAGCACTTCCATAACTGATGGAAGTGTTTATTAGTGCAGAAGGACGAGCAGTAAGTACAGCTGAGAAGTCCTCACTGCTCCGGGGTTCTTTCCTGACATTCCACTTTGTGTGCTGACACTGGGTTAAGGACACAGAGCAGGATGGCCCCAGGTAGAGAACCTAGGAGTGGCAAGTACTTATCAGCTGTACTGTACTGCTCCCGGCTCTGAATGTAGTATGTGGTTTCTGGGGTGATAGCTATTGCTGTACTGTGGCATTTATCATTTCTGGAATGGCATTTTGGTTTTGCTGGCGCAACCACAGTGTTTGTTACTGATGCGGCCCCTTAAAGTCAAGCGGTACAACAATATTGTCCCTGGACTAATAAATGTTGTTCACCCCTGGAATACGGAATAAAACAGACATTTAAAGGGAATGTCATAATTTTTATGATTTATTATATGTTTATATGGAGTTGGGGTCAGTCCATTTTATCTCAACTCCAACTCCACCAAAATTGTCAGCTCTCAGCATCACCTCTGACTCTCTGCCATCTCTGTACACAGCAGAGACTAGTAGGCGCATTGTCATCAGCACAACACACCAGCTGGCCACTACTACTCACAAAAGGGGTAGAGAAGGAGGTAGGACTGCTGCAAGGGAACGAGGAAAGATGAGTATTTAGTTAATATTTATGCAACAAAAGAGGGGCCATAATGAGAGAGAGTAGAGAAGGGGGGCATAATAAGAGGGGGAGCAGAGAGAAGGGGCACAGTAACAGAGGGAGCAGAGAAGGGGAAAAAAATAAGAGGTGGAGGGGTAGAAAAGGGGCCATGATAGGAGGATGTAGCCTACAGGGTATAGAAGAAAGGTCGATAATGAGTGCAATGTGGGGATGTCTTCATGCTGACAGATACCTTAGACACGTGCCACTGGAAAAACAAGCCCTGATGTAACGTAAGAGATATAACAGTTATGGTCTATGGAAAGCAGGGGGTGAATACACCTACTATTACTGGTACATATCCCGCAGTGTATGGAGACCCTATTACTACCAGCTGATCACACACTTCTGCGCGGCTCTGTCCACGCCTCCTGGTATCCAGGAACCAATCACAATAACCCGGTAGGCGGCACCTCACCAATGTCGTCGTCTTCTAAAATAAAAAGCCACTGTAGTTTTAAACACGACCACGTGGTACACAGACCGCCCAATCCGTAACGACGTGTCACCCGCGCGACCAATCCGCGTCAGTTGTCACCGTCCTGGCAAATCGGCGTCTAGAAAGCGGCTCAGCAACCAATCCAGGTCATCGGGTGTTTACTGAAGTCTCATTGGCTGGTTCAATCGGAAGCGCCATTTTCAAATATTTTTCAGTGTAAGAAGAGAGGCATCGGCTGTGCGCGCTGTAACGTCTCCTCCAGGCCCGGGCAGCCGCGAGCAGGTAGGAGCAAAACCTCCGTATAGCGCCGCAGGATGGCGGGGTCCGTAATTGCTCATACGTTATTCTCCAGGGGCTGCTCTCTGTGCATTAACCCTTCCCACAGTTACATCCGTATTGTCAGCGCTGCTCGTATCGGCTGCTACATCACTGTGTGGAGTTTTGGGTTTGGTAGAAAATGAGTCTTGAATTTTTAGTTGTTTTTTTTTTCTTTTTATACATAGAATAGGAAGAGTTACAGATAGTGAAGATATTTAATCAATAACTTATAATTGATGTCACATGTATAGATTTGCATCAGGCTGGTTATTATGTATCTTTGGCCTTCAGTGTTACTTTGGGCTTGTTCAGATGGTGCAGATTTTTAAAACCGTTTTTAGTTTACAATCTCAACATGTACATTTTTAATACAAAAATACATCTGGTTTGTTTGTGGTGAGTTCTGTGGGGTAAATCTGTGCATATAATCCTGTAAAATCTGAGGGTCCGGCTTGGATTTTGGCAGTGGAGCTTTATTAGCTCGGGGCGTACCTCCATGCATGACATGTCTTCTTTAGTAACCGCATGTGTTCCACATACACATCTCTGTATTTGTCCATCTTACAGGCTGTGTAGTTCCTAGTGATGTAACTAGCCTCTAAAGGGATTGCAGGAACGTCACGTATAAAGGTCTTAAAGGAAAGCTACCATTTAATTTTATCTATTATGAACCAAACATTGAGAATGCTGTAGCTACAATGATGCAGAAACATATCTTGTTTAATCCCTGTGCTGAGTAGTTTTGCTGAAAAAGCAATTATACAATTCAGGACCTTGGGAAAGCTTGGTGCCTACATAAACACATTTACACACGGATCTTGCTGAACTGTGCAGACAGAACTAATCAACCTGAGATGAATCACTCATACACTGCAGCTGGAAATGGTGCAGCGATTGATTAATTCTGCCTGTCAGGTATAACAGTGACTTACAGCGGTCTTTGCAACAGTGCATAACTAATATGAGAGAATCGCCAGGCAAAGGAGCAAGACAGCTTCATTATCATAATTTTATAATTGATTTTTTTTTTTTCAGCAAAACCACTCGGCTCAGGGATTAAACAGTGTTTCTGCATCAGTGTAGCTACAACATTCCCAAGATATGTTTGGTTCGTAATGCATCAAATTAAAAGGTAGATTTCCTTTAACTGGTACCTACAATCTGCATTATCTTGGCTCTGATTGTTGCTTCCTGTGACCTCAACAGGAAGCGATGATCCATTGCCATGACAGCCAAAGACCACTTGTAATTTCTGAAGATCTGTTTTAATGTGCTGGTGGCACATTGTAACAGAGCATGTGCAGAATTCCTATAAACTACTATACTGTAGTATGGCAGTACATGGTAGCATCAGTTAGACAATCTAAGGTTAAAGTTCCCTAGTGGAGGAATTAAAAATGGTAAAATAAAATTCTCTAGAACTCCTATAAATGTAACTCGTAACCACGTTGGGAATCGCCACGTCCCAAAAGTCTGGATCAATATTGATAACTATTCCTGGCAGTGAACACTGTAACTGAAAATTGGCGCCTAAATGTCCAAAATATCTGTTATTTTGCAACTCTTAAAAATTGAAATAAAGTGACCAAGTGCTATCATTGTGAATTGTCACGTCCTTCAACAAATGACAATTTACGGAGCTCCGTATGGCAAAGATATTGGTGTCGGAATGTGGCAAAAAGGAGATTTTTTTTTTTTTTTCTTCCAGTGCAAAAGGTCTTCATTTTTTAAACCTATATAAATTCAGAATCCCCCCCCTCCCTAATCACACCGCTCCAAAACAGAAAGGGGAGGTGTCAATTGGAGCGCACCCCAAAAGCCCCCAAAAAATCAAAGCCCAAAAGAAAATGGCGCAAATTTGCTTTTTTGTAAAAAAAATAAGTCCATATAAACATGTACAGACATGTAAAAATGGTAGTCATGGATTTTTAAAGGGGAGGAATAAATAGAAACAGAAAAGGGCATCGCCAGAAAGGGTTAAAATGCCTTATGGTAAAATGTTATATGCTCCATAATCCATAGGGGAGTGGGTCTATCAACAGTACTATAGGAGTTTCTATGGCGTGTGTTACCTATCTAGGATCCATCCTGCAGCTTTAGGTGGACCCAGCCTTTTTTGTGTGTTTTTGCATTTTAATTTTTCACTCCCCACCTTCAAAGATCCATAACTTATTTTCCCATGTAAAGAGCGGTGTGAGGGCTTGTTTTCTGTGTAACAAATTGCACTTGTGCCTTTTTCTTGTGGGCTTGGATTTTGCGCCTTTCACCCTGGCCCCAAATGACATGTCATGTTCTTTGGGTTGTTACAATCACAGGGATACCAAATTTGTATAGGTTTTATGTTTACATACACTTACAAAAAAAAATTCTTCATTTTGCCATCTGGCGCTAATAACTTTTTCATGCTTTGGTTTACGTAGCTGTGGGAGGTGTCTTTTTTTTTTTTTTTGCGACTTTTGACAATGTTTTCAATGCTACCGTTTTAGGACTGTACGCCCTTTTGATTGAATTTTTAATATTTTTGGCAAAGTGGCATTTTTTACTTTGGGTGCTATTTTCTGTTAAGAGATTAAAGGGGTTATCCGGGTTTAATTTTTTTTTTATGGCCGGGCTGGGGAGGGCTATTTAAACATAATAAACATGTACTTACCTCCTCCGGTGCTGCCGATGTCCCGCGCCGCGGCCCGTCTTCTCCGTGCGCCGGTTTCATTACAACGGCGCACAGGGAGCTTCCGGCCGGCCGGGTGCTCCCATGCGCACCATCTCCCAGCGCTTACAACGCTGAGAGATAGGGACGGATGGGAGGAGCCGTCCACAACGCGGACCGGAAGCTCCCTGTGCGCGGCTTCCGTGCCCCTGTTTGTTTACAGGGGCACGGAACGAAATGACCGCGGCGCGGGACATCGGCAGCGCCGTAGGAGGTAAGTCCATGTTTATTATGTTTAACTATCCCTCCCCAGCCCGGCCATAAAAAAAAAAAATTAAACCCGGATAACCCCTTTAAAGCACCGGGGAGGGGGGGGGACACTATACTATTTTGATCAGACATTTTGGGACGTGACGATACCCCACATGTTTATGATTTTTACTGTTTTATTTGTCAGTTCTAGGGAAAGGGGGGTGAGTTGAATTTCTATATATTTTTTTTAATCTAACTTTTTTAATTTTTTTTTTTTTTCTGTTTTTCAGACCCCCTAGGGTACTTTTTACCCTAGGTTGTCTGATCCTACCATATACGGCCATTCTACAGTATGGCAGTATATGGGGATTTTGCACATCCTGTATTGCAATGTGAGGCCTAAAACATGCCAGCCTCAGGTCTTCCTGTGACCCAAGGCTGTCATGGCAATGGATCGCCGCTCCCTGATGACATTATGTGGAACGACTATCCAAGCCAGGATGGCGGCGCCGTCGACTCTTTAATATCAGCTGGTGCTGGTACCAAATGCGGGTATAAATGTTGGCTGTAATATGCAGCAAACACTTACCGGCTATTGAGAGGGCTCAACCCGTGAGCCGTCTCCAAGCAGCTGATGCGTGACGTACAGATATGCCACGCATTGGTAAGGGGTTAACCCTTTAAATATGTTACAGCTGCTTCCAGTTTCACTTCTGTGACGGGCGACACATGTGATGTAAACAATCCCTTTATTACATGTCCAGTGTATAATAGAAAATACAGAAACTTCTGTGCATTTGGTAGGAAGTAAAATGTGTGTTCTCAACCCACAGTAACTTCTCAGCGACTATGTCCTCACAATCTTCCATCATGTACAAGAAGGAAGACAAGGGAAAGAACATCCAGGTGGTTGTAAGATGCAGGTATGTACTATGTCTACATGTGATACAGGGTTCCTACAAGAAGAAGCTACTTGCAGAAGAATCTACAGAAAGTATTTCTTCTGTTCTGGATTCACAGCTCGTTGGGCTTAGTCTGTGTTCACATGATGCATTTGCATAGCGTTTTGGAACACATTGCAAACCCATCGTGTTTTGTGTGACTTGCCTTTTCAAGGCAATACCTTATTCCTTCCTGTGAGTGCAGGTAGTTGTTTGCTCTCTTAAGTGGTATTCCTGTGTTTCCTTGTATGAATGCATTAGAACTGTACTTGGTATCCGCAGTTTGGAGCGGTGACAGTGGATCCACTGCAGACAGGATTCAATACATGTCTGATAGTCTTATGTTATGAATGAAATATGCAGCATATAACATCTGGTTTTCCTGGTAGACCCTTCAATCAGATGGAGCGGAAGGCGAGTTCTCATTCGGTGTTAGAATTTGACCCTCAACGTAAAGAAGTTTCTGTTCGGACCGGTGGAATAAATGACAAACTGGGAAAGAAAAACTATACGTTTGATATGGTGCGTGGCCGTATGTCTCAATATTAATTGCTCATTTACTTTTCTACCATCTCTATGTAAATCAAATCTACCGAAAAACTCTGGTTCTTCTCTCTTCACATATTGGGCTCTATAAAGGAAACTCATGATAAACCAGGGGCACTTACTGATGGATCTAGGCACGTGACTCTGCTAAGCTTATATTTGTTAAACTTGGCTTCCTTCCTTCTAAAATCAACAATTCTCCTAATGAGCCAGAAAGAGCCCCCCCATTCTGCAAAACGGAGGGGCTCTGGTGACATGAAACCGCTGGAAAACTACTACTTTCTTTATTGTGGGAAGTGTAATGAAATGTGTCCCAATGCTGGAACAGCTGATTACACTTCCAGCAATGAGGAAAATCACTTTTAAAGCTGGAACCGCAAGGTAACGTGAAAACGCATGCGTCATAGGGCTGTTTCACATTACTGAGAGATCAGGGTCGTGCCAAGTGCAGTGCCACAGACTGATCATTATGGTGGGGGTTGAACTTTGTGCATTATGTTGATATGATGCATGGAGTACTTATTTCCTTGACGTGTAGCAGAGCCGACTTGTCGGAGTTCAATCCCCACCATAGTGATCGGTCCGTGCCACAGCACTGATCAGAGTCATGTGAAACAGCCTTTCCATTGATGTGTCAGGACACCACGTGTGCATAACCCCCGAGGATGCAAGGATTTGTTGTTTCTGTTTCAGGTGAGGTTGATTTTCTGTATCATAACTTTAATGATTCTGGATGTGAATTTAATGGGGTGTACCAGGATTTTTCTATATTGATAAAAGAGCTTTAGACCCAGGGAAACTTGTGTGACTATAAGGCAGCGTTCACATGTGGCATTTACATTGGGTTATAAAACACAATACAGCTGAGGAAAGGAGATTTGCCTAATTACATTGCGTTTTGTAAAGGCAAATGTTAAATGTATGTTAACAAAGTGCTAGCGGTAACACAAAGCATGCTTTAACATTGCGTTAACAGCAATGTCAATGGGCAAATCTCCTCTTCTCAGCTGTTGTATTGGGTTTCAAAATGCATTGTAAATGCCCTCTGTGAGCGCAGCCTAAAACTTGTTACTAATATGCTTTTTGCCTTTTTTACTTCAGGTATTTGGCCCTACAGCCAAACAAATTGAGGTGTACAGAAGCGTTGTATGTCCCATCTTGGATGAGGTGATAATGGGCTATAACTGCACCATTTTTGCGTGAGTATATTTTCTATCATATTTTGTTTTCCTATAAAGCACGGTTTTACAGCAGCAAAACAATTTTGGGCCCTTTTAAAGTAAATTTCTAATTTCACATTCTGATATTGATCTCCACAATTTTCTATATCTCTGCTTGCTGTCGTACAACAGGAAGCTTCAATGTTTTCTTCCAGTGGATGGAAACCTGTACAAGGTTGTGTGATGTCACACAGGTCCACGACTCATTTCGATAATCAGAGCTGTGTGATACTAATGAGACGTGCACCTGTGTCACATCACATGACCATGTACAAGTTTCCTTCCACTGGACTTGAACAATGAAGCTTCCTATAGAATGATCGCAAGCCACAGGAAACCAGAAGTATATTGGTAAATGATGTAACTTCCACACTTGTATATTCCATAAATGTGCACTAACACTTACAGTAGGAGTCCTCTCATGTTTTTGGATATATATATATATAGTATCTTTTAATGGGACAATGCTGAATATGACTTTGATACAATGTCATCAGTGTAAAGCTTGTATAAGGCCCCTTCCAGATGAATGTTTTAATACGGATGTGTGCTACCTTTACCGTTTCGGTATGACAGGACTGTACCGTTGGTAGGAAAAAAAAGATAGGGCATGCTCTATCTTCTGCTGTATGTATGGTTGTCTCCCTATGGAGAGGGGAGGAGTGAGGAGCACTCGCCCCTCCCGTTCTCCATTTGGTGGTATGCTGTGCACAGGTAACAGGCACGTAGCATGCATTCGCCTAAAAGGAGAATAACCGTGTAATTTTGATGTGTCCTTGAAATAACTGTAGACACAGCCATGAACAAATTGTTCCCAGCACCCAACTTTGTGTAAGGAGGGGATAATCTTCTGCTTTGGTATATCACAGTACATTTTGGCTTTCCACATCTGCCAGCACTCGTACAACCCTGAACCATGATGCTTCCTCCACCATGCTATTCTGTAGACAGGATGTACTTTCCTTGTGCCCCTCATCTGGTTGCTGCCTAACATGACTGTAACCTATTCGGCAATGCTGGTGCTTTTGAGTGGAACCTGTTTTGTTAAAGGATATCTACCACCAGGATGAAGGACTGGAGCCCCCTTTGGGTCATTTGTATATAGTCCTTCATCCTGGTGGCAGATGCCCTTTAAAGACACCAGCCGATGGGGCTTCTGAAGTGACCCTCCTCCTGCAGCCTCTAAACTTGACTCTCCTCATATGAAAATGAGGTGAGAAGTCACATTTGACTGACTTTGGGGTAGACTTTTTTTTTTTTTTTTATTACAAGTAAACGGGTGTAATTTTTGAATAAGGATTCTAGAAAAGTTATTCCATACCCAACCTTAGGAAGGCTGGTATTTTACTGGGTGACAGATCCTATACAAATTGCTGCAAGGTCTTGGCCACCTCCCAGTGGAGCTAATTCTAATCTCCAATCTAGTCGGATGCCACGTAAAAGCCGTGGTTGCCAAAACACTGATGATGCAGTCCAGTTAACTTGTCTCTTGCCGCTTTTCATAAACCTCATGGTCTATAACGTTGTTCATTCCTACAGAATGATCTCCATTTATCTCCTACTGCCTTGTGTCTTTCAGCTATGGTCAGACTGGTACAGGGAAAACTTTCACAATGGAGGGCGAAAGATCGACTGACGAGGAGTTTACTTGGGAACAGGTATTTTCTCTTCTATTTTGTGTGGTTACTTTGCACTTATGTTTGACATATTTTAATCCTTTCCTTAAAATGTTCTCGTGCACAGGACCCACTGGCCGGTATTATTCCTCGCACCCTCCACCAGATATTTGAAAAACTTTCTGAGAACGGCACCGAATTCTCTGTGAAAGTCTCTCTGCTGGAAATCTACAATGAGGAACTGTTTGACCTTCTAAGTCCTTCGCCTGATGTAAGCGAGAGGCTGCAGATGTTTGATGATCCCCGCAACAAAGTGAGTGACGAGGGTGACCTAATACTCGGGGTAATCTTGTAGTTGTCCTCATATACAGAGATGGGAATGTGATATGTACTTGTCTCCTAGAGAGGCGTAATAATTAAGGGCTTGGAGGAAGTGACCGTACACAACAAGGATGAAGTTTATCATATATTAGAAAGGGGAGCAGCAAAGAGGACGACTGCATCCACTCTAATGAACGCCTACTCCAGGTATGTAGCTTATATTGGTCTGTAAAATATTAAGGTTTTATTCTGTGTTTTGAAAACCCTTATTACAATGGAAGTCTGGTTACGATTGGTTATCTCCTATCCACGCGATATTCGGTGATGAAAACCTCATAGCAAGAGAACAGGGGTCCACTGTACCCATACAGTGCTCAAAGCTGCATATCAATGGTGCTGGTGTAAGTAGCCAAGGATTGCTCTCCACTGTCTCCATCAGTGGGTGAGAGCGTCTCGTGACCAGCTTCTCTATTCATTTGGGGGGGTACAATGGATCCAGTTTGTTATCCATAGGCCACTCTTCTCTTGGCTTCAAAATGTTGTCAAGAAATGGAATCAACCCAAAGCCTAGTGAGGAATAAGACTGTTTTCCCCTCTGCTGGCTCTGCCTCCAATTCTCAGCCGGTGGGTGAAGAACTAGTGGCTCTTATTACCCCCCCTCCCTCCTGATAGACTTCTCTGTCCTTCTAGCAAACATTGGGGGAGATGTATCAATCTGTCTAGCACAGAATTCTGGAGTAATTTGCACCCGAAATACTGTGCACCACATTTATTGAAGGCTTGAGGTAATTGAAAAAGTTATTCACTTGAGGTCTGCCGCTCCACCCATTCCCCGAATTGCCTGGCAGTCCCATTCTCTTAAACGATGGGGGTCCTAACTGTCTGGTCCCTCACTCATCAGGAAGTTGCCCCCTATCCTCTGGACTGGGGGTAACTTCCTGAGTTGGGACAACCCCTTTAAGGCTTTCCACTGAAATGGCAGCTCCCAGCATTTTATATTTTGTTTTCTCTCCACAGTCGATCTCATTCCGTGTTTTCAATTACCATTCACATGAAAGAAACTACTATTGATGGAGAAGAGCTGGTCAAAATTGGGAAGCTAAACCTGGTAACTTTTTTTATTTACACAATTGTCTTATTAACCCCTTAAGGGTTTTTCGGCTAATTTCTCACTCTCCAACTTCAAAAATCCAACTTCATTTTTACGTGTACAGACCTGTGTGAGGGCTTATTTTGTGCGTAACAAATTTTACTTTCCCGTAATGTTATTTATTTTAACATGCCGTGTACTGCGAAGCTGAAAAAAAATTCCAAATGTGGAAAAATTGAAAAAATTCTTGTGGGCTCAGTTTTTTACGACTTTCACTCTTCGCTCCAAATAACGCGCCTACTTTATTCTTTGGTTCGGTGCGATCGCGGTGATACCAGATTTATATAGGTTTTATTGTGTTTTAATACATTTTCGAAAATTAAACGAATGTGTACAAAAAAGAAAAAAAAATTTTTGCCATCTTCTGACGCTAATAACTTTTTCATACTTTGGCGCACAGAGATGTGTGAGGGGTCATTTTTTGCGAAATGAGGCGACGTTTTCATTGCTACCATTTTGAGGTCTGTGCGACATTTTGATAATTTTTTATTTCATTTTTTATGTTGTGTAAAAAGGTGTAAAAGTCGCATTTCGGACATTTGGGCGCCATTTCCCGCCTCGGAGGTCACCGCCGGCTGTAACCGTTTTTATATTTTGATCGGCATTTTGGGACGCAGCGATACCTAATATGTCTGTGATTTTTACTGTTTATGTTTTATATCCGTTCTAGGGAAAGGGGGGTGATTTGAACTTTTAATATTTTATTAATTTTTTTTATTTTTTAAACTTTTTTTTTCACTATTTTTTTAGACCATCTAGGGTACATTAACCCTAGATGGTCAGATCGCTCCTGCCATATACTGCAATACTACAGAATTGCAATATATGGCATTTTTGCAGGTCATACATTACAATGAGCCACTGGCTCATTGTAACGAACCTGCATAAACCATGTAGCCTCGTATCAAAAGACCCGAGGCTACCATGGTAACCGATCGCCCACCCCCCACCCCCCCCCGATGACGTTCGGGGGCGTGGCGATCGAAAAAAAGATGGCGGCGCGCCGCTGTCTTTTAAACGCCGCCGGCGACTTTGGCGGCGTTTAGAGGGTTAATAGCCGCGATCGGTGCAAGCACCGACCGCGGTTATTAGCGGTGGGGGTTTTGTGCAAAATGCAAAAACCCCCACCTCTGTATGAAGAGGACTCAGCCCGTGAGCCCTCTTCATACATCCCTTATACCTCTGCGCCGTAGAGCTACGGCGCAGAGCGTTAAGGGGTTAAAGGACTGGATTTCAGATTATTGTAAGCTGCCCCCTATCCACTGGATAAGGGATTACCGTTAAATGCGAATCCAGCGGCTTGTACCTCTAATAAATATGTTGCTGGAGTCCTGGGTTCAAGTCCCATCCAGGTCAACATCTGCAAAGAGTTTGTATGTTCTCTCCGTGATTGTGTGGGTTTCCTCCCACACTCAAAAACATAAAGGTAGGTTGATTAGATTGTGAGCTCCATGGGTAAAGGGACTGATTTGGCAAGCTCTGTGTAATCTGTATGTGCTATATAAATAAAGGAATTATTATTAAACAGAGCTGCTTGTCCTACATATTTGGCTGTTCAGTTTCCTTGTATGGTACTGCCAGAGAAGCCATACAGTACAAGCCAAGCTCCTGCAGTCCTATAATGAGGAATGTAACACTTGCTCTTATTTAGGATCACTGGGGCCCCTGCTTTTGTGATCACTCGTATCGGAATACCCTTAAGCTCTGAAGTCCTTTACACTATATACTTGCATAGCAGCGCCATAATGGCACTAGATATGCAGATAAGTAGCTGTATTAAGGTTGGTGTGCTAAGTGGTAGTCTTGCTTCTAGGACCTATCACACTCCAGTTTGAGGATATCATTACTCCTGTTCATTATAAGTTTAGATGGCGTATGTACGGGTCTGTAGGCCTCATCCACATGATGGTGCTGGAAGCTTATGACCTTGTACTATATTACCTTTCAGGTGGATTTGGCCGGCAGTGAGAACATTGGTCGTTCCGGAGCAGTGGATAAGAGAGCCCGAGAAGCCGGGAACATTAACCAGTCTCTCTTGACTTTGGGCAGAGTCATCACGGCTCTGGTAGAGAGGGCTCCGCACATCCCATACAGGGAGTCCAAGCTAACCAGGATCCTGCAGGACTCTCTAGGAGGAAGGACGAAAACCTCCATTATCGCTACAGTCTCTCCAGCCTCCATTAATTTGGAGGTAGGTTTTGATCTATTGTACCTCTCTTCCCTTCTTTACAGACGTTTCTACTTGGTCACATTTATAGTTGGTTTGTATAATTCCAATTAACAACCACCTTGTTAATGGTACCTACCCATAAGTGCACTACCTTGGTCACCATTAATCTTCTACTCGATGGTAATTCAAGAAAGGGGCTGGGGTTCGTAAAAGATCTGAGGCACGGGCATACGTCACAAATTGGTTGCAACCACTCCTCAACGTGCTGCCCCCCCGTTCCATCATCCCCCTCAAGTACTTCAGTAGTTCTATATGAAGTACCCCTAAAAGTACTCGTAACACACTAATCGGGCTCCTTAATCTATAAATCTCCTTCCCCAGCAGAACCCCGTTTTGTATTGTGTGATCTCAGTAAATATCCTGTGGATATATCATACATACTATACATAGGAAGGGCCCCCCTCACTGTAAAATCAGAAATAGATAAAACTTAATACTCACCCCCCTTCCCCATTGCTCTTGATAAGTCTTTGTGGTGTGCAGGACAAGGCGTGTTGAGTCGCGCCTCCCGGAGCAGGAGGTGTAATGCAGTTATTACTGTGCCTTCTCCAGGGCTGCTAGTATAACGTCCTGGGGCTAACTAGCACCTATCTGTTTGCACAGTCATGGAGGGAAGGCTTTCAATCACTGTGGTGAAGTGAAGCTGCTGGTCCTAGCAGATCACATTTGAGGTTTTGTGGGTAAAAATCTGCTCCACTTCTCTCTAAAAACATTGTAGATGGTGTCCTATCTGCAGGCGACCTGCTCAGCTCCAGCTGCTCTATAACATACAGCCTGCAGTACATGGTTTACAATCTGCTCCTCTCTGCCTGCTCTATAAAGTGCTACCTTCAGCTTACCACCACCCAGAGACCCTTTACAATCAACACACACCGGTCACTGGCATTTACATGGCTGGATATTGTCATTTATCGTTGCTTTACCTATTTCCTTGAACAGGAAACTGTCAGCACTTTGGACTATGCAAACCGCGCCAAGAGTATCATGAATAAACCGGAGGTGAATCAGAAACTTACCAAGCGCGCTCTGATCAAGGTAAATAAAGTATTAACTAGATTGGCCTAAATGTTGTTTGGGGGGTGGGGGGCTGCCTTTTTTTTTTTTTTTTTTCTTCCTGGTTCCAGCAAAAAACTACACTATAGTAAGCAGCTCCTAGTGCTACAACAGACACCGCAGTGTTACAATGTTACCTTCATCAGAAAGCTCCGATATCGCCAGCAGACACTGCCACGCTGTACAATGGAAAACGCCGGACCGCGCTGTAAGCAGTCTGGCATATTCATGAGGAGCGGGATTAGGTGGTGATTGCCGCATGAAGCTCAACAGTCACTGCCGGCCTATGGGGTAGGAGGGGCGGTCCGGGGGTGAAGCAGTGCCTCGGACCACCCCCTCATGAATACTCCTGACCACTTGCAGTTGTAGCACTAGGAGCTGCTTACTATAGTAGTAAGTGCAGTTTTTAGAGGTGACAGGTCCTCTTTAACCCTTATCCTTTGGATTAGGGAGAAGTCTCTTATGGCACCACCCAAAGTGTTATATAAAGGTATACTGACAGCCCCTAGTTACAGATGGACCTCCCTGACCCCTGTGACCTCTGGTGCAGCTCTCTGGATGTTACTTTAGTCCCAGGCTGCACTAATCAGCTGTAAAGTGTCTGTAATGAAGATTTATTAATAATCCTTGTTTTAATGATTGCACAAAATTTTGAAAATCCTCTCGGTACTTTATAGGAATACACTGAAGAGATTGAGCGCTTGAAGAGGGACCTTGCCGCAGCCAGAGAGAAGAACGGCGTCTACCTCTCCAGTGAGAACTATGAGTAAGTGTAGCTGATTAGAGAGAACTGGTGATATGGGTAGAATTCGGGACGTTCCTGCACTCACTGCTTTCTGTATGTACAGGCAGCTACAGGGAAAAATAGTGAGTCAAGAAGAGCAGATCACAGAATATATAGAGAAAATCACTGCTCTGGAGGAGGAGCTGAAAAGGGTGAGAATATTCTTATTGGTTTACAACTGTATATAGGATCTAGAATCTGAGGTCTTATCTGTTTAATGATAAAGTAGTAAAGGGTTTTTGTATTATTTGGTCATTTTCTATTACCTCTTCTCTCGGCAGATCATGGATCTGTTCTCTGAGAATAAGAAGGAACTGGAGGAGACTTCCACTGTGTTACAGTACAAGGCAAAGGAGCTGGAGGAAACCCATAAGAATCTGCAGGAATCTAAACTCCAGCTGGCTCAGGAGGAGTATATAACATCCGCATTACAGACCACCGAGAAGAGACTTCACAGCACGGCGCATAAGGTGACGCTCCATCCACTCTGGCAATCTTCTCATTTTCACATGAAAATTGTATAAGGAGGAATCTGGTTGAGATAGGGGGGTTCATAGTAGTGATTCATTGAATCTCTGCACAGCGAGCACTACAGATGAGCCAAAAGTGCTTTGCTGGATTCCTCTCTAGGAAAGTATAAAGGATTGGAGTTTTGTGTGCTGTTGTAATTTGTAATCCAGGCCTCCTCCCTTCTAAAACTATGCTAATTAGCCTGAAGGTGTTACCAGAGCCCCTCCGTCCTGTAGCTACACAGGCTTCTACACTGTCCCCTCCCTCTGCCTGATGTAATCACACACGGGGGTGCTGTTACACTGTGCAGGAGCACTTCCCTATGCTGACTGTTTGCTGAAAGTGTTGAGGTAGCAAGTGGGGGATAGTGTAAAAGCATGTGAAGTTACAGCATGGAGAGGTTCTGGAAATCCCCCGAGCCTTTCAGGTACATTAGCACCATTTTTAACGATTTATTTAAGAAGGAAGGAGGCCCTGGATTTAAGACTAATTGCCCCTGGTCTATCAGGATGGATTTTGGTGGTATGTTAGATTTCACCCTGTCATCCTAAAAAACTAAAGTAAGCAGCTCCAAGTGCTACCCCATTATTAGCAGTGTTAAACTGATAGCTTTATTAGAATTAGGTTCTGATAAATCTAGCAAGCACTGCAGCACCATAACCTGAGAACGGCGGACCGAGCTTACAGCTTAGGTGCTGCTAATTCCCCGGAATGCCTTGCCCATGCCATAGGCCGGCGGTGACTGCCAGGCTTCATGTTGCAGTCGTCCCCTCCTCAGGCTGCCCCCTTGTGATGTGACGTACCGCTGTAAGCTCAGACCGGCGTTCTGATGGTATGGCTCTACAGTGTTTGCTCGCTTTATCAGAAGGTTCCGATAAAGCTATCAGTTTAAGGCTACATACACTCAAACGTATGAGGGACGTATATACGGCGTATATAAGTTTCCCCCCCCCCCCCTCCCCCTCCCCATACACGGCAATGGGTGCACGGAGCCATACGGGAGCGGTATAGTGGAGCAGGGGTGAACAGCGCTCATCCTCTCCTCCTCTCCCCGGTACATCGTGTAAATGTAGCCCAACACTGCTCATACTTGGGCAGCGCTAGGAGCTGCTTACTCTAGTAAGCAGCTCCTAGAGCATATTTTTTTAGGATGATAGGTCCTCTTTAAGGGTAAAATGGGTCTTTGGCTATGCTGATGTGGGAGGACCCATCTGATCATCATGACCTAATGTCTAATATTTAGGAAGTTCCTTTTTAGAAAGTCATCAGTAATTCAAATACCTTGGTGTAATGATATCACCGAACCCCAGGGATTATATTGAGGATAACATAGTGCCCTTAATGAATAACTGTAGGAATAAGATTAACACGTGGTGTAAACTCCCTTTATCCATGATAGGTAGGGGTAATTTAATAAAAATGGTGCTTATGCCCCAGCTGCTCTATATCCTTCATAATACGGCGGTATGGATACCATTTAGGGTATTTTATAATATACAGAGTATGTTCCGCGAATTGCTCTGGAAGAAAGGACATCCTAGGATCAAAATCGAAACCTTGCAGAGAGCCAAGGATAATGGAGGTCATGCTATCCCGAACCCATGGGTTTATTTTTTAGCAGCACAGGCACAACATTTAAGAGGTTGGGAACAGGGTGGAGATGGTTCGGGACCCAGCGGGAGATTACTGGCAGCTATAACTGGCATGACACCGCCAATAGCGGCAGTAGAAGTGGGAAGTACAGGAACAAAAGGGGGACTGAGATGCCCGACTCTGGTTCTTATGTCAAACACATGGTCCAAGATTAAGGATATGATGGGGGTTCAGGGTCATGGTGAATATCTCCCTATATGGCATAATCCCCGGCTCCCTGAGATTCTCAAATTAGAGGGTTTCTTGCCGTGGGAGGGTAAAGGAATATGCTTTATGCAGCAATTATTAGATGGGGATAATCTCAAATCCTTTGAACAATTGAGGGAAACCTTTAATCTGCCACACGCAATTTTATAAATTTTTGCAATTGAGGCATGCATATGAGAAAACGGTCAAAGATGGTATGCTTCAACTGTCACAGTACACTAAAGTTGATAGTGGGAAGGGGCCCGAATAGGGGAATTATATCTAATATTTATTCTAGTCTCCTGGGAGAATACTTGAAAGAACATCCCCTTACGATAAGAGAAGTGGGAAGCAGAGGTAGGGGGAATCTCAGATTCCCAATGGGAAGAAATCTTAGAGGGGACACCATTATTATCTCCATCAGAGGCCCAAAGATTGTCTCAAATTTACCTCCTGCATAGGGCGTACAAGACACCAAGCCTACTTCATAGGATAGGGGTACGACCTGACTCTTGCTGCCCTAGATGTTCGTCTCCAGATGCCAGGCTATTGCATATGCTATGGGAGTGTAAGGAACTAGAGGAATTTTGGAAACAAGTTCTACATGTAATTCGGAAAGTGCTATCAGTGGACCTAGAGCCGGATCCAAGGCTTATTGCTTATTGGGATTGATCGAAAATGATAACATAGAAGGGATCACTAGGCTATGTATACAAAAGTTATTATATATGGCACGCAAGTCCATAGCGGCTCGATGGATCCAGACTTCGGCACCCACGATACAGGAATTTATAAGTAAGGTTAACAGTATAATTAGATTGGAATGGGGGTTGTATTTGAAAAGAAAATGCCCCAAAAAATTTGATAAACTATGGGGAAGATGGTTGAACACGACTGAACTTCCGAATAGGGCCTTGATAGATTTACGTAATAGCTCTCAATACCAATTGATGACTGTGACTGTCTGAGATATTTATAACTATTTCTTAAAGGGAAAATAACTATTGTAGGTACTTGTCTGTGGGATGTAGAACTCCCTGCTCTCATAGCGTGACCTGTGTAGAGTGCCCAATTGGTCCTTAGGCATAATTGATAAATGTGGTCTTTATCTGCTGTAGGGAATGTGGGTGGGGGAGGACGGTGTGGGTTGTTTTCATGTTTTTGGTCCTTTGTGTAACAGTATGTTTGTAAAGTGTTGTAAAAAAACAAAAAATACAATAAATGTTTTGATCAAAAAAAAAAGTCATCAGTATTTTAAGGCCTATACGGACAGGAGGGAAGCTTTCTGAAAATCTGACTGTTCAATGTCTTTCAGTTGCTGAGTACCGTTAAGGAAACCACGAAGGACGTGTCCGGTCTCCATGCCAAACTGGATCGCAAGGCGGCTGTAGAACAGCACAATGCCCAGGTCCATGGCGACTTTGCAGAGGAAATGGATCAAATGTTTAGCACGATTCAAAGATCGATGGATGAATACAGTTCAAAGCAGCAGGGGAAGCTGGATGTCTATACCACCTCTATTAGTAAGTAGTCATGTATATGATCTGTGGACGAGTTTCATTCATTAACTCCTTAACCACATGTGACTTAAAAGTATGACGCAGTGCCATTAAGGAGGTTTAAATAACAGTCACGGGCTGAGCTTCCTTCGTACAATACCGTGTGTTTGCCGCATTATGAAGCGAACACCCACAGGTAACGCCAGTGATCAATGCCAACACAAACTGTGGTTAGTAACCCGTTTAATTGGCGCCAAAATGTGGTTGCTGCGATCTATTCATTCCTTGATGTAATCGGGGAGCAACAAACCTTTCCCATGACAGCCCGGATGCCGAATTACAGATCTAGGAATCTGCTACAGACGGGTCAAGTATGAATACATAATTGCCGTCGGGATATGGCGAAACAAATTATTTAATCTCCATAAATTTAGTATCACTGTGATTGTACCACCAGAGAATAAAATAGTTGTCATTTGGAGCGAACGGTGAAAGCTGTTAAAACGGCCAGATAGAAACTGGTGCAAATGCATATTCTCGTCAATTTACCAGCAACTTAGAATTTTTTTCCTGCTTCTTATGACTATTTAATATTCCATTCCATGTCCTAGGAAGGACAATTTTTTTATGCAGAAAACAAGTCCTCATACAGCTCTATACACAATATAATGAAGTTATGGATTTTTAAAGGAGAGGAGCAAAAAATGGAAAAGGGCTGCAGCATTAAGGGGTTAAAGCGTCCCCCCTAACTCAAATTAGGGTGAGCAGGGGTTTGCTAAAAACCTGGATATTCTTCTTGCAGATGACCACCTCTCTGCCAGCTCTTCAGCTCTCAGGGCCACGGCTGCCGCAATCTCCACATCCTTTATCACGGTTCAAGACATTGTTTCCAGTCAGGTCACTCAAAGCCTTGATTTAATAATGAAGCAGGAAGATCTGTCTAGTCAAGCAAAGACTACGCTGCAGAAAGTAATGGTAGGTACCTGTGGGTGTGCAAGAAGAAATGTCTTCATGGTACAGATTGTATTGGTGCATCTAACCAACTCGCCCACCATAATATATTGAAATGCAAAGCTGTAGGTAGGGAAGACTTTTGTGCTTTACGATTAACCCCCTGTTAAAGTGTTTGGTAGGAACGGATGGACTGACACATGGGCCCTGCACTAATTTGCTAATATCAGCAGAGTGTATGGAGATTGTTCTGTAATTTTAGTTTATTTCCCATTTATTGATATAGGAGCTGAGCTTCTGTCCAGAGCCATCTCCTTCATGTTCCAGTCTAGTAACTGATGTCATTCTGCACCACTATGCCAATCTATGTAATCTCTCTTGGCAGGAGGAGCACCGCCTCGCTCTGCAGACAGCCCTGGCATCGGATCTCCTGCCAGTCCTTACTTCCGTTTTAGATCTGAATTCTCGGATGCGCCAAAGCATGATGAATCTCTCTGCTGTTGCTGACAAGGTACATGACAAATGTAGTGTTTTCCATGTAGTAACATCACTACTGTAGTTGAAAAACAAAATACAATGGGCTGTTCTCTTTAAAGGTGATCTATCTATCACAGCTTTCTCTTACACATATTTATATGCATGCAGATGTTTGACTCCATTACTAGGGATCCTGATGCGCAGCAGTGTAATATCATGTGTCTGTGCACAGGTCACTTCTCAAAAAGAAGAAATGAACAGGTTCTTCACGGAACACTCCAGGACACTGCACCAGTTGCGTCTGGATTCCATCTCTGCTCTTTCCAATACCCAGGCGGAGTCTGAGAGTCTGATGGAAGAGCTGAAGGCGGCCCAGGCTCTTCAATTGCAGGTAGTAATGTTATGTCAGCACAAGTCACAGGACGGGAGTCCTTTCATCCTTTGGCATGTTTGGCAGCCAACCTGCAGCGCCGGCATTGTAACTGCAAGGACAACCGTCCAGTGCAGTCCGTGGGATCAGATAAATGTGCAGGGCTTTTTTTTTTTTCTTTTTTTTTAAATAGCTGGGGTACATCTGATCACCTATGAAAGGGTGTACAAATGACACCTAAGATTAAGGGAGACTGAGCCACCCAATATTTAGCCCCTTACCACAGTTTATTCATGTGAGGTCCATAAAGAATGAACTACAAGTCTGCATTGCTTGACCAACGCTTTATTTGTGTCTATGGATATGGAGGGACAGCTGTATCCTGCAGCCTCAAAATGGTAAGTCTAGTGCGGGTCAAGCATGTGCACTTACATTTATTCTGTTATTTGGGGGGGGGGGGGGGCTTTCTGCACCTTGTATTTTGAAATTCACAGGCACCAAACAAACTTATCTACAAGTTTATTTTGGGCCACAACCCCTTCAGAAGTGGAGTCATTTGTTTGGGAACTGTACATAAAAGGGATAAACTGCTACTAATTATTTCTTTATTTTAGGGAATGAACAATCTCATCAGTGCGCTGCATAGCCAAGTGAATCAAACAAATCAAAGCTTTGATGGTCTTTATGTTAAAGCAGGAAGTATCAAGAATTCTGCCAGTCAATTTCAGCAAAACCTAGACAAGTAAGTTCTTCGTGCAAGAGATGAACGGGGCAGTAGTGACCTGGTAACTTTAACCACTCGCATTCTTCTTCCAGTGTTACATCGGAGGCCATCGAACTTGCCTCAAGTCATCACAAGTTGTTTGTAGACCAGAGTGGGGATGTAGCCAGCGAGATCCAGCAAGCGTCAGAATCAGAACTAAACACCATCAATAACTCCAACAACCTGTGTGAGAAGCTCAACAGTAATATCGCTGCCTTCTCTCAGGAAATGGAGAGCTGGACCGAGACCACCAGGAACAAGATGCTTTCTATTATGGAAGAGCAAGATGCCTCCTTACAGCTGGCTAGAACACAGCTTCAAAGCTTCCACAAGGTAGAACCCTACATTACCCCCCCCCCCCCATTATAACATGACATATAACAGATATATAACAGTCATTGAGTCACAATCTGAATCGCCTCTGAGCTGCAGTTCCTCAGTACAACTGCTATATAGTTTACAGAAATGATGAAGAGATTTGTGCCATGATTTCTGTCCATGGTACAGTTTCTAAGAAATTCCCATTTTGATCCATATGCTAATGAGGGATTTGGTACACCCAGTGTGTGTCTTCCTCCTGGACCTATGCACACTCTACATCAGATAAGCAGGAGACTTATCTGATGTAGGGTGGCACTGAACGAGAGAGGGAAGTGATTTATCTTGTGCATCATCTTCCTCGGTAGCCTGTAATAATGAAGGTGTCTTGGAAATCATTATACAGAAAGATGGTTGCATGTTGAATTGATTTTGTATTTTACATTGTATTTTCCAGGGTATGGAAGACAGCTGCTCCACCTCAGTGACACAGCTTACAGACCTGGTCGATCAGCAGAAACTTGCTGAGGAGCGAGCCTTGTCCAGTCTGGTGGAACAGGTCAAACATGGTAAGGACCTGGTCACAGAGCAGCAGCTGGAGCTTCAAGAGCAAACAAGAGCCGGCTTGAATAAAGTCAACTCCTACCTCAAGGAGCAACTCCGAAATGACATCCCAACAGGTGAGCTGCCAGGGAGTGAACGTTCTTTGGTTCCTATAGGTGGCTGCTAACGCTGCGTTCTATCGGGCTGTATACAAAGGGTTTCACGTATTGCTTTTTTTGTTGCAGGTACCACTCCTCAAAGGAGGGAATATTCTTACCCCTCTTCTCTCATTAAGACTCACCCAAGAGACCACCTTCTCGAACAGTTCAAAAAGCAGCAAGAACAGTTTCAAGAGGCAGTCAGCAGTGTGATTTCCATATCCGAGGAGCCCGTGGACCAGGTGGGCAAACCTGGGGGAGTCCATAGTCATGTGGCATTTTGGGGGACGCGTGGCTCATGAATAAAATGCAAACCTGATCCTTAGAGGGTTTGGCCATAGGTTATAAACATAGCTGCTTTCTGACAAAAACAGCTCCTCATTAGGCCATGGGTAGTCTTGTAGCAATGCAACTAAGCTCCATTCATCTCTATACAGATGAGCGACTGTACCGGCAAAAAGCATAGTCGAGAGTGGCGCTGTTTTTAGAAGAAAGGTTTGCAATCTTGGACAACCCTTTTAAAGGAGATGTTTTGTGCACTGATCATGAAGCAACTGGGCAGAGGGGTGGATTGTCCAGTTAACATTTCTGTTCAATACTTGGGAAACCAGTGTTTGGCGGGAAACTGATTATCCAGAGAAGGAAGATGTAATACTTACAAGACCTCTGTTGGCAGCCATTAAAGTGAATCAGTACAACTTGTTGTTCTGGTACCCCTTTACTTCCCCCTATGAGAGATTTTACTTTTAACTAAATTAAATCTGCTCCCAAAATCTTTAAAATAATCTCATGGTTTATGTTTTTTTTTTTTTTTTTTTTGTCAGGATTCGCTGGAAGATGAGCCGGTGGTTAATGACAGCATCATGAGTGAGAAATCCATCATCGATGTCAATGTCCTTTGTCAGGAAAATGGTGGTGTCCCCTTCTTCCAGGTAAAAAGTTGTTTTCTAAACTGCCAGTGACTGTGTGATATACACACTTTTTTTCATTCTCTTTGAATAATTTGCAGTCTGGGATTTATGGGGCTTAATGGGTTTTTTTTTTTGGGACACCATTACAAAAATTGTTGTAGATCAGCCCCCACTTTGTTAGTAGTGCACATCTACTGTAACATGGCTTCTGTCCATGTGCCTTCTTCTCACCAAGCCCATAAATGTTCCACGATTTCAAAGTTTGTTACCATACCTGATCTGATTCCATATTGGTCCAAAGGAGCCCTCCAATCTTTATTCATTAACTTTTGTGGGCCTAACATCCGCACCTCCCCGTTATTGCAGACCCCATTACCCTGACAAGTACCTTGCACTGTCCTATCTTTACATGTTGATTTGTTGGGAGTGGAGTTATTTGAATAAATGGGTTTTATAATGTATAAATTTTTATTTTCATCTAAAAACAGCAAAAGAAAGGTCTCAAAAAAGAAAAGGAAAACAAAGCAAATACAACGATCCTGGACCGGTCAAAACTTTCGGAAGAAGTGGAGCCCTCCCTCCCCAAATCCAAATTGCCGCTGAGAATCCAGAACTAAACGACGCTCCTCCTCTAAACCATCTCCTGCCTCATTCACAACATTTCTTTAAATGTTTATTCTTTTTAAAGCTTTTTTTTTTTGTCTCTGGTGGTTTTAAAACCTCTTTTCATTGTCTGTCTTTTTAAATGTTCACTTGTTCATTCACTGTTGGCAGCTGGAACAACCCGCATATTTTTTTTAAGTTTTTTTTTCTTTGTTTTGTTGTTCTCTCGTCAAATAAAACATTTTTTTTTTTTTTTTCATTTTTACAATTTAAAATATATATCTGTATATTTATAAATGTTGGCTTATCATAAATATATAAAATTGCCCTGATATTTTGTAATCACTGACTGTATGTGTGTATACACATAAGAAATAATGAACTTTCTGTAGATTTATTAGCCCCCCCCCCCCAGCAGCCCATCAGGCTCATTTGCATATTTGCATACAGTCCTTCATCCTGGTGGTAGATGTCCTTTAAGAATGTTTTGGTTAACGTTGTGTACACAATTTTTTTTTATTTTTTTTTAATGTATCAATGTGTGAACAATGGTGGGGGGCCCACAAAGATTTGCTTATTAAAGTTGTCCCATTGCTGAAAGCTAGTTAGAAAAGTTCTTTGCATTCTGGCTTGTGACCAGTAGATGGCAGCGTTCTTTCTTTATAGGAATGGAAATTATGATAACGATCTTGTCAGTAACTGGCCAATTAACACTCTGTTAATGCTACATTAGTGGGTTCTTAATACAATAAGGATAAACTTTGTGCATGGTGTGTGATCTAATTAAAGGCTCCCTGCGGGGTTATAATTAGTTGTGTTGTAGATGGTCACGTAGCCCTTTATGCTCTACATAGACATTGTTTTAAGGGGGTTTTCCACAATAATACCTTGAGTGGTTAGGTGTCAAGTTATCACCACTAATCATGAAAAGCGGGATTACATCTTCCCCATTTTGATGAGATGAATATTGATGCTAAAGATGGCGCTGCTCCATGTACTCCCTTTAGGACTATCTGAAAATGGGGAAGAATTTAAGTATATTAATCTTTGACGCTCATTTACATACGTAGTGTATCGATCCAAGGCTGTTAAGCTCACAGAGCATTGTCATCATTAAAGGGAGTCTACCAACAGTTTGAACCATACAAAGCTTCAGAATTATAGGCTAGGCTCTGGAAGGATGTGTGATTTATTAGTAGCAGGAGGACTGTGGAAAATGCATTTATATTCCAGGATTGAAGCTGGACTTTGAGAACAGAAGAGTTCTAGTGAAAAAGTTTCTATAAAGTTGACTGTGCAGTGAATGTCAGTACAGGCAGATGATGGCGCTTCCTGTGGCAAGGCTGCCTCCATTAACTAACAATGGCCACGGATGGACAGTTTTCTGACAACTATGTTTTGAATGGGACAATAAAACTTGGGAACACCCTGCACACTCCAAAACCAAACTGCACACAATTGGTCTGTCAAATTTACTATAACCTGCTGAAAAATACTGGTGTAGGTTATATCTGAAATCTCACATTTCTATACTGGTGCATGAGTGATGCCCCAGAATTATTAGGAGGTCGGAACCTCTACCATGAAAATCCATCATAATAAAGCAGAGGCACTTACTTATAGATGCAGGTGCTGTGACTGTGTTAGTCTGTGTCATAGCTCCCAATTGTCCTGGATTTGGTGGGACAGTCCTGATATTTGGGTGCTGTCCCGCTATCCCAGGATAGGGAGATTGCCCCAGCGTGTCCCACATTGTCCAGCCTTTTGGTCCCAACACACTAAAGTTGCAGAGCCAACACCACTAGGCGGGATCAGCTCTCTGCTGCCTCCACACGTCTTCCTGCTCTTTAGCAGAGGTAGCTCCTCCCCTGTTGTTTACTAACCCAGGATGGGAGAGGGTCACAATATAAGGGAGGATAAGGGGCCACAATATGGATTTGTAAAACGCTACAGGATATGGTCTTGTATAACATTTTCTATATGCATCCCATAAACAGCCTTTTTATCGACTTTAATATTGTTTTGCTCATGACAAGATTATTCTTGTACAATATAGCGGGGCCAATGGATATTTGGCGGCTGTTTTTCATGCTGCAAGAAATGTGTAGAGATTCAGATGGTACTTGATACACTGGTATTACCTTGAACTCTGTCATATGCTAATTTCAATAAAGTTTATTGAACAGGAAACGCTACAGGATATGATTATCATTATGAGGAGGATGGACGAGAGAGGACAGGAGGCTACAATATGCAGTGGAGGGAGGAGGACAGGGGCAATGGGTATTGATAATATAGTTTGCTTGCAGATGGGGCAAGGGGCTAGACAGTGATTGTGGTTTAGGGAAAAGGGAGAGAAACTTTTTGTACCTCTTTCAATAGTGCAAGATGATGGTAGGAGGAGACAGTGTAAAAGTCTGTGAAGCTACAACACATAGGGCAGCGATGGCGAACCTATGGCACGCGTGCCACAGACGGCACGCAAAGCCGTTTCTGTTGGCACGCGTACCGTCGCCAGTAAGCCTCTGCCCGTAAAAATTTGGTCTATGCGAGCGGCGGAACTACGCGCCGCTCCATAGACAGAACCGCAGAGTTTTTGCGCATGCGCATTAATTATCCCGGGCCGCTCCGCTCTGCTCCCTCCCTGTCCGCTCTACTCTGTCCCTGTCCGCTCCGCACTGCTTTGCTCCCTCTGTTCCGCTCCGTAGCCCCCCTCTCTACCGCTCCGTAGCCCCCCTCTCTTCCGCTCCATGGCCCCCCTCTCCTCCGCTTCAGGTGGGAGTGGAGAATGCATACAGCGTAACCTGCATGCATTCCTGGAGAACCTTCCTGTAGAATAAAAGAAAATAAAGTAAGTTTATCTGTGTATATGTATGTAATGAGTATATGTATGTGTATATGTATGTAATGTGTATATGTATGTGATGTGCATATGTGGGTGTATATGTATGTGATGTGTATATGTAGGTGTTTATATGTGTATACATATATATATAATATATATATTCTGTATGTATTTTATACTACATGGCGATAAGCTGTATGCATTTTATACTACATGGCGGCATTCTGTATGCATTTTATACTACTTGGCGGCATTCTGTATGCATTTTATACTACATGGCGGCATTCTGTATGCATTTTATACTACATGGCGGCATTCTGTATGCATTTTATACTACTTGGCGGCATTCTGTATGCATTTTATACTACTTGGCGGCATTCTGTATGCATTTTATACTACATGGCGGCATTCTGTATGCATTTTATACTACATGGCGACAAGCTGTATGCATTTTATACTACATGGCGACAAGCTTTATGCATTTTATACTACATGGCGACAAGCTGTATGCATTTTATACTATATTACGTATATGGGGGGGGGCGTCTCTCTATGGCTCGTTTTCTCAATTAAAACCTTGTTATTCTAGTTAAATTTTTGTGTTGGCACTTCACTTCAAGTCAGAAGGGTTTGGGTTGCATTTTGGGCACTCGGCCTCTAAAAGGTTCGCCATCACTGCCCTAGCACATTGTGGGCAGGACAACTGCCCCGTTGTTCCCACGTTTTTCATACAGAATAAAGCCGCACATGTAGATTAAAAAATGCATACAGAATGCCGCCAAGTAAAGTATAAAAATGCATACAGAATCCGCAATAGTCTAATATATAAGAACTGCCGCCAAGTAGTATAAAAATTGCATACAGAATGCCGCCAAGTAGTATATAAAATTCATACAGCTTCGCCATGTAGTAAAATACATCAGAATATATATATATATATATATGATACACATATAAACACCTACATATACACATCACTACAATACACCACATATGCATATCACATACATAACATTACATACATACACATACATATACTCATTACATACATATACACAGATAAACTTACTTTATTTCTTTTATTCTACAGGAAGGTTCTCCAGGAATGCATGCCGGTTACGCTGTATGCATTCTCCACTCCCACCTGAAGCGGAGGAGAGGGGCCATGGAGCGAAGGAGAGGGGGCTACGGAGCGGTAGAGAGGGGGGCTACGGAGCGACACAGGGAGCAAAGCAGTGCGGAGGGACAGGGACAGAGTAGAGCGGACAGGGAGGGAGCAGAGCGGAGCGGCCGGTATAATTAATGCGCATGCGCAAAAACTCTGCGGTTCTGTCTATGGAGCGGCGCGTAGTTCCGCCGCTCGCATAGACCAAAAATTTTTACGGGCAGAGGCTTACTGGCGACGGTTACGCTGCCAACAGAAACGGCTTGCGGGGGGGGAAGGGAGTGCCAGGGAGAAGGAGGGAAGGAAAGCAAGAAAGAGGTAGAGGCTAGAAAGTTGGTAAAAAACTGAAAATCGACAAGATCAAAAGCAGCGGAAAAAAAGAAAAAAGAGAGATGCAAGAAGCAAAAACATCATCATTAAGATAAGTATCCCTCCACTGCAATTGTGAGATACCGGTCAATTGCATGCGCTTTATGTAATAAGTTTATGAAAATTAAACTATGACAGAGTTCAAGGAATACAGTGTATCAAATACCATCTGAATCTCTACACAGTTTGCTTAGCACAGATAAACAGCCGCCAAATATCATGGCCGCTATATTGTAAAGAATAATCTTGTCATGAGCAAAACAATATTAAAGTCCATAAAAAGCTGTTATGGGATGCATATAGAAAATGTATACAAGACCATACTCTTAGCGTTTTACAAATCCATCTGTGGCCACTTGTCCGCCCCCACCCACTTATATTGGTGACCCTCTCCCATCTGGGTTAGTAACAACGGGGAGGGCAGACCTCTGCATGAGAGCAGGAAGACTGTGAGGGCAGCAGAGAGCTGATCCCCCTATGTGGGTTGGCTTAGGCTAAACTTAAAGTGGTGTGGGACAAAAGGCTGGACCAGTGGGACAACTCATCTCCTATCCTGTGGATAGCGGGACCGACACCCCAAATATCAGGACTGTCCCACCAAATATCCAGGACAAGTGGGAGCTATACACAGCACTAACACAGTCACAGCATGCATCTATAAGTAAATGCCTCTGCTTTTATGTATAGGATTTTCATGGTAGAGGTTCCGACCTCCTAATAATTCTGGGGCATCACTCATGCACCTATAGAAATGTTGAAGATTTCATATAACCTACACCAGTATTTTCAGCAGGTTATAGTAAATTGACAGGACCAATTGTGTGCAGTTTGGTTTGTGCAGGGTGTTCCCAAGTTTTATTGTCCCATTCAAAACATGTTGTCAGAAAACGTCTATCCGTGGCCATTGTTAGTTAATGGAGGCAGCCTTGCCACAGAAGTCGCCATCATCCTGCCTGTACTGACATTCACTGCCCAGTCAACTTATAGAAACTTTTTCACTAGAACTCTTTTTCTCAAGTCCAGCTCAATCCTGGAATATAAATGCATTTTCCACAGTCCTCCTGTACTAATATCCACACTCCTTCCAGGCCAGACCTATAATTCTGAAGCTTTGTATGGTTCAAACTGTTGGTAGACTCCCTTTATATGACACGCCTGTGAGCTTAACAGCCTGTGTGTGAGATACACTCGTATGTAAATGAGCGTCAAAAATAATATACTTAAATTCTTCCCCATTTTCAGATAGTCCTAAAGGGAGTACATGGAGCAGCCGCCAGCGTAGCATCAATATTCATCTCATCAAAATGGGGAAGATGTAATCCGCTTTCATGATTAGTGGTGATAACTTGACACCTAACCACTCAAGGATTATTGGGGAAACCCCCTTAAAACAATGTCTATGTAGAGCATAAGGGCTACGTGACCATCTACAACACAACAATAGAAACCCGCGGGAGCTTTAATTAGATCACCCCACCAGCACAAAGTTTTATCCTTATTGTATTAAGAACCCACTAATGTAGCTAACAGAGTGTTACATTGGCCAGTTACGACAAGATCGTTATCATAATTTCCATCCTATAGAAAGAACGCTGCCATCTACGGTCACAAGCCAGAATGCAAAGAAACTTTTCTAACTAGCTTTCAGCAATGGGACAACTTTTAATAGCACATCTTTGTGGCCCCCCACCATTGTTCACACATTGATACATTAAAAAAAAAAATAAAAAAAAATTGTGTACCAACGTTAACCAAAATTCTTAAAGGAACATCTACCACCAGATGAACGTGTATCTGCAAACAAATATGCAAATAGCCTGATGGGCTGCTGGGGGGGGGCTAAAATCTACAGAAAGTTCATTATTTCTTAGTTGTATCAACTACCGTCAGATGATTACAAAATATCAGGGCATTTTATATATTTATGATAAGCCAACATTTATCAACAATACAGATATATATTTAAATTGTAAAATGAAAAATAAACCTAAAAATGTTTTATTGACGAGAAAATACATAGAGAAGAGGAAATTGTACCTTCTATGTTTGTGGAATATAAAAAATATATTTACAAAAAAATCCTGCAAAAATGAGACCTCGCCCAGCGCCATACACCAAGTTGAAAAAGTGACACTGTTGCAAATAATTCAGTAAGACATAACGCATTTTACGGTATATAAATGTGTTTCAATGGTGTGTGACCCTGAAGGGAAGAAGTAAAACTTATTTTTTTTTGTCATTTCTGCCACATTCTGATTTTTTTTTTTGGTTTCCCGGCCCCCCTGTAGATATACAGAATATTAAAGGGGGACAGTAGGAAGTACAAATTGTCCCGCAAGATGACAAACCCTCATACGGCATGTCATTTACTTGTTTTATTCCGTAAAAGGGTGATTCTCTATTATACATCGACAAAATAAGGAAACATTGTTAGCAAATCATGACCTTCAATAACATTAAGAAAACAGAAAACACATCCTCCTTCTGGCCATTCTTGTCTGATACACAATTGTTACGGTGCCAAAAATGATATTGTGTAAGAGATATGAAACAATCACAGTGGTGTGTGGTCACCATCGGCGCATCTAATCATTTAGTGACTTTTATGAGTGACAATGATGATAGGTCATACATTCTAAAAAAAAAAGGTTGTAAGTAGTTTTCCCTTATAGGCTGTATCTCAAATTTCTCAGCCCCCTGAGCGAGCTGTTGTGGGCGTTTTTTTTTTCATTGCTGTTTTTTGCTCGTTGAAAACAATCATATTTGCCAAATTGGAAAGGGTTTTCAAAGGGTTTATGTTAAAAATGTCTTAACTTGGCGTTTTCTCCCCGGTGTTTTTTTGAGGTGCGTTTTCATTTGCCACTTTTTCAAAGCAGTTAGAGTTTTTGAAAATGCTGTGTTTGTGGTCGCGTTTGAAAAGCATGCATGACTTGCACAAACAGAAGGGGAGAACAAAGAGGACTGCCGTTTTTAACAATTCCAAGGACACAGTGCCTGCAATACCGCCAGTCAGCATTTTGAAAAAAGACCGTGCAAAGAAGATCCGTGGTACCAGGGATATGGAGTTCAGACTCCAAAGCCCTGGTATATATCCCCTCAATATATAATAAATTATACAATACTGAAATTTCCTAAAGTCTTGTCCTGTCTGTTTCCTGCTCAAGGATTTAAAGAGACCCGTCATGGCAAACTAACCCCCTAAACTAAATATATGTTTTCATAAACTGCCATTAGAGGGAGCATTGCTTCATCCCCTTCATGTCTCCCTCTACATGCCTGTACACCTAAGCAATGCGTCCTAAAGCTGATGCAATGGACCTGTGAGATGTCCAATGAGGCATTGCATATTCACGATGTCCACCTTATCATGAGTGGGAGGCACAGCACAACCCCAGGCATGACTAAAGCGTATATGATGTGAGGCTGTTAATGATGTGCTTCATGCGTGCTGGTGGCCCCACCCCCAGTCAGACTGACAGCCTGTTGTATAATGATGTTGAGGCTGTATAATGATGTGCTTCTGTGCTGGTGGCCACCGCCCCCTGCAGCCTGTCGTGTGCCACCGTGTTGTGGTTTATGAGAGATACAGCAGCTCCAGGCAGCAGTTACAGCAGAACATGTCAAATCATGTGTAGCGATGTCTGTGTCTCCACCTGTATATTAGGAGGATTTGCAGATGTCAGCAGATGCAGCACACACACTAGCAGTGGCTTTACTATACATTACACACCAGAACCATGAGCAGGGGGGAGAGGGAGGGGCTAACAGAGGGTGGTGACATCATGCCTTGACCATGTGACCCCAGCCTCATTTACATGATAAAAAATAGATTTTACAATGATTATGTATGAAATAACTAGATAAAAGGGCTGGATGGGATCCTGTAGCTGTCCAACAGGTAGTAGTGACAGGACAAGGCACAGCCCTGATGACAGGTGCCTTTTAAGAGACGGCGGGAACGACAAATATTGTATACGTTCAACTGTAAGAGGCTGAACCAAGTACCCAGACACTAGATGAAACCCCCCCCAAAAACAACCACAGTACAGCACAAAAATGAACCCAGAAATTTACGCAAACCAAATACTGCAAGCATACAACCAAAATAGTGAGGATCTCAGAGAAATAATACTGAGACACCCATACTAGACAATGATATACTGAGACCCAGAGCAAATAATCAATACTGGGACGCACAGAGAAGCCATACATACTAATACTGGAGACACCCAGGCCAGGGCTCATATGGAATTGGTAAGCCAAACTCCAACTTCGGACTCTCCCTTAATTCCCTAAACATTGACAGTTCACAGTCTTTGGTGGAGGCGCTTCACTGATGAAGAATGTACCGATAAGTGCAACATTTCACACAACTGAAAGGCCTAGAAAAGGATCCCAACCCGTGTCAATGGGCCACGGCAGCCTGTCAAAGCATTGCAGTTCACCACCCTGCTGAAGTCCAATGAGCACTTCCATAAAGATGGAGGAGTTTATTAGTGCGAAGGACGAGCAGTAAGTTAAAGCTGAGAAGTCCTCACGCTCCGGGCGTTCTTTTTCCTGACATTTCCACTTTGTGTGCTGGACACTGGGTTAGGACACAGAGCAGGTGGCCCCAGGTAGAGACCCTAGGCAGTGGCAAGTACTTACAGCCTGTACTGTACGCTCCGCTCGAAGAGTATGTGGTGTCTGGGGTGCTAGGTATTGCTGTACTGTGGCCATTTATCATTTCTGGAATGGCATTTTGGTTTTGCGGGTTGCAAACCACAGTGTTGCTACTGATGCGGCCCATTAAAGTCAAGCGGTTAGACAATATGTCCCTGGACTAATAAATGGGTCACCCAGGATACGGAAATTAAAAACAGACATTTAAGGGAATGTCATAATTTTTATGATTATTAGTATGTTTATATGGGAGTTGGGTCGGTCAGCCATTTTTATTCTCAACTCCCAACTCCACCAAAATTGTCAGCTCTCAGCCTAACCTCTGAATCTTCTGCCAGCTCTGTACACAGCAGAGACTAGTCGGCGCATTGTCATCAGCAAAACCCACCAGTGGCCACTGCTACTCACAACAGGGGTGTGTAGAGAAGAGGTTGGTAGGACGCTGCAAGGGGAACGAGGACAGATGAGTATTTAGTTACTATTTAGCAACAAAAGAGGGCCATAATGAGGAGAGAGTAGAGAAGGGGGGCATAATAGATGGGGAGGGCAGAGAGAAGGGGCACAGTAACAGAGGGAGAGAGAAGGGAAAAAAAAGAAGAGGTGGTAGGGTAGAAAAGGGCCTGATTAGGAGGATGTAGCCTACAGGGGATGACAAAAGGTCGATAATGAGTGCAATGTGGGATGTCTTCATGCTGACAGATACCTTAGACACGTGCCACTGGAAAACAAGCCCGGATGGAACGTAAGAGATATAACAGTTATGTCTATGGAAAGCGGGGGTGAATCACCTAATATTACTGTAATATCCCGCAGTGTATGAGACCCTATTACTACCAGCTGATTCACACACTTCCTGCGCGGCTCTTCCACGCTCATGGTATCCAGGACAAATCAACAATAACGGTAGGCGGCACCTCACCAATGTCGTCGTCTTCTAAATAAAAAGGCCACTGTAGTTTTAAAAAAAAAAAATCACGACCACGTGGTACAAGACCGCCCAATCCGTAACGACGTGTCACCGCGCGGACCAATCCGCGTCAGTTGTCACGTCATGGCAAATCTGCGTCTAGAAAGCGGCATCAGCAACCAATCCAGGTCATCGGGTGTTAATGAAGCTCATTGGCTGGTTCAATCGGAAGCGCCATTTTCAAATCCCCTCTATATTGTCAGTGTAAGAAAGAGCGGCATCGGCTGTGCGCGCTGTTTGTGTGTTGTAAACGTCTCATCCAGGCCGGGCAGCGCGAGCAGGTAGGAGCAAAACCTCCGTTCTGCGCCGAAAGGATGGCGGGGTCCGTAATTGCTCAACGATTTATCTACAGGGCTGCTCTCTGTGAATTAACCCTTCAACAGTTACATCCGTATTCGCAGCGCTGCTCGTCTCGGCTGCTTGCTACCATCCAATGTGTGGAGTTTTGGGTTTGGTAGTAGAAAATGAGTCTTGAATTTTTAGTGGTTTTTTTTTTCTTTTTATACATAGAATAGGAAGAGTTACAGATAGTGGAAGATTATTAATAATTAACTTATAATTGATGTCACGGTATAGAATTTGCATCAGGCTGGTTTATTATGTATCTTTGGCTTCAGTGTACTTGGGCTGGTTTCAGATGGTGCAGATTTTTAAAACCGTTTAGTTTTACAATCTCACATGTAAATTTTACTACAAAAAATACATCTGGTTTGTTGTGGTGAGTCTGTGGGGTAAAATATGTGCATAAAGCCTGTAAATCGAGGTCCGGCTTGCGATTTTGGCAGTGGAAGCTTTATTAGCTCGGGCGCCGTTACTCCATGCTGCATGTCTTCTTTAGTAAACCGCAGTGTTCCACATAACATATCGTATTTGTCCATCTAAAGGCTGTGTAGTCATAGTGATGTAAACAGCCTCATAAAGGGATTGCAGGAAGGAACGTCACGTATAAAGGTTCTTAAAGGAAAGCTACCATTAATTTATTCTATTTATGAACCAAACACTTGAGAATGCTGTAGACTACAATTGAGGCAGAAAACATTCGGTTTAATCCCCTGTGCTGGTAGTTTGCTGAAAAAGCATTATAAAATTCAGGACCTTGGGAAAGCGTGGGGCCTACATAAACAATTTTACAAAACGGATCTTTGCTGAAACTGTGCAGACAGAACTAATCAACCTGAGATGAAATCATAATACACTGAGCTGGATGGAAATGGTGCAGCGATTGATTAATCTGCATGTCAAGGTATAACAGTGACTTACAGCGGTCTTGAAACAGTGCAAAAGCTCATATGAGAGGAATCGCAGGCAAAGGCGCAAGGACAGCTTCATTTATAATAATTTTATAATTGATTTTTTTTTTTTTCAGCAAAACCACTCGGCTCAGGGGATTATTGATATTTAAACAGGATTTCTGCACAATGTGTAGATACAACATCCCAAGATATGTTGGTTCGTAATTGAATCAAATTAAAAAGGTAGATTTTCCTTAACTGGTACCTACATCTGCATTATCTTGGCTCGATTGTTGCTCATGTGACCTACCAGGAAGCGATGATCCATTGCCATGACAGCCACAGACCACTTGTAATTTCTGAAGATCGTTTAATGTGCTGGTTGGCACCTGGTAACAGGAGCATGTGCCAGAAGTCCTATTAAACTACTATACTGTAGTATGCAGTACATGGTAGCATCAGAGACAATCTAAGGTTAAAGTTCCCGCGTGGGGAGGAATTAAAAATGGTAAAATAAAATTCTCTAGAACTACTATAAATAATAAACTCGTAACCACGTGGGGAATCGCCACGTCCCAAAAGTCGGATCATATTGAAACTATTTCCTGCAGTGAAACGTAACTCGAAATTCGCCTCTAAATGTCCAAAAAAAATCTTTTTATGTTGGAACTCTTAAAAATTGAAATTAAGTGACCCAAGTGATATCATTGTGAATTGTCACGTCCTTCAACAAAAATTGCCAATTTAAGGAGTCGTATGGCAAAGATTTGGGTCGGAAAAGTGGCAAAAAGGAGATTTTTTTTTTTTTTTTTCTTCCAGTGCAAAAGGTCTTCATTTTTTAAACCTATATAAATTCAGAATCCCCCCCATCCCTAATCCACCGCTCCCAAACAGAAAGGGGGAGGTTGGGGAGGTGTCAATTGGAGCGCACCCCAAAAAAGCCCCCAAAAAATCAAAGCCAAAAGAAAATGGCGCCAAATTTGCTTTTGTAAAAAAAATAAGTCATATAAACAGTACAGGACATGTAAAAATGGTTTTAGTCATGGCTTGTTAAAGGGGAGGATAAATAGAAGAAACAGGAAAAGGGCATCGCGAAAGGGTTAAATGCCTATGGTAAAATGTTATATTGCTCATAATCCATAGGGGAGTGGGCTATCAAAACAAGTACTAGGAGTTTCTATGGCGTGTGTTACCTATTCTAGGCTCCATCACTGAAGCTTTAGGTGGACCCAGCCGTTTTTGTGTGTTTTTGCATTTAATTTTTCACTCCACCTCAAAGAGCCATAACTATTTCCATGTAAAGAGCGGTTGTCGAGGGATTGTTTTCTGTGCCTACAAATTGCCACTTGTGGCCTTTTTCTTGTGGGCTTGGACTTTGCGCTTTCCACACATGGCCCCAAATGACATGTCATGTTCTTTGGGTTGTTACATATCACAGGGATACCAAATTTGATAGGTTTATGTTTACCTACACTTACAAAAAAAAATTCTCATTTTTGCCATCTGGCGCTAATAACTGTTTTCTGCTTGGTTACGTAGCTGTGGGAGGTGATCTTTTTTTTTTTGTGGACTTTTCTTTGGACAATGTTTCAATGCTGGTACCGTTTTAGGACTGGTAGACCTTTTGATTTGAAGTTTTAATATTTTTGCGCAACGTGGCATTTTTACTTTGGGTGCTATCTTTCTGTAAGAGATTAAGGGGTTATCCGGGTTTAATTTTTTTTTAGGCCGGGCTGGGGAGGGAATATTTAAACATATAAAACTGTAATTACTCATCGGTGCTGCCAGATGTCCCCGCCGGGCCCGTTTCTCCGTGCGCCGGTTTCTTTAAAACGGGCACAGGGAGCTTACGGACGGCCGGGGGTGCTCCCAGCGCACCATTCCCAGTGTTACCAACGCGAGAGATAGGGACGGATGGGAGGAGCCGTCACCAACGAGGGGACAGGAAGCTCCCGGTGCGCGGCTTCCGTGCCACTGTTTGTTACAGGGGGCACGGAACGAAATGCCCGCGGGCGCGGGACATCGGCAGCGCCGTCGGAGGTAAGTCCATGTTGATTATGTGTAACTATCCCGCCCCAGCCGGCCATAAAAAAAAAAATTAAACCCGGCAACCCCTTTAAAGCACCAGGGAGGGGGGGGGGGACACTATACTATTTATTCAGACATTTGGGACGTGACGATAACCCACATGTTAGATTTTTACGTTTATTTGTCAGTTCTAGGGAAAAGGGGGGTAGTTGAATTCATATATTTTTTTTTTTTAATCTAACTGTTGTTAATTTTTTTTTTTTCGGTTTTTCAGACACACCTAGGGTAATTTTGACCTAGGTTGTCTGATACTACATATACGGACCATTCTACAGTATGGCAGTATATGGGGATTTTGCACATCATGTATTTGCAATGTGATGGCCTAAAACATGCCAGCCTCAGGTCTTCCTGTACCCAAGTGTCATGGCAATGGATCGCCGCTCCCGGATGACATTATGTGGAACGACTATCCAAGCCAGGATGGCGGCGCCGTCGACTCTTTATCTATCAGCTGTGCTGGTAACAAATGCGGCGGATTAAATGTTGGCGTAATATGCAGCCAAACATTACCGGCTATTGAGAGGGCTAAACCGTGAGCCGTCTCCAGCAGCTGATGCGTGACGTACAGATATGCCACGCCATTGGTAAGGGGTTAACCCGTTAACGATGTTACAGCTGCTTCAGTTTCACTTCTGTGAGGGGCGTTAACATGTGATGTTAAAACAATCACTTTATGACCTGTCCAGTGTATAATAGAAATACAGAAATCTGGGCATTTGGTAGGAAGTATAAAAGTGTGTTCTCAACCCACCAGTAACTTTCAGCGGACTAGGTCTCACAAATTCATCATGTACAGAAGGAAGACAAGGGAAAGAACATACAGTGGTTGTAAGATGCAGGTATGTACATGTCTACATGTGATACCGGGTTTCCTACAGAAGAAAGCTACTTGCAGACAATCTGCAGAAAGATTCTTTGTTCTGGATTCACAGCTCGTTGGGCTTAGTCTGTGTCACTGATGCATTTGCCATAGCGTTTTGGAACACATTGCAAACCATCGGGTTGTGTGACTTGCCTTTCAAGGCAAACCTTATTCCTTCCTGTGAGTGCCAGGTAGTGTTTGCTCTCTTTAAGTGGATTCCGTGTTTCCTTGATGAAGGCATTAGAACTGTACTTGGTATTCCGCAGTTGGAGCCGGTTTGACAGTGGATCCACTGCAGACAGGGATTCAAGACATGTCTGATAGTCTTATGTTATGAATGAAATCTGCAGCAATAACATCTGGTTCCTGGTAGACCCTTCAATCAGATGGCAGCGGGAAGGCGAGTTCTTCATTCGGTGTTAGAATTTGACCCCGACAACGTAAAGAAGAGTTCTGTCGGAACAGGTGAATAAATGACAAACGGGGAAAGAAAAATATACTTTGATATGGTGCCTGGCCGTATGTCTCAATATTCCTGCCTCAATTTCTTGTACCATCCTATGTAAATCCAAATCTACCGAAACACTTGGTTTTCTCTCTTACATATTGGGCTCTATTATAAAGGAAACTAACTGATAAACCAGGGGCATTACTGATGATCTAGGGCACGTGACTCTGCTAAGCTTATATTTGTTAACTTGGCTTCCTTCCTTTCTAAAATACAACAATTCTCCTAAGGAGCCAGAACGAGCCCCCACATGCTGCAAAACGGAGGGGCTCTGGTAACATGAAAACCGCTGGGAAAACGACTACTTTCTTTATTGTGGGGAAGTGTAATGAAGTGACAGTGTTCCCCAATGATGAACAGCTGATACACTTCCAGCAATGAGGAAAATCACTTTTAAGCTGGAACGCAAGGGTAACTTGAAAAAGCATGCGTTCATAGGGGTGTTTCACATTACTGAGAGATCAGGGTCGTGCCAGTGAGTGCACAGACTGATCACTTATGGGGGGGTTGAACTGTGTGCATGATGTTGTGATATGATGCAGGGAGTTACTATTTTCCTTGACGTTTTAGCAGAAGAGCGGAACCTTGTCGAGTTCAATCCCCACATTAGTGGATCGGTCCGTGCCACAGCACTGATCACTGAGTCATGTGAAACGGCCTTTCAATGATGTGTCAGGACACCACGTGTGCATAACCCCTGAGGATGCAAGGATTTGTTGTTTCTGTTTCAGGTGAGGTTGATTTTCTGTATCATAACTTTAAAGGATTCTGGATGTGAACGATAATGCGGGGGGTACCAGGATTTTCATATGATAAAAGAGCTTTAGACCCAGGGAAAATTGTGTGACTATAAGGCGCGTTCACATGTGGCATTTAATTGGGTTAGAAAAACACATTACAGCTGAGGAAAGGAGATTTGCCAATTACATTGCGTTTTGTTAAAGGGCAAATGTTAAATGTATGTTAACAAAGTGCAGCGGTAACACAACGAGCTTAACATTGAGTTACCAGCAATGTCAATGGCAAATATCCTCTTCTCAGCTGTTGATTGGGTTTCAAAAATGCTGTAAATTGCCCTCTGTGAGCGCGCTAAACTTGTACAATATGCTTTGCCTTTTTTACTTCAGGGGATTTGGCCCTACAGCCAAACAAATTGAGGTGTTACAGAAGCGTTGTTTATGTCCCATCTTGGATGAGGTGATAATGGGATATAACTGCCACCATTTTGGAGTGAGTATATTTTCTACATATTTTGTTTCCTATAAAGCACGGTTTTACAGCAGCAAAACAATTTTGGGCCCTGTTAAGTAATTTTCTAATTCACATTATGATATTGAATTCGCCACAATTTTCTATATCTCTGTGCTGGCGTACAACAGGAAGCTTCAATGTTTTCTTCCAGTGGATGGAAAACTGATACAAGGGTTGTGTGATGTTCACACAGGTGCACGACTCATTCGATAATCAGAGCTGTGTGATACCATGAGACGTGCACCTGGGTACATCACATGACCATGTACAAGTTTCCTTCCACGGACTGGAACACTGAAGCCTCCTATCGAATGATCGCAAGCCAAGAAAAAGAAGTATATTGGTAAATGAGTAACTTCCACACTTGTATATTCCATAAATGTGCACTAACACTTACAGTAGGAGTCCTCTCATGTTTTGGAATATATATATGATATCGTATCTTTTATGGGACAATGGCTGAATATGAATTTAGATACAAGTCATCGTGTATGTTAATGTAAAGCTTGTATAAGGCCCCCTTCAAGAGAATGTTTTAATACGCGATGTGTGCTACTTTACCGTTTCGGTATGACAGGAATGTCGTTGGTAGGAAAAAAAAGATAGGGCATGCTCATCTTCTGGTATGTATGGTGTCTCCAATGGAGGGAGGGTGAGGAGCACTCGCCCCTTCCCGTTCTCATTGGGGGATGCTGTGCACAGGTAAAGGCACGTAGCATGCATGCGCCTAAAAGGAGAATAAACCGGTAATTTTGATTGTGTCCTTGAATAAACTGTAGACCCAGCCATGAACAAATTGTCCACAGAACCCAACTTTGGTAAGGAGGGGATAATCTTCTGTTGGTATCACAGTACATTGGTTTCACATCTGCAGGCACTCGTACAACCCTGAACCATGATGCTTCTCCACCATGCTATCTGTAACAGGATGTTGTACTTTCATTGGCCCTCATCTGGTTTGATGCCTAACATGACTGTAACCTATTCGGCAATGCTGGTGATTCTTTTGAGTGGAACCTGTTTGTTAAAGATATCTACCACCAGATGAAGATGGAGCCCCCTTTGGGTCATTGTATATCAGTCCTTCATCCTGGTGGCAGTGCACCTTAAAGACCCAGGCCGATGGGGCTTCTGAAGTGACCCTCCTCCTGCAGCTCTAAAACTTGATCTCTCATTGAAAATGATGGTGAGGAAGTCACATTTGACGGACTTGGGGTGACTTTTTTTTTTTTTTATACAAGTAAAAGGGTGCGGATTTTTGAATAAGGATTTAGAAAAGTTATTCCATACCCAACTTAGGAAGGCTGTGTATTTTTACTGGGGTGAAGATCCTATACAAATTGCGCAAGGTCTTGGCACCTCCCCGTGGAGCTAATTCTAATCTAAAATCTAGTGGGATGCCCGTAAAAGCCGGGTTGCCAAAACACTGATGATGCAGTCCAGTTAACTTGTCTCTTGCGATTTTCATAAACCTCATGGTCGTAACGTTTGTTCATATCCTACAGAGATGATCTCCATTTATCTACTACTGCTGTGTCTTTCAGCTCTGGTCAGACTGGTACAGGGAAAACTTACAATGGAGGGAGAAAATGACTGACGAGGCAGATTTACTGGGAAAACAGGTATTTTCTTTATATTTGTGTGGTGTGGTACTTGCACTTATGTTTGACATATTTTAATCCTTTCCTAAAATGTTTCGTGGACAGGACCCCCCTGGCCGGTATTATCACCGCACCCTACCACCAGATATTTGAAAAGCTCTTTCTGAGAACGGACACTGAATCTCTGTGAAAGTCTCTTGCTGGAAATCTACAATGAGGAACTGTTTGACTTCTAAGTCCTGCGCCTGATGTAAGCGAGAGGCTGCAGAGGTTGATGATCCCCGACAAAAAAGTGAGTGCAGAGGCGTGACCTAATATCGGGGGATCTTGTAGTTGTCCTCAGATACAGAGAGGGCTGTGTATGTACTGTCTCCTAGAGAGGCTAATAATTAAGGGCGTGGAGGAAGTGACCGGTACAAAACAAGGATGAAGTTTATCATATATTAGAAAGGGAGCAGCAAAGAGGACGCTGCATCCCCTCGACTGAACGCCTTACAGTCCAGTATGTAGCTTATATTGTTGTTAAAATATAAGGTTTATTCTGTGTTTTGAAAACCCCATACAATGGGAAGTCTTGTTACGATGGTTATCTCTCTATACACACGATAATAGGTGATGAAAACCTCCATAGCAAGAGAACAGGGTCCCACTGTACCAATACAGTGCTCAAAGATGCATATCAATGGTGCTGGTGTAAGTAAGCGCGGATTGCTCTCACTGTCTCCATCAGTGGGTGAGAGCGTTCTGTGACCAGATCTCTATTCATTTGGAGGGGGTACAATGGATTACAGTTTGTTATCCATAGGGCCACTCTTCTCTTGGCTGTCAAAAGGTGTCAAGAAATGGAATCAAACCCAAAGCCCCTTAGTGAGGATAAGAATGTTTTCCCCTATGCTGGCTCTGCCTCCAAATGATGGAAGAAAGGCGGGCCTCCGACAGTTTTGTTTGGTGAATGGGGAATGGGATGGGTGATAGAGTGAAGGGAGGGGTTGAGGGTTTTGGTGGTGGTAAAGTGTGTGTTGGGATGGGGGGGAAGTAAATGATTTCGATTTGTGGAAGTGAACAGTTGTTTGATGATGATTTTTTTGAGATTGAAGTTGTTTGGTGACTAGTTGAAGTTTTTTGTGTGTGATGAAGATGAACGAAAAGAAATGTTGATTTTGATGTGCTGAAGTTTTGATGTGTTTTTGTTGGGATTTGATTGATTTTTTGTGGTGAGTGTTGTTGATGTGTGTTGTGAAGTTTGTGAAGAATTTTGAAGGAAGTGATTTTGTTGGAAGTTGAAAGTTTTTGATTGTGAGTTGTTGATTGATGATTTGTGGATTTGAAGAATTTTTGACGGCCCGACCTTAACCTCTATTCGTGTTGAAAGAATTTGTGTGTTGACAGTGAGCTGTATTGTGTTGAAGTGGGTGGGTTCTTTGTGTTTGAAGAGAATTGAGTGAAAGTGTGTTGAGATGATTCCCCCGTGTGATTGAAGAGTTTTTTTTTTTTGATGTTTGAAGAACTCGTTGCTCTTATTACCCCCCCTCCCTCCTGATGGGACTTCTCTGTCCTTCTAGCAAACATAGGGGGAGACGTATCCATCTGTTAGCCAGAATTCTGGAGTAATTAGCACCCGAAATAATGTGCAACCACATTTATGAAGGCTTGAGGGTAATTGAAAAGTTATTCACTTGAGGTCGCGATCCACCATTCCCGAATTGCCTGCAGGTCCCATTTCTCTTAAACGATGGGGGTCCTAACGGTCTGGTCCCTCACTCATCAGGAAGTTGCCCCCTATCCATTGGGAATTGGGGGAACTTCCTGATGTTGGGACGACAACCCCGTTAAGGCTTTCCACTGAAATGGCAGCTCCCCGCATTTGATTTTGTTTTATCTCCACAGTCGACTTCATTCCGTTTTTCAATTCCCTTTCACATGAAAGACGAAACTACTATGATGGAGAAGAGCTGGTCTCAAAAATTGGAAGCTAAACCTGGAACTTTTTTATTTACACAATTGTCTTATAACCCTTAAGGGTTTTTCCGGCTAATCTTTTCGCTTCCAACTTCAAAAATCCAACTTTCCATTTTAAGTGTACAGACTGTGTGGGGGCGTATTTTGTGAGTACACAAATTTATTTCCCGTAAGTTTATTTATGTTAAATGCCTGTGTTAGCGAAGCGAAGCTGAAAAAAAATTCAAATGTGGAAATTTAAAAAAAAAAAAACCACTAACGTTCTTGGTGTGGGCTCAGTTTTTACGACTTTGACCTGCTGCGCTCCAAATAACACGCCTCAGACTTTATTCTTGGTTCGGTGCGATCGCGGGTCGGTGATACCAAATTTATAAGGTTTATTATGTTTTAATTACATATTTCAAAATTAACGAAGTGTGGACAAAAAACACATTAATTTTTGCCATCTATGCTGACGCTAATAACTTTTTCATACTTTTGCGCACGAGAGATGTGTCGGGGTTCATAGGATTTTTGCACAATGAGGCAGACGTTTCGATGCTACCATTTGAGGTCTTGCGACATTTTGATATTTTTTTATTTCATTTTTGTATATGTGGTCAAAAGCGGTTAAAGTCGCAACTTTCGGACCATGTGGGCAGCCATTTCCCGTACCGGAGGTCACCGCCTGGCCTGGTAACCGTTTTTATATTTAATAGATGGGGCATTTGGGACCGCGCGATACCTAATTGCTGTGCTTTTACTGTTTATGTGTTTAATCCGTTCTAGGAAAGAGAGGGGTGATTTTTCGTATATTTTATTATTTTTTATTTTTTTAAACTTTTCTTTTTTTTCCTATTTTTTAGACCATTCGGGTACATTAACCCTAGCTGGTCGCTCGATCGCATTGCATACGTCCATACTCGAGTATTGCAATATATGGCATTTTTGCAGGTCATCATTACAATGAGCCACTGGATCATTTGAACGAACCTGCATAAAAACCCATGTAGCCTCGTATCAAAAGACACGATGGTACCATGTTAACGATCGCACCCCCCACCCCCCCCGATGACGTTCGGGGCGCGTGGAGATCGAAAAAGAAAAAGATGGCCGGCGAGCCGCTGTCTTTTTTTAAACGCGCCGGCGACCTTTGGCGGCGTTTAGGGGGTAATGCAGCGATCGGTGCAAGCACCGGACCGCGGGTTATTAGCGGTGGGGGTTGTGTGCAAAAGCAAAAAAACCCCACCTCTGTATGAGAGGGGAAACTAGCCCGTGAGCCCCTCATACATCCCTTATACCTATGCGCCGTAGAGCTACGGACGCAGAGCGTTAAGGGGTTAAAGGAGCTGGATTTAAGATAGTGAAGATGCCCCCTATCACTGGATAAGGATTACCGTTAAAATGCGATCAGAGGCTTGTACCTCAATAAATATTGTGCCTGGAGTCCGGTCAAGTCCAGTTCCAGGTCAAATCTGCAAGAGTTTGTATGTTCTCTCATGTCAGATTGTGTGGTTCCTCCCACACTCAAAAACATAAAGGAGGTTGATTAGATTGTGAGATCCATGGGTAAAGGGACTGATTTGGCAAGCTCTGTGTATCTGTATTTGTTGCTATGCTATATAAATAAAGGCATTATTATTAACCCCTAATGACCGCCCTATGGGTTTTTACGGCGGTCAGTAAGGGTTACTTCTTCTGATGCGACGCCTTCGTATACGGCGGCGCATCACGAAGAAGTTTTCGGGAAACCGGGTCTCTCGCTGGTGCGGGCTGTGATATCACAGCCAGACCCGGCACTAACACCGGGATCGAGAAAAAAAACTCAGATTCCGGGTGTTTAACCCCTTGCACGCGCGGTCAAGCATGAAAGCGGCGTGCAATGTGCACGTGTGTCCCGTGGATCGACCCCCCCGGTGTGCTTACCGGGGGGATCCGATCCCTCATGCCGATGCCCCGGGTTCCGACGAGTGACCGGGGCTGTCGGCTCTCTTCGCAACCGGGTCCGCTCCTGGCAGGACACCGGGCTGGGCTTGTAAGTAACTGAGCATGCGCAGCATGCTCAGTTACTGTCACTATACACTGCAATACAAGTGGATTGCAGTTGTACCAAGGCTTGATAAGCGGATCGGATGAGCGACTTATTCAAGCCAAGAAGTAGAAAATGTAAAAAAGTTAAAAAAAAAAAAAAATTAAATATTTTATAATTAATAAGTAAATAAGAAAATAAAAGTCCATAATCTCCCCAGAGTAAACACATATAAAATGGCAAATAAAGTATATAAACACAAAACACGTACATATTGTACACCGCAGTCCAGTAGTAATCTGTCTGTAAAATAAAATCTAAATCAAATGAACCGCTCGGTGAACTAGTAAAAAAAAAAAACTCGAAAAAACTTCCCATAATTATGACACATTTTTCATCAAACACCATCACAAAAACGGTTCTAAAAAGTGATCAAAAAAGTTACGGTAACTAATATGATACGGACTGAAAACGCACAACGGTTTTCGCAAAAAATAAGCCCTCAACCAGATGCTTGAAACAGAAAAAATACAGAATTTATGGCCATGAAAGTTGTCAATAGTTAAAAAACAATGCGATTTTCTCCAAGATGTTTTGCTCAGGAAAATTGAGCAAATAACGAAAAAATATAGAAATTAGGTATCACCGCAAAAGTAGTGAACCAGAGAATAAAGATAAAAATTATTTTTACGTTTTCCAGGTGAGCGGGGGGGGGGGGGGGAAAGTCACAATCCAAAATCAAAATTGGATTGATTTTGTTTGTGTCCCCCTTGATAGTTAATAAAATCCCTGAATAAGCTTTAGACTCCCAAAATAAATTTATTTATACATTGTATATCATTCCGATTAAAAAATAAGACTCATATGATCGCATTACCAAAAAATAAAAATTTTAGGTCGTACAATTGTGACAATACCAAATCTGCAGTGAATGACGACTCCATTTCATTCTATGCTCGGCCGTGCGCCGTTTAAGCAGTTTACACCAATATGGGGTATCAGTACCTCGGGAGGGGAAGGGGCATCAAGGTGCAGTGAGTTCATCATTTAATTTATTCTGAAAATGTCAGTAGTTTGGCCTACATGATGTATTTCCAAAAAAATTCCATAGTTTCTAACAGCGCAGGTCCATATTTTTTAACCCATGTGAAAACTTAAAGGGTTAAGGACTTAATAGAAGTTTGTTTTACTATGTTGAGGGGTGAACTTTCTATAGTGGGTAATTTATGGGGTTTACGATATTTAGGCCTTCAAAGTCACTTGAAAGCTGGTTGTCCCTCAAAATGTGATTTTATGCAATTTTCATGAAAATAAGAAAAATCGCCACCCTAAAGTTTGCGCCTATAAATCCTAGAAAAAATGAACCGGAAGCATAAATATCATCCCAACATAAAGCAGTATTCGTAAAATGTTGATATCAAACTTTTGGTAGTTTTATTTTACTTCCTGTCTGGAAACCAGAACATTTCAAACTGGAAAAATGAAGAATTTTTACAACTTTTGCAAATTTTCACTTTTTTATCAGAACGAACGCCAAAAACTTATCACTAAATTTAATAAAAATAACATGAGTATATGTGTCACGAGAAAACATTCTCAAAACACCAGGATAGGTTAAAGCGTTCCGAAGTTATAACACAATTATCGTGAGACATGTAATTGAAAAATCGAGTCTGGTCATTGAGCTGAACAAAAGTGTCGGTGATACGGGGGTTAAACAGAGCTGCTTGTCCTACCTATTTGGATGTTCAGTTTCCTTGTAATGGTACTGCCAGTAAGAGCCATACAGTACAAGCCAAGCTCCTGCAGTTCCTATAATGAGGAATGTAAACACTTGTATTTATTGGACACTGGGGCCCCTGCTTTTGTGATCACTCGTATCGGAATACCCTTAAGCTCGAAGTCCTTTACACTATAACTTGCATAGCACAGCGCCATATGCACTAGATATGCAGATAAGTGCTCTATTAAGGTTGGTTGGTGCTAAGTGGTCGTCTTGCTTCTAGGACCATCACACTTCCAGTTTGAGGATATCTTACTCCTGTCATTATAAGTTTAGATGGCGTATGTACAGTTCTGTAGGCCTATTCAATGATGGTGCTGGAAGCTTATGACCTTGTACATATTTACCTTTCAGGTGGAGAGTTTGGCCGGCAGTGATAACAGTGGTAGTTCGGGAGCAGTGGATAGAAGCCCGAGAAACAGGGAACATTAACCAGTCTTCTTGACTTTGGGGCAGAAGGCCTCCACGGCTTGGAGGAGAGGGCTCCGCACATCCCATTACAGGGAGTCCAAGCTAACCCAGGATCCTGCAGGACTCTCTAGGAGGAGGAAGGACGAAAACCTCAATGATGCTTACAGTCTCTCCAGCTCCATTAATCTTGGAGGTAGGTTGATCTATTGTACTCTCTTCCCCTTCTTACAGGACGGTTCTACTTGGTCACATTTATAGTGATTTGTAGAATCCAAATTAACAACACCTGTTAATGGTAACCTAACCATTAAGTGCAACTACCTAGGTCACCAGTAATTTCTACTCGACGGTTAATCAAGAAAAGAAAGGGGCTGGGTTCGTGAAAAGATCTGAGGCAAGGGAATACGTCACAAAATTGGTTGCAACCACTAATAAAAGTGCTGCCCCCCACGTTCAATATCACCCCTCAAGTACTCAGTAGTTCTATTGAAGTTCCCCCCTTAAAAGTACTGAACACACTAATCGGCTCTTAATCTATAAATCTACTTCCCAGCAGAACCCCGTTGTTATTGTGTTGATCTCAGTAAATATAATGTGGATATAATCATACATACTCTACATAGGAAGGGCCACCCTCAACTGTAAAATCAGAAATAGATAAAACTTAATACTCACCCCTTCCCATTGATCTTGATAAGTTTTGTGGATGTGCAGACAAGGCGGTGGTTGTGAGTCGCGCCTCCCGGAGGCAGGAGGTGTAATTGCAGTTATTACATGTGCCTTCTCCAGGGCTGATAGGTATAAGTCCATGGGCTAACTAGCACTATCTGTTGCACAGTCATGGAGGGAAGCGATTTCAATCACTGTGGTGAAGTGAAGCTGCTGGGTCCTGCAGACACAATTTGAGGTGTTGTGGGTAAAAATCTGGCTCCCACTTCCTCTAAAAACATGTAGGTGGTGTCCTATGTCAGGCGACTGCTCAGCTCCAGCTGCTATATAACTACAGCCTCTGCAGTAATGGATTTACAAATCTGCTCATCTCTGCCTGCTCTATTAAGTGACTACTTCAGCTTACCCACCCACCCAGAGACCTTTACAATCAACACACACACGGTCACTGGCATTTACATGGCTGGATATCTGTCATTTATGTGGCTACCTATTTCTTGAAAAGGAAAACGTCAGCAATTGGGACTATGCAAACCGCGCCAAGAGTATCCTGAAATAAACGGAGGTGAATCAGAAATTACCAGCGCGCTCTGATTCAAAGTTAAATAAAAGTATTAACTAGATTTGCCTAATGTTGCTTGGGGAGGTGGGGGGCTGCCTTTTTTTTTTTTTTTTTTTTTTTTTTTTTTTTTTTTTTCTTCCCCGGTTCCAGCAAAAAAACTGCACTATAGTAAGCAGCTCCTAGGATACAACAGGACCACCGCACGAAGTGTTACAATGCTTACTTTTCAGAAAGCTCCCGATATCGCCAGCAGACACTGCACGCTGATAATGGAAAACGCCGGGACCGTGACTGAAGCAGTATGGCATATTTCATGGGAGCGGGATTAGTTGGTGATTGCCGCATGATGAAGCTCAGCAGTCACTGCCGGCCTATGGGTAGGAGGGGCGGTCCGGGGGTGAAGCAGTGCCTCGGACCACCCCTCATGAATACTCCGACCACTTGCAGTTAGTTGTAGCAATAGGAGTGCTTACTATAGTAGTAAGTGCAGTTTTAGAGTGACAGGTTCCTCTTAACCCTTATCTGTGGATGAGGGAGAAAGTCTCTTATGGCACCACCCAAAGTGTATATAAAGGGATACTGACAGCCCCTAGTTACAGATGGAAATCCCCCTGACCCCCTGGACTCTGGTGCAGCTCTCTGGATGTGACTTGTAGTCCCAGCTGCACTAATCAGCTGAAAGTGTCTGTAATGAAGCGATGTATTTAATACTCCTTGTTATGATTGCACGCAAATTTTGAAACTCCCTTCGGTACTTTCTAAGGATACACTGAAGAGATTGCGCGGCTTGAAGAGGGACCTTGCCGCAGCCAGAGAGAAGACGGCGTCTACCTCCTCCAGTGAGAACTATGAGTAAGTGTATCTGATCAGAGAGAATGGTGATATGGCGGTAGAATTCGGACGTTCCGCACTCACTGCTGTTGTATGTACAGGCAGCTACAGGGAAAAAGTGAGTCAGAAGCGCAGACACAGGGAATATATTAGAAAATCACTGAATCTGGAGGAGGACATGAAAAGGGTGAGAATATTCTTATTGGTGTTACAACTGATATAGGATTAGAATCCTGAGGTTTATCTGTTTAATGATAAAGTGTAAACGGGTTTTTTGGTATTATTTGGTACATTTTTCTATTACCTCTCCTCGGCAGATATGGATCTGTTCTCTGAGAATAAGAGGACACTGGAGGAGACTTCCACTGTGGTACAGTACAAAGGCAAATAGGAGCTGGAGGAAACCCTAAGAATCTGCAGGAATCTAAATCCAGCTGCTCAGGAGTGAGTATATAACATCCCGCATGCACTAGACCACCGAGAAGAGACTTCACACGGATGGCGCATAAGGCCCACGCTCCATCCAACTCTGGCAACCCCTGCTTTTCTTCAGTTTCACATGAAAATTGTATAGGGAGGAATCTGGTTGAGATAGGGTGGGTTCTAGTAGTATTCATTGAATCTCTGAGCACAGCGAGGCACTACAGAGAGCAACAAGTGCTTGTGGATTCCTCTTAGGAAAGTCTAAAGGATTGGAGCTTTTGTATGCTGTGTAATTGTACAGGCCTCATCCTTCTAAAAACATTGCTAATTAGCACTGAAGGGTTACCAGAGCCCCTCGTCCTGTAGCTAAACACGGCTTCTCAACTGTCCCTCCTCTGCCTGATTAATCACACCACAGGGGGTGCTGTTTTACACGTGCAGTGAGCACTTCCCAATGTGACTGTTGCATGAAAGTGTTGAGGGTAGCCAAGTGGGGGATAGTGAAAAAGCAGTGAAGTTTACAGCATGGAGAGGTTCTGGAATCCCCGAGCTCTTCAGGTACATTAGCACCATTTTTAACGAATTGTATTAAGAAGGAAGGAGGCCCTGGATTAAGAATAATTGCCCCTGGTTATCAGGATGGATTGCGTGGTAGTTAGATTATGATCTAAAAACTACGTACACTCCATGACATGCAGTAACGTCTGAGTAATTATTTATAAACTAGAAACCAGACATCTGAACGCCGACGAGGAGCTGGCATGAATGCTGCAGCGGGTTACTCCGGTCATCATGTCAATACCTCAGATGCCCTGGACGTCCGCGTAATCAGAACGCGCGATGGTATAGGCTCATTGTGTAGTCTTAATCTAGCAAACAAGGTCCGATAACCTGAAGTAAGCGACCATACACACTTAGGGACGCTATTCCCGTATATAGCTTTCCCCCCCTCTGCCATAGGCCCGGCTGATGCACGAGCGCTATACGGGTATGTGCAGTCGGGGTACAGACTCATCGCTGCTCCCCTTTCAGAGTACATCGCTGTAAAGTAGCCCAAGAACGGCTTCATGATGGTGGCTCACAGTGGGCTGCTATACATTAGTAAAGCTATCATCTAGCACAAGCACTCACTAGAGTTATACGCGTAGGTCCTCTTTTAAGGGTCAAATGGGTCTTTGGATGTGATGTGGGATGGACCCATCTGATCATATGACCTAATGTCTAATAGTTAGGGGAAGTTCCTTTTTATGGAAAGTCAAGCAGTAATCAAAACCTTGGTGTAATGAATCACCGAAACCCAGGGATTATATGAGGGATAACATCGTGCCCTAATGATAAAGCGTAGGAATACAGATTAACCGTGTTGTAAACTCCCTTTATCATGATAGGTAGGGTATTGAATAAAGAATGGTGCTTATGCCCCAGCTGCTCATATCCTTCATTAAACGCGCGTGATGGATATCCATTTAGGGGTATTTATAATATTACGAGTATGTTCGCGGAATGCTCTGGAAGAAAGGAAGACATCCGAGGATCAAAACGAACCTGTCAGAGAGCCAAGGATAATGGAGGTCTGGCTATCCAGAACCAGGGTCTATTTTTTAGCAGCACAGCAAATCATTAGAAGGTTGGGAACAGGGTGAGATGGGTCGGGACCCAGCGGGAGATTACTGCAGTATAAACTGGCATGACACCGCCCAATAGCGGCAGAGAAGTGGGAAGTACAGGAACAAAAAGGGGAATGAGCTGCCGAATCTGGTTCTGTAGTCAAAGACATGGTCAAAGATTAAGGATATGATGGGGTTCAGGGTCATGGTGAATATCTCCCTATATGGCATAATCCCCCGGCGTCCCTGAGATTCTCAATTAGAGGGTTCTTGCCGGGGAGGGTTAAAGGAATATGCTTTATGCCAGCAATATATGATGGGGATAATTCAAATCCTTTGAACAATGAGGGAAACCTGTTAATCGTGAACACGCAATTTATCAATTTTGGCAATTGAGGCAATGCATAGAGAAAAACGGTCAAAGATGTATGTTCAACTGCACAGTACACTTAACAGTTGATCGTGAAGGGGCCCCGAATAGGGGAAGTTATATAATAATTTTCTTAGTCTCCGGGAGAAACTTGAAAGGACCTCCCTTACGATAAGAGAAGTGGGAAGCAGAGGTAGGGGGAATCTCAGATTCCAATGGGAAGACGAAGTTCTTAGAGGGGACACCATTTTATCTCCACTCAGAGCCCAAAGTTGTCTCAAATTACCTACTGCATAGGGCGTACAAGACACCAAGCACATTCATAGGATAGGGGGTCGACTGGACTCTTGATGCCTAGATGTTTAGCTCCAGATGCCAGGCCTATTGCACTATGCTATGGGAGTGTAGGAAACTAGAGGAATTTTGGAAAAAAGTTCAATACATGTAATGGGAAAGTGCATATCGTGGCCAGAGCACGGTTATGCTAAGGCTTGCTTATTGGGATTGATCGAAAATGATAACTAGAAGGGATTCACTAGGCTATGTATACAAAGTATTTATATATGCACGCACAGCCATAGCGGCGCGTGAATCCAGACTCGGCCGGCACCCACGTACCAGGAATATATAGAAGGTTAACAGTATATTAGATGGAAGGGGGTTGTATGAAAAAGGAAAATGCCCCAAAAAGTGATACAACTATGGGCCAGATGGCTTTGAAAAACGATGAACTTCCGAATAGGGCATTGATAGTTTACGTAATAGCTCTCAATACCAATTGATGACTGTGATGTCTGAGATATTTATAATATTTCTTCAAGGGAAAAAACTATTGTACGGTACTTGTTGGTGAATGTAGAACCCTGCTCTCTACGGACCGGTGTAGAGTGCCCAATGGTCTAGGCATAATTGATAATGTGGTAGCTTTATCTGCTGTAGGGATAGTGGTGGGGGAGGAGGCGGTGGGTTTTTCATGTTTGTTGGTCCTTTGGGTAACGAGTTTGTAAAGGTTGTAAAAGAAAACAAAAAATACAATAAATGTTTTGACTCAAAAAAAAGTCATCCGATTTTTAGGACCTATACGGAAGGAGGAAGCTTTCTGAAAATCTGACTGTTCAATGTCTTCAGTTCTGGTACCGTTAAGGGAAACCAGAAGGACGTGCCGGTCTCCATCCAAACTGGACGCAAAGGCGATGAGAACAGACACATGCCCGGTCCATGGCGACTTTGCAGAGGCAACTGGATCAAATGTTTCGCACGCGATTCAAAGATCGAGGATGAATACAGTTTCAAAAGAGCAGGGAAAGGGTGATGTTAGACACCTCTATAGTAAGTAGTCATGTATATGATCGTGGACGAGTTTTCATTCATTAATCCTTAACCACATGTGACTTAAAAGTATGAGCGGCCATTAAGGAGGTTTTTTAAATAACATCACGGGCTGAGCTTCCTTCGTACAATACCGTGTGTTTGCAGCAATTATGAATGTGAACACACCCACAAGGTAAGCAGTGATCAATGCCAACACAAATGTTGGTTAGTAACCCAGTGTTTAATTGGCGCCAAAATGTGGTTGCTGCGAGTTATTATTCCTTGATTGTAATCGGGGGAGCAACAAACCTTTCCCATGACAGCCCGGATGCCGAATTACGACTAGGAATTTGCTAAGAAGGGTGAGTAGAAACATAATTGCCGGTCGGGGGGGGGGAGATATGGCGAACAATATTTTGCATGCTCAATTAAATTAGTATCACTGTGATTGTACCACCAGAGAAATAATAGTTGTCATTTGGATGCGAACGGTGAAAGCTGTTTTAAAACGGCCAGATAGAAACTGGTGGCAAATGCATATTCTGTCAATTTACCGCAACTTAGAATTTTTTTCCTGCTCTTATGACTATTAATATTCCATTCCATGCCTAGAAGGACAATTTTTTATGCCAGGAAACAAGTCCTCATACAGCTCTCTACAATATAATGAAGTTATGGATTTTTAAAGGAGAGGAAGCAAAAAATGGAAAAGGGCGTGCAGCATTAAGGGGTTTAAAGCGTCCACCCCTAACACAAATTGGGTGAGCAGGGGTTTGCTAAAAACCTGGATATTCTTCTTGCAGATGACCACCTCTCTGCCAGCTTTAGCTCTCAGGGCCACGGCTGCCGCAATCTCCACATGTTTATCACGGTTCAAGACAGTGTTTCCAGTCGGTCACTCAAAGCCTGCTTTATAATGAAGCGGAAGATCTGTCTAGTCAAGCAACAGACACACTGCAGAAGTAATGGTAGGGACCTGTGGGTGTGCAAGAAGAAATGTCTCATGGTACAGATTGTATTGGTGCATCTAACCAAAAGCCCACCATAATATATTGAAATGCAAAGCTGTTGTAGGTAGGGAAGACTTTTGTGCTTTACGATTAACCCCCTGTTAAAGGTTTGGTAGAACGTTGGAGACACATGGGCCCTGCACTAATTTGCTAATATCAGTCAGAGTGTATGGAGATTGTTCTGTAATTTTAGTTTATTTCCCATTTATTGAGTATAGGAGCTGTAGCTCTGTCCAGAGCCATCTCCTTCATGTTCCATGCTAGTAACTGATGTTCATTATGCAACCACCTATTCACAACTATGTAATCTCTCTTGGCAGGAGGAGCAACGCCTCGCTCTGGCAGACAGCCCTGGCATCGGATCTCTATCCAGTCCTTATTCCGTTTTAGTTGATTGAATTCTCGGATGCGCCCAAAGGCATGATGAATCTCTCTCTGCTGTGCCTGACAAGGTACTGACAAAAATGTAGTGTTTTCCATGTAGTAACATCACTACTGTAGTTTGAAAACAAAATACAGGGCTGTCTTCTTTTAAAGGTGATCTGTCTATCACAGCTTTCTCTTACACATATTATATGAATGCAGATGTTTGACTCCATTTATAGGGATCCTGATGCGCAGCAGTGTAAACATGTTCTGTGCACGGTCACTTCTCAAAAAGAAGAATAACAGGTTCTTCACAGTAAACATTCCAGGACAACTGCACCAGGCGTCTGGATTCACTCTGCTATTCCATACCCAGGCGGAGTCTGAGGGTCTGATGGAAGAGCTGAAGTCGGCCAGGCTCTCAATTGCAGGTATATGTTATGTCAGCACAAGTCACAGGACGGGAGTCTTTCATCCATTTGGCACCTTTTGGCACCACTGCAGGCGCCGGCAGGTACTGCAAGGAAACCGTCCCAGTGCAGTCCGTGGGATCAGATAAATGTGCAGGGCCTTTTTTTCTTTTTTTAAATAGCTGGGGTTAATCTGATGCACCTATGAAAGGGTGTACAAATGAACACTAAGATTAGGGAGGGACTGAGGCCACCAATATTTTAGCCCCTTACCACAGTTTATTCATGTGAGGTCATAAAGAATGAAACTTAACAAGTCGCATTGCTTGACCAACGCTTTATTTGTGTCTATGGATATGAGGACAGCTGTATCCTGCAGCCTCAAAATGGTAAGTTCTAGTGCGGGTCAAGCATGTGACCAGTTACATTTATTCTGGTTATTGGGGGGGTGGGGGGGGCTTTCTGCACCTTGGATTTTGAAATCAACAGGCACCAAACAAAATTATCTACCGTTTATTTTGGGCCACAAACCCCTTCAGAAGTGGAGTCATTTGTTTGGGAACTGGTACATAACAGGGATAAACTGCTACTCATTATATTTCTTATTTTAGGGATGAATGACAATCTCATCGGTGCGCTGCATAGCCAAGTGAATCAAACAAATCAAAGCTTTGATGGTCTTATGTTAAGAGGAAGTATAGTATCAGAATCTGCCAGTCAATTTCAGCAAAAACTAGACTACGTAAGCTTCTTTCGTGCAAGAGATGAACGGGGCAGTTAGTGACCTGGTAACTTTAACCACTCGTCATTCTTCTTCACCCATGTTACATTCGGGAGGCCATCGAAATTGCCTCAAGTAATCATCACAAGTGTTTGTATAGTACCAGAGTGGGATTTAGCCAGCGAGATCCAGCAAGCCGTCAGATCAGAACTAAAACCATCAATAACTCCAACAACCTGTGTGAGAAGCTCAACAGTAATATCGCTGCCTCTCTCAGGAAATGGAGAGCTGGACCGAGACCACCAGGAACAAGATGCTTCTATATGGAAGAGCAAGTGCCTCCTTACAGTGGCTAGAACACAGCTTCAAAGCTCTCCACAAGGTAGAACCCTACCTTGACCCCCCCCCCCCCATTATAACATCGACATATAACAGATTATATAACAGTCACTGCGTCACAATCTTGATCGCCTCGAGCTGACAGTTTCTCAGTACAACTGCTATATAGTTTTACAGAAAATGATGAAGAGATTGTGCCATGATTTATGTCCATGTTCACAGTTTCTAAGAAATTCCCATTTTGATTCCATATGCTAAGAGGATTGGTACACACAGGTGTGTCTTCCTCCTGGACCTATGCACACTCTACATCAGATAAGCAGGAGAACTTTCTGATGTAGGGTGCACTGCACGAGAGAGGGAAGTGATTATCTTGTGCATCATCTTCTGGGTAGCCTGTAATAATGAAGGTGTCTTGGAAATCATTATACAGAAAGATGTTGCATGTTTGAATTGATTTTTGATTTTACATTGTATTTTCCGGGTATGGAAGACAGCTGCTCCACCTCAGTGACACAGCTTACGACCTGGTCGATCAGCAGAAACTGCTGAGGAGCGAGCCTTGTCCAGTCTGGTGGAACAGGTCAAACATGGTAAGACCTGGTCACAGCAGCAGCAGCTGGGCAGCTTCAAAGCAAACAGAGCCGGCTTGAATAAAGTCAACTCCTACCTCAAGGAGCAACTCCGAAATGACATCCCAAACACGGTGAGCTGCCAGGAGTGAACGTTTCTTTGGTTCCTATAGGTGTGCTAACGCTGCGTTTATATCGGGCTGTATACAAAGGGTTTCACAGTATTGCTTTTTTGTTGCAGGCTACCACTCCCAAAGGAGGGAATATTCTTAACCCCTCTTCTATCATTAGACTACCCAAGAGACCCACCTTCTCGAACAGTTCAAAAGCAGCAAGAACCAGTTTCAAGAGGCAGTCAGCGTGTGATTTCCATATCCGAGGAGCCCGTGACCAGGTGGGCAAACCGGGGGAGTCCCATAGTCATGTGGCATTTTGGGGGACGCGTGGCTCATGAATAAATGCAAACCTGATCCTTAGAGGGTTTGGCATAGGTTATAAACATAGCCTGTTTCTGACAAAAAAGCTCCTCATTAGGCCATGGGTATTTGTAGTAATGCAACAACTGCTCCATTCATCTCTATACAGATGAGCGACTGTACGGCAAAAAGCATAGTCGGAGTGGCGCTGTTTTTAGAAGAAAGGTTTGCAATCTTGGACAACCCTTTAAAGGAGATGTTTTGTGCACTGATCATGAAGCAACTGGGCAGAGGGGTGGATTGTCCAGTTAACATTTTGTTCAAACTTGGGAACAGTGTTTGGCGGGAAACTGATTCATCCAGGAAGGAAGATGTAATACTTACCAGACTATGTTGGGCAGCCATTAAAGTGAACTCAGTACAACTGTTGTTCTGGGTACCCCTTTACTTCCCCCTATGAGAGATTTTACTTTTAACTAAATTAAATCTCTGCTCCCAAAATCTTTAAAATAATCTCAGGTTTATGTTTTTTTTTTTTTTTTTTTGTCAGGATTCGCTCGAGATGAGCCTGTGGTGTTAATGACAGCATCATGAGTGAGAATCCATCATCGATGTCAATGTCCTTTGTCAGGAAAATGGTGGGTCCCCTTCTTCAGGTAAAAAGTTGTTTCTAAACTGCCAGTGAACTGTGTGATATACACATTTTTTTTCATTCTCTTTGAATAATTTGCAGTCTGGGATTTATGGGGTTAATGGTTTTTTTTTTTGGGACACCATTACAAAAATTGTTGTGATCAGCCCCCACTTTGGTTAGTAGTGCACATCTACTGTAACATGGCTTCTGTCCATGTGCCTTTCTTCCCCAGCCCATAAATGTTCCACGTTCAAAGTGTTATTACCATACGTGATCGATTCCATATTGGTCCAAGGAGCCGCCAATCTTTATTCATTAACTTTTGTGGGCCTAACATCCGCACCTCCCGTTATTGCAGACCCCATTTACCCTGACAATACCTTGCACTGTCCTATCTTTACATGTTGATTTGTTGGGGAGTGGAGTTATTTGAAATAAATGGGTTTTATAAGGTATAAATTTTTATTTTCATCATAAAAACAGCAAAAGAAAGGTCTCAAAAAGAAAAGGAAAAACAAACAAATACAACGATCCTGGACCGGTTCAAAACTTTCGGAAGAAGTGGAGCCCTCCCTCCCCAAATCCAAATTGCCGTGAGAATCCAGAACTAAACGACGCTCCTCCTCATTAACCATCTTCCTGCTCATTCACAACATTTCTTTAAATGTTTATATTCTTTTTAAACTTTTTTTTTTGTCTCTGGTGGTTTTAAAACCTCTTTCATTGTCTGTCTTTTTAAATGTTCACTTGTTCATTCACTGTTGGCAGCTGAAAAACCGCATGATTTTTTTTAAGTTTTTTTTCTTTGTGTTTGTGTGTTCGTCTCGTCAACATAAACACATTTTTTTTTTTTTTATTTTTACAATTTAAAATAATATCTGATATTTATAAATGTTGGCTTTTCATAAATATATAAAATTGCCCTGATATATTGTAATCACTGACTGTATGTGTGTAACACTAGAAATAATGAACTTTCTGTAGTTTATTTAGCCCCCCCCCCCAGCAGCCCCATCAGGCTCAATTTGCATATTTGCATACAGCCTTCATCCTGGTGGTAGATGTCCTTCTAGAATGTTTGGTTAACGTGTGTACACAATTTTTTTTTATTTTTTTTTTAATGTATCAATGTGGTGAACAATGGTGGGGGCCCACAGATTTGCTTATTAAAGTTGTCCATTGCTGAAAGCTAGTTAGAAAAGTTCTGTTGCATTCTGGCTTGTGACGAGATGGCAGCGTTCTTTCTTTATAGGAATGGAAATTATGATAACGATCTTTCAGAACTGGCCATATACACTCTGTTAATGCTACATTAGTGGGTTCTTAATACAATAAGGATAAACTTTGTGCATGGTGGGTGTGATCTAATTAAAGGCTCCTCGGGGTTATAATTAGTTGTGTTGTAGATGGTCACGTAGCCCTTTATGCTCTACATAGACATTGTTTTAAGCGGGGTTTTCCACATATACCTTGAGTGGTATGGTGTAAGTTATCACCACTAATCATGAAAAGCGGGTTACATCTTCCCCATTTTGATGAGATGAATATTGATGCTAAAGATGGCGCGCTCCATGTACTCCCTTTAGACTATCTGAAATGGGGAGAATTAAGTATATAATCTTTGACGCTCATTTACATACGTAGTGTATCGATCCAAGGCTGTTAAGCTCACAGAGCATGTCATCCTAAAGGGAGTCTACCAACAGTTTGAACCATACAAACTTCAGAATTATAGGCTAGGCTCTGGAGGAGGATGTGTGATTTATTTAGTACAGGAGGACTGTGGAAAATGCATTTATATTCCAGGATTGAGCTGGACTTTGAGAACAGAAGAGTTCTAGTGAAAAAGTTTCTATAAAGTTGACTGTGAGTGAATGTCAGTACAGGCAGATGATGGCGCTTCCTGGGCAAGGCTGCCTCCATTAACTAACAATGGCCACGGTAGACAGTTTTCTGACAACTATGTTTTGAATGGGACAATAAAACTTGGGAACACCCTGCAAAAACCAAACTGCACACAATTGGGTCTGTCAATTTACTATAACCTGCTGAAAAATACTGGTGTAGGTAGTATCTGAAATCTCACATTTCTATACTGGTGCATGAGTGATGCCGAATTATCTAGGAGGTCGGAACCTCTACCATGAAAATCCATCATAATAAAGCAGAGGCACTTACTTATAGATGCAGGTGCTGTGACTGTGTTAGTCTGTGTCATAGCTCCCAATTGTCCTGGATTTGGTGGGACAGTCGATATTTGGGTGCTGTCCCGCTATCCCAGGATAGGGAGATTGCCCCAGCGTGTCCCACATTGTCCAGCCTTTTGGTCCCAACACACTAAAGTTGCAGAGCCAACACCACTAGGCGGGATCAGCTCTCTGCTGCCTCACACGTCTTCCTGCTCTTTAGCAGAGGTAGCTCCTCCCTGTTGTTTCTAACCAGGATGGGAGAGGGTCACAATATAAGGAGGATAAGGGGCCACAATATGGATTTGTAAAACGCTACAGGATATGGTCTTGTATAACATTTTTCTATTATGCATCCCATAACAGCCTTTTTATGGACTTTAATATTGTTTTGCTCATGACAAGAGATTCTTGTACAATATAGCGGGGCCAATGGATATTTGGCGGCTGTTTTTCATGCTGCAAGAAATGTGTAAGATTCAGATGGTACTTGATACACTGGTATTACCTTGAACTCTGTCATTGCTAATTTCAATAAAGTTTATTGACAGGAAACGCTACAGGAATGTATATTATCTAATGAGGAGGATGGACGAGAGAGGACAGGAGGCTACAATATGCAGTGGAGGGAGGAGGAAGGGGCAATGGGTATTGATAATATAGTTGCTTGCAGATGGGGCAAGGGGCTAGACAGTGATTGTGGTTTAGGGAAAAGGGAGAGAAACTTTTTGTACCTCTTTCAATAGTGCAAGATGATGGTAGGAGGAGACAGTGTAAAGTCTGTGAAGCTACAACACATAGGGCAGCGATGGCGAACCCTTGGCACGCGTGCAAGACGCACAGCAAGCCGTTTCTGTGGCACCGTACCGTCGCCAGTAAGCCTCTGCCCGTAAAATTGGTCTATGCGAGCGGCGGAACTACGCGCCGCTCCATAGACAGAACCGCAGAGTTTTTGCGCATGCGATTAATTATCCCGCGCCTCCGCTCTGCGCCCTCCTGTCGCTCTACTCTGTCCCTGTCCGCTCCGCACTGCTTTGCTCCCTTGTCGCTCCGTAGCCCCCTTCCGCTCCGTAGCCCCCTCTTTCCGCTCCATGGCCCCCCTCTCCTCCGCTTCAGGTGGGAGTGGAGAATGCTACAGCGTAACCGCGCGCATTCCTGGAGAACCTTCCTGTAGAATAAAAGAAATAAAGTAAGTTTATCTGTGTATATGTATGTAATGAGTATATGTATGTGTATATGTATGTAATGTGTATATGTATGTGATGTGCATATGTGGGTGTATATGTAGTGATGTGTATATGTGGTGTTTATATGTGTATACATATATATATAATATTATATTCTGTATGTATTTTACTACATGGCGATAAGCTGTATAATTTTATACTACTTGGCGGCTCTGTATGCATTTTATACTACTTGCGGCATTCTGTATGCATTTTTATACTACTTGGCGGCATTCTGTATGCATTTTACTACTTGGCGGCATTCTGTATGCATTTTATACTACATGGCGCATTCTGTATGAATTTTATATCTACATGGCGGCACTCTGTATGCATTTTATACTACTTGGCGGCATTCTGTATGCACATTTATACTACACATGGCGGCATTCTGTTGCATTTTATACTACATGGCGGCATTCTGTATGCATTTTTATACTACATGGCGACAAGCTGTATGCATTTTATACTATATTACGTATATGGGGGGGGCGTTCTCTCTATGGCTCGTTTTCTCAATTAAAACCTTGTTATTCTAGTTAATTTTGTTGTTGGCACTTCACTTCAAGTCAGAAGGGTTGGGTTGCATTTTGGGCACTCGGCCTCTAAAGGTTCGCCATCACTGACATAGGGGCTCTGGTAACAGTGCCCAGAGACCTTCAGACTCACAAGCATAATTTTAACGTTGATTTAAGCAGGATGAAAGCAATGGATAACAAATATAAGAAGATCACCAGACACAGTGCCTGCAATAATGTTTTTATCCACAGGAAGTAAACAATGAAGCTCCTTGTTGAATAAAGCAAGCAGAGATCTAGAAAACTGCGAGGAATTGTTTCGAAAATATATTAGAACATTTTATAAGTATTATTATACAAACATTTATTTTCTGAAAGTGGACAGCCGCTTTAAAATCGGCCCCTGTGAGTCTGTCAGTTTGGCCACAAAGGTTCGTCTCTACTATCAAAGGTCCCTTCAATTTTTGGTTCTGACATCATATTGTGCGCTCCTGACACTGCGGAGACCATGTCTTGCTTTGTTTCTTTGCGTAAATTACATTGTGAGGACTGTAAAACCAGAGTGGCTGAATGCGCCTGTTTGCCAGACACATGCAATTTGTTGGCTGCTGTGAGGATCACTTTCCACATAAATCTCAATTTATTCTAAGCCAAATCTCTGTTTTTACATGGACCTCAATCAAACCATGTGTGGACAGCCCTGTTTTAACGCTACATAAAAAGCTAAGCACCTTATGTAAACATTGGTTTGATTAAAATCATAAACAGCGTAGTATGAAACAAACCACCTATTTTATGGCAATAAGGACCACGCTGGTTAACAGAGCAAATAAAAGCCGACTCAGCTGAGCCATCGCTGTGGATGTTGAGCTTGGATCATTCTAATCTCCCAGTGCAATGTTTGGCAATGCTGGGATAATCTCTCGGGCTAGCTTCACACTGTGTTTTTTTTTTCTAGATGTTTTTTATTTATTTCTTAGAGGTCATTCAGACAACTGTTTGAATTCTGTTTGTGTGCTTATCAAGGGTAATAAGGCCACGTTCACACTCTGCTCTTGACACACTGGGTGCCATACAGGTGGATACAGAAACTCGCACACAACTCGGTCTCATTGATGTTTTTCACGGTCCAATGATTTGATCCTATCAGGGTACATTCAGACGGCCTTCTGGGGTGTGTATATGCAGCCACAAATTGGTGGCCGCATATACGTCCCTATAGATGGCAATGTCTGCCTGGCAGCGGCATGGTGCCACACATGTGTGGCATGGTTCCAGCTGTACATGGGAAAAAATAGAGCTGTAGAAATGGATGTGAAAATCTGACACAACTAGGATGGCATTGTGACTACAAAAACAGATGGATGGATAGCACTCGGACTGAAATCAGACTAAACTTGGATCAAATTGTACGATTTTCACTGATCATATGATTTGACAAATGTTTTTAGCAAAATATTGCAACCATTAGTTGGAAAAAAAAATAAGTGATACTAATTGTCTGTGCTTTGTGCTCAGCTACCTATGCAGCAGGTTATGTCTGTGCTTTGTGCTCAGCTACCTATGCAGCAGGTTATGTCTGTGCTTTGTGCTCAGCTACCTATGCAGCAGTGTATGTCTGTGCTTTTGTGCTCAGCTACCTATGCAGCAGGTTATGTCTGTGCTTTGTGCCCAGCTACCTATGCAGCAGGTTTTGAATGTGGTCCATGCTCAGCTACCTATGCAGCAGGTTTTGAATGTGTGGTCCATGCTCAGCTACCTATGCAGCAGTTTGAATGTGGTCATGTCAGCTACCTATCAGAGGTTATGTCTGTGCTTTGTGCTCAGCTACCTATGCAGCAGGTTTTGAATGTGGTCCATGCTCAGCTACCTATGCAGCAGGTTTTGAATGTGGTCCATGCTCAGCTACCTATGCAGCAGGTTTTGAATGTGGTCCATGCTCAGCTACCTATGCAGCAGGTTTTGACTGTGGTTCATGCTCAGCTACCTATGCAGCAGGTTTTGACTGTGGTTCATGCTCAGCTACCTATGCAGCAGGTTTTGACTGTGGTTCATGCTCAGCTACCAATGCAGCAGGTTTTGACTGCGGTTTGTGCTCAGCTACCTATGCAGCAGATTTAGACTGTGTTTCGTCCTCAGCTACCTAAGCTGCAGGTTTTAACTGCGGTTTGTGTGTATATATATAAGTTGCAGGTGTTGACTTCAGTTTGTGTGCAGATATATATGCAGCGGGTTTTGACTGTGGTCTGTGCTCAGCTACCTATGCAGCAGGTCCTGACTGCGGTTTGTGTTTTCTATCAGCAACATACGCTGCGTCTTTCCACCGTTGCAATGCAGCACATATCCTATAGGTAGGTGGACGCTCGTAAAGCCTTGTATAAATACTCGTAGTTTATAACACCCGCTTCAACATATTTTGGCAAAGATAAAAACACGAAAAACAAATTAAAGCGCTTCACTGCTCGCAGCCAATCCAATTATTCCTGACTGTTTCCCTGGTTTTATTGGTGGCTTTTGATTGCTTTTGTTTACAGGAGATATTCATTGCAGTATAAAGGGCAGCATTATTCGTCCATGATAAGGAGAATTAAATTGAGATGGCTTCTATAAACCCCAAGCAAACACATGCCCTGCCAATGGCTCATCTATTAAGTGACTTTAGTAGATGCTTTTATTTGTGGTGTGGAAATCAATATCCTGTTGTTTTTAAAACAGGAAATGCTATGGAAATCCTATAAGTTTCCCCTCTCTGGGTCTCCCATGTGTGCAGACTGCTGGGATGGAGGATTTGTGTGCTGCTGGTTATAGAAATGAGATAGAATTGTTCTTATGTATCCAGGTCAGGCTGTATCACAGCAGCCTCAGATAAACCTGCAGACACCAAGATAATGAAAACTTTTTCATATTGATCCTAAAGTTTGGACGCCACAAGCTGATAATCGATTCATTGTAACCAGTGACTACCCAGGAGGTGTCTCAGCACTGCCCCCGTCTGCCACCTCTGCTGCCATTACACCCTGCTGCTTTTATTATCAATTTATCGGCAGGGGGCAATGAGAAAATTCATTCGGCTTCAGACATTGATGGAAGAAGTGATAGGAAGATTAGAGCTCCCTTGTAGGGGTTAATCTATTAGCAATGATTGTATATTCAGAGCCATTTCCTAATTCATTCTGAAGTCTGTAGGTTTTATTTGTGGCAGCTATGGAGTATGTGTGTTACACTGTGTTGTATTATGTCCCTACTAGGAGCTGTGTATTATATTATTATATGTTACCTCTATAAACTGAATATTGTAGACATAGTGGGTAATGGAAATAATCATTGGAAATAATCTGCATAGGACATAGATATTATATAGCTCTATATAAAGATACATAGTTGATTGTTGGATAGATTGAGATAGATAAATAGATACAAAAACTGGTGGCACAGAATGTTCCAAAAATAAAGAGGGTTACTTTCTACATAATTTTGGAAGATGGTATGCAGCCAATTTTTGGCTTTTTCTCTATATGAGGATTGGTCAAGTCCTGACAGAGCAACCACTTTAACTCACTGCTACAGCTGAATGTTTTTATCTGATAGATACTAAGATATAAATGTGTTGACATATAGGTATATATTCTATAGATAGATGACAGATATGATAGATAGATAGATAGATAGATAGATAGATAGATACTAAGATATAGATAGACACATATAGGTACATATTCCATAGATAGATAGATGACAGATACGAGATATGATAGATAAATTTATAAGTCTACATTAGATAGATATCTGGAGATACGTACATATAGATAGATAGATGGTAGATATGAGATATTAAAGATGGATAGATGGATATAGATAGACTACATGAGATAGATATGAACAGATACCAAAATATGGACAGGTTAACATATAGGTAGATATTTGATAGATAGATGACAGATATGATATTGATATAGATAGACCTACATTAGATAGATATGAAAAGATACGAACATATAGATAGATTAAAAGATAGGTGATAGATATGAGATATGAATAGTTACTTAAATATGGATAGGTTAACATATAGGTAGATTTTTCTATAGATAGGTAAGAAAACAAAGGATTGAATGGACATAGAGGTGAGTAACAAGATGTTAGGTAGGTGGGTAGATATATTTAAAAAGAGACAATTTGATAACTAGGTAGAGAAATATTTTAGATTTCTTGACAGATTAAACAGTATATGGATAATTAGACGATAGATACTTATGGAGAGGAATAGAGACTGAACAGATGGATGTACATATAGATAGTACATATATATAAATTGGATCTATGGATATTTAGATACTAGATAATTAGATATCCATGTTGGATAGAATTATAGATAAGGTGGGGGACTATTGATAGATATTAGATGAACATACACTATAGAAATGTATTGGATATTAGGGAGGTAGCTATATATAGTGTAAATACATAGTACTGCCTTATGTTAGTAGCAGGTATTGCTGGATGTATATAGTGCACTATAGGTGTATATGGAGGGGGTAGGGCATGTAATCTTCTATGATATAGCTTCTGTATGTCCTCAGCACAGATCACTTGTTACACAGAGATAAAACACCAATTAAAGAGCAAAGTCAATAGAGGTCCAGAGGCCGGCGCCATCCAGACAGAGGAGGGTCCTGCCAGACGTCAGGGGCTTGTGAGTGACACTACTGTGTGCACTGCTGGGGCTGGCCAGCAGGGGGCAGAACTAGCACAGGATGGAGTTTGTGGGATTAGGTATCAGATCAAGGTCATCCATAGATCATACTTACAGGCTCAGGACATTACTTCAGGATGGAAGTAAACTGAGAATAATAAAAAAAAACACAGGATGGAGTATTAAAGAAGATATGCAGATTGTAAAAGGTAGTTAACTTAAAGGGGTTGTCCAGGATGACAGTTGGGCTGTGCTGTAATACTAGACACTTCTCAAGAACAGGTTGGTCTCTGAAAAAAACATAGCTTACAAGCTCTTGGAATAAAATGTATACTCTGCAGAAAAATGTAATAATCTATGGAGGCTATTTATAGAAAAATAAGAAAATTTGCTGATAATATACAAGAAACGTTCCCAATGGAAAGGCTGAGGAGATCTTTGCTTTTTTCTGCTTAATAAGGAAGGCAAATGGCCATCTCTCTGGGCTTTATCATCTGCCATTCTTATATAGGTATCCATATATATGAAGCCAAGTGTGCATGTGTTTTCCATAGATTGAAGGGAGTCCGCTGCTGTTAGACTCCTCAGGTGGTGGCTTATCTCCAAGGGGAAGCAAAACTTTTGGGCAGCAAAATTAATTTCCTGATTTTTCTTTCCCCAGCATCATCAATGGGGGGAGACATTAGAAAGTTTGAAAAGTGACTGAAACTTTCACCAAACTTAGTTCAAGTATCTTTTTTAAATATAAAGGAGGACCTTGATACTAGACTTCAAATATTGATGTCAAAATCTTTGTGTAAATCAGGAAGATCCATGGACAAGTAGGTTGTGGTTTGTGTCGGAATGGCCCACCATAGAATCAGAGGATCCACCGGTGATCCCAACCTCTAACCCAATACTGGATCACCCATTTTGTAGGCTACTAGGGTCTATTTCCTATTGAATGAAGAAGAGTGTGGCCCCAGTATAATTGTATCTGGTGGTCCGAGGAGTCCCAGCCCAACATTGATGGTGGTATAGGGGGTCTATGACTTGGGTTCACCAGTACCTGCTACAACAAAGTGGTTCCAGCGACACCTTGTAACAAGTAAACTCAGTTCTAGATGGTGGTTTCCCTGTTCATCCCAGATTCTTAGACTGACCACACACAGACCAATGTGGACTGAACTTGAACAGGATAAACAGAACATCTAATGTGTACGGGAGTCTCCTGATCACATTGGTTGGTACTGTAGGAATAAAGGATTGGCATGCTGTATTTTTGGGGGAGGGATAGGGGGGCATGCATGGAGACCAGTCTTGATGATTTCAGCGCCATTTAAAGTAGCAAAAGGGTGATATCAGCCCAATGTGAGACACATAAGATATGACGAGTGATCATTATAAGGCCCATATAAAAGCACTTGGCCTGTATACATTTGCACTTGTATACGAGTCACACAGCTTGGAGTTTTCTAATATACATTCATGTGTGTATCTCCTAGTAATTTACCATTAATCAGTCAGGTAATTAGTCAGTCTACTCTGTGGCACCCAATAAGGGAAGAAAAGACGTATATTTAACAGTCTAGAGCAGGAACTGGGGAGAGATCTGAGAGGACAACGTCTTAATATCTGGTACAAAGTATTTGCCAAGAAATTTTGGACCCCAGACCAGAGAATCATGACTTCATATTTGGGAATGCTACATGTAAGGTCTCACTTTCTAGTCACATAAGGTTTGTGTGTGACAACATAGAAAATAGACCGAAGCATCAGATGAAGGTAGGAATTTATCACTTAAAGGGTCTGTCTGGTTAGAGACTTATGCTATTAGGTGCTTCTGAAATAAAATGATCCCGTACAGTATTTCCTAATCTAAGACCAGATCTAAGCTAAAAAAAAATTGTTCTTTAAAGGACATCTACCACCAGGATGAAGGACAGTAAACCAAGCGCACTGACCTACTGGTATGTGCCCCCTTGACAGGATCTGTTCTCCTTTTATCTTCATATTCCCTGTTTTTTACAAAAAAAGGCTTTTAAAATTATGCACACAAGCTTGGGGCGCGCCAGGCTCCATAGGTGTTATTGGAGCCTGGAGCCCCTAAGGTTAATTTGCATAATTTTTAAAGATTTTTTTTCTTAAAAACCATGGCATAAGAGGATAAAAGAAGAGTGGATCCTTCCAAAGGGGGCACACACCAGTATGTCAGTGTGCTTGGTTTACCATCCTTCATCCTGGTGGTAGATGTCCTTTAACTCTTTACCTTCAACGCTCTTTTTCGTTTTTTGCTCCCCTCCTTTCATAAGCCAGAACTTATTGTATTTTTCAGTTTACAGGGCTGCGTGAAGGCTGGGTTTCCTCGTAACAAGCTTTATTTCTGAGCTTCACCATTGAATATCCATTGTCCTGGCAACCAGAAAAAAAATTCCAAAAAAGGAGCTGTGCCATATTCCTGCAGACTTTGTTTTTATGGCTTTTATTGTGCAGTCCAGGTGACGCATCCCCGTTATTCTTTTGGTCAGTACGATCCCAGAGATACAAAATGTATTTTGTTTTGTTATGTCTTAATAGCTTTCATAAAAATGTTAAAAATCAGCACAAATTTATTTTATACTTTTCTTCTCAGGACTTCTTTTATTATAACTGTATTTGCCGCAATTTCGGCAATATAGAGATATAGAAATTATTCTAATCAGCCTGGGGGGCTCCGGCTATGTCACCAGAACACCTCAGAGCGCCTTGTATTATAATTTATTCACTTCCCCGTTACTCTACAGGTCCCACCAAGCTGATTAGCATAATTTTTTAACGCTATATTGCCAAAATAACAGCGAATTCAAGTTATAATAAAAGAAGGCATGAGTAGAACAGTTCCTTATGAACTGGTTAGATGGACTAGTCCACCATCAGTTTTAGCAAAATAAATTATCTTTATATCCCCTTATTCTGGCATCTCTATCTTTTTAATATTCAGTGTACAGAGCTGTGTAATATTTCATGTTTTGTGGGACAGCAGACTGTACAGGCCGTCCCCAGGTTACATACAAGATAGGTTCAGTAGGTTTGTTTTTAAGTTGAATTTGTATGTAAGTCGAAACTGTATATTGTTATACAATGTATATTGCTATATAATTGTAGTTCCAGACAAAAAAATTTTTTTGCCCCAGTGACATTTGGAGTTTAAAAATTTTTTGCTGTAATGGGACCAAGGATTATCAATAAAGCTTCATTACAGACACCTTACAGCTGATCATTACAGTCTGGGACTATAGTTATTCATTCAGAGAGCTTCACCAGAGGTCACAATGGGCGCAGAGGTACAGGGAATGTATGAAGAGGGCTCACAGGCTGAGTCCTCTTCATACAAGGGTGGGGGTTGTTGCATATTGCAGCAAACCCCCACCGCTAATAACCGCGGTCGGTGCTTGCACAGATCACGGCTATCGGGGGACGATCATCGGGGGGCGGCGATCGGTTGCCATGGTAGCCTCGGGTCTTCTTTTGACACGAGGCTACCTGGCATCTGCAGATTCGTTACAATGAGCCAGTGGCTCATTGTAATGAATGAGCTGCAAAAATGCCATATATTGCAATACAGAAGTATTGCAGTATATGGTAGCAGCGATCTGACCATCTAGGGTTAATGTACCCTAGATGGTCTAAGAAATACTGAAAAAAAAGAAACAAAAAGTTTAAAAAAATTTAAAAAAGTAATAAAATATAAAAAATTCAAATCCCCCCTTTCGCTAGAACTGATATAAAACACAATAAACAGTAAAAATCACAGACACATTAGGTATCGCCGCGTCCCAAAATGCCCCATCTATCAAAATATAAAAACGGTTACGGCCGGCGGTGACCTCCGAGACAGGAAATGGCGCCCAAATGTCCGAAATGCGACTTTTACGCCTTTTGATATCACATAAAAAATGGAATAAAAAAATATCAAAATGTCGCACAGACCTCAAAATGGTAGCAATGCAAACGTTTGCTCATTTTGCAAAAAATAACACCTCACACATCTCCGTGCGCCAAAGTATGAAAAAGTTTTTAGCTTCAGAAGATGGCAAAAAAAAATGTTTTTTGTACACATTCGTTTAATTTTTGAAAATGTATTAAAACATAATAAAACCTGTATAAATTTGGTATCACCGCGATCGCACCGAACCAAAGAATAAAGCTGAAGTGTTATTTTGAGTGCACAGTCAAAGTCGTAAAAACTGAGCCCACAAGAACGTGACGCATGTGCGTTTTTTTTTAAAAAATTTTTCCACATTTGGAATTTTTTTTCAGCTTCGCAGTACATGGCATGTTAAAATAAATAACATTACGGGAAAGTAAAATTTGTTACGCACAAAATAAGCCCTCACACAGTTCTGTACACATAAAAATGAAAAAGTTATGGATTTTTGAAGGTGGAGAGCGAGAAATGAGCGAAAAAACCCTGCGTCCTTAAGGGGTTAACTAGGGTCGTCTGTAAGTCGGGTGTCCTTAAGTAGGGGACCGCCTGTAAAAGATTATACCAAATTACAGCCATGGGAGTCTCTGAGAGGCTCCTGCCTGTTATTGCAATGGATTGACGCCTCCTGATGACATCATAGGAAACATCATCCACAGCAAAATGGCAGCGGCCATGTTTTAGGTGTCCCGGTTTTAGAATGCCATTCAAGCATAACCTGTGAACACAGCAGCGAAAATCTACACTATGTCCATGTTACATCTGAACACAGGACATACAAATTACCCATCTGATTGTGAAGTCATTGGTTTATACAGAATCATTTACATGATTTCTGATTTTAACAAGAACAGTTTTGGGCAGAATTACTTGCTTAGGTTTATAGACATAAGGTTGTACTTGACCAGCCTTTAAGAACATGAGGGGCTTACTTAGCCTGGTTGACTGTAAGCACATGTACCCCCTCCCAGCCCCCAATGAAACAAGCTCCTTGAAGCATGAAATGAATGGATGTTTATTGTTGTGTAAAAAGGCGGACAATAAAACGCTCACACCTCTTTAATGTATCCCCCACTTTCAATCCAGCATGTCGGCAGGATAAAAAATAATTTTGAATAGCCATAAAATGCATCTAATTCACTCTATAAAAAATGTCACAGAGGGGGAGAAAAAAAAACAAGCGCCTTTAACAATTTCCTTTGTTGCACGTCTTTACAATAGGAAGTGCAAAGAAGTTTTTGTCTTGGAAAAGGAAAAAAAATCCATTTAATTCCCCAAAAATAATTAAAATTTCATGAATTTTACTGGCTCCAGTATCCAGCAGAGTGAAAATATTGGAACTCCCTGGCCCTCTATATAAAAAGGGCACAACTGCTGCACTTTATTAGATGTGACTCTCTGAACACACCAAAAAATCATACCGAGAAAATGTGAAGAAATCCAAGGCCCAGCCTGGCTGTAAACATAATACAATTAACCATAAAACCAGCTCCGGCAATATTAAAACAATATTCAGTGGAATAACTGTGACATGGCAGCGTATAGACTTTATGGGATTCCAGATAGAGAGAAGTGAGCGCTGGGGTCTCACAAGCCCCTAGAAAGCAGGTGTTACCCAGGACCGCAAAATTAAACGCTTCATTCTGCTTGTTGAAAGGATTATGCAGCGAGGCTGGAATGTAACAACTGCGACTATTAAAAGCATTACAGCCCTCGGAGAGCAGAGCAAGCACATCACAGGGTAATACATAGGTAGTACACAGCCAGAGCAGCCTGATTCCTTCATTACACATCATACATAGAATACCCCATGTCTGGAAACATTGTATATAAGTGAAATATCTATATTCATGTATTCATTCTTACCACATTCATTCTTAAAACAATTACAGATGTACAAAATTTACACAAGATTCATTAAACAACCATGCAGATGCAACATTGAAAGCTCACACTAGCGCCAGGATTTACATTTATTTACCCCTGTAAAAGTGCATTCACACCGCCGTATGGGGGACGTATTTACGGCGCGACGTATATACAGCCGAAATACATCCCCCATAGACGGCACGGCGCCCAACGGGAGCGGTACAGTGCAGCACACCTGCGGCAACGTACCGCTCCGTACCGCATGGAAAGATAGGACATGTGTATGGAGAGGGGCGGGGGTGAGCAGCGCTCACATCCTATTCCCTGCGCTGCCGTGTGCCCGCCGTGCTACGGAAATACAATTGAACAGAACAGATGACAATGTCCGTTGCAGACACTTTACTTTCACTTTCAATACATCGATCTAGAGCTTCTAAATATGTATCTATTTAAATGTATATCCATATATATCCATACATATCCCCATATATATATATATATATATATATATATATATATAATAGCGTTGGTGTCCTCCGGATCCTCCGGTTTCCTCCCACACTCCAAAAACATACTGGTAGGTTGATTAGATTGTGATTTGGCAAACTCTGTGCAGCACTGCATAATCTGTGTGCTATATAAATAAAGAATTATATATATACATCCCTTAAATCTATCTATTTATCTATCTATCTATCTATCTATCTATCTATCTATCCCTCATAGATGTCATCTATAGATCTCTCATTTCTAATTACCTATCTACCTATTGATCTCTTATTTCTATCTGCCTAACTATCTTTCTCTCTATTCCTCACATGTATCTATAATCTATCCATCTTCTATTTTTCTATCTAAATATTAAGTATTACAGTCTATTTATATCCATTTCTTTATCTAAAAAAAAACCTGTAAAAACTTGCACTTACTCTCAGTCCCCATTGACTTCAATGTAAAAGATAACTTAAAGGACATCTATCACCAGATTACTGGTGATAGAGTGTCCTAACTAGGCTGCTTGTTCGGTCTAAGGCAGTCATGGCAAACCTATGGCACGGGTGCCAGAGGTGTCACTCAGAGCCCTTTCTGTGGGCACTGAGGCCATTGACCCCAGGACAGAGTTCACCAAACAGGACCAAATCCATTAAATCTTCCTGCAGTCCTAGGCAGCTTAAGAGATGCCAAACAGCCAATGAAATGTCACTGTAAAATAGCGCTGAGAGCTATTTTACAGTGACAATTCATTGGCTGTTTGGAACTGCTTGAAAAGAAGTGCATTATCTGTGGAGGTCCTCCTGCTGGACCCACCATTCTTCCTTAACAGAGAGACCCTGGAGAGAAGCTACAACGATAGTCTGAATTTGCCTTCCTTCTTTCAACTGTATTGGTGGCCTCAGGCGGCTGATACAATTGAAAGAAGTGGAAGATCAGGTAGCAATAAGTTACTGCTTAAAATGCCACGTTGGCACATCAGGATAAATAAGTGGGTTTTGTTTGTAGTTTGGGCACTCAATCTCTAAAAGGTTCGCCATCACTGGTCTAAGGGATGGGGGGACTATTTTTAAGACATTTATTAACTTTTTAGAAGTGCTGGACGGTACAAAAACTTTACTTTTTAAATCAATCTATCTATCTATCCCTTATAGATGTCAAGACACCGATCTATAGCTTCTATATCTATCTATCCATCCATCCCTCAAATCTGTCTGTCAAATCTGATGTGATCTATAGATGTCTCATTTCTACCTACCTATTGATCTCTTATTTCTATCTGCCTACCTATTGTTCGCTGTATACCCCACATTTATCTATAATCTTACTATCTGTCCTCATTGATTTTAATATTTTTGTTTTTTTCCAGAAAAGTACTTAAAACTCCATATTTTTTTTCTGTCAAAAAAACAAACAAAAAAAAACAGATGACAATGGATGACATTACATATTGTAATAACTTCAATGGGATTTATAACGGATCCGTTCAATTTTAGTTTCTTCCTTTTTTTAAGCAGGAGCTAGAAACGAAAATCTGAACATTAGCGTGAACTGAGGCATCATCCGTTTTTTAATCAGTTTTTTTTATGGAAAAAAAGTAGTTCAAGCTCCATTATTTTTGCCATCTAAAAAATGGAAGAATAACAGATGACTGTTTAACAGATGACAACGTATTACATTAAAAATTGCATTGACTTCAATGGGATTTATGGATTTATGGATCCATTCAATTTCTGTTTTTTAATTTTTAAGTGGGAGGGGGATTCTCATCTACACTATTTATGATAAAACCACAGGATATACTCAGAGCTCCTATATACTGGAATGGAGAGTGGCAGCCGTCCCAATCACTACTGCGCCTGCTACAGCCTGAAACTACAGCTGTAACAGGTAACAACTGTGATCGGGGCGGCCCCGCCGTCCTCTGAATACAAACAGAGATTCGGCAGTGGCGGGCACAGTGAATGGGAGCGGGGAGAGAGCGGAGTAAAAGCTTTTTATTCATTTTAAAACGAAAATATTTTATATGCCTGGACAACCCCTTTAAAGGTGAGTCCTTAAAGGGGAATTTTCATAAATGTTTAATCACGGCGGTCTGACAGATGAAATTCTTTGCAATCAACAGATTGCAGGGGAATATATTTAGTTAATAAATCTTACCCTACAAGTGGGTTCTCATATCCACACTGTATATGATATCCACACAGTATATGTCATATATAGATGATAGATGTGGGTCCTACCTTTTGGACCCTCACCAATCTATGGAACGGAGGCAGGGTGTATTAAGACTGTAATGGCCCCTGGTCTTCCGGAGGCGTAACTTGATGGGGTGCAGAGGGTGCGGTCACAACCGGGCCCAAGAGGCTTAAGGGCCCATAGGGTGTCACTTTCCCATATGAGAAGACTAGTACTATACACCATACATTATAGTCGGGGGGCCTGACACAGACTTTGCACTGGGGCCCAGCAGCTTCAAGTTATGCCACTGCTGGGCTGTATGTATATTAAAGCCCCTATCAGTCTGCAATCACTTCCTACATATAGATTTATAGTCATGCTTTATGGAGAATGGAGGATGTGTCCCTTCTGCCTGCTTTCAATCTGCCATTTCAGGACCTTCAAGGGTTCTATTATGGCTCTTGTGTATATGTGTATTGAGATCATGAACAGATATATGATTTTATACTGAGTATAAATGTTGGTGGGTGGTGTGGGTGGCCGTGAGTCCCCTAGAAGGATTGGGGGTCGTGCTACTGCTCAAACAACCTATGTTATATTCCACAGCCGGGCTGAAGGGACTTTGTGCTGGGCATGTGCGGCCTCTCTCCATCCAACCCTATGGGAACTCTGAGCATATCCAGGACTCACAGAGCATTAAAGGGATATTCCAGAATTATTTTAGACCTTAGAATAGATAATCCATTTCAGATTGGGAGTCCAGCACCTGGTATCCCACTGTTCAGAAGTTTGATGTGGTATTGGCATTCTGGCCACTCCTCGTGGCCTGTTTGCAGCTTTGTTCCCTTTAAATGTATGGGCTATGCTGCAATACCAAACGCAGATAAACTATGTGAATAGAGGGCGATCGCTGAATGCTGCAATCACTTCAAACTGTTTATTAGCTGAAGTGCTGGACCCTCACTGACATAAAACCGATATCCTATCCGGAAGCCACGTTCACACATAGGGGGAGATTAAGCACTGCTTCCATGCCAGTTTTATACGCCAGTGAAAATAGCGAATATGTGACCTCCATGACACTGTTACTGCCCTGTGCCTGTGTTCTTTCGAAAAACCAGCTAACTTTTGTTCTCTGGTTTTTACACAATACTATGCCAGGTTGGACTTGGCATAATTTTGCTTACCATCCGCGCCACCTGTCACATACATCAAGAGTCCTAAGCCTCAGGAGCACCGGCGTATGATAAATCTCTCTTCTCAATCCGCTAACAACACATTTACAATAAACTTGATGTAAATATAATGTTAATGTACTGTAAACATGTTGTAAACTCCATTAAAACACCACATGTGAATCCGGCCAAAGGAAAGGTTAGAACTAAATACCCTAGAATATCCCTTTAATGCAGTATGTCGTAGTGCTACTTCTGAGAGGTGAATACAGTATCTCCATCTTTAACTGTTTGGAACATAAGATGATTCCAAAAAACAGAGGCAAAGAGAATTTTCCCAATTTTAGTGTATAAGTCTGCTATGCCAGATGAATATTATATATTAGGTCCTATTCTAGCCCATGTTGACCTCATGCTGATGACACTCAGGACGCAAAAACAATGGACCATGGTCCATTGTAATGTGTTTTATTATTATGTATCAAAGCCATCTTCTGGCTGGCATGTTTCTTCCAAAATCATAGGCATCGCTCATGGAAGAAAGCAGGACTTATGTCTAAGGGGGCAGCTCTTCAGAAAGAGATGGAACTAGTGACCAAATGAGCTAAAGTCTCATAGACAGTGGTTATATATTATAATCCATAATAGTTCTGAACTCCACTGCCTACAGCCGGGGTCAGCTTCTACACTTACTGCTGATTATCTTATATCCATTACAATATCCAGGTCCTGCAGCCTGACTTTCTATGCCTGCTTAGGCTGCAGTTAGAGGATCTGGGATGCCTGGTCTGGTCGGGTCCCTGGAGCTAGGTCCCCTGCTATAATACATATATATGTTTTCATTTAATATTATAATTGCATTCATACAGCATGAATGGTGATAGACTGTAGATAATAGGATTTTGGGTGTTTGGGTAACAGCTTGCACCCAATGTCATGGGTGTGAGGTGATGAGCTGCTGTCTTGACACATCCTGGAAGATGAAAGGTGTGTATTCCTCAGCATAATCAGGTGATGATAAGACATTAGCACCTCTCACATAATGAATTAACATGACTTTATTATAGCTGTCTATATCAATGTGCTAACAGCAGCCATGATATGACCAGCCCCTGTCATGTCCTAGGGGGTCATCACTGTCACTAACACCAGGGGGTTAAATGTATATCCTGTACCTCCAGCTGTGGAATCAATCAATTGTTATATTATTAGGGAGTTACTGCTTACATTAGATACATTGTACTGAACTGCATGCCAGGCTAATCCACAAACAGTTATATTTACCCTAATTACAATGTTATCTTTTGCTTTACACACACAGACACATGCACACACACACACACACACATATATATATATATATATATATATATATATATATATATATATATATATATATATTTATATACACACACATATGTACACACATACATATTACTTATATATACATTTACACACCCGTATACACATACATTTATACACATATGTAAACATACACAAATACACAAACATATAGTGTTACATATACAGGCATACACACACATATATATAGACATATGAACACACCCATACACACACACACACACACACACATATACATGCATACATTTATACACATGTGTACATGACACATACACAGATACACAAACATACACAGAATACAGATACATATACACACATGTTACATGTTACATATACAGACATACACATGGAGAGAGAGAGAGAGAGAGAGAGAGAGAGACTGCATGCAACATCATAACGATATGAATTGAAAAAATTGATACATTGTATTTCCTAGACATTTCCCCTCAAATCTAAACATCCCGATTTGCAATAAAGCTAAGGTTACTAATTTTATCTACACGTACATGACATCTCATGTGCATTACTATAAAAACTGGGAATACAGATACATTTGTCTTTATTTGGATGGGATGCTGAGTATTTTTTTCAGTACAGAGTAAAGGCAGAACTACAACTACAAGCATGCCCTGATATTCTGCATAGAATATATTATATAGCTGTTTTTTTGTTTTTCAATTGTTGATTCGTGATTTCCACTTTATTGTACATCACATTTCTGGATGTTTGCATCAATTATTTTAAAAATATGCAAATATTTGCAATCAAAATGGATTTGCTCATGCAATAGATTCACAAATATACACCACAGTATCTGGAAATGAAAACTATGTATTATCGTACTGATAATAGCAAATATATCCTATTACAGTGGTATATTGTATATACTATTACCACTGCATATACTATTAGTATAGTTAGTGCTAATTTTAGAAAATATAAGGTATCTCATAACTAATTATCTTAGTATTTACCTATATATTCGTGCCAATAGTATTATATAATGCGAATGGATAATTATTTATGGTATGTATCTCACTAATAATAATTGTGTATCTCAGGATTAATAGTAAACACGTCCTAATTCAGTGGTTAGAATTGTTTATGCCTCTTATCACTACGGTGCATAAAATGTATCTGATTTGTAAGAGTAAATGCATCGTATTTTAATAGCAATAATTGTATATAAATTATATCTCATTGGTAACATTTTATATACAATACAACTCAGAGATAGTAATAGTTAGTAAATCATATAACAATAAATATTATATTTAATGTAATATTATATATGAACATAATGCTAATTGTATAACAATTGTATCTCAGTGGTCATATTTTATGTATAATATTTCACAGTGGTTAAAATAGTAATTGCATCAATACATTGATTTTCAATGCTAATATTTTATATCTCAGAGATAATAATTGTAAGTAAATCATATCTCGGTAATAAAACCCGTATATATATTGTGCTAAATGCTAGTTTTTGATTATCATTGGTAATATTTTATATGTATCTCAGTGGTTATAGAAGTAGTAATAACTGTCCATACATTGATTCTCACTGGTAACATTTTATATACAATGTATCAAAGTGTCTATACAGTGTTTCTCAGTGCTAGTAGTTTATACACAGTGTATCTAAGTTTTTATAATAGTAAATGTATTGTATATTGTTTTTCAGTGATAATAATTTCGATACACTGTATCTAAGTGGTTATAATGGTTATTACATTGTATCTAAGTGTCTATACACTGTCTCTATTGGTTGCACATTAGTGGTACTAGTTTATGCACAGTATCTCAGTGACCATAATATTATGTGCATTGTATCTGAGAAGTAATAATAGCTTCTTTATTGTATCTGACTGGATGATGATGATTGTATGTAGAGGGTGAGACAGACAGGAGTGCAGTCATTGATCTTGTAGATTTGGTTACAGATTGTTCACAGGTCTGTGATTGGACCCCCATGGACTTTACTTACTTAGGTGAGTATGCCAGGGCTGGGCTTAGTATCCTCCAATGAGAAGGATGGCAGGAAGTGCTAAGACGATACAATGTAGCCGCCCACTGCCAATAGAAAGCCATGGAGGGTGCATGCAGGGCTGGGTACTTGTCACTGTACAGGACACTCTCTGCTTGTGCCTTTTAAGACCAGCCTGGCTTCAAGGGGGAGACAGATTATCTGTGGATTACACCTGACATTGTACCAGGAGTGGGGAGCAGTGAGGACCCCAAGCCATGCAGTATCAGCAGCACTCTAGCTCCACTGGCATGGGTCTCGGTGTGCCCTTATATGCACCCACCCCACTGCAGCCTGTGCACCCTACACCTTTCTACATTGATGATATCCTTGGAAGGAATGCAGCTGCTAATGGGACTCCAGCTATGCCCACCCCGACTCTGCCATCGCCTAATTCTTCATTCACAAGCTTGGTGACAACATACCGGACCCCAGTCTACGAGCCCACCCCTATCCACCCTGCTTTTACCCACCCTGCAGCCCTGGCAGCCTCTTATGGAACTGGCACCTTTCAAAGTCCCCTGTACCCCTTCTCAAGACCAATGAGTGAATATGCCCATGCCCTCATCAGGCATGACTCTCTGGGTAAGTAACATGGCACTTATAGTTCTACCTCAACTGTTTATATGGGAGTACCCTTCACTATCTTATAGACTAAACTTTTATCTACTACTCTTTTATCAGCCTGCCTATGGTATATGAATTGTTATAGGAAAAAGTATTAGCTATCACCATTTATCATAAATTTAATGATATACATATAATTTTGGCTTATAAAGGCTATTTATTATATCATATCACAATTGCAACTAGATGAATTGATTGATTGGTTGATTCGAAGATTCCATGATTTTCCCTTACCGAACCAAATCCATATTTTTTTAGATTTAAATAAAACCTATGGAGTTCCAATTGTCCTGGCATTTTTGTATATAACCCCGTGTAATATCCTTAAAACACCTTTTTTTTTTTTTTAAAGTTCCCATCTGGTTTTGTTAATTTCACATGATTTTTTAATTAGCCTTAGGGTTCGTTAAAAAAAATGGTAGAAAATGAACAAAACAAGATAGGATTTTTTTCACATTACAAAAAAAAACCACAGTGTTAAAAGGACTAGAGGGAATTTAATACCAATTTCTAGAAGAATTGGTTCGACTGATTTGATTTGGACCCAAACTGAATCTTTTTAAATATTTGGGGAAGCTTCACCAAATCACATCTTGAATGATTCGCCCATCTGTAGTTGCAACAAGTGACTGGCACCTGTGCCATGCAGCTATGGTGCTGAGCTGAGGCTTTCATCATGTTCTTGCACTTGATGTAGCTCTGCACAGTCTCTTGAATAAGAAAGTTACAATCTCTTTTGTGGCTGTTTTGATTTCTGATTCTCTTTAACCTGCTCTGAAGTCAAAGTAACCGCAGAGCTTCATGGGAATCAGAGAGAACAAACAAACCGATGTAATCTGCAAAGGAGGAAAGATGAAAAACATAAACTAAACAGCAGCTCTAAGATGTTTACATGATGTGCAATCCACTAACGACAATTGATTCATCGTTACCGATCATAGTTGCGATTTACTTTTATTATCAACTATACAACTGTATTATCTGCGATTATCTGCACAATAATCAAAAATAGAAGCGATCTTTACAACAATCGTTACGTCTATGGTAATAATATATTTGTAGCAAATTATAAAATCATGGGGAACATTTATCCCATTATCTCCCAATAACTGTGCACCCTTCTCTTACCCACTTCAACACAGAAATGAAAATCTCCTGGTTGGGATGATCATGTTTTATTATTATTATTTAATTATTATTACTTACAATATCATGACCAATAGTTAAAAAACGAATAACATAAGAACGCTCATAATAATGATGATCATCATCAACATTATGAATAATTTATTTTCTAATATTACTGCTGTTAATTGTTATGTATATGCTGATGTTTATTTTCTCTAATCATATTTAGTAATAATGGGGCACATTGACCCGTGTATAAATAACTTTACCACTACATCTATCTATGAATAATAATAATAATAATAATAATAATAATAATAAATGGTATTATTATGTATCTGTCTATCATCTATTTATCCATCTGATATCTACTTACTCTATTGTCTGTCTATCTAACATCTTTCTATCTATTTATCTATCTATCCATCAATCATCTATCCATCTCCTGTTTATCATCCATCAATCAATCAATTATCTAACCCACATCTATTTACTCTATCAATTGTTTATCTATCTATCTATCTATCTATCTATCTATTTATCTATCATACATACATAGATACCTGTGGTGATCCAAATATTCCTCCTTGTAGACATAGTTATCAAATTTGTTTAATAATACTGATCACCTATACAATGTATGCTGTGACATAAAGTACTTTACATTTACATCAATGCAATAGCTACTTTGTTATAGTTCAGATCAAGTCGTCTGAACGATTCCTGGACGATTTGTCCTCCTAGCGACAAATCCTTCTCGCATGCCAGTAGATTTTCCATAAGCCACAAGTAGTCTCCTGGATGGCCAGTAACATGACCATTGGTCCTGGTGTAGGAAGGGGGTTGTGCTGGTCCCTGCAGTGGTCCCGGGGGTGCAGGCTGCCCCTTCCCCTCCATACAGGAAGCCTTGAGCTCTGGATAGCAGTAAATCTGGCCCAGGAGCTGTTAAGTGCTTTCCTGCTGCCTCTTCCTCGGAATTGTGCGCCCTGATGATTATTTTATCGACATCCTCAATACAGACACATTCAGGAAACACTCGGCCTCTGATAACCAGGATCCGTTTTTCTGATATTGTTCATTTCCTCTGTGTGGGATGAGACTCTGCAGGGGCTAAAATAACCACTGGCTTCCTATTTTTCTAAGGGCTGTTTTCTTGCAGAGCATTGCACAACAGAACTGAGTGCCACAGAGGGCAGACTGCAGAGCATTGCACCACCACACTGACCAGAGCCATGCACAGCTGGCATTCATAGACAGAGCATTGCATCACAATACTGACAAGTGCAATAACCCAGGAACAGAGCATTGCATCGCATAGTACAGTGATAGGTTAACCTAACGACAGAGCATTGCACCTCAATTCATAACAGAGCCACATAATACACTGATAGGTTATTCTAAAGACAGAGCATTGCAATAACCCTGCCTCGTGGTACAGTGCAGTGAAAAGTTATCCTATAGACAGAGCATTGCACCTCCACTCATAGTAAAGATACATAGTGTAAAGTTATCCTATAGACAGAGCATTGCACCTCCACTCATAGCAAAGGTACATAGTGTAAAATTATCCTATAGACAGAGCATTGCACCTCCACTCATAGCAAAGATACATAGTGTAAAGCCACATAATAAGCCACATAATAAAGTGAAATGTTATCCTCTATAATCAGAGCATCGCACCTCAATTCATATGAACATCACATAGTGAGATTTATCAAATCTCTAGTCTCTAAAGAACCAAATATTGCAGGAAATGATTATACTACAGGAGGAGTAATATAGTGTATAATTGGTAGTGCCTGGATGGTGCCACATACAGTGTATCCTGTGGACCATTGCAGTGGCGCATGGTGATGACAGATTAAGTACAGGTGACCATAACTGGGTGAATACTATAAATCTATAGATGAAGGAGTCAGTGATTTTATAGGTGGAATAAATGCAATCTCACACATCCCTGTGTGCTCTAATGACTCCTGTCCTCAGATATCATAATAGTGAAGAAGCCTCAAGTTACTATAGATTTCTGTAGATGAGGAAGGCTGAACCTGATGTACAGATACAACAAAGAGGAAACAGCCCAGGAAGTGTGGACAAAGACATGACAAGGACTGGCCCCAGATAAACTAACTGTAAGGAGACTCCAGGCTGACCTACATCTAGCAGAGAGATGGCAGATGCCCACAGCTGCCCCTCTAGTGTTCATGTAGGAGGGATCAGATAATACTCTTACTGTATGTCATATGCACATATCACATCACAGCTACAGTGAGCCCATAACAACATAAAACTTCTCAAATAAAAAGATTTAAAACTAAAATGATTTATCCAGCTCTTGCCCCACCCTTATATGTTCTACCAGCCTACCTATCTAATATCTATCTATTTATCTATCTATCTTCCAGCCTACCTATCTAATATCTATCTATCTATTTATCTATCTACCAGCCTACCTATCTAATATCTATCTATCTATCTATCTATCTACCAGCCTACCTATCTAATATCTATCTATCTATCTATTTATCTATCTACCAGCCTTCCTATCTAATATCCTAAATCCCTTCCTCATCCAATCCCTTCCCTTCCTTGGTTAAACTTGATAGACATGTGTCTTTTTTTCAACCGTATAAACTATGATACTATGAATATCTATCTATCTATCTATCTATCTATCTATCTATCTAATATCTATATGTCTATATATCTACCAACCATCTAATGAATATATTTCACATATTTCTCTATCTCTCACCTTTCATTCTTTCTGTCATCTATTTACCAGCCTATTTATCTATCTCCCCAGCCTATCTAATATTTCTCATTTTATTTATTTTCTATCTATCTCTAATTAACCTTTATCTTTTATGTATTTTGCAGGGAAGCCAATCCTTTGGAGCCCTTTCATACAGAGACCACTTCACAAAAGGAAAGGAGGGCAAGTGCGATTCTCTAACGATCAGACCATTGAGCTGGAGAAAAAGTTTGAGACTCAAAAATATTTATCTCCTCCAGAAAGGAAAAGACTGGCTAAGATGTTACAGCTCAGTGAGAGACAGGTGAGTTATGTGCAAGTGATCATCATTAGTATAATATATACTTTAAAAAGAAAACAGCTAAGTAATGTTCTAGTTGTAATATATTGTGCTATTTCTCCTGTCATTAACTCCAAAATGATAAAATAATAGTGTAAATAGTATGAGATAACAATGATAATATATATACTTGTAATATGAAATAATATGAAATAGTATATGATACTAATTGTGCACTAATACAATAATATTACTATGTACAAAATAAAAGAACTGCTACAAAAAATTTGTAAGGGATCAATTAACACTAAAGCATTCAAATAATCTGAATTATGATAAACTACACCTACTATTATCACCATTTGCTAATAACTATGAAATTACTTCACTACTGCTATTACTAAAAATACTAGTATTTTGTTGCTAAAAGTACAATATTATCATAATATTAGTTGTTGTCATGATAATACTTAAAATACTTTTATTTCTATTAATATTATTATTGCTATTATGTAGTTATAACTTTTATTATTATTGCAGCTATTGTTGTTGATATTATAATTACTATTGTTGTTATTAGTATGTAGTTATTATTTTTATTTTTGCTATTATTTCTATTATTGTTGTTGATATTATTAGAATTACTATTCTTATCTATAATTACTTTTACACTATTTAATATGAAATAATAATTATGATCAAGTGGTTCCTAGTATAATACAAATATGGAATATTACTTATAAAATACTTACAATCAATAGCAATGATGACCATGGTATATTAATAACCATGAGATTACAATATCTAGGATATGATCCCACCACCAATAGTAAGAACCGTGAGAATATAACAACTAGGAAATAATCCTGCCACTAGTAAGCCTTATTGCAATACAATAACAATGCTAGGATACACTCAAACTACTTATACTAGTAACCATGGAATAATATCTAGGATATAATATTACCACCAGTATTTAGAACTATAAAATGATAATAATAACTAGGAAAATTATATTTAGACTAATTCAAGTAACCATGAAATTATTAGAATACAATACTAGCAACAATATCAATAACCATAACTAGGAAATGCCAATAACTATAGTGATAACCTATTTACTTCTCATAACTATGGAATAATAGTGTTAATAATCAGTTATGACAGTCATGATATGTTACCACTGTGATTGCTGAGTGACACTGTAATGTACCTTGCTCCTCTACAGGTGAAAACTTGGTTTCAGAACAGAAGAGCCAAATGGAGGCGCCTGAAACAGGTAAATAATGTAGTTTCTATGGAGAGGCTGATGGTAATGCAGTTATCTTCTAATGTGATCATTGGCCATTTAGCTGCTGTGTGCCCAAGTCATTTGTGTGGATGTGTAAACTCTTCAGGTTGATTAGTAAGGTAAATAGCAGATACAGGGGGCACTCAGCCAGACATCATGGTAAAAGCCTGTCATTAGGAGCAGGGAGATAGCCCAGACTAGGGTGGCCCTGCAGGAGCTATTACACTGGTCACTAATTGTTCTGTGACCCCCCTGCCAGTCATCCTATCACCCCTCCGCCAGGATTAGTCCTCATCATTATTGCCCTGCAATTAGACACCAATATGACCAGCTACACTGAATAACAGTGCTAATTACCTGTCTAGACCTAACAGTCCATCTCATTTCTATCTCTCCATCTCATATCTATCTATACATCCATCTATCACATATCTATCTATCTCTCCATCTCATATCTATCTATCCATCTATCTATCTATCTATCTATCTATCTATCTATCTATCCATCTATCACATATCTATCTATCTATCTATCTATCTATCTATCTATCTATCTATCTATCTATCTATCTATCTATCTATCTATCTATCCATCTATCCATCTATCTATCTATTATTCTCTATTTATTTTCATTTTCTACTCATCTATTTATCATCTATCCAGGTATCTCTCTCATCTAAGGCTAAGTTCACACTACTATTCAAAACACTGTTCCTTACCTTCGTTAAAAAAAAAAAACCTAAAGAACAGAGGTCTAATGTATCAATGTAAATTTTATGTCAAAAAAACATATGTATAAAGAGTACCTTCCGAACCAACCATGTCCGATGAGGTCAATGAGGTTTGACATATTAAACCTCCGTTCTTACCTTTTTTTGATGGAGGTTAGGAACGGTAGTGTGAACCTAGCTTAACTCTATTTGTTTTTCTATATCATATCTACTAGTTTCACATTTATTTATATAGATTCTGCTCAAATATTACTAGATATTTTGTAGAACTCGACATATTTGCACGTATGATATCTCACCATTTGTTATTTATTCTTTTTGGATGATAGAAATATGTAGTGATTTATGTTCTGTTCTGAGGAGCTATAGGGTGTCTCCTATAGATTATGGAGGGCAAACTTGACAAAGAAAAAGTGAAAAGTCTTGCTAAATATATAGTGATCCTATTCACTGGTTGTAGTTGCCAGTCATACAGTGAGCATTTGTAAAATGGCTATGAGGCCCCTGGTGTCTGTAGTGCACGTTAGTTTCTAGAGCTGCAAGCCACACTGGAAGGGGACATGCATTCCCAGGACAATGTATAGGTCCCCTTCAAATGACACTATAGCATATGCAATGGGGCGTTCCAATTTAAGCAAATAAATATTATTGTTTCCATGATCAAAAAATATACAATTTCCTCACAGTTTTCTAGATCAATGCTTGCTGTCTTTCTTTAGAAAGAATCATTCATCATCACTTACTTCTGGTGAATGCAAATGTGTCCATTGTCACACAGATGCACAGTTTGAGGGGCGTAACTAGGAAAGGGAGGGCCCCATTGCAAACTTTTTTTAAATGGGGTCTCCCTTTCCCCCTCAAAAATAAACATATTTGTACGCTCTTACTTACATACACACATTTATGCACTTTCATATATCTGTCCCAGTAGCTGCTGACAAAATGTGGAAGTACACGGCAGGAATTAGAGATGAGAGATCCCTTGTCCTGCTGTGTACTGTGGAAGATGTGCACTGTATATACATATTAAGCTGTACAATATGCAAGATAATATGTATATAATGGTGAACATCCTCCATTTGTCAGTATGTCAGTTTGGATGCCGGGCCCCCCTGACACTGTGGGCCCAATAGCAGCTGCTACTGCTGTAGTTACACCCCCCCACGGCTCGTTAGCATAACCCAGAGTAATCAGAGCTGTGGGTTATAATGAGCTGTGCACTTGTGTGACCATGGATGGACTTCTATCCAATGGAAATTAACATAGAAACTTCCTATAAGATGACAACAAGTGGAGATCTAGAAAACTGTGAGCAATTAACACAGAAAGTAAATTGTATAACTGTTCACTATACAATATAATCATTATTTGTTGAATTGGGAACACCCCTTTAAGCTTAATAGTTCTCTCTTAATACAAATGGCTAGTTATCATACACCTGGTAGCCTTGAAGGGGGTCACATAGAGTATTGATGGGGATATTGTTACGGTTTAGAGGTCTACGGCTTTAAAGGGATTAATTATTAATTATTATTATAATAATTATCTAGGGTGGATCTTGGTGGACTAGTAGGGCATGTCTGGAATTAAAAATAAAAATCTAACTTCGGCCCCCTGCAATATTTGAGCCCCATGCTACGCTTGCTATATGTCTGTCTTGTGCAGGGAGACAAATAGGTTTCCTTAGCTACTATTTGGGGAAATAAACCCTAATAGACTCCAAATGAGGTTGTCTTGTAGTGTTTCCCTGGATTCACAATAAGGTTAGAGCCTGGACACGCCGGGGGATCCTCTGGTGGGCCGCTCCAATACTGCTTCTATAGTATGGCCGCTCTGTTTTAAAGCCACAATAGCCTTATTGCCTCTGATTCCCCTATAAATACTCTGACTATGATTTCCAGGCAGTTGTTCAAGGTGATGAATGAATAGGATAATAACATGGGTGGTGGTTGTCTGAAGATGAGTGCACTACTATCACAACAGCGCTGTTAGAGGTCTTGTATGGTTTCAGGTAGTGGAAGCTGCAGCTTATTAAAATACTAACTGACATTTCTATTTTAGGAGAACCCCCAGGGAAATAAGAAAGAAGAAACCGAAAGTCTAGAAAACGACTGCGAGGAGGGTCAGGAAAACTGTTTAAGTCTTGAGCAGAAAAATAAAGACTCTTCTCTGGATGGGTCCCAGTGTTCTCCTTCCCCTAATTCCCAGGAAAATATGGAAACGGACATCTCAGATGACTCTGACGAGGAGGTGGATATCGAAGGAGACAAAGGTTTCTACAAGTGCCCCCATTGATACATGGACCTTATTACATCAGCTTGCACTTTAATAGAAGCTGGACTTCCCAGGTCTTACCCAAGGGTGTAGTGCCATAGACAGTGCCTTAGCTGCAGTGTATATACTGATGTATCAGGTTATAGACTCTGTTCATTGACAGATTGTGCCTTTAACTTAAAATGTATATTGTATTATTTGATCTGTAAATGTCCATCATGTGTCTACAGCATTAGACCTCATGTATGAGTGCATATTACAATGCACAGAGCCATAATTTGGCAATAGTAAAACTATATGGACCCTAAAATATCTCTGTACGCTCTTGATTTTATAAAAAATGGCATTTGGTGACACACACAGTATTTAAAGGAAATCTACCCTCAAACATGTATAAACCAGGAGCACTTACTCATAGATCCAGGCACAGTGGCTGTGGTAATCTTCTTATATGTGTTATTTATGGCTTTCTTCCTTCCAAAATCAACATTTAAAATTATACTAATGAGCCTCAAAGGCTCTGCAGGGTGTTACCAGAGCCCCTTCATGCTGTAGCTTCCCCTTTCCCCTTACTCTCTGTTTCTGCTCAGCACAGTGGGAGAGGGGAAGTGCTTCTGCACAGTGTAACAGCCTGTGAATGTGCCAAACACAAAGGACCTGGGAAACGCCTAGGAGTCCTTCTTACTCATTAACATCATTGTAAAAGTTGATTTTAGAAGTGAGAAGGCCACATATAACAAATAATAATATTACCACAATCATGCAAAATGGATCTATGAGTAAGTGCCCCTGGTTTATCCATGCTTGATTTAGATTTTTTTGGTAGATTTCCTTTGAATAGTTTTATCCTGGCTAATAATATTCACAACATATCCATAGAATAGGCCTTCAATATCAGATTGGTGGCATCCCTACAAACAAGAAGACTCATCCTCTGGATAGTGGTCAAGCTTCATTGATTTGAATGAGTTGTAATTACTTGGTTCCACCACTGGAATGAGAACGGCGCTGTCTGCTTCTGACTCCATCCTCTGTGTATAGCTGAATAGCTGATCTGAACAGCTGGGTGTTAGACTTCCACCAAACTGATACTGAGATACCTATCCATACAATAATCATCAATATTTTTAGTTTGGAAAACAATATAGACCATGGTGTACAGACCCTACAATCTTGCAGCTCGGTATATTCTAGCTCCTATAAGTCAGATAAGAGGGTGTCATGGGTCCCTGAGTGCTGGGAAACTTTTCGACCCTGCATCCCCCGGAAGTCGTTGCTGCACAACGTTTTTTCCCCGATAACTTTTTAAAATTGTAAAATTGTTTCCAAAAAAAAATCAACCTTAATTCCCAAAAATATTTGGATTTGGATACAATCATGATGTAGCCAAGATGTTTACTGCTGTTTTGTAATGTATATAATGTATATAATTTATATATATATATGTTTTTGTAAATGTTCAGAGACTTCATACCTCATATTGTTTATATGACTTGTACATACAACTTTTTTTTTTCCTAAAACTGTAAAAATATATTTAATTTTTTTTTGTGGCGGACAAACATGTGGAATAAAAAATGAAATTGCGTAATAATGCTTGTTATTATTTTTTTGTAAATGGGAAGAGGTTTTTAAGTGGGGAGAATTGCGGTAGAATTAGTTTTTTTATGTTACTTTTTAGTGCATGCACACAATAATTGTGTTTTTTTATGTGTTGTGGTTTTTAGAGCATGTTGAAGTTTTAATCACATATTTCTCTGAAACCCCCACGAAAAGTATATATGCATTTTGTATATTATATGCCTATTGTAGCCAAAGGAACAGATGCTAAAAATACTTTTACATTTACTTTTATTCCATTATGTTTCTGCATTTGCTTTGGCAACATAAGTAAAGTGCAAAAAAAAATGAACCAAAATTACACAAAAATACAAGCAGCATGTAGATTGCTCCATCCATACAAGAATTTTTGCTTAACTTTGGTTTGTAAAAAGAAGTAAAGATGTGCGGATCCGACGTTCCAGTTCCGGTTCCAGTTCCGGTTCAGAATTGGGGCACAATACCCCAATGTATTGCCGGATTGGCAGCCGAGCAGCCAGTCAGACTAATTGATGCCCTAACTCCTAGTCATGGCTATGATTGGCCAGGGGAACTCCGAAACTGATAGCCGAGCTCAACTAATATATGTGAACTTACCTTTACCGCTTGCAGTTGTTTCTGTTTGCACAGAAGAAATTCTGCCCCCTGCATTGTGAAGGCTGAATTACACATTTTGAATGCATAGCAATAATTGAATTGTTATGGATTCTAAACCTAAAGTAAACTCTAAACTTTTTACACCACAAGTAGATGGGATTTGCATAAACCCCATCCACTCTACTGCTAATATAAATCACTGCGAGTTAGCTACCAGCTATTCCATTAAGATGATCCTGCAGTGCCTAAAGGGAACCTGTCAGCAGAAATTGACATAATCAAACCACTACCAGTATGTTGTGAAGCAGATTAACACCATCCAGATGATGTTTCTTTCATGGTTCAGCGTGATGGCATCATCCAGAAAATCAACTTTGAAATGAAATTTCCATTGCTTGTATGCAGTCAAGGAGGTGGCAAGCTCAGCACTAAAGTCCAGCTCTCCCGGCCCAAAATCTTATTTCTGGTGTAATTGACATTATGCACTAGACTTCAGGAGAGCTAATTAGTAATGTTCAAATATGGCAAAGTAGGCTTTCTGAGGCAGAGAGCTGGACTTCAGTGCTAAATTCTCCCCCTCTGTGACTTTATACAACCAGTTTACATCTGACTTCAAAGTTGATTTTCTGGATGATGCCCTCATGCTGGGCCATGAAAGAAACATGAGCTGGAAGATGTTTAGCTACTTGACAACATATTGTTAAGAATGTATTAGGTCAATTTTGGTTGATAGGTTTCCTTTCAGTTATGTTGGTCACAAGCTTTGAAGAGCTATTCTTTTTCTGTGCATTAATTGGTAGAACCATATGAACGTTGCGCCTCTGACTCGGCATGCATACTCCTTAAATGCGAGTAAAAAGTGCATTTTTACCAAATAAAATTTTTTGTCTACCGTGATCTATAGGACAAAAAAAAACATAATAAGAGTTTTCAAAAATTGTATTTTTCACTAGTAAATCTGCAAGTCCTATGGAAATCGGTAGTATCCCTCAATGGATTCTCTGTGATATATTTACAAAAAAAAGTCCAAGAAAAGCCAAATAAAAAAAGAAAATCACCTGGCAACAAACATTAATAAATCTACAAAAGAGCTATATATATATAAAAATATATATAAAATATTAGAAATGATAACCTAATGAAGATGACACATTGAGGGTTAATTATCATTGGTTTTCCAAGTAGTCACATTGAGGGTTTTTGAGATTTTTTACTGCTAAAAAGTCTCACAGGACTGTATACACCTCTTCATTAATCTGGCCTAAACATAGAACTACTGCTAGTGCAACACCGTGCAAGGCCTGATTCATGACTTGAGGCTTTTGCAAAAAGTCTCATAAGAAGTCTCAGACTAAAACTACATTCACGCGGCGCTATGGTGGACGTATATACGCATATATACGTCCCCCATAGACGGCAATGGTCGCACAGCGCCGTACGGGAGAGGTATGGTGCTGTAGACGTGTGGCACCGTACTGTTCCGAAGCCAGGACAAAGATAGGACATGTCCTATCTTTCTCCGGAATACGGCTCCGTGTATCGCTATGGAGAGGGGCGGGGTCGAGCAGTGCTCACCTCCTCCTTCTCTACCAGGTGCTGACGTATTGCCGCAGTGCTATGGTATGGTGGGCACATCGTCGTGAGAATGCAGCCTTACTCCAGTCCCCTGCTGTTGTATGCGCTGAGACTTTTTATGCATTTTGAAACTTTTATGGGACTTTATGGAAAAAAAAAATTCCAGACAGAAAATAGACCATAAGAACATCTTTAACTGGGCCAAAGCCACTATAATGAATCTTATGGGCAGCGAAGCCACAAAAACAGAACTGACCCAAGAAGATGGAATAATGACAAATAACCCTCATTATGTGAATTCTGAATAGTGACATAAAAAAATCTAATCTGCAGGTAGAAACCTGAGTCAAAATAATGCAATGTATATTTACCATCCAAAACATTCAGTCATTGACCTCTCTGCGGTGAATAGAGGTTATCTGGATTCCCTGAATTGATCTGCCTTCTGGGAACCAGCTGAAAGACTGAAAAATACAAGAAAAATCCATCCACCCCCCCAAATTTTTCTCTGCTTTAACCCTGGACTATCAGTGATGGCGATAGTGTAAGCTTCTATATACTCATATACATCTGAGTAGTCGTAGATTCGTTAGGTAAATGGCTGATTCCACTAAATGGGGAAGTGTAGAGTCAACTTATTTCTTATTATTCATGTAACATTCTTTCAGGATGACAGGTTCACTATACAGTACAATGTTATAGGGCTCCGGTGTGTGACCGTAATATGGACAGTTACCAGAAGTCTATGAGAACATTTTCAATACCTCCAATTTCATTGTATTTTGGAGATGTTCTTTATTACATTGATTCTAAAAAAAAATATATCCATAATATGGTATTCTGAATAGGGACCTTGGTATAAAACCAGGTTTTGTTCAAGTAGGTTTTTTGATGAAATTCTGATGGATTTTATGGATTGCTCAATGTAAATCAACAACATTATCCAGATTTGCATCTACTATAAGGGCTCCCATACACAATAAAGGGGTCTATTTAGGGAAGTGATTAAAATTTTTTAAAACAGGCTCTCTACTAGGAGCAGGAATAGTGTGAGCAAAAATGCTGCGGGCCACGGGCTAGTCGCACCTGTGGAACGACCTGGTGGCCGCAGCAAGTCCAACCCGCTTTGCAACGGGCTCTGGTGAAGACCAGGTGCCACTTAGACTCTGGTCCCAGGTGACGGCTAGTACCACCTCCCTTGATGGTCCAGTGGATCCACGCATCCAGAATCCTGACAGAATTGTTATCTCAAGTGTAATACCAGCACTTACTGTAAATCTGATGACGTCTAATCCGCAGATTAGACCTGGCCCCCATTTAAGCTCATTCCAGCCTCAATTCCTTTCTGCAGATTAAGCAACACATAAATTTTAGGTTCCTCACTTAATCATCATCATCACCATCATATCTTCTTATCACAAACTTTATACTATTCTGTTGTTCCCTCACTAAATCCCTATTTTGACCCCACAGTAGCCAATATAGTAACAATGCCCCCACATTAATCAATACAGCAACATTCCCCTCACAGTAACCAATATAGTCACAGCGCCCACCCACAGTAGCCAATATAGTACCACTGCCCCCACAGTAGCTAATCTAGTGACAGTTCCCTCACACAGAAGCCAATGACCACATTTCCCACACAGTAGACAATACTCACAGCCATCCACAACAGACAATAGCCCCCGGCAGTCATAAATTTTAGCACCTGTCCCCAGCAGCCACAATAATACCCCCAGTATCCAGTAGTCACAGTGCCTGCCCTCAGTAGCCACAGTGATGCCCCCACACAAGCCAATGACCACTTTTCCCCACACAGTAGACAATACTCACAGCCATCTAAAGTAACCAATTCACACACCAGAAACCCCCAGAAGCCATTAGTCACAGTGCCTGCCTCCAGTAGTCACAGTGATCCCCCAGTAGCCAATAGTCACAGTGATGCCAGCAGTAGTCACACCAGCTGAATCCAGCAGCCATTAGTCACAGATCCTGTCCCTAGTAGCCACAAGATTGCCCACAGTAGCTACTAGTCAGTTAGGCCCCCAGTAGTAACAGTTATACCCACAGTAGCCACAATAATGCAGCCAGTAGCTATTAGTCACAATCATGCCCTCAGGAGATATTAGCAACAATAATTCCCCCAGTAGTGACAGTTATTCCCCCAGTAGCCAGTAATCACAGGGATGCTCCCAGTAGCCAAAAAGGAAAAAAACATACTTACCTTGTTCCTCTTCTTGCGCCTTGATTCCTCAGCTTCAGCACAGGGGGCGCATGGTAACATTACAGATCCGCCTGAACCAGGTCATCTTTGACCCGACACAAGTGGATATGTCCTCAGCCGTAGGCTGCGCTGAATCAACCATTACATGCTGTCGACCCATGTGATGGAAGGAGACCAAAGGAGCACGGAAGATAAAAGCTCCCATGCTCTACTGCAGTAATTAAGGGGTGGGAGCTGGATCGCCGTTCTGCATCGCCCTGGCTCGGTAAACCAGTCATGTTTTTAACAACCAGTTGAGCTGAGCTGGGCTGAACCAGTAGGATCCCACCCCTGGGTCTACTATCTCCCCAAGCAATACTATCTGTTTTCATCATGTAGAGATGTGATTTCAACAATCACTTTATTATTTCTGCTTGTTTCTGAGAAATTTTCATTTTAATCCTTATGCTAATGCGGTCAAGTCCTGTCCTCAGAACCAGGAGCACTGCTATACCTGCTTGGACTGCTATCCTCACCATTAGATGAGCAGGAGGTTTGTTTAGTGAGAAGCATGGGGTAAGGTTGGAACATGAGGGAAAAAATTTAGACAGGAATATCAGTTGTCTGGAGCTAAGAATATGAGCCGGGTGGACCAACTTCCTCATTAGCATACACATTAAAATGTGAATTTCTCTCATACAGCATAAAGATATTGTGGAAATCATTGTGCTTTTCTCTACAACATGCTGACAGCAGATTACTACGTTTTGGTGGTGGTGGTAGACACCTGTCAGGGTCTCCTATGTCATGCATGTTTGGCTCGGTTGAAAGTGCATCTGTAATAAATGGAGAGAGTCTTCCTCTAGCATGGAGGTGGCGAACCTATGGCACGGGTATGATATACAAGAGGGTTTTTGGCCATAGTTTGGGCACTCGGCCTCTAAAAGGTTCACCATCACTGCACTAGCAGCTGATCTCCTAAGTTGACTTCCACCTTGCCCGATCCTTATCTCCCTCAATATCTGCCATGGTAAGAGAGCGGTAAAGCCTCATGCACATTAGATAGTCTTTGCGCTATTCACTTTTAAAGGAACACTCCAGCCATAGCTGATTCATTGAATTATAGGTTGTGCAGGGCCTGAGGGGATGAACATGACTCTAAGTTCTAGAAAGGTTCTAGAATGAAAATGAGTCATGCTCCCCCTACAGGCACCGCACCATGTATTATTTGATGAATACGCTTTGACTGGAGTATTCCTTTAAATACCTTAGATTAGAAAATGAATCTGTGTATGATACATACAATATCAGGTCAACAATATAAGAACGGTAGGGGTCAAATACTCACCTGCCTGGTGATCACTGCAGTGTCCTACCCTAGAACAACACAGTGGACAAAACCGGAAGCAGAAGCCACTGCATAGTCTCTGTAACAAAGTACGACGTGTGAATGGGAGCTAAGCTTCATCACCCTCAAATAGTTATTTCATTGTTGATGAAGCTGAAGGCTGCCAAACATAGGTGATTGTGGGGGTTTCAAGAGTCGATCCCCCATAATATCACATTGAGGACGAAACGTCATCATCAATATTAAAGTCGCAGAATTCTGGATTCCAATAAATATCTCTGGTTCACTTAGTGTCATCTTTTTTTTTTTATTTGTTTGCTGGCAGAATATTTCATGTCAAATCAACACGTATAACCTTTTTCAGAACAACCCGGTCTTGTTTTTTCGCTCATTCATCAGGGGATTAAACTTGAAAACGGTTATCATTTAGCAGAAAAACAAACAGAAAGTCACATTTTTGTTAATGATTTGAAGAAGTGCACCAATTTCGACATGACATTGGGTGATCAATCTCCTGCTTTATGTACCTGTATTTTTAGTCATTGGGTTCGTTGGCCTTTGAAATGAAAAAGTCCAACAAAATAACACATCGATTTTTCTGCTTTTCGACGTGTACTTTGACTTTTAAAATAACATTTTCCATTAGAAAGTTAAACAGTTTTGCAACAGATTCCAACGATGATACACATATTACATTGTTCTCGTAATTCAAGGTTAGTATTTGTTTGATTTAATTGTTAACCTATTGAAATATAGCAATTGGGGCCACATTACCCTACTATAGTCTGCTATGGTCCATTTACCCATCCCATGGTCATAGAAAGATAAATACTTTTCATATATGGTCGCTTCAATGGAATTTTTTTGGTTGGGGGATGTTTGAGATGTCCTAAGGAGGGACAGAATTATTGACCCATAAATTACCGAGGGACTGGACACTGCATCAATCAGCTGTTTCAGGCCTATGATACCAGGAACTGTACAAAGATGGAGCCAGAAGCAGCCGGCGAACTACAGATGTGCTAAAGACCAAACATGCTAATATTAAGGAGACCAAGCCTCTAATGCAACCTGACTTACATCCTTCTTGGAGAAGAAGGCTGGGTTCCTGGCTTTCAACATGACTAATCATTTACAATAAGCCTACAACCCTCCTTGAATTCTGAACAAGAGCATTCTTGGATGAACTGACCATGGAAAGATAGAGAGAAATAGGTATTAGCTAAATAAGTATCTTAAAGGGAAACCGTCAGCAGAAATTGACCTTATAAACCACTACCAGTATGTTATCAAGTAGCTTCCACATCTGCTACCAGATCATGTTTCTTTCATGGTCCTGAGTGGTTGAAGAGAGATGTAAACTGGTTTTATGAAGTCAAGGAGGCAGAGAATTACACTGAAGTCAAGCTTTCCCTGCCTCAGAACGCCTCCTTCACTGTAATTGATGGTCTCCTGAAGTCTGGTTTATAATATGAATCACAGGGGAGGAGGCATTCAAAGGTGCGGAGAGCTTGACTTCAGTGTTAAACTCTCTTGACTTTATACAACCAAATTATATCTCATCTAAAAGTTGACTTTCTGTATGATTCCACTACACTAGGCCATGACAGAAACATAATCTATGAGCTGCTAAGCGGCTTGACAACATAAAGGTAGTGATTTATTAGGTCAATTTATGACAACTGGTTCCCTTTTAAGTGTTCTGACAGCTTAACTTTTCAGCTGAAAAACAATTTTCCCATCTACAGGTTACCTCCACTTTTTGGAAATGCTAAGAGTCTTATTTCTACTGATCACACCTCATTTCCAAAAAATATCAATTTCTCATTAATGTTGAACCTGTTGATAGGGCTTACGGGCAGTGGAGTGACTAGAGTCCAAAACAATCCTCTTAGGTTGTGCCCCTTCTTAAGTGCCCCCCTTAGATTTACTATCCCTTTACTTTTCCCCTGATATCTCTTTTGTTGCTGCAGTAAGGTGCCCAGCTCCAGTGACGCAGTAATGTCATTGGCTGCCAGTGCTGAGAACACTTGCATCCTCCGTGGTGCTGTGCATAGTGGCAGAACACAGATTCAGGGCAATTTCTAGGTCATTTAGCCAACACACATCTGCTGCTGAAGAACCTTGTAATATAAAGTTTATCTTTATGTACACACACATACATGCAGCTAAATGCAAGCACATGCACATACACATATACATGCCATACACACACAGACACATACATTCACACTTGCAAGCACTTTACATACACCCATACATACATATCTCATACACACTTACAAGCAATGACGTCAGTGTCAGGCATACACTCTGGGAGACAGAGGGTTAGACACCGGCCTCTGGTTCCTCTTCCTCTGTTGATGGGGCCAGGCACACTCTCCTCTTCTCTTCTCAGTGACCCTACTTGCAAAGTGAAAAGAGAGGAGAGAGTGAGTGCAGCCTGTTCTGTAAATGGCTCTGCACAAAGTACACATGGGGCCCGCAGCTCCATGTCAGCAGCCTAGGGCAGTGGCGTAACTAGGGGAGGCAGGGCCCCATAGCAGACTATATAAATGCTATACACTCATATGTACACACATTTATATACTTATACACACAGAAAGCAAAAACATACATACAGTATACACACACCACATATACATACATGCACTACCATAACTACTACTGCAACATGTATACATCACATATACACACACATATAGCAAATGCACACAAAATAATATATTATTATGTATATAAAATAACACATATAATACCAGATACAGACATATAGCATATGTACTAACCACACACACACAAATACAGCATATACAACCCAATACCCCAGATGCTGCTGTAGTTACGCCCCTGGGCTAAGGCCCCCTCCACCAGCAGGGCCTGGAGCTAGACTGCTAATCAAGCTCCTGTCCTGCATGGGTCACGCACTGCATCACGGGGGACCGAGGCTGTCTGCAGGAAGAAGGGGCAGATATTAAACAGAGCCACGGGCCCCCATCTCCCTGCGATCATTACATTCTTCTTATTAGACTGTAAAGACAATTCTTCAAAGAAGGGTTTCTTTACCCCATATTATTCACTGTAATCTCTGTTTATTTTCTCGCAGGTCACACATACCATGTGCAGTTTGTAACTCTGGTATCACATGTGGAATAGGGTCATTGGACCTTGTCAGGTATCATGGTATAACTGAAGCAGGTGAATAAAACTTGAATTTATTTCATCCTTTTAAAATAGGTTAAAAAAGTGACTATTATTAAGAACAGCATTAAGTTTGAAACGCATCAGTTTTTCCGCTATTATGGTACCTTTTTAACCTATTTTAAAAGGATGAAATAAATTCAAGTTTTATTCACATGTTTTGCAATGTTTTCTGCCTGGTTGCCGGATTCACCTGCTTCTGCTCCACACTTGCACTGATTCAGCTCAGTTTGTCCGTGCACCGGCTTGTAACACATGGCTACAAGGAATCTTTTCTGATCATGGTATAACTGCTTCATCTGCATATACTAGATACGCCCCCGCTTAACTTTTTCTGATACCTTTTCTGAGTTTCTTCCTTCTATAATTATCTGTTTAATCTAAGCTGAAGATCACTATGGGGCTCATTTACTAAGGGCTCCGCAACCCCACTTTCGTTGGGTTTCCCGAATTTTTCCGTTTTGCCCCGAATTTCAGCGGGATTTTGGTGCAATTGCACCGGCTTTACCACCTTAGTGAATCCCGGCAGAACCCGAATCCAACGCGGCACGGGATCGCGACAGGACCGGGTAAGTAAATGAGCCCCATTATCTTAATGTCTTTTTCTTCTTTATGATACCATTGATGTGGCATACTGGATTTAGCACAATCACAACCCCAGCGTGCATTGACAGCTGCAGACTGGAGATCCAGAGACTGTAGAATAGGGTGATAAGGTGGGCTGCTTTCATACAGTTACTCTTGGTTTCTTTAATGATGCAAAACTCTAAAAATAATGGAATCTCTTATAGTAAGTGTATGTTCAGTGGTAACTGATGAACAGAACATGCACTTCTAATGAATGCATCTCTAGTAAATTTCCTAGAACTGATTCTATTCTCTATTCCACCATTTCCGAATCCCCTATAGAGCCCTATGTAGAGTAATATTAGACTCAAGCAACAGGGATGTTCTGTCTAATTCTAGTTTCAGTACTGCAACGGTAAAGTTCATATTTGACAATTTTCACCAACTGCTACAATCTGAAACCCTTGTGGTTATATATTGTAGAGTCACAGTTAGATAACAATGGTTCGGTTGCTCTCAATGAAAGACCAGCTGAGGGATTTAAGGGCTTCCGTAAAAGCTTTGTAAGGTGCCTATGCTGGAGGCTGGACAAGTGAATGTTGTATTTTTTAGATATATTCTGTGACTGAAGTCTCCAATGTATGTGACCTCTGATGGAGGATAACATGGATAATTCAAATGGAATTTAGGTCCAATAGATGCCCATGTACTTCTATTTGAACCTATTTATTGGTAATATAAAGTGTTGCCTATTTATGATAATGCCCTGGTACAGTAGTTAGGCTGAACCTTAACGGATAATAGCCATGTTCTTGGGGAAGCTTAGGAAAGAGAAGGGGTTGATGACCACAACCCTTAAAGTTTAGGGCAGTGAAGGAGCTTATTTAAGTATCCTTGGTGGTCTAGTACATAACAGTGGTGACTGTTGCATACCTGGTGCCAAGTAGACACCTACCCCACGAGGCTCCAGTGTTCACAGGTTCATACACCATGCAGGAGGACTTCTGCCTCCCACTATGTGAGATTACAGCAGGTATAAGAATGGGGGAAGTGCAGAGGGAGCATAACATCCTATGAAGATACAACACAGAGGGCCTCTGGTGATGCCCAGAGCCTTTCTGTCTCATTAGCATAATTCTAAAAGTTGCATTTTATAAGGAAGGAGGCTATGGATAATAAATATAAGAAGATAACCACAGTCACGGTGCCTGGATCTGCAAGAAAGTGTCCCTGGTTTATCATGCTGGATTTCAATGGTAGATCAACATAAAAATTCACAAAACTTTTGCAGATTGCAGACACAAGAGAACACTGCTATTTTTTCTCAATCTCACAGAGCCACAGCAGCTTTAATGGATCTGTTTCTTCATAAATTTTACTCAAATCATGTTGACTTATAAAGAAGTCCATCTGCCTTTCTTCTACTTTTTTGATTAGATAGAATCTGCCTGATTGTCCATTCCTCCAACAACTATATCTCTCCTGTCCCCATCATACACATGCACGACCAACTAAGCCAAAAGTGCATATGTAATGAATAAAGAGAGCACCTGTCAGACCCCTCTCAACTTCTCATAGACTTGTCTTCTGGAACATCCCACCATTTAGGGAAAGTCTGAAGGCTCTCTACATATAAGGTGGTCAGCCGGACCTGATGAAATCGGTAAACATAGCAATATTTCATGTAATGTGTCATGCGACCTGGTGGTAGGTACCATTGGTGGGCACAAGAAAGCCACTCTGCCATTGCCAGGATATATAGACACAGGGCAATGGTCTTGTCTTTACCCCTGCTGAAGGAAAGCCTACTGACTACACTGTCTTCCACGTAACTAAGCATCCTATAATTGGCAATTGAAGCAGAAAGATAACAAAAATTGTGGAAATGGATTTCTGAACACATGCTAATAAACCTAATTGGACTACAAACATTGAGCTTTTGCAAGCGGTTGACCGGGAAGGCCATGTTCCCTAGCTGCTCCTGGAATGTACATTACTACATACTTTCCTTATTTGCCAATCACACCCGTGCAATTGACTTAATAATTTTTAAAGCAGACCTGTGAGTGCTGCGGTGCAAGCACAGAAGTGGTTTCTGGGACAACTGCTGCCTGCTAATGACCTGATAGCGCCGGGCTGCGGCTACTGCTAACTCAGGCAGAAAGCTGTTGATTGCTTAATTGAATGTAAATTTTGTAGCTCCATTGGTTAATTACCTGATCTTCCCATGTCCTTCCAAATCAATAAACTACCATTCTCACAACAACACAGCCCTATCAATAGGATATTGTCTCACCTATTAGGTAAGATAGATTTGCTCATGGGACGAATAGTCATTGCAAATATTTGGTTCTGTGTTCTAAGTTCCATTATGTTTTAGTATAATCTACCTCCATTGCATTAGAGGAGACGGCAGTCAATGTAATATCCAACATACTGGAAAAACTGAATAAATCAACAACGAGAGACAGACTTATTTTTCTCACAGATTTTACCAAAAAAGTGGACATACGGACCAGTTAAGACCAGAAACTATTTCCACCAAATCCATGAATTGGGTGTATATCAGTAAAATGACTTTGTACATAAATGTAATACTGACATATATTTGCAACTTTTTACAGGGGTTTTTGGCCATACAATGGGAACCAGTATGGTATAATTTGATAGACATGGCAGAAATAAACTTACGTTTCTTTTTAATACAAAATAAGCAGCAGTTACACAGTTTTACATGAGGCAACTGGCTTCATGGTTATAGAATGAGTTATTCACATGGCATATTTTTAAGGCTAAATATGGAGATGATTAATCCCTGAAATTCAGAAGCTTTTTCAATTTTTGGCAGCATTTTCAGACTAGTAATACTTGAATAAATTCCCATAATACCATGATGTGCATATATGAAGTATATTTTGATATATAGATTCTATTGATTCTATTGATTATTTCAATATCTAATCAATCAGTATCTATATAATCAATCAATCAATCAATAAATCAGATTAGCCTTGTGAAAGCTGAGATGCATTAAGGGCCCTAGAGCTTAGTCACACTTCACTTTGAAAGATTTGCATGAATTATGTAATTTATTAATGAAAAAAACAAATGCCAATACATCTAATCAGGTGTTTTTTTCATATAAAAAGATGTAATATTGTTATAAGTGTCATTTGCATTGTCTTTCAGTTTTTTGTTAAAGGGTTTTTCCCACCAAATTGTTAGGTCCTATCCTATGGAGCGAAGAGAAACGAATGGAGCACAACAGACATGCGGAGGTATCTCAGATTCCCATTCTCGTGATCTGCGGGGGTCTTATCACTTAGATTACCTGTGGATAGGGCCTAACTTGATTGGTGGGAAAACCCCTTTAACATTATTCACCACATGCAGTAGAAAACATGACTATATAGCTTGGGTCTTAAAGGACACCAGATGTCCAACATCTTTTGTAATTTTTAATTTACAAAAACAATAATTTTTTTGCTGGGGTATCAATGTTTTTTATTATTCATTTTTTTAGGGCTCACTGTAAGCAGACCTCAGGCTTCCTGTCCTAATGTGTGCACGGAGGGCTAGTGCCTTATAGAGGGAGCAACTTCTTTTCATAATCCCTTAGATGCTGTGGCCACTATGTACCAGAGTTTCTATGATCCTGAACACAATGGGGTCTACCAGAGAACACAGTTCTCCCTCTCCAAGCTGTAAGGAGAAATTGTAAAAAAAACTGTGACAAACGGTATAGTACTCGCTTTTACAGCTTGTATAGTGTGGTCCCTTGGTGTTGGATCACTGTAAAAGCTGTAGTCAAAATACTCTTACTCATCTAAAACAGTTCCCTACACTGTACTGAAGAGATGCAATCACGTCAAAACAGCGTTGTCTACAGTTGGGAATCTGTTCCTTCTGGAGTAGATTTACCGATTTGTCGTAAATCCCACATCATGTCATTAGGCCTCCTGAAAGTCATGCTTGATGGTAAGGACAATATACAATGTAGCAAAAGAAGCATGTTTTTTCCTTGTCCCATCTTTGAAAACTTATTTGCATATTTCCCAGAATCCCCTAGTGGAGCATCAATGGCTATAAGTCTTCAGACGCCTGCAAGGTGGCTTTAATTGGCAAATTCTCTGTAAGCAGAAAGCTCACTCCCTGACTGTGAACACAATGGGGCTCATTTACTAAGGGTCCATGGACCGCATTTTCGGTGAAGTTTTCCCGACGATTTCCGATTTGCGCCAAATTTAACAGGGTTCTTTGGCGCACGCGTTTGGATTTTGGCGTAATCGCGCTGACTTTCATGCAATGCAAATGGGGGAGCG